>CM075340.1:2157942-2877257 GCA_037788925.1 Mytilus galloprovincialis | reverse complement strand
ATATTTACAAACTATGCTAAACAGCTCGTTTTAATTCTGCTTTATACCTGATGTTATTAAATTTGGAATATTAACACCCATCTTCAAAAATAAAGGCAACAAGAATGACGCAAAAACCTATAGAGGCATCACAATAACTCCAACTCTATCAAAGATCATAGAAACAGTACTTAAATTTCGCATCAATTCCAAAATTATATGTATACAAAATTCACTCCAGCGAGGCTTTACCAAGAATGCATCTCTTTTATATTGATCATTAATTATGGAGGAATTTCAACGAGAGAACAAAGTTCTGAAAAAAAGAAACAATATTTGTTAATTATGCTAGATGCTAAGTCGGCCTTTGACGTAGTAAAACACTCGAGCCTTATACGTAAATTATTTCATATGGGACTCACACCGCAAGAAATACTCATGATTGGTGATCTATATAAAAATGCAAGATCCAGTGTCAAATTGAACGGTGAACAATCCAATGCATTCAATATAGAACAAGGTGTCCGACAAGGTGGAACGCTTAGTGCCAACCTTTACAAAGTTTATGTAAACGATCTATTAAACGAAATATGTAACACCGGTTTTGGAGGACATATTGGAATGATCAACTGTAGTGCGCCTTCATGTGCTGATGATCTTACCATAACAAGTAGTTCTCAGTTTGAAGCTCAAATACTAGTCAACATAGCTAACGATTACAGCAAAAGAGAGTCATATATAATACAACCTACTAAAAGCGTTGTACTACCTATACAAACCAACACCAATGTCCATAATGATACGACACTTCTTATAAGTGATAGGGACATGTCTACAGTTGATAAAACCACACATGCTGTGATACAAAGATCGAACTGTAACACACCACTAGTAACAGCGGAGGAAAGCACCAAGAAGGCAAGAAGAGCTTTATGCAGTTTAATGGCAAGTGGCTTGCATGGGGAAAATGGTCTAGACCCATCCAAATCTATATCCACCTTCAGAACATATGTTATGCCCATCCTACTATGTGGACTGGATGTTGTACATGTAATGACAACAGCAAATCTTTGAAAATACTTCAATCTTCCTACAAAAAAACGATAAAACAAATATTATCTTTACCATTATCAACTGCGAGCCGGCTATATATTTATTATCTGGATTACTCCTAATAAATGCTGACATTGATATTAAAATTATAACTTTACTTGGGAATATTCTATGTTCTGACAAATCAACTATTGAATGGAAAATAGCAAATCGTCAATTGAAAATTAAATCGTGCAAAAGCAACAGTTGGTTCATAGATGCAAAGAAAAAATGTTTTAAATATCAACTAACAGATCCAGTAGAATTTTTGGATACTATAACAACAAAAGAAACATGGAAAAGAAGCATGGTAAATAAATTAAAACATATTGGCATATAAAGATCTTGGATGAGAAAGAACATTTCAATAGCCTACAATATTTATCTCTAATATACAGTCTTGGTCATTGTCATCCGTTGGTCAGTATATCTACTTCTGACCCCAAAATAGTACAAAAATTGCCACCGTGAGTGAAAATTGCAACAGGGGTATACATCCTACAATCCCAAAGAGCCAAATATAGTTCTAATGCAGTAGACCCAACATGTCATTGATGCAAAAATGGAGAAGAAACATTATCCCATTTCCTACTTACTTGTGTAACTCTAGATGCTGTATTAAAGAAAACCCATATTGGAAAAAATACTGAGAACAGCTGGTAGAATTTTCTCTGAGAGCAACAGAGTCAATAACATTAAACTACTCAGATTGATTTGTGATCCTTACAACTATAGCAAAAATAACAACGATCAAATTTTTGATTATATATCAAAAATTCTCAAACCGCAATGTAGGAAAATGTTGCACCTACTCCATACAACAAGTGGATCTCATTGGGGTCTAAGCGTGACGCGGGATTGCCGATTTTTTGTAAGCGTGACACGTGAAAGTCAAATTATTGTGTCGGGAAAACGGGAAATGAGGTTTAGCGGGACCCGGGAAATGACAAAAAAATGAGAATTGCTTACGTACATAGTGTAAGCGGGATACGGGAATCTGACAAAATGGTAAGCGGGATCCGGGATCGGACCCCCTCTCCCCAACAAGATATAGACTGCTTGGTCTGAATACTAAACAATTAACAAATGATCACTTCTTATTTAGATAATTTTAGATTTTAAATTAGCCTTTTGCGTATAGTATAATCTGACATTTTGTGTATATAATATTCTGGTGGATGGTATTGGAACTATTATTTGTGTGATAATTATATCTATATTCGTGGTGGTGGTGGATGTCACTCCAGCTATAATTGGAGCTGTGCCTAGACTGGCAGAAATTATTATACAGATTACAGATTACGTACATATTACACACAAAAAAAAATTGGAAAATTATTTAACACAAAACCAATAAAAAAAGGTGCGAACGGACTCAGATTCTGTAAAAATAAAGAGAAGACGGAGGGTGCATGGGTCCGTGTGGATTCGAGCGTCACTGAAACGTGCGTCTGACGTAAATACAAAAGGAGTAGGGGCATTAAGGCCTGCATGGTTTTGGCCAAAGAAAATAAAATGTTTGATAACTTTTTCAAATTGGCACATAATGTTGAGGAATGCATAGGGTCAAGAAAAATAAATGAAAAACATTAAGATTTGTATGTGATGACGTCACAATTACGTCATAATATGTACTGTTTTTACAAAAACAATAAAAATACAGAAATATGCAGTTTTCCATCTTTATTTCTGTTGCGGTGACATCGTGCACAGACAAGAAACAACAAAATAATTTAACAGAAGCTTTATTATGACTATTGACAAAATCTCACCAAATATAAAGTTGTTTCTTGGGTGCGCACATACTTTTTCAATCACCCTAAAATATACTTAAAATTTGATGAAAAACAAGGAAAATCACGAAATTTTACAAAATATCAAATTTAATCATGATTTGTTGCCATGGTAACTTGTTCAGTGTCCAAAATTGTTTTGTTTCTCCGAATACCTTGTACTGTAGTCAAGTTTTCAGTAATTTAAAAATATGTATGATAACTTTTAAATTTGCAGTAATTTTTGGGCCAATTAAGGGCCTTATGCCCGGATTCTATTGCCCCTGACACTGTGTTATAGTAGTCTCAGATTGCCCCTACTCCTTTGATGAATTTATATTTTTCCTTGTTAAAATCCTTGGTCGATAATTAAGTACAGCTCTGTGTAAGAACCAGGCAGAGTGCGATACATGATGGTTTCAGATTTTATCTTTAATTGGCCTAGTAGAAGCAGTAAATGAATATTGCTCAAAAAAAAAAATTAAATGGGAAAATATGAGTGGTTACCATGGTAACGGACACTCTATTTTTTGGTCGTTTAGCTTGGTAAAATCTTTCAAAAAACAGCTAAATCACCACAATTCAGAGCCTGCTTATGAATAGAATCATGCATTTTTCATTAATAATCAAATCTAACATTGATAGAACTTGGTTTAACCTTCATTTTAGTGAAGATTGCATGTCAACCAAATTTGTAATTTTTTTGAAAATATTTGCGAAAAAATGCATATTTTCAACATTTCTGAAATTGGGATTTTTTCGAAATTAACAAATTTTCTCTGGTGTTTTTCAAAAAAGTGCAAATGTGTAGAGAATAGTTAGTACTGTAGTTATGAAGTTTGGATACTACTTTACCAAATTGAATAGAAAAATGCGTGGGATTTTCTTCAGTTTTATCACCATAGCAACCGATTTTTTCCTTGGAAACAGAGTTTTATTTGCAGAATATTGCAGTTTAAGAGCTTAAATGTCTTGGATTTTTTCATAACCGATAAGAAAATACACAAAAACTTTAAATTACTATCATCAAGTGTTGTTGACCTCAATTGTTACCACAGAAACACATATTAACCATAGCAACATCCACTCTGAAACTGCATAAATAGAAATTTATGTAAAAAAATACATAAATAGAGGGTGTTTATTTTCAAATTGGATCATGACTGCATGCTTTGCTTCACTCACAGTCTTGTCTGCTTTTTTTCCCTTTAGATTGTTCAATAAATGAAATGTATAATGTAATATTAGGGTTAGAAGGTAAAAA
Source organism: Mytilus galloprovincialis (assembly GCA_037788925.1). Lineage (NCBI taxonomy): Eukaryota > Metazoa > Mollusca > Bivalvia > Mytilida > Mytilidae > Mytilus > Mytilus galloprovincialis. Next base: position 2,873,150 of record CM075340.1, on the reverse strand, counting down.
AAAGGGGGGGTAGGTTCATTTTTTTAAAGATATCATACATGCAGATTTTTGAAAAGATAACGTTTGGTCGACGAGCCTGATTATAAATAGAATCATTTTTTTTTTTCTCTCAGAAACTTCTTATATAACATCGATATAACTTGGTTTAAGAGCTAAGTTAAGGTACATTGTAGTTTTGGGATTTTTGTCAGATTTTGGGAAACCTCAAGTTTTATTCATTTGAACGCCTTAAGAATAAATTAGTAAGGGTTCTGCGGAACACAGTGTCTCGCCTACTTTTGCTGTAAATCGCAGGCTCAGCAAAAATAAGGAAAAAATCGGTAAAAATATTCCTCTTGATACTATCTTTTTATTGTAAGAAGCTTCTGTCCAAGTTTGGTAAAAATCCAGGATAGTTTATGAATCTAATAAATGTTTTAAAAACTTTTACTGCAGACTGTATGTCATGTTAACTGGAAGAAAATCTAAGTCCATTTAAAAGTAAAATACGGAAAAAATGGATTTATCTTTTTACAAAATTTACTTCTTGATACTATCTTATGATCATAAATAAGCTTCTGTCCAAGTTTGGTACAAACCCAGCATGCCCAGGATAGTTTAAGAAAGTTATTAAAATTCTAAAAACTTTAACCACAGAGTAAATGTAATGTTTCCCCGCAAAAAAAATAAGTCCATTTATAAGTAAAATACGGAAAAAAATAGAATTTTATTTTTATAAAATTTACTTCTGGATACTACCTTATGATCATTGGTATCTTGTAGAGAGTTGTCTTATTAACAATTATACCACATCTTAAGATCAAATGGTCACTTTTAGAAATTTCTTTATAGTTAACCAGGCCATTTAAGGCAAAATATACAGTTAACAGTGATACCAACAACATTCAAACTTTATCTCTGTTTTGTGGTAATAAGCATTGTGTATACATGTTTCATAAGATTTGATTGAGGCAAACTATAATTGCAAAATAGAAACCAACTTTGTGACGACTAATGTACTGACGGACATGGATTAAACCTACTACAGCGCCCCTCCACCTCCCAAATTGCGGCGCGGCCATAAAAGTGTTTATTTTAGTTTTTGCCATTGTACCTTGAATCGATCAAATGTGTGCACAACGCGTGGGACATCGGAAATTTATTCTTTTTTTACACATGGGACAATAAAGTCTTGTATCCATGAATGATTACAACTTGTTGGGACTAGAAAACATTGATAATTACAAAAAAAATAACATTGGTATGTAATGCACTGTTTCTAGTGTTGCATTTAATTAAATAAGACCATGTGTGGAATTTGTCTTCAAATTATTACTGTTATTAATCTTGTATTTATGCAAATATTCTCAGCTTAGTGGTTTCATTCCAAATCTCGGGATTAATGCATTCTTTTATAAAGGTTACAGAGACAGATACAGAAAATAGGGGCATAATTCATGTAAAGGTTAAAAAAAACGTTGAGAATAGGAAAATATTTTTTTTTTGAAATTTGAACCTAAAACAAGATGCTCCGCAGGGAGCAGCTTTATACGAACGCAGAGTTCGAACCCTGAACATTGGGGCAAGTATGGACACAACATTCAAGCTTGATACAGCTCTGAATTTGAATTGTGATTAAATAGTTGACACAACAAAGGTTTCTGACACATAATGAATGTGGTCTCAGAACTTAAACTTAAAAGCTTTAAATTTTAAATTGGACATTACCTATTATGGTCAAATATCCAAAATCAAAATACTTGGTTAGATTCAGCATATCAAAGAACCCCAAGAATTCAATTTTTTATAAAATCAAATAAAGTTCAATTTTGGACCCTTTAGACCTCAATGAGGACCAATCTTATAACCGGTCCAAAACATCAAAAATCTAAATACATGGTTAGATTAAGCATATATCAAAGAACCCTAAATATACAATTTTGTTAAAATCAAACAAAGTTTAATTTTGAACCCCAATTTGGATCAACTTGAAAACTGGGCCTATAATCAAAAATCTAAGTACATGTTTAGATTTAGCATATCAAAAAACCACAAGGATTCAATTTTTGTTGATATCAAACAAAGTTAAATTTTGGACCACAATTTGGACAAACTTGAAAACTGGGCCCATAATGAAAAATCTAAGTACATGTTTAGATTCAGCATAATTATCAAAGAACCCCAAGGATTCAAATTTTGTTAAAATCAAACTTAGTTTAATTTTGGACCCTTTGGACCTTAAAGTAGATCAATTTGAAAACGGGACCAAAAATTGAGAATCTACATACACAGTTAGATTCTGCATATCAAAGAATCCCAATTATTCAATTTTTGATGAAATCAAACAAAGTTTAATTTTGGACCCTTTGGGCCCCTTATTCCTAAACTGTTGGGACCAAAACTCCCAAAATCAATCCCAACCTTCCTTTTATGGTCATAAACCTTGTGTTTAAATTTCATGGATTTCTATTTACTTATAATGAAGTTAGGGTGTGAAAACCAAGAAAAATGCTTATTTTGGGCCCCTCTTTGGCCCCTTATTCCTAAACTGTTGGGACCTCAACTCCAAAAATCAATCCCAACCTTCCTTTTGTGGTCATGAACCTTGTGTTTAAGTTTCATTGATTTCTATTTACTTATACTAATGTTATTGTGCGAAAACCAAGAATAATGCTTATTTGGGCCCTTTTGCGGCCCCTAATTCCTAAACTGTTGGAACCAAAACTCCCTAAATCAATCCCAACCTTCCTTTTGTGGTCATAAACCTTGTGTTTAAATTTCATAGATTTCTATTTACCTATACTAAAGTTATGGTGCGAAAACAAAAAAAATGCTTATTTGGGCCCCTTTTTGGCCCATAATTCCTGAACTGTTAGGACCTTAACTCTCAAAATCAATCCCAACTTTTCTTTTGTGGTCACAAATTAAACCTTGTGTAATTTCATAGATTTCTATTTACTTAAACTAAAGTTATAGTGCGAAAATCAAGAAAATGCTTATTTGGGCCCTTTTTGGCCCCTAATTCCTAAACTGTTGTGACCAACACTCCAAAAATCAATCCCAACCTTCCTTTTGACACACACACACACACACACACACAAAACAAGATATAATGTTATCGGAATCTTGAACTTATGAGATATATGTAGAACGACGCATAGTAAGGAATAATTCATAATTGATACAATTATTTTGCTTGATAATTTTGATTTGATAATCTTGCCGGTAATAGCATAATTATTTTACCGGGATTAGCACAATTCCAACTTAGCAGATGTATTCTATTTGTCTATCTCGGAGATCCTGAATTTTAATTGCGGGATAGTAGTACAACAAAGGAGTTATTAATGATATGTTAATAGCTACATGTATATTTAAAGAGGATTCCATTATACTGGACTTCTGATATTAGCGATCAACAATTGCCTATTATTATTTTTTTAAGTCACCACCAACTTAAAATGTGTTCAATTTGCCTGTCCGTCTATCCGTCCGTCCATCACACTTAAGTTTCAGTTTAGAAATGCTTTGACCAAATGATTCTATTATTGGTATGTTAATATTATGTTACAGGTCAATTTTGTGATTTATACTGGAATAACATCTTAGACGGGTGTGTGCCATTAGAAATTAAGAACTTTCTTACAATTGTTAGGGCCATATCTATCGTGCCTTGCCATAGCCAGGTTGGCCCAGTTATTGTAAACCCATGAAGTTCATCATCTGCTGACTTCCAAAAATTGATAATTAGATGATGAACTCGGAACAAAGTCCGACCAAATGCAATTATCTTTTTAAGTATCTACTTGTATGCACATTTTAAAAAATCAACATACCCCCCCCCCCCCCCTCCCCCCCCTCCAACCCCAATGTTACATTATATATTACAAATATGAACAATCTGAAGGAAGAAAACCCAGACAAGACTGTGAGTGAGCAAAGAATGAAGCCATATTCCAATTTGAAAATAAACACCCTCTATTTATGTATTTTTTTACATAAATTTCTATTTTTGCAGTTTTTAAGTGGATGTTGCTATGGATAATATGTGTTTCCGTGGTAACAATTGAAGTCAACAACACTTGAGGATAGTAATTTAAAGTTTGCATTGGCTTTTATGTATTTTCTTATTGGTTATAAAACAATTCAGGACATTGAAGCTCTAAAACTGCAATATTCTGCAAATAAAAACTCTGTTTCCAAGGAAAAAATCGGTTGCTATGGTGATAAAACTAAAAAAAATCCCACGCATTTTTTTTATTTAATTTGGTAAAGTAGTATCGAAACTTCATTACTACAGTGCTAACTATTCTCTACACATTTGCACTTTTTTTAAAAACACCTGAGAAAATTTGATAATTTCGAAAAAATCCCAATTTCAGAAATGTTGAAAATATGCATTTTTTCGCAAAATTTTTCAAAAAATATACAAACTTGGTTGACATGCAATCTTCACTAAAATGAAGCTTAAACCAAGTTGTATACATGTTACATATGAACATTAATGAAAAATGCATGATTCTATTCATAATCAGGCTCTAAAATGTGGTGATTTAGCTGATTTTTGAATGATTTTACAATGCTTAACAACCCAAAAATAGTGTGTCCGTTACCATGGCAACCACACCAGACACAAGTTGGTTCCGTTTTCCTTTTTCCTTTTTCGATATTCAAATTTTTAAAAATATTACAAGTCCAAACTGAATTTTTTTTTTCCTTCAAAATTTGTTTTCCTCAACAAAATTTTTTCCTCAAAATTTTTTTTCCTCAAATTTTTTTTTTCCTCAAAATTTTTTTTCCTCAAAATTTTTTTTTCCTCAAATTTTTTTTTCAATTTTTTTTTTCCTCAAAATATTTTTCCTCAAAAAGTTTTTCTTCAAATTTTTTTGTCATTTCCTTATTCGTTTTCTTTTACCTTTTTCGATTATCATCCTTATTTGATTTCCATTTCCTTATTCGATTTTCATTTCCTTAATCGATTTTCTTTTCCTTATTCGGTTTCTTCTTCCTTTTTCAATATTCATTTCCTTATTCGGTTTCTATTTCCTTATTCAGTTTCTATTTCCTTATTGGATTTTCATTTCCTTATTCGATTTCCATTTCCTTATTCGATTTTCATTTCCTAATTCGGTTTCTTTTTCCTTAGTCAATATTCATTTCCTTTTTCGGTTTCTAGTTCCTTATTCAGTTTCTGTTTCCTTATTGGATTTTCATTTCCTTATTCAATTTCCATTTCCTTATTCGGTTTCTTTTTCCTTAATATTTGGTTTCTTTTTCCTTATTCGGTTTCTTTTTCCTTTTTCAATATTCATTTCCTTTTTCGGTTTCTGTTTCCTTATTCAGTTTCTATTTCCTTATTCGGTTTCTATTTCCTTATTTGGTTTCTATTTCATTATTGGATTTTCGTTTCCTTATTCGATTTTCATTTCCTTATACGATTTTCATTTCCTTATTCGGTTTCTTTTTCCTTTTCCAATATACATATCCTTTTTCGGTTTCTATTTCCTTATTCGATTTTCATTTCCTAATTCGGTTTCTTTTTCCTTTTTCAATATCCATTTCCTTTTTTGGTTTCTAGTTCCTTATTCAGTTTCTATTCCCTTATTGGATTTTCATTTCCTTATTCAATTTCCATTTCCTTATTCGGTTTCTTTTTCCTTAATATTTGGTTTCTTTTTCCTTATTCGGTTTCTTTTTCCTTTTTCAATATTCATTTCCTTTTTCGGTTTCTGTTTCCTTATTCGGTTTCTATTTCCTTATTCGGTTTCTATTTCTTATTTGGTTTCTATTTTATTATTGGATTTTCGTTTCCTTATTCGATTTTCATTTCCTTATACGATTTTCATTTCCTTATTCGGTTTCTTTTTCCTTTTCCAATATTCATTTCCTTTTTCGGTTTCTATTTCCTTTTTCGATTTTCATTTCATTATTCAGTTTCCAGTTCCTTTTTCGATATTCAAATTTTGAAAAATTTTACAAGTCCAAACTGATTTTTTTTTTCTCCTTCAAATTTTTTTTCCTCAAATTTTTTTTTTCCTCAAATTTTTTTTTTCCTCAATTTTTTTTTCCTCAAAATATTTTTTTCCTCAAAATATTTTTACTCAAAAAGTTTTTTTCGTTTCCTTATTCGTTTTCATTTTCCTTTTTCGATTATTTATAGTATAACTAATCGCCGTATTTGTATATCATAAATAAGACAACGCGTGACCGAACGTTGCATGGATTAAACGAGCGGCAGAGTATTTGAAGATTTTTTCCGTCAAATAATCGATCACAGATATGATCTGTTTCAAAACGTTAAGATCGTTTAACAATATCCTGAAATTCAATACATGACGTCACAAAGTTTATCGGTTTTTATATTTTCTAAAAATAACCGTGCAATATGCTTTTTGCCGTACAATATGCTTTTTGCTATCCGCCGTTTTCTCTCTACCTTCGAAAATATAGTTTAACATGTGACTATCCCTAAACGAATCAAATTTGTTAAAATATACAAATTAATAATATTATTCCGTATCATGTCTTTGTGACGTCATATACGTTGACCCGGCCTTAATAACTTTGACCCTGACATATCAGCGACGTCATAATGTTTAAACGACGTTAATAACTTTGACCCGAACTTATCAAGTAATCTTTTGTGTGCTGGTGAAACAAAGAAAACACTTCCGAAACACGCAAATATAGCCCGATAAATCGATTATCAGATTATCTGCATATTGATATTGTAAAATATCAGCTGCTTGACATTATATGAAGGCTTATTGATCTCGTTCGCTACGCTCACTCGACAAAAAGCTTCATATTATGTCTCGCAGCTGATATTTTACGATATCAACATGCAGATAACCTGATAATCTGTACTTATTGTATGACGTCAGAGAGTGAAATAACCACGTTTATTTCACATGTGAAATTATCGGTTTTTATTTAACTGGGAAATCAATGTAATTCATTGCAACCAATGTAATAACATTCCTTATTCGGTTTCTTTTTCCTTATTCGATTTTCATTTCCTTATTCGGTAACTTTTTACTTATTCGGTTTCTATTTCCTTATTTGGTGTCTATTTCCTTATTCAATTTTCATTTCCTTAATTCGGTTTCTATTTCCTAATTCAATTTTCATTTCCTTATTCGGTAACTTTTTCCTTATTCGATTTTCATTCCTTGTTCGGTTTCTATTTCCTTATTGGGTTTTTATTTCATTGTTATAATATTAGATTTCCATTTCCTTATTGGGTTTCTATTTCTTTATTCAGTTTGTATTTCCTTATTCAATTTTCATTTCCTTATTACTCTTTATCGTTAAAAAAGGGTTCACCAATTCAGAAAAAAAGGAGATCTTTCTAGTATACAATGAAAAACGAACTGGAAAGTCTATATGAGACATCAAAATGTTGTAACAGTGGCGGATCCAGAAGGGGGTTCCGGGGGCTGGAACCTCCCTTTTTCGGCCGATCAATGCATTTGAATAGGGACATATAGTTGGAACCCACTCCCTTTTTAAAATGGCTGGATCTGCCCCTGTATAAGATGTGCATTTATAAGCTGTTTCGTAAGAACAAATGTACGTAACAATACATGATAGATTATGAAATGCCAGCGTATTCCCGATTTTGATATTACATGCCCCGTTTTTTACTACTTTTACAGAAGCGACAAATGACAACCTAAGTAGCCAGGTCAATAATTTTCTATATATAGATCGGAATTCCTTCTAGTTATTTAAAAGACTCTGATTAATATCGGTTAGGGAAATTTTTTCCGGAACTTTATATAAATAAAAAAGAATAGGATATAGATAGCAATTATCGTTACAAAGTGATGAAAACATCGGGTTATTCAATGAAATATGACTTATAGTGGAGGGGGCATTAAGTTTTTCCAGCTTTGTCTGTGTGTATGTCCGTACGTCTAGAAATTAGTTTTTGTTCTTTTATCTTGAGTTTGCCTCAACAAAATGTTAAGAAACTTATACACAATCCGTATTACAACAAAATGCATATCACATTTGAATTTTGGTGGCGTCATTTATACCATTCTAGGGTTATGCGCCTTAACAAATTAAAAAAAAATACTGATTTTTGTGTTTCCGTTTTCTTTCATAAGTTTGCCCGACATCAAAATCAAGACATATACACAATACATTTACATTAAAGAAACAGCGTCTTTATTGATGTTCTCTTGACAAATACATTGAGATCTTTTACACAGAGAAATCATTCTCGTTTCAATGAAAGTTGAAAGACAGTCCCTAGCACCGGTTTGAGCAGAATTGTTTGCTAAAGTCAATATCGTCACAGTTGTATGTGGCATAGAAGACACACATATGCGAGACAATATGAACAATTTAATATGAACAGCTGGCAAAGGCTACTTGGCAAAATCTGTCATGGATTGCCCGACTATTTCACTTATACATTAGTATAAAACGAGACACATTTAAAGTGAAATACAGGGTAAGTTACTAGAGGTTGTATGTATATATATTATAATCCCTCAAAAATGAAGTTTTAGGTGGTATGTACATATGATTAACTAAGAGTGTTCCGTCCTGCCTGTCGGTTTGTCCATAGATCTGGGAAGTACTAGAACACTACATTATGTAGGTGGTCTTTTTACCGGGCACAGAAAAAAATCCATGATACTTGTCATTTTTACCGCGCTGAAGTACGTCCATTATTCATTATTCAAAATTCAATAATGAATAATGAACTAGTTCACTATTCACTATTCAATGTTAAGTAATGAATGATGAAATAGTTTAGGTTTCATTATTCAAGTTGGAGCGGTGAATAGTGAAATAAAAATAACTGACACTGTAGCTAAATTCCGTATTTTTAAATTCGTCATTTAAGGGTTATCAAACGATCAATCAAATTATTATAAAAAAAACACTCTGTAAATCTTTAATTTCATTTATTTATTTAGTTTCGGAGGATATAAACTTATGGCTTTTTCTTAACTATTTTTAAAAGAAATTCCATGTATGGACAACCTGAATACCAAAACATATATATATATATCAAAATTAAAATACTCTACGTTGTCTTTTTTTATTTTCTCTGGACCTTTGCTATTCTTCATCCTCTGATTAAAGATATATAACAAGTTGATTGTGCAGCAATGACCATTAGAGGGGTCACGGAGGACCTAAATGACAAAACACGCGTGAAAATTAAGGAATAGCCAATTTTGAATAATGAAATGGATATTTTGAATAATTGAATGGACTGCTGTTATCCTTCAGCCCCGAATAATAGATAAACCTTATAACTCATTCGTAAGCTTATTAAGAGAGGAGCAAAAGGTATATAGTCAATATGTTCCGCAACGCATATAAGAGGAGTACCGACGGACTTAATATCGAAATACGCGTGAACATTGAGAAATAGCTTATTTTGTATAATGGAACGGACTGCTGCAACCCGTCAGCTCCTAATTACGATAAAAATTATACACCAATAAAAAGCTTATTGATAGAGAAATACACTGACAATAAACAATATGTGCGGCAATGACCATTAGAGGGGTTACGGAGGACCTAAATGCCAAAACACGCGTGAAAATTAGGAAATAGCCAATTTTGAATAATGAAATTGATATTTTGAATAATTGAATGGACTGCTGTGACCCTTCAGCCCGTATTTACTGATAAACTTTATACCTCATTCGAAAGCGTATTAACAGAGGAACAAAAGGTATATAATCAATATATTTCGCAACGTTCATAACAAACGACATTGTGTGTACTCGATTATGCTTTCAAACAACCGTTGCAAGTAGTAGCTGTTGCAACGAACGGTTTGTGATTAAGATTTATTTCCCTTGAAATCACTGTGTCTAAACCACACCGGCAAAATTTGCTCGGACTCGATGGTATCTAACATCCGGCACAATGACGGAACACCAATAGACAAAAGAAAGGTAGGTTTCTCCTTATTTTTTTTATTTTTTTTATGATATCGAAAAATATATATACATATACAACTATTTTCTATTGTGAGATGCAATATTTTCTACAACCGTTCTATATTAACGGAGAAATAAGTCAAAATGCATGTCAAAATGACGAATTGAGTGAACCTTGCCTCAAAATTGTTTAATTTCTCGTTAAATTGTTCACATTGTACGGAAAGAAAGGTACGGGTAGATAGATATTGACACGGAGATTGCAAATTTAGTTATTATGAGCATCTAAATAATTGTATTTCTTTGTTTGGAACGAAAGAAAAGGGTCATGTCAAATTAAAATAAACCGGTTTCGTCAATGTTGTTACTACACTATCACCCGGTTTCGTCTATATATATCACCCGTTTTTTTTTTTGAACAAACAATTTATGAAAAGAAACTTTGGCACGGATCTGAACATTGTCTTTCGAGAATTTAAATATATATTTATTGTAAAGTAAACTTGTCGTGTTAAAATCTATTTTAAACGGGCACTTTTGGACATAGTTAATTATGAATCGATAATACACATTTTCCTAATGAAAGGCGTATCCCTTATTTAACTTAACTTGAAACTAATTTTAAATGGAATATAAATACTGAATAGCAAACACTGGTATCTAATTATTTTGTAACATTATTATATTTTCTTTGTTTACAATAGTAGTATGTAAAGATGAAAAATAAAAGGATGTGTTTTGATTGTGCCATAATTTTAATTTACTATACTTTATTATATACACTTAGTTTACAATGTTTACTATCAATTATTAATACATGTATGCATTCAATCATTGACGAACAGTCCCAAACCGACTATAGTATATACTGTTCTGCACAAATTAATCATGCATGCAGTCATGCCAGATTTTCTGGTACTATATATACTGTGTTACTTGCGCACTAAATGTGTGCCAAAACTTGTATCATAGTTAAAATTATCCCTTAAATACAATAAATATACATGTATTCGCAGTTTACTATGAAGTCCACTATCACTGAACTAGTATAAATATTTATTAAGGGGCCAGCTAAAGGACGCCATCCGAAGCGGGAGTGTCTCGCTTCATTGAAGACCCATTGTGGCCTTCGGCTGTTTTCTGCTCTATGGTCGGGTTGTTGTCGCTTGGAATTTGTATGAACTTTTCATGTTGATAGACATTTTTAATTAATACGTCCACTTTGAAATAAACTGAATCCGTCTGTCCGTATATATTGTCAAAATATATTGACCAACGTCAGTGTACGATCATCATAACACAACGGCGACAGTACAGACTCGTTTTTTTTTAGTAATGTTAACAAAATAATTATTAATTTTGTCGATGACCTGAGACTATTATACTATTATACTAATTTGTACATAGCAGTATAGTTACAATAAGGGATAAAAAACATTATTTTAATGCATGGTAGTTGTAATCCTACATTCATTTTCTATGTCGATTATGCATGCATATACAGTTGTCTTATTATCAACGTTTATCCGTAAGAAGATTTATTTTTAACGATTTTAGAAAAGATTACATACATAGAATGATTAGATTACATATAAAGGTGTCCATCCTTTTGTGCGAGAAAATCACATATCAATTGTGTGTTTCGATTTTTAAGACAGTAAACTTAAATTTCAAGTTTAAACATGTTCAACATATTTTCCCATAACTCATATAGAAAACGCATATTTAGAGAGCTTTAATCTCAATATGCTGTTAAAAAATTTCGGAATGCAAAGTAAATTAAAATATTTGTGTTCTATAAGAGTAGGAATTCAAGTGTTTGCTTATTATTTATTTGAATCTAAGACTCATATAAATAATAAGCCGTTGTCCGGTGAACGAGTTTGTTTTCCAACGACCCACAAAACTCCTTTTGAACGCTGAAGTTAAATAATCAATTATAATGTAATGCGATTATGATTTTTTTTATTTGACCAAACCGGGTTATGCATTTTGAAATCTATGACGAAACCGGGTTGTATACATTGACGAAACCGGCCAGTTCCATTTTGACATGACCCATTTCTTTCGTTCCATACACAGAGATACAATTATGGAGATGCTCATAATAACTAAATTTGCAATCTCCGTGTCAATATCTCTCTTCCGGTACCTTTCTTTCCGTACAATGTGAACAATTTAACGAGAAATTAAACTATTTCGAGGCAAGGTTCACTCAATTCGTCATTTTGACATGCATTTTGACTTATTTCTCCGTAAATATAGAACGGTTGTAGAAAATATTGCATATCACAATAGAAAATAGTTGTATATTTATATATATTCTTCGATATCATAAAAAAAATAAAAAAATAAGGAGAAACCTACCTTTCTTTTGTCTATTGGTGTTCCGTCATTGTGCCGGATGTTAGATACCATCGAGTCCGAGCAAATTTTGCCGGTGTGGTTTAGACACAGTGGAAATTGCACAGACATAAACAAGCTAAAAATAAAATATTTTCATATTTTTTTCAAATAATCGCCTGTTATACAGATAAAACAGTTTAAATTGAATAAGTTGGCAATTTTTTGGGGTAGGCTTTCAAAACCATGATAGAATAAGAGCTATTTTAACATATAAAATCGGCCTTATTGAAAATGTATATTATGATAAACATAAATACAAAACCTTTTTTAATACAAATGTGTAACAAGGACTGTGAAGGTCTTTTAAATTCACAATTCTAATACAACAATTGGATGTTTTAATAGCCAGTCAAGGTCGTTAAAAACTTCTAGTTGTTGTATTACAACCGTGAAACAAGGACTGTGAAGGTCTATTAAATTAACCAATTGTGAGTTTCATCTTAAACATAGTACAACATATGCGTACTGCATACGCGAAAGCTGAAACTAAACAAATACATATTTAAGATATATTAAGTCCGATGCCTCGCGTTAAGAGAAAGTCATGCTCTTTGTACGTTAAGAACCCTTACAACAACTCTTTGAGGGGTTCGTAGGTTACCTGATGCAAGGCAAAATTCATGTCCCTATCCAATATACCCTCATCTTCCTGTGGCAGTCAAAATTTCCCTGATCATCATCCCGGATGGCCTCAATTATTACGAGACCTACCTATTGTATTTATTGTTAAATTGTTCTCGTCCTGAATATTCATGAAATATTTGCCACTGAACGTTGAGAAACCAACAATCAATCAATCAATATATTTTCAGCATTTTCAAAATAAATCGTAATACACACGTATGCGATATTTTACCAATAAAAGTGGAAGGAAAGCTTCAATTAAAAGATCGTTTATAAGATATTTAAAGAATACAATGTCAGTACAATTTAATTAAGGTTTATGTACCCTTCTGTAGCCATTTTTGTACGAATTTTTCAAACCTCAATTGTATCAAAACTAAAGATATAATAAAAAATAGCGATAGGCCATTTAGTACATGTTCCAAGGGGAAACTTGATTCAAAGCATTATTTTTTACTGTTTCATTGCATTTGATAGAAAAAGAGGACTTTGTGGCAAATAAATCAAGATTTTTATAGAAAATCCACAGCCTTTAATACAGAGATTTTTGTTATCAAATTTGAAACATAAATTACTCACTTGATTTTCTATGATGTGCTAGTGTTTATTTTTTACAAAAAGTTCTAAGTAACCTGTAAATTCCAAAACACCTCGTGCTGAGTCACTAAAGTCGAGCGCACCCTAAAAGGTGTACTTGATTTTGGCCTAATTTATACTTGTCTTAACCAATAACTACATTTATAAACTTGTTTTAAGGAAATCAATGCTAGCACTGCATGCAATAATCCTATATCTATCAGTCATCAAATTGCCAAATATGAGAGTACAAGTATAAAGGCTGTGGATTTTCTATAAAAAATCTTGATTTATTTGCCACAAAGTCCTCTTTTTCTATTAAATGCAATGGAACAGTAAAAAATAATGCTTTGCATCAAGTTTCCCCTTGGAATATGTACAAAATGGCCTATCTCTATTATTCATTATATCTGTAGTTTTGATACAATTGAAGTTTGAAAAGTTCGTACAAAAATGCCTACAGAAGGGTACATAAACCTTAATAATTATTCTAGTCTTTTTAATTCTATGATGATTAATTATTTAGTCTAGGATGCATAATTTCGTTTATTATTTGTTTTTGGCTTTGAACTAGCTGTTAATAACTGGAAAAACTCTCAGATATGTACCAGGCCACGTACACTCTGTGTTTTAGCAAGGTGTATTTCTATTTGTATCTCATGATCTGAGTTAAGTCAGGCTTAAGTCTTTTTCAACTGATTTTTATAGTTCGCTCTTATGTTGTACTGTTACACCACTGTCAAAGTTACATGTTTAACGCCGCCACATTATGTATGTATATGTGCCTATCCCAAGTCAGGAAACTGTAAATTAATTCAGTGGTTCTCGTTTGTTGCTGTGTTACATATTTGTTTTTCGTTCATATTTTGTACATAAATTAGGCCGTCAGTTTTCTTGTTTGAAATTTGTTAGCACTTGACATTTCGGAGACTTTTAAAGCGGACTATGCGGGATGGGCTTTGTTCAATGTTGAAGGCCGTACGGTGATCTATTATAGTTGTTTATTTCTGTGTCATTTGGTCTCATGTGGAGAACACATGCACTTGCCTTAGACAAGTGCCTGTGGTGGAGAGTTGTATCATTGGCAAGTATGTCATATCTTCCTTTTTATATTGGTGTTTTTCATCGACGACAGAATAGGCAAATATGTCTTTTTTATCAATAAATTGTCAGTTACTTTTATTTGGAATCCATTTCAAGAAAAAAAGTCTCAAGTTGTTGATAAAATAAAAACATGAGAAGAGTGTCCTTTTCTCACTGAGTCAATGCAAAATCTCAGATTTCCAATCATCAAAACAAAATCTTTTGATGAAACGACTGAAATTTATTGTTCAATATTTAATGTCTAATTTCAAAATCATGCAAGAAATAATTATACAATGAAATTAACACAAATTTGACACGTTAACGAATATAGATAAGAAACAAAAGAATAATACCAATACCAATCACAAACGCAAATCTATATTTAGAATATCAAAGTCATGTCAACTCAGTTCGTTTAAGGTCTGTTTGATTCATTCTCTTATGTACCACTAAATAATTTCATAGGGAATCATAAACAAAGTGTTCTAGAAACGTTGAAATCGTTTTTTGGCTGATATGCATTTCAATTCTTTTGATGTTATCATAATGAATGAAATGACCTCATTCATTAAATGATTTCTCCAAAACAGCACCAACCGTTGAGTTACGTACCAACCGTACCAGATACGTAGCAAATCGGGAAACCTCTAGTAGAAGAGTACCGACGGACTTAAATATCGAGAAATGGCTTATTTTGAATAATTGAACAGACTGCCTTAACCCATCTGCTCATATTATACACCAAATTAAAGCCTATTAGCAGCCGATCAAATGGAAACTGAATAAGGAAATAGAAACCAAATAAGGAAATGAAAATCGAATAAGGAAAAAGAAACCAAATAAGGAATGATAATCGAAAATGGAAAAAGAAAACGAATAAGGAAACGAAAAAAAATTTTGAAGAAAAACTTTTCGAGGAAAAATATTTTGAGGAAAATAAAAATTTGAGGAAAAAAAAATTGAGGAAAAAAAAATTTTCAGGAAAAAAAAAATTTTCAGGAAAAAAATTTTGAGGAAAAAAAAATTTTGAGGAAAAAAATTTTGAGCAAAAAAAATTTTGAAGGAAAAAAAAAATTCAGTTTGGACTTATAAAATTTTTCAAAATTTGAATATCGTAAAAGGAAATGAAAACCGAATAAGGAAATGAAAATCGAAAAAGGAAATAGAAACCGAATAAGGAACTAGAAACCGAAAAAGGAAATGAATATTGAAAAAGGAAAAAGAAACCGAATTAGGAAATGAAAATCGAATAAGGAAATGGAAATCGAATAAGGAAACGAAAATCCATTTAGGAAATAGAAACCGAATAAAGAAATAGAAACCGAAAAAGGAAATGAATATTGAAAATGGAAAAAGAAACCGAATAAGGAAATGAAAATCGAATAAGGAAATGGAAATCGAATAAGGAAATGAAAATCCAATAAGGAAATAGAAACTGAATAAGGAAATAGAAACCGAATAAGGAAATGAATATTGAAAAAGGAAAAAGAAACAGAATAAGGAAATGAAAATCGAATAAGGAAATGAAAATCCAATAAGGAAATAGAAACCGAATAAGGAAATAGAAACCGAAAAAGGAAGAAGAAACTGAATAAGGAAAAGAAAATCGAATAAGGAAATTGAAATCGAATAAGGAAATGAAAATCCAATAAGGAAATAGAAGCTGAATAAGGAAAAAGAAACCGAATAAGGAAATGAATATTGAAAAAGGAAAAAGAATCTGAATAAGGAAATAGAAACCGAATAAGGAAATAGAAACCGAATAAGGAAACAGAAACCGAAAAAGGAAAAAGGAACCGAATAAGGAAAAAGAAACCGAATAAGGAAATGGAAATTGAATAAGGAAATGAAAATCCAATAAGGAAATAGAAACCGAATAAGGAAACAGAAACTGAAAAAGGAAATGAATATTGAAAAAGGAAAAAGAAACCGAATAAGGAAAAAGGAACCGAATAAGGAAAAAGAAACCAAATAAGGAAATGGAAATTGAATAAGGAAATGAAAATCCAATAAGGAAATAGAAACCGAATAAGGAACTAGAAACTGAAAAAGGAAATGAATATTGAAAAAGGAAAAAGAAACCGAATTAGGAAATGAAAATCAAATAAGGAAATGGAAATCGAATAAGGAAACGAAAATCCAATTAGGAAATAGAAACCGAATAAGGAAATAGAAACCGAAAAAGGAAATGAATATTGAAAAAGGAAAAAGAAACTGAACAAGGAAATAGAAACCAAATAAGGAAATAGAAACCGAATAAGGAAACAGAAACCGAAAAAGGAAATGAATATTGAAAAAGGAAAAAGAAACCGAATAAGGAAAAAGGAACCGAATAAAGAAAAAGAAACCGAATAAGGAAATGGAAATTGAATAAGGAAATGAAAATCCAATAAGGAAATAGAAACCGAATAAGGAACTAGAAACTGAAAAAGGAAATGAATATTGAAAAAGGAAAAAGAAACCAAATTAGGAAATGAAAATCGAATAAGGAAATGGAAATCGAATAAGGAAACGAAAATCCAATTAGGAAATAGAAACCGAATAAGGAAATAGAAACCGAAAAAGGAAATGAATATTGAAAAAGGAAAAAGAAACTGAACAAGGAAATAGAAACCAAATAAGGAAATAGAAACCGAATAAGGAAACAGAAACCGAAAAAGGAAATGAATATTGAAAAAGGAAAAAGAAACCGAATAAGGAAAAAGGAACCGAATAAAGAAAAAGAAACCGAATAAGGAAATGGAAATTGAATAAGGAAATGAAAATCCAATAAGGAAATAGAAACCGAATAAGGAACTAGAAACTGAAAAAGGAAATGAATATTGAAAAAGGAAAAAGAAACCAAATTAGGAAATGAAAATCGAATAAGGAAATGGAAATCGAATAAGGAAATGAAAATCCAATAATAAAATAGAAACTGAATAAGGAAATAGAAACCGAATAAGGAAATGAATATTGAAAAAGGAAAAAGAAACTGAATAAGGAAATGAAAATCGAATAAGGAAATGAAAATCCAATAAGGAAATAGAAACCGAATAAGGAAATAGAAACCGAAAAAGGAAATGAATATTGAAAAAGGAAGAAGAAACCGAATAAGGAAAAGAAAATCGAATAAGGAAATGAAAATCGAATAAGGAAATGAAAATCAAATAAGGATGATAATCGAAAAAGGAAAAAGAAAACGAATAAGGAAATGAACAAAAAATTTGAAGAAAAACTTTTTGAGGAAAAATATTTTGAGAAAAAAAAAATTTGAGGAAAAAAAATTTTAAGGAAAAAAAAAATGAGGAAAAAAAAATTTTGAGGAAAAAAAATTTTGAGGAAAAAAAAATTTGGAGGAAAAAAAAAAATTTGAGGAAAAAAAATTTTGAGGGAAAAAACATTTTTTAGGAAAAAAAATTTTGAAGGAAAAAAAATTTTGAAGGAAAAAAAAAATTCAGTTTGGACTTTGAATATCGAAAAAGGAAAAAGGAAAAAGGAACCAACTTGTGTCTGGTGGCAACCACTCATATTTTCACACTCAAAATTATTTTTTGAGCAGTATTCATTTATTGCTTCTATTAGTTCAATTATAGATAAAATCTGAAACCCCCCCCCCCCCCCCCCCCCCCCACCCATATATCACATGTATATGGCACTCTGTCTGGTTCTTATAAAGAGCTGTACTTAAATAAAATAAAATTGGAACAATTATAAACGCAAATAAATTTAATGATTGTTCAGTTCTTTTTTCATTTATTTATTGAAGAATCATTCGCACGTTTTCTATATTTTAATTCAAAGGAGAAAGGAGGAAAATACACAGGAACGTGGTAGAGAGTTGCTAGTACATTTTAGCATAAATCTACTCGTTTCTCTCTCCTGTCCTTTGTGATGCTCCAGAAAATATGACCTCAAAAATCTTTGGCAGCTATTCTGTGGTGAGATTAACCTGCAAACATGCAGATCTTATATGATCATGATCATATATATAGCCAAGAACATATATATTTGGGTTAGATATGCTGTTCCCAGATAAGAAAGGGACAAGTCTTTAGTCTTTAGAAGTGTCAACTTGACACTATAGTCTAATAGTATAATCTCTCTGTAATTTCGATCACCCTGGTAATTTTATGTCGCTATTGTATAAAACTCATTAGTACATTTGTATTTATTATGTGGCACTGCAGAGAAAAATAAATAAATAATTAAATAATTAACAAAAAAAATTAAAAAAAATAATAAATAATTAACCCTTATCAATGCTTATAAAACCTGAACTGTCTATTTTGTGAACCTTCCAGTATCTTTAATAAAGACCCCTATTAAACAAATGTTGAATATCTTCTATGTGATGTCTGTAATTATTATTTTCTGTTGTTGCTAATAATACTTCTGATTCAACATGTTCAAGTGTTAGTTTTGATGTTATGAAGTAGAGTGCAGAGCGGAGTTTTTCTCTAGCCTCCTCATAATTTTCACAATCCAGTAGATAATGGTCAACTGTTTCTATTAGTCCACAGCTGCATTTGTCGATGAATGCTGGGCATATCATTGATTTGTACGAGTTTAAATTACAGTATCCTGTTCTTAAACTAGTAGTTATTCCATATATCATGTATATTTCAGTTGACGGTTTGTCTGTTGGAAGTGTATTTTTCACATTTTTGTTCTTCCTTTATCACTGGTGTCCCATTGGTTTTGCAATTTTAACATAACGCTGTCTTTTGCTCCTTTTTGTATATCTTGTTTTGTAAATATTGGAATGCTTTGTATTTTCTCTGCCTCCTGTGCTGCTTTTTTAGCTAGTTGGTCTGCTAGTTCATTACCTTGTATGTCAGCATGTCCAGGGGTCCATTCAATGGAAACAATGATTCCTTCAGATTTTAGTGCCAATATACCGATTTTAATATCATGAATAGTTTTACCGTAATAATCTGATTTCCAATTTAAAGTTAAAATTCCAATTGCTAATTGGCTGTCTGAAAAAATTTTGATGGATTCATTTTTTTTTTCTGTTTGGGATTACCGGTATAAGAAAATCTATTACCAGCTTGATAGCTACTAATTCCCCTAATAAAATAGATCCTCGATTGGAAACTGGCTGTGTTAACTCCACATGTTCTTTGCTGTTTGATATTAAAATAGCTGCACCAGCCCCACATGGACCTGGGTTTCCTTTGCAGGAGCCACCAGTGAAAGCTAATGTTATATTCTTTTTTTAAAATGATGTATTTTTTCCAAAATAATAGTCTTTCCCTGAAATGCTTGTTTCTCTGATCTAGACTTTGAACTTCCTAGATTTTTCCAATACTCTAGTGGTGATTTTGAGGCTGCTAACCCTCGGAATTCAAATTGAGACTCTATATAATCAGAATCAATTTCTGTTGACCTCTTCATGTCTTCAGACTGTAATACCATTCTTCCAATTGGTGAGATTATTTTTTTCAGGTTCATTTATATTTTTCCAATCTTCAAAAATTTGTTTAATAGGGATAGTGATTTTATATGATTTTATTTTTGCAATTTGTCTTATACCTGCTTCTTCTCTTTTGAGGTCCAATGGTAGTATTGATCCTGCTACTACTTCTAAGGCTTGTATACTAACTGTTGTTGGTTGGTTGAGACATAAGGCTAGTCCTTTTCTTTGAATAGCATTTAATTTAAAGGGACAAATATCATTATGGCCGTATTTTTCACCTCAAAAACTACTCTGTCTCTGACTCTGTATTGCACTGTTCAGACATGTGCATTTTGAAAAGTTTTAAGGCCTGGCATCCACAAGATATATATAATCTAAATGTATTTTGTATATCAGTAAGATAAAAACAAATTTTGTATACAGAAATCCACAATATTTAAATACAAGATTCATAACCACAAAAGAAAGGTAGGGGTTGATTTGGGGGTTATGGTCATAACAGTTTAGGAATTAGGGGCCAAAACAGAGGCCAAACATAAGCACTTTTGTAGTTTCCACAAAATAACTTGTGTTTAAGTGTATGAATCTCTTTGAAATTATACCACAATACCACAAAGGGAATGTTAGGATTGACTTTGGGGGTTATGGCTCAAACCATATAGAAATTTGGGGCCCAAAAGTGTTTCCTGGTTAATGAACAATTAAGACAATTTTAAAACAGTGTATAGGCGGAGGAGTTGGGTAATTAGAAAATTTTGGAAGGAACATTTTTTTCTAATTTCAGAAATTAAAAAGGAAATTTCTTCAAATATTCTTTTATTGCGAGGGGGGGGTTTAATTTTTTTTGGGGGGAGGGTGGTCAAAACGCAACAGCATAGTTTATTGCACTAAAACCAAAAAATGGGAGGGGGTACAGTTTTTTTTGGGTGGGGCTGGGTCAATTTACAACAGCATACATGTAGTGTATTGCAAAAAACTGAATACAAATTGAAATCATATAACCAATTCTAAGTTCTTTGACTACAATTATTCTGTGTCAGAAACCTATCATGTGTCAAATATATTTAATTACAATCCAAAATCAGACCTGTCATGCCTGTATCAAGGGCCAATATTGTGTCCATTTTCGTCCAAACTGTTCAGGGTTGGACCTCTGCGGTTTTATCCAGCTCAGCTGTGCTGAGAGTAGCAATTTATTATCAGGGCTCACACTATTTCACAATCATAGGGGGAAATGATTTCTCTTTTTAAAATTTATAGGGAGAAAAGAGGGACGAAAGATACCAAAGGGACAGTCAAACTCATAAATCTAAAACAAACTGACAACACCATGGCTAAAAATGAAAAAGACAAACAAACAACAGCACACACGACACAACATAGAAAACTAAAGAATAAACAACACGAACTCCACCAAAAATCTAGGGGTGATCTCAGGTGCTCCGGAAGGGTAAGCAGATCCTGCTCCACATGTGGCAGCCGTCGTGTTGCTTATGTGATAACAAATCCGGTAAATAGTCTAATTTGGTAGGTCACATTCATGAAACGGAAGGGGATTGTAGTTACGACCTAAGGAACATATCCGATGTCATTTGTGAAAAGAAGTGGTGAGATTTGAAAGAGAAGTGCTCCTTCGTAGGCTGCACTACAATGTTTTGATTTTACTATAGTATAAAGGGTCATATGTAAATAATGTTCTTTTTATATTGTTCAATCATATCTGAGTATACATCAATTAAAGTAACAGTTTAAATTCAAAGATGTTTATGTTCTTGTGAGAAACTACAGTGTACCAACTAAATATCTAGCACTGAAAAGATTTTTTTTTAATATGTCAGTACATGTATGTCAAAAAGGTAAAGAAATTATAATATATCAATTAATAGTAAATTACAAATTAATTAAACACATAGATCTTGTGTATGAAATTCAGTGTTTCTCATCAAAAGATATACAAAGTTACAAAATGTAAGCTGGGCCATAATATATTGATATTTAGTATAAAAGTCTCAGAGTTAAAATTGAGAATGGAAATGGGGAATGCGTCAAAGAGACAACAACCCGACCAAATAAAAAACAACAGCAGAGGGTCACCAACAGGTCTTCAATGTAGCGAGAAATTCCCACACCCGGAGGCGTCCTTCAGCTGGCCCCTAAACAAATATATACTAGTCCAGTGATAATGAACGCCATACTAATTTCCAAATTGTACACAAGAAACTAAAATTAAAATAATACAAGACTAACAAAGGCCAGAGGCTCCTGACTTGGGACAGGCGCAAAAATGCGGCGGGGTTAAACATGTTTGTGAGATCTCAACCCTCCCCCTATACCTCTAACCAATGTAGAAAAGCAAACGCTTAACAATACGCACATTAAAATTCAGTTCAAGAGAAGTCCGAGTCTGATGTCAGAAGATGTAACCAAAGAAAATAAACAAAATGACATTGATAATACATAAATAACAACAGACTACTAGCAGTTAACTGACATGCCAGCTCCAGACTTCAATTAAACTGACTGAAAGATTATGATTTCATCATATGAACATCAGGCACAATCCTTCCCGTTAGGGGTTTAGTATCATACCATCATAACATATATGAGAAGAACATAACCCGTGTCATGCCAATAACTGTTTTTAGAATAAATGTGTTTAGTTCCGATGCAAAGACCTTATCAGTGACTCAAAATTAACGCCAAAATATGCAATCTTTAATGACTTGACAACAGTATCGTAATTATATCCCTTCTTAATAAGTCTATTCAAAGGTTTTGTAAGTTTCTGAGGCGAATACTGACACCTTTGTGCTTTATAAAGAATATTTCCATAAAAAATTGGATGTGAAATACCTGAACGTATTAGAAGTCTGCATGCATATGTTGAGCTATATTTACGAATGATGTCTTTATACAGATGATAAAATTAAGTAAATGTTTTGACTAGTTTGTGATATCGAAAACCCTGGTGTAATAATTTTTCAGTAATACATAAATTTCTCTCGTTAAAATCTAAAACATTGTTACATACACGAGCGAATCGTACAAGTTGAGATATATAAACACCGTAAGATGGTGACAAGGGAACGTCACCATCTAAAAACGGATAATTAACGATAGGAAATGAAAAATCATCCCTTTTATCATAAATTTTAGTATTCAGCTTTCCATTAGTGATATAGATATCAAGATCGAGAAAAGGGCAGTGGCCATTGTTAGTATTAGCTTTATTTAATGTAAGTTCAACAGGATAAATTTCATTAAGCAACTTTAAATCAATATTTTGAAACAATCCATATGAATTATATACACCAATCAATTAGATGTAACCAAAAGTGTGTTAAAACATATGGAATGCATAATTTTTCCTTTTGGGATCAATATTCTTCTGTTTCCATAGAGCTCTATTATTGTAAAAATACAGGTTCGTTCATACATGTCAAAGCCGGGCCGGTTCTGATCCGTAGTTAGAAAACAGTCAATGGGGGACGAATGCAAGAAAATTTATAATCTGAATAATCCATAATCCAGTCGTTATTATATTACGATGACTACATTGTACGATCACTCCATCCTCAAGAAAAGTAGTGGATAGAGGGCGCTGAATTATTCGAGTTAGAAAAATTACAAAAATAATCTGTGTTTGACAAGCTATTTGGAAATTAAGGAACATTAAGATTTTAATGCAATAAATGGATTAAACATTAACTAGAGGGCAACTTTTATCACGTTTAAATGAAGTAACAAACTAATTTTGCTGCAGAAAGTTAGGTTGATGTAGGTTTTTGAGTAACAAGCACCGGAAGTGCTAAAGTGATAAAAAGCTGTCTTTTTTATTAAATAACCTGCTACACACTGTAAGGACAATGCTTCAACCTCTTTTCTTAAGATAATGAATCGTTTATGTCTGAATTTCTTTAATAACATGTATCAATAAAAAATTGATGTTTCATCAACTTGATAAAAATTGAAAATGTCTGATGACAAAAGTGACTGAAGGCAAGTATTGTAAACAACAGGACGACTTGTATTTTGCTTTTGGTGGTTAAGGGAAAGAGAAGTCAAGGTCGTGAAAGTAACTTTTTTGCCCTACTAAGTTGCCTGGTAGCATGAGCTCTGATTTAATATGCCTGTCAGAGAACAGGAAACTTAAGCATGTAATTTATCTTTTTTGTCAAACTTTTTGTATTATTATACTTATAATTCCTGGCATCCGCATTTGTAAATGTATCAATGAAATAATAAGGGTAGATGTACATGGTGTAACCATGGTATATATGTATCTTGTGGGTTTTTTTTAATACATTTTTACAATAGTACATGTACATGTATAGTGAAAATCTGAATAGAGAGAGTCTAATACTGTGTTTACACTACCAAATCTGTACCAGGTCAAACCCAGGATAATTAACCCAAATTAATTATCACATAGATCACAAATTAAAAATTAACCCTGCAGTTTGGGATTGTCCCTCTTAACAAAAGTAGAAATATAAGTTCCAAAACTGTAACCTGCATCTGTCCACTAAACATGGTACATATCGGCCTAGCCAAGATCAGATGTGCATTTCATATTGGGTCTATGTTATAGGCTTGTAAAGACAAGAAGATAAACTGTACATAAGTAATACATCTTTGAACTGAAGAAGAGAATATATCAAAATTAGGTTTTAATAATGCATTTCATTAAATATGAATACAATGTCTTGTCCATAGACAAAACATATAAATTGTATTGCTAAGTTTGATTGTTTATTGTAAGAATATGCATCAAGTTATTTTAATGTTCTATACACCAAAAGAAAGGGTTCTTTTGGAAGTTTTGTTATTTATAGATAATTTTAGATACAGTTTTATCAGATAAGATTAATGATTAAAGAAAGCTACTGTTGTTTGAAATAACTGTGAGTTAAACATGTTCTTGTTATTTTTTTTTCAATTAAAATGTTTGATGTTCATATAGTTCTAAACATATTTTGTTGTCTTTGTCATTGACCAAAAATCTGTCACTGGTGACCATGTCTTGAAGGCAACCATTAAAGAAAATTATACAGTTTTTAAACACCATTTATTTAATAAAAATATTAAATATTTCCTTAAAAAACTGCATGGAATTATATAAATGCTTCCAGTGTTAGCCTAACGATGGCAATTTTTCATAATTTAAACCATTTTTGAACCAAAATATCAAAAGAGTTTTTCCCAGAGGTGATACTCATTTTTGACTTCATGTGAAACACAAAATGCACATCTGATTGTGGCTAGGCCGAACATACATTTTTTTCATCTCACTTGCATTATTTCAAACTTTGAACATGCTGAAATGTTTTACACACTACTAATGGACAGCTTCAGAGGAATTCCACATCAACAGCTTTCTGTTTTTTTCAAATATCGTCACTCTTTCCAAATTTCATCCATTTTACCCCTAAAAAGCATAAGAAATCTTATAGGGATTCTTAGACTGCATGAACAATTTGAATTCTCATCATTTGTCATTATGCAGATCTTTCAACATAGCTAAATACACTAATTCCCCTTGCTGCCGCTGATTTAATATGGTTATATTTCAGGTGCTAGAAATTATGGTAGCTGGATGTATGTGATGTCACATGTCAAAATATGACATCATTCGATATGTGAGGGCGAGGTCATTAACCTGAGTTTACCCCTCATCATGAGGGGTAATTTTAATCTGGGTTCATATTAAGTTAAATGTTCAACTATACATGCTATATATATACATTTCTTTAGACTTTTATGCAAAATTTGGCATCCATAAAATACAACTTTCAAACCATGAAAAACAAATGAATCCATATAGCATGTACTGTGTAGTAACCCTGGCAATGTATGAAGCGACAACAAATTGTAAACCTCTATTTACTTTAGATCTCAGGATAAAGTGGGAAACTTACAGGCATTCTTGAAATACAACTTTCGTTCAAACCTTGAAAAACAAATGAATCCATGTAGTAACCCTGACAAAGTATGAAGCAACAACAAATTGTACACCTCCATTTACTTTAGATCTCAGGATTATGTGGGAAAGCATTCTTACAGGCAAATTATAACTGAAGTTACAAATTTACAGCCAAAATCAAAGGTAAAACTTGTAATGTTGCTTACACCTAGTAATATAAAATTGTAGTTCTGATTGGTATAGTTAGGGGACATAATTAATGTAGAGATGTGTGTATGCAATTTTGGAGGTCATGGAGGTTGTATTTGATAAAAAAAAAACCTGCAGGTGAAACTGTATGCTTTATTGAGGAGGTCTTTATTTATGTCATTACTTACATGTACATGTTTTGTTTAATTTTACAGAAGGTGGTTAAATGTGTAAGGAATTACAGTTCGAAACAGGAATTAAATGTAAGTGTCTCTTTTTTTTCTTTTCGGAATGTCAAATATATTGATCATGTTGATCAATGAGGTGCAATTTCACATAGATTATTTAACCAATGGGTAGAAATTTATTAATCAATGAATCAAAAATGTTCATTTTCTTGTAAAAATCATGTTCTGATCTTTATTTAATTATTATAATTTGATCCCATGTGTTTAACATCTAATTAAGATGTCGCTTTACCATGTTTACCGATTATACAAATGAATGGGTTAGGACTTTTCTCTGAAATATTTAGTAAGGGTAGGAATTTTCACAAGAATCAATATATAAATAGGGGGATTAAACCCCAGCAAGATGTCTGTACCCAGATGTGTATTTTGAGACCCTCTCAAATAATGGCAAGGTAAAGTATGCAGATGTTTATGGTAACATGGTAACTGTCCTCATAATGTTACTCTACATGCTCTATTATTCCTAATTCTCAATTACTGTTTTAGTGTAAATGTTTTACCCTATTATCTATAAAAAGCACAAATATTATTTATTTCTTAAACATAAAACATAAATCTTTTCATATTGCATTTCTACATTAGTTTTTAAACAAAAGCCAACCAAAATAATGTGTTTTCAAATATTATTGTAAAAATTAATGTTCTTGAAGAGCCTGCTCAACAATTTTAGAAATTGCCTTAAAAATGAATAATAATATGGAGAATTTTGTGGTAGAAGGTATATTTAACAGATAGGTTTGTAATTTGTTTTGAAACTTTATTTTTCTTATCTCAGGAAGTGGTGATTGCCAGTGCAGTACGAACACCTATTGGATCTTTTCTCAGTTCTTTAGCAGAAGTACCTGCCACTCGTCTGGGATCTATTGCTATCAAAGAATCTATAAATAGAGCAGGTATGAATCCATTGTGATATATTCCACATTTAGATAATAGTACAAATTAATGGCGGTTAACCATGGTTTCAGACAAATTTCATATAGAATGAGATCAGATATGTTGTATAAATATGATTTGGTTGAAGATGAACAACATATTACTATTAGTTGTCCTGCATACATACATGTATGAATGATTGTAGAGAGATATTTTTGAAAAAGACTAGCAAGAGGCAAAGTTGTATAGGACCTTTATAGGGACTCAAGGATCAGGTGTTTTTAAGCTCCAGATTTTCAGGATTGACCCTTTCGGGATACGGGAATTCTTTTTTCAAATTTCCGGATGTCAGGATTTAGATTTATTTTAATTTGGGACCTCGGGATTTCGCGTTTTTAAGCTTGGGATTTTGGGATCAGGACCCCTCTCCTCCCCCAAACAATATACTTGATTATTGTAACTGATTAAATGGTTCTGATTCCTCCTGGAATAAACAGATAAAGTGTTGTTGAAAGCTGAAACAAGAAATTATATATTTTCAGGAATTAAACCAGAAGATGTTAATGAAGTTTATATGGGCAATGTCTGTACGGCATCAGAAGGTCAAGCTCCATGTAGACAGGCAACCCTAGGGGCAGGTAAATTAGTGATATTGATATCTAGGCAATGTCTGTACAGCATCAGAAGGTCAAGCTCCATGTAGGCAGGCAATTATCGGGGCAGGTAATGATATTGATATCTGGGCAATGTCTGTACAGCATCAGAAGGTCAAGCTCCATGTAGGCAGGCAACCTTAGGGGCAGGTAATGATATTGATATCTCGGCAATGTCTGTACAGCATCAGAAGGTCAAGCTCCATGTAGGCAGGCAACCCTAGGGGCAGGTAATGATATTGATATCTGGGCAATGTCTGTACAGCATCAGAAGGTCAAGCTCCATGTAAGCAGGCAACCTTAGGGGCAGGTAATGATATTGATATCTGGGCAATGTCTGTACAGCATCAGAAGGTCAAGCTCCATGTAAGCAGGCAACCTTAGGGGCAGGTAATGATATTGATATCTGGGCAATGTCTGTACAGCATCAGAAGGTCAAGCTCCATGTAGGCAGGCAACCCTAGAGGCAGGTAATGATATTGATATCTGGGCAATGTCTGTACAGCATCAGAAGGTCAAGCTCCATGTAGGCAGGCAACCCTAGGGGCAGGTAATGATATTGATATCTGGGCAATGTCTGTACAGCATCAGAAGGTCAAGCTCCATGAAGGCAGGCAACCTTAGGGGCAGGTAATGATATTGATATCTGGGCAATGTCTACAACATCAGAAGGTCAAGCTCCATGTAGGCAGGCAACCTTAGGGGCAGGTAATGATATTGTTATCTGGGCAATGTCTGTACAGCATCAGAAGGTCAAGCTCCATGTAGGCAGGCAACCTTAGGGGCAGGTAATGATATTGATATCTGGGAAATGTCTGTACAGCATCAGAAGGTCAAGCTCCATGTAAGCAGGCAACCTTAGGGGCAGGTAATGATATTGATATCTGGGCAATGTCTGTACAGCATCAATAGGTCAAGCTCCATGTAGGCAGGCAACCTTAGGGGCAGGTACCTAATGATATTAATATCTGGGCAATGTATGAACAGCATCAGAAGGTCAATTTCCATGTAGGCAGGCAACTTAGGAGCAGGTAATCATATTAATATATGGGCAATGTCTACATTATCAGAAGGTCCAGCTCCATGTAGGTAGGCAACCTTAGGGGCAGGTAATGATATGAATATGTGATAGTAGGAGACTTTATGAACAGGTGATCACATACTTTCTATCTTGGATAACTTTAGGATCATGTACTGACATATATAGTCTAAACTATAAAATGAAATTGTGTGTCTGCAGGTAATAGTTTGTTTCATCTTGATTACCCTGATCAATACATGCATTAGAAAGAACCTTGAATAATAAACAAAATGAATATTTGCATTTTGGGCCTTCTTTTAACTTATGAGTCTATATTCTTCAGGGTTAGAGTTTATTGATGGTTAGAGTTATTTTAGTAAGTTTTGGTTTAAGGGTTAGGGCTAGTCTAAGGTAACTCAGAGTTCTCAAAAGGTGGTGGTCCGAGGGATTTGAGTCATTTGACCACCAAAATTTTCAAAGGACAGACACAATTTTGTGTATTTTGTAATAAAAAAAGTAGTGGGGACCAGCAGTTTTTCTTTAGGATCTACCAGATCTAAAAAGATTTGGAAAAACTCTGAAGGTTTAGGTTTTGGGCTATGTTTAGTTTAGTATATTTCTATAAGGTTTAGGACCACTCAAGTAAAAGAAGGCATCATAAAGAGTGTATAAACATTAAACGTTCTTTAATAGAATACAAACAAGATAACAGAATTATCTTAAATATTTGACAACAGTGGAAAACTACTGCAACTACCGAAAACTACCAACAATTATGTCATCAATTTAATACAAATAAAGGTCTGGTTTTATTGTAGGTTTGCCCATCACCACACCAACGACGACTGTAAATAAAGTTTGTGCCTCTGGGATGAAGTCTATAATGATGGCAGCACAATCACTAATGTGTGGACACCAGGTATAGAGGTTTAAAGGGTATAGTTTTGATGCAATTCAATTGAGAAAACTAACGGTCTAATTTTTGACAAAAAAAATTACAAAACATTAATATGAAAGACATGAACGATGTCTTGGGACAGGCACATAAAGAATGTGGGGCGGGGTTAAACATGTTTGTGAGTGTTCAACCCTCTCCTAACCTGGGACTGTGGTGTAACAGCACAACATAAAAACAAACTGCAAAAGTCAGTTGAAAAAGGCTTAAATCTTCAGATCGATACAAAGAAAAACATCAAACAAAAACTAAGACAGAATGCGGCTGGGTATATATCTGTTCCAAACCGTATGAGTATTTGGACTGTACGCGTACGGTCTGGACTGTATACGTACTTTTTCAAAATATGCATACAGTTAGACTGTACGCGTACAGTCTGACTAATATTTAGAAGTTGGTCAAGTTTATTAGATCAACAAAACTTAGATCTCAAATTAATATAAAAAGTTCAATAGTAATTGAAATAAAAACTTTTAATATGATAAAATTCTATTTAAAAAAAAATCACGCTTATTTAATCTATTAACCTGTATTTCATGTATTTAGCATGTCAGTAATTCATTAATTGTAGACCAGTATGCTCATTGAAATTGAAGTTATCGGAAGTAAACATAGAGTGGGAGGACAATAGTTTTAGAATATTTAGGAATTTTACAAAAAAATGCATATGCAAAGGAACATGCATGAACAAAACATGTTAAAATAAACAAATATTTAAGTTTAATTGTTCGCTTCTTCACTCTATCCATCTAACTGTAATAATAACAATTTGTATAACTAGAAATATAGATTTTGATAAATGTTTGTTTAAATTTAACCCATATGATCCCAAAACATGTATGGTCAGCTGTACCGTACGTGTATACTCATACAGTCTGACCCTACGAGTATATGTATACGGTCCGGACGGTCCAAATACTCAGTCATATGGTCTGGAACATATCCATCCCCCAAGTGTTCAGTTATCTAATTCTTTATCTTTGTCTTTAATTCTTAAATAAAATTCAGCATTGCTTAAATATGGACCTCAAAGACCTGTGTAAAAATGTAACAGTAATTTAAATATTACAGTTCACTAAAAAATAGAATATCATTGGAGTTGACAATTTTGTATACTGGATGAAAATGATAAATAGCCAATAACCTTTTGTAAAGTAAAATATCAGGATAAATGTGTTAATGTTACCTTGTTTCTTCTTATTATTTTAGGAAGTTATGATAGCAGGAGGGATGGAGAGTATGTCAAATGTCCCGTACTACATGTCCAGGGGACAAACACCTTACGGCAAAGTAGAACTCAGGGTATGTCACAAAATTGAATTGGATTCATTTTTAAAATGGTTCCAATTTTCGTGGAATTCATGTATAGGTCGACCATGACTTTTAATGTTATATACGAAACTTGTATGTAGATATTCACTAAACAAGGAAATCACATAGCAATGAAAAAACAACTTTTCCTCAGTCCATGATAATTGGTCAGTGCTCCAGCTAGAAATCAAAAGGGGCAGGGTGCAAGTAGAGGGCAGGGCACTTTTTCTATGAAAGGAAAAGGCACAGCTCAATTCTTTTGTCAACGTTTCTGTGGGTATCACAGTTCACATTTTTTTTAGCTCACCTGGCCTGAAGGGAAGTGAGTTTTCTCATCACTTGGCGTCCCTTGTCGTCAGTTGTCGTTAACTTTTATAAAAATCTTCTCCTCTGAAACTACTGGGTCAAATTTAACCAAACTTGTCCACAGTCATCATTGGGCTATCTAGTTTTGTAAATGTGTCCAGTGAATAGACCAACCAACCAAGATAGCCATCGTGGCTAAAAATAGAATATAGGGGTAAAATATAGATTTTGAAACCAAAGCATTTAGAGCAAATCTGACATTGGATAAATTGTTTATGAGGTCAACATTTACCTGCTATACAATTTTCAGATGAATCAGACAACTTGTTAGGTTGCTGCCCCTGAATTGTTAATTTTAAGGAAATTTGCTGTTTTTATACGACCGCAAATTTTGAAAAAATTTTCGTCGTATATTGCTATCACGTTGGCGTCGGCGTCGTCGTCGTCGTCGTCGTCCGGCGTCCGAATACTTTTAGTTTTCGCACTCTAACTTTAGTAAAAGTGAATGGAAATCTATGAAATTTTTACACAAGGTTTATGACCACAAAAGGAAGGTTGGTATTGATTTTGGGAGTTTTGGTCCCAACATTTTAGGAATTAGGGGCCAAAAAGGGCCCAAATAAGCATTTTCTTGGTTTTCGCACTATAACTTTAGTTTAAGTTAATAGAAATCTATGAAATTTTGACACAAGGTTTATGACCACAAAAGAACGGTTGGGATTGATTTTGGGAGTTTTGGTCTCAACAGTTTAGGAATTAGGGGCCAAAAAAGGGCCCAAATAAGCATTATTCTTGGTTTTCGCACAATAACATTAGTTTAAGTAAATAGAAATCAATGAAATTTAAACACAATGTTAATGACTACAAAAGGAAGGTTGGTATTGATTTTGGGAGTTTAGGTCCCAACAGTTTAGGAATTAGGGGCCAAAAAGGGACCCAAATAAGCATTTTTCTTGGTTTTCGCACCATAACGTTAGTATAAGTAAATAGAAATCTATGAAATTTAAACACAAGATTTATGACCATAAAAGGAAGGTTGGGTTTGATTTTGGGAGTTTTGGTCCCAACAGAATAAGGGGCCCAAAGGGTCCAAAATTAAACTTTGTTTGATTTCATCAAAATTGAATAATTGGGGTTCTTTGATATGCCGAATCTAACTGTCATGACTGTGTATGTAGATTCTTAACTTTTGGTCTGTTTTCAAATTGGTCTACATTAAGGTCCAAAGGGTCCAAAATTAAACTTAGTTTGATTTTGACAAAAAATCAATCAGTTAGGTTCTTTGATATGCTGAATCTAAAAATGTACTTAGATTCTTGATTATTGGCCCAGTTTTCAAGTTGGTCCAAATCGGGGTCCAAAATTAAACTTTGTTTGATTTCATCAAAAATTGAATAAATGGGGTTCTTTGATATACCAAATCTAACTGTGTATGTAGATTCTTCATTTTTGGTACTGTTTTCAAATTGGTCTACACTAAAGTCCAAAGGGTCCAAAATTAAACTTAGTCTGATTTTAACAAAAATTGAAATCTTGGGGTTCTTTGATATGCTGAATCCAAAAATGTACTTAGATTTTTTATTATGGGCCCAGTTTTCAAGTTGGTCCAAATCAGGATCTAAATTTATTATATTAAGTATTGTTCAATAGCAAGTCTTTTCAATTGCACAGTATTGCGCAATGGCAAGAAATATCTAATTGCACAATATTGTGAAATAGCAATTTTTTTTTTAATTAGAGTTATCTTTCTTTGTCCAGAATAGTAAGCAAGAAATATCTAATTGCAAAATATTGTGCAATAGCAAGATTTTTTTTTAATTGGAGTTATCTTTCTTTGTCCAGAATCAACTTAAATCTTTGTTATATACAATATACAATGTATATTCACTTTTTACTACCAACTGATAAATTAAAATAATCTTTACCATTCAGTGATAACAAGCAGTTTTTTTACATCTTATTTCCTTATCTTATCTAAAATGTTTTTAGATAATGTATGTTGGACATTTGCCAGACATGACTATGATGTCATTTTCTATTTTTATTTGCCCATTACTTTATGTAAATAACTTCATTGGAAATTTGCCAATATAAAATGTTGCTGATGAAGTTTTTTTTATTGTTTTATACAATAAACAATGTATATTCACTTTTACTACCAACCAATCTTTACCATTCAGTGATAACAAGCACTTTATTTTACATTTTAATATTTTATGATGTATTTAAAAGAGTAGTTATTGTTGCAAACTCCATTAGAAATTTGAATTGATATCAGTTTTGGAAAAAAGGAAACGGGGATGTGAAAAAAGGGGGGGGGGGGGGTTAAATTTTTCTCATTTCAGATTTCATAAATAAAAAGAAAATTTCTTCAAACATTTTTTTGAGAGGATTAATATTCAACAGCATAGTGAATTGCTAAAAGGCAAAAACAAACTTTTAAGTTCATTAGACCACATTCATTCTGTGTCAGAAACCTATGCTGTGCCAACTATTTAATTTTAGATTTAAAAAGTTTGAAGAAGAAATCTTTAATTGTAAAATTTGTAAAATCTTGACATTTGTTTTGTGTAAAAAAAAACCATGTAATGTCAAAAATTTGATCACAATCCAAATTCAGAGCTGTATCACGCTAGAATGTTTTGTCCATACTTGCCCCAACTGTTCAGGGTTCGACCTCTGCGGTCGTATAAAGCTGCGCCCTGCGGAGCACCTGGTTGGTTTTTATCTTGAATATAATTGTAGAAAGAGATAAACTGTAAAGTAAGATCCAGAGGCGGATTTAGGGGGGGGGGGGGGGGGGGGCGAGGGGGCCCTGGCCCCCCCTTTTTGGGAAAAAATTTGGTTGCTTATATAGGGAATCACTGAAGCGTGACTGAATCGGGCCCCCTCTTAGGTCAGTCAGTAGGCCCCCACTTATGAAAATTTCTGGATCCGCCACTGAGGTCTACAAATAAGTCAAAATGACAAAAATGGTCTGTTGACCCCTTAAGGAGGTATTGCCCTTTATAGTCAATTTTTAACAATTTTTCATAAATTTTTGTAATCTTTTACAGAAATCTTCTCGTCTGAAACTACTGAGATAAATATAACCAAACTTGTCCTCAATCATCATTAGGGTATCTAGTTAAAAATGTGTCTGATGACCCCACTTGCGAACCAAGATGGGTGACATGGCTAAAAGAAAATGTACATAGGAAAAATGCAGTCTTTGGCTCATATCTCTGAAACCAAATATTTAAAGCAAATCTGACTTGGTTGAAATTGTTCATTAGGTTAGGATCTATCTGCCCTAAAATTTTGAGACCATTCAGGCAACGTGTTGTTGGGTTGCTTCCCCTGAATTGGTAATTTTAAGAAAATTTTGCAGCTTTTGGTTATTATCTTGAATATTATTATAGATAAAGATAAACTGTAAACAGCAATGATGTACAGCAAAGTAAGACCTTAGAATAAGTCAAAATGACTAAAATGGTCAATTGACCCCTTAAAAGGTTATTTCCCTTTATGGTCAATTTTCATAAATTTTGTAAATTTCTACTAAATATTTTCAACTGTAACTACTGGGCGAAGTTCATTATAGACAGAGATAATTGTCAGCAGCAAGAATTTCAGTAAAGTAAGATCTACAAACACATCACCATCACCAAAACACAATTTTATAATGAATCCATCTGTGTCCTTTGTTAAATATGCACATAGACCAAGGTGAGCGACACAGGCTCTTTAATAGAGTCTCTAGTTTTACTGTATATGTTGTTAATGAAGATGCATAAGTTGTTGTTTTGATTATTATTCTATAAAATTTGCATTAGAAAATGTTATTCATACGACATGTTTGTACACATTCATAAATAACATCACTATAAACCAATAGAGGCAAAACAAAGTTTCTATTCTATTATTGTTTTGTAGACACAAAGTCTTCATTGTTATATAGTCGAGGAGGTTGACAGGAACTTAGAGCCCTTATATATGGATCTAAAACCATTTAGCTAGAAAAGCCTCATAACTTTCACTGAAAAATACTGGTTATATCACTGGTATTGGCTGAACTTTACATATAAATTAAGTCAACTAAGTCATGATTGTATACATAATGCTAGTGTTGTCAATTAAACATTAGAAGGGCCTATTATCTAATACTAACAACATTAACCAGTTAATCACATCTTTTTCAATTCTAATAGAATTGAATGAATATATATTGAGGTCATATGAGACCATGGTTTTTATTGAGCTTAGAGAGGTAAGAAACCAAACATTACTCATTTTATCTAAAAAAAAAGTTTACTTCTGAGAAAATGCTGTTGAAACCCTGAAATAGCCCATGGTAAATTCTGTTTCTAGAAACAACAGGTTCAGTATGTAATTTATATTTTGTTATTTCAGGATGGGATTGTCTTTGATGGTTTAACAGATGCTTATGATCACATTCACATGGTAAATATTGATAACTTTTGTGAAAATCATATAACTACATCAGGGCTCACACTACTTCAGAATTATAGGGAGAAGTGACTTCTCTTTTTGAAACTGATAGGGAGAAGTGGTGAGATTTGAAAGAGAAGTGCTCATTCGCACGGTGCGCTACAATGTTTGCATTTTACAATAGTATAAAGGGCCATATGTAAATAATGTTCTTTTTATGTTGTTCAATTCATGAGTAAAAAATTACAATTAAAGTAGCATTTGAAATTAAAAGTTGTTTAAGTTTTACTAAGGTTCTTGTGAGAAACTACCAACTAAATATCTAGCACCAAAAAAAAAAATTATTTTAAAAAATGTAAAGAAATTATAATATATCAATTACAATTTAATTTAAAATACTCTTGTGTATGAAATTCAGTGTTTCTCATAAAAAAATATAAAAGTTATTAAGCTGGGCCATAATATATTGATATTAGTAATATAGTCTCAGAGTTAAGCAACTTTAATCAATAGTTTGAAACAATCCATAAAAAATATAGGGACTTATATACACCAATCAATTAGATGTAACCAAAAGTCTCTTAATGAGTGTGGAATGCGTAATTTTTCCCTTTGGGATCAATATTCTTCTGTCAGCTGTTCCATCCGTGCGTCCGTAGTAATTATTGTAAAAGTACGGATTTCGGTCATAGCTGGTCCGGTTCAGATCCGTAGTTTAGAAATCGGTCAATGGCGGACGAATGCAAGAAAATTTACAAAAATAAACGATGTTTGACAAGTTATTTGGAAAGGAACATGACGGTTTGAATGCAATAAATGGATTAAACATTTACTGGAGGCAACTTTAATCACGTTTAAATGAAGCAACAAACTTATTTTGCTGCCGAAATTTAGGTTGATGTACGTTTTCGAGTAACAAGCACCGGAACTTGCGAAAATGCACGAAGTGATAAAAAGTTGTATTTTTATCAAATAACCTGCTACACACTGCTTCAACCTCTTTTCTAAAGATAATGAATCGTTTATGTCTGAATTTCTTTAATTATCAGTAAAAAATTGATGTTTCATCAACTTAGTAAAAGTTGAAAATGTCAGATGACGGAAGCGACTGAAAGCGACTATCGTCAAGAACAGGGCGACTTGTTTTCGCTTTCGGGGGTCGGGGAAAGCGAAGTGACGGTCGGGAAGGCGACTTCTTCGCCCAAGTCGCCTGGTAGCGTGAGCTCTGCTACATATGTTGGTTTTGTTTTATCATTCATTCTCTAAAAAAATTGTGAATGTAAAATCTCAGTCTGACAGTTGAAGGTTAATCTTAAATTTGACATATTTGCAAAACAATGCTATGAATTTAGTATTATTTAGGAAACAATGCCATTACATTAAGATTGTTAAGGAACAAGTACCATGTCAGCCTTTTAAAAGAATTATGATAAGTGTTAGTAAAATGATCTTATGAAAGACAAATTTATGATGCAGTCGGGGGTATCCCCATACTCAAGATATTTGACTTTTCTTTGTTAATATCATAAAACCAATTATTGAATAATATTGCGCGAACAAATTTATAACAATACTTTATTTTCATGAAATCCTCTTTATGTATGGTTTCACCCTTAAGATTTTATGTGATATGTGCCCAAATTAGGGAAACCCTTGGAAACAAACAGACTGCCAAGGGCAAAATAAAATTTATTTCATATTATTATTTTTTTTACTTAAAATGAAACCAGTTTTATCTAGGGGGCGCTCATATTCGCCAGGGACACAATTTCGCCGTTTTATAATTTTGAGGCGTAAAAACTTCAAAGGATGGGTGAAATGGAAGAAATATTCCGGTCAATTATATTATTATAACAAATATGATTATTTTTTAAACTAAGACAAAATTTCGGCTGTTACCCCTCAAAGGACCGAAAAATAGACAATGATTTTTGGCCATTTTTTTAATAAAAATATGATTTGAAAGAAGTATATCTTAGTAATTCTTTGACTGATTGCTCTAAATTTCAGTTCTTTTACACCTTTGAAATGTCTGCTATTCATCTATAATGACATTGATTTGATAAATACTGTTTAAAGCTGCAGTTATTTGGTTTTAAATAGATGTGTAAAAACAGAGAATATGTGTCCCCCTTTTGACAAAATATCAGAAAATTTCAAATAGCCTTTAATGGAACGTTTTAGATAAAAAAAAAAATCATAGAAACATATTTTCTAGCTATGAATATTTTGATTTTGATGTTATCTTGATTCTTCATATAGAAATATCAGTATACTTCAAAAACATCAAGACCTAAACATAAACTGTAGAAAACATGGAAAGTTATGGCGAAAATGAGCACCCCACTCTATGATGTATTTTTTTATTTATGGAAAATGGCTGGCTATGGTTAATTATGGGATACATATTATAAATTTTTGATTTCACATATCAATTTTAATCTTTTTTTGTTCCATTGGAAGACTAAAACAATGACAAGAATGATTCTATTTGTGTTACATTGCGGACATGATGATGTATCACTGGCTGCACGGACACAGGGAATTCCACTGAATAGACTATTTGTATTAATAGGGAGTATGTGCTGAGAATACGGCAAAGAAATATAAAATATCTCGTGAAGAGCAGGATGAGTATGCTATCAGGAGTTACAAGCTGAGTCAGCAGGCGGCAGCTAGTGGCTTGTTTGGGAAAGAGATTACACCAGTAGAAATAACAAGAAAGAGAGGTTAGTGAATCACTTCAGTACACAGGCAAATTTTGTTCACACAAATTTCACACGAGATTCACCTAAAACGAGCATATACATGAAACTCACAAAAATTTCATTGAATCTGATTTTAAAGTCACATGAATTGAATTTGTCTGTGAAGTGTAAATGCAGAAGTGTCTGTGTTCATTCCTTAGTGCCATTGCTGAACAACGGACAAAAACACTACTACAGGGTTGTTAACAACCTAGACTACCCGACCCATGCAGTTCTTGTACGGAGGGGGGGGGGGGGGGTTAAAAACTACTGCATCTTTCTGACTCATCATCAACATTTTTTTATTCCAGGAGATCCTGTTGTTATCACAGAAGATGAAGAGTACAAAAAGGTCAACTTTGATAAATTTAAAACCCTCAGGACAGTATTTCAGAAAGATGGTTTGTATTATAATCCTTCTGAAGAGTGTTCAATTATCACAAATGTAAAAGAATTTTTTTTTAAACGAATGAATACTAATTACAGAAGATTGGCATTTCAGGTCAAATAGAAACCAAACATTATAATAAAGACAAGATTTTTTTTTCAAGCTCTAAATTATTATTTCTTTTTATTATGTATGAGATCGAAATAAACAGTAATGTAGTTGAAGAGAGTTGTTAACATTCATTTTGATTTGACAGTCCAAAATATCTGTTTCACTGTCTTAACTGCATTTAGCCAATAAAACTGCATTTGTGACCATCAAAATACCAGTTGACGGCAGCAACTCTCCAACAACATTACTGTTATTCCTTAAATGTAAATAAATGACAATCCAGGACCACAAGGTAATAGAGCGAAGAAAGTTTTAGTGTGAAAAAAGCTATTTAATTTTTACTTTCTGATGTTCAGTAAATGTTTGTTAGATATTCTTGATTTCTTGCAATTAAAGTGGTAGAATAGTCACATACCAATGATGACTGATATTGTGATTTTTATGCCCCACCTACTATAGTAGAGGGGCATTATGTTTTCTGGTCTGTGTGTCCGTTCGTTCGTTCACATCAGTCCGTTCATCCGTTTGTATGTTTGTTTGTCTGTCCAGCTTCAGGTTAAAGTTTTTGGTCAAGGTAGTTTTTGATGAAGTTGAAGTCCTATCAACTTAAAACTCAGTACACATGTTCCCTATGATATAATCTTTCTAATTTTAATGCCAAATTAGATTTCCCCAATGTAACTTTCCATTGAACATAGAAAATGATAAGGTGAGTTGGGCATCCATGTACTGGGAACACATTCTTGTTTGTTATTTTTCAGGAACAGTAACTGCTGCAAATGCCAGTACCTTGAATGATGGTGCTGCCGCCCTGGTGTTGATGACAGCTAGTGCTGCAAAGAGGTTGAATGTGACACCACTGGCTAAAATCATTGGTAAGAATTATAAGAAGTGGTTGGTTTGAAGTAACACAATGTAACTGTTAAAAATAATAAAATAAACTCTTTTAAGACATTTGCATAGACGGTGAAATGCAGATAAGAAGATTTTGAAATTTTGGTAAGGAGTTCCGATTTAAGATCAGGAGGTTTATATCCTGTGTACATTTAAAATATGATAACGGATGAAAAATTTACAAACAATAACAATAGTTGTGCATAAGCTAATTTTTTCATACACTATCAAAATATGTTCACTAAAGCACTGTCTATATTACAATGACAATGACATTGTTATTAATAACTTTAGCATGGATCTTGAATCACTGAAGTAGTACAAACTGATTTGACTGTTTTTACTACAGTTGGTTGTGTACTGGTAACAGTTTATGTAGTTGTTTATCTTAACACTGCAGAGGCAGGGTATTGTCTTTAAGTCAAGGTTGTTCATGGTTTCAGTAACAGATTGCTGGTATTCAACTTTTATAAATCCTTGTCAAGTTCAATCAAACTTTTATCACTTGTTTATTAGCCTCATGCAAGGGTCAAAATCTATATTAAAATGTTATGTATTGACTGGTTTCACTGGATTAGTAAGAAAGAGCCTGGCTTTTTATGTCTTCAATAATTTGTGGAAAAACATGGGAAAATATGTATATGAATGCTACAGTGATCGTGATTTCTTTTTTTCCAGCTTTTGCTGACGCAGCCATTGCACCTATAGATTTCCCCACAGCACCTGCTTATGCTGTCCCTAAGGTAGGCAGAGTTATCTCCCTCTTATGCTTTTCCTAAGGTAAACAGAGTTATCTTCATTAATTTAATTTTGGATGTAACACATCTTCTGATTGACTGACATAGTATTGTTTATCGGCTTATAGACATAATTTTGTCATGTAACCATGACGTCATCAATGTTTTTTCAAGGTTTACTCCTGTTGAAATGGAATTTTATAATTAAATTATAAGAAATGACTAACATTTTTCTGTCTATTCGAAATAACATAAAAAATGTGGTGCTACGGGGGTTGTTTAGTGCACACCACATTTTTCATGTTATTTCTTCATAGACAGAAAAAATATTACTGTTATTTCTTAATTATTTATAATTGAGACTTTTTCATGTGTTTTTCACATTTTGTTCCTAAGGTAGAGAGTTTTCAATTTTCTTTTCTGTATAGCATCTGCTTAAGCTTTTTCTAAGGAAAATTAGAGTTATCTTTCCTGGATTTACACTTGTAGATTTCCCCATGTGTATAGCACTGGCTTACGCTGTTTTTACAGTAAACAGAGTTCTCTCCCTTGATTTACAATTTTGTAGATTGGTTACAGAATACAAATGAAAAGGTGAATACTTGAGAGCAGATATCCTTAATTAGCTATT
Organism: Mytilus galloprovincialis; assembly: GCA_037788925.1. NCBI lineage: Eukaryota > Metazoa > Mollusca > Bivalvia > Mytilida > Mytilidae > Mytilus > Mytilus galloprovincialis. Next base: position 2,831,740 of record CM075340.1, on the reverse strand, counting down.
TCAGAATCTTCAGGATTATGGTTAAATTTCATAGTTAGGATTCCAGAAATAAAAATAAGATATCACCATTTATTGAATTTCAATTGTTTATGTAGTTTTGAAATAACCAATCACAATGTTTTGGTGTATGCATTTGACTGAAACCATGACTTCACATGCATTCAAGCATAGCAGAAATTGGAAGAAATCTTCATTGAATATCAGTATTTTTATAAAATTGTAAGAAAATGTTTCTGAAAAATATTATATTAATCATACTTCAGTCTTATGAAAATTTGTAATAAATAAGGTCAATCTTTCTTGTAGGTATTAAAGCAAGCAGGTTTGACCAAAGATGAGATTGACATGTGGGAAATCAATGAAGCGTTTAGTAATGTTGTGCTTGCAAACGTTAAAGAATTAGGGTTAGATATGGACAAAGTTAACATCCATGGTGGTGCTGTTAGTATAGGTCACCCAATTGGGTAGGTATACAGTTTTCATATAACTGAAGAACCCAACAACTGATTTTTTATCACAATAGAATGTCACCATAAAAATCTAGAAAAGCAGATTGGACAGATCCATGCATTTTGCTTTTAAAGTATACATTTCCAGATTTTTGTTTAAGAAAATATAATTACAGAAATGTTCATGGTTCTTTGCACTAAACATTCTTTGTGCACTTGCTGTTATTTATGATTTTTTTTTTAAAGAATATCATTTCTGTTATTCGTTTGCTGTCGTTTTGATGTATACCCCTCTTACATTTCCTTTAAACTTATACATAATATTTTACTCTATGCTTTGGTATATCAGTATTGAAAATATTCATATATTTTTTTAGAATGTCAGGAGCACGTATTACAGGTCACATGGTACACAACTTGTTACCAGGGAAATTTGGAATGGCAGCTATTTGTAACGGAGGGGGTGGAGCTTCAGCCATCTTGATACAGAGATTGTAGTGCAGAACAAAATAAACTGTGATATATTTATACATAAACAAATTATTTGATGTGAAATAAGCAAAATGGGAGCCATTTTGTGTTTTTGAATACATGTACACAAAATTAAAATCATTATCTGGAAAAAAATAATCTTTGATTTATTTGTGAGGGGTACAGGTTGACTTTTGTGACTTTTGTGTGCCAAATCTTTTATTAATGAAATTTTGTACATGCATATAGAATTTTTCTTCCATACAAAATGGTAGATTTTATATAATAAATAGGGCACTTACATGACTTAAGATGTTATTTGAACTCTCACCGTTTTTATCAAATAAATTATAGAAAGATTTATTTTGTAATTATTTATATGAGAATAATTAAATTTTGGATGTAACCCGTCTTGTGATTGGCTGACAGTGTTTTGTTTATCAGCTCATGGACATTATTTTGTCATTTGACTGTGAAGTAATCAACCTATTTTCATGATTTACTCCGGTTTAAAATAAAGTTTTAAATTGAATTATAAAGGAATGACTTTTATTTTTTCTGTCTATTCCAAATAACATAAGAAATGTGGTGCACACTTTAAAATAACCCTTGTATTCAGTGTGCACCACATTTTTGATGTTATTTGTTCATAGACAGAAAAAATATTGCAGTCATTTCTTTTTTAGCTCACCTGGCCCGAAGGGCCAAGTGAGCTTTTCCCATCACTTTGCCTCCGTCATCGCCCATCGTCGTCGTTAACTTTTACAAAAATCTTCTCCTCTGAAACTACTGGGCCAAATTAAACCAAACTTGGCCACAATCATCATTGGGGTATGTAGTTTAAAAAATGTGTCCGGTGACCCGGCCAACCAACCAAGATGGCCACCATGGCTAAAAATAGAACATAGGGGTAAAATGCAGTTTTTGGCTTATAATTATAGAGCTAATCTGACAGGGGGTAAAATTGTTTATCAGGTAAAGATCTATCTGCCCTGAAATTTTCAGATGAATCGGACAACCCGTTGTTGGGTTGCTGCCCCTAAATTGGTAATTTTAAGGAAATTTTACTGTTTTTGGTTATTCTCTTGAATATTATTATAGATAGAGATAAACTGTAAACAGCAATAATGTTCAGCAAAGTAAGATTTACAAATAAGTCAACATGACCGAAATGGTCAGTTGACCCCTTTAGGAGTTATTGCCCTTTATAGTCAATTTTTAACCATTTTTCGTAAATCTTAGTAATCTTTTACAAAAATCTTCTCCTCTGAAACTACTGGGCCAAATTAATCCAAACTTGGCCACAATCATCATTGGGGTATCTAGTTTAAAAAATGTGTGGCGTGACCCTGCCAACCAACCAAGATGGCTGCCATGGCTAAAAATAGAACATAGGGGTAAAATGTAGATTTTGGCTTATAACTCTAAAACCAAAGCATTTAGAGCAAATCTGACATGGGGTGAAATAATCTATTAGGTCAAGATCTATCTGCCCTGAAATTTTCAGACAAATCGGACAACCCGTTGTTGGGTTGCTGCCCCTGAATTAGTAATTTTAAGGAAATTTTGCAGTTTTTGCTTATTATCTTGAATATTATTATAGATAGAGATAAACTGTAAACAGCAATAATGTTCAGCAAAGTAAGATCTACAAATAAGTCAACATGACCAAAATTGTCAGTTTACCCCTTAAGGAGTTATTGCCCTTTATAGTCATTTTTTATAAATTTTTGTAAATTTTTATAAATTTTTAGAATATATTTTCCACTGTAATTACTGGGCCAAGTTCATTATAGATAGAGATAATTGTAGAAGAATGTCCAGTAAAGTAAGATCTACAAACACATCATGATCACCAAGATACAATTTTGTCATGAATTTATCTGTGTCCATTGTTTAATATGCACATAGACCAAGGTGAGCGACACAGGCTCTTGAGAGCCTCTAGTTAAATTTTGGATTTAAACGATTTTCCTGTATCAATACTGTAGTAATTGTTTTACATAATATCTATGAAGATGTAACAATATCATGAGTTATGATTTCTCCTTTGAGTAACAGATAAGTAAAATGATGAAGGAACTCCAACAGGCCTTCCATGAAACAAGGATATGAAATTGAGAATGAAATAGGGGAATGTGTCAAAGAGACAACATCCCAGAGGCGGATTTAGGGGGGCACCCCCTTTTAAGAAAAAAATTTGGTTGCTTATATAGGGAATCACTGAAGCGTGACAAAATTGGGCCCCCTCTTATGCAGCCAGTGGGCCTCAACTTATGAAAATTTCTGGATCTGCCACTGCATCCCGACCAAAAAACACATAACAGCTGAAGGCCACCAATGGGTCTTCAATGCAGAGAGATACATGTAATATGTTCATATGTTGAAAATATAACCCTATGTTTCGCTTTACTTAAAGTCATAAGAAACCTCAAATCAAAAAAAAATAATGCATATGATTTTAATAACTCAATGGATAGTTTTCATTATAAAACTTATGTACATATACTTTTTTCTGAAGAAAATTCTTTAATTTATTCATATTTAGAAGAAGTTTACTTTATTTGAATAGCTTCCTTCCAGCAAGCGATTCCCCCGAGATATTTTCCATATGCAAGGTGACCTCAGTGTGACCCATCTCGTAAAAATCCGGTGACCACAATACGCATGGATGTCCTTAAAATAAACTATTATCTGAATTTACATGTTAAACACCTGCTCAATTTCCATGCTTTTTTGTTTATTTTTCGTCAATTGTTGACAAACAGGTGACAATCGTTAAACTTCGGTTGCAAGACACGAACTTTAATTACCTGCCATATTTTCACAACAACACTGACCGATTGAAAAAAAAAATTGACAATTATACGAAATTTACACGAAAAAAATGATAAATTCGAGCACAGAAGACTAAGTTTATGATGTTTGTATGCATTGGTTCAAGAATTGGAAGAACATTATTTTTCACCGGTCACTCGTTTCTTATGACTTTAAATATGTGGTCTGATAGGAATTTTAAAGGCGATAACAATGTCAAAACAATTCTTTAGCCTTTACAATCATGTTTGTGGCCAAGGGGGCATAACTCTGTTTTATAATTTGTAGAACTAATGACTGTAAAATTTCTGATCCCCAATTTGTTTGTCACTGTCTTTGATTTTGGACATAAAGTTGTCAGATGGATCAGTTATGAAAGGAGTAATGAATGTAATGTTTGAAGTCAATGATAGTGCATTAGTGTATATACAGAATAACTGTACGTTGTCTCGCAATATAAATGTTATTTGTTCAAGACTTAGAAACTGGTAGAAAGCAAGTCTGTGCCTAGCATTCCTACCTGTTCCGAGCCGAGTACAAATACAATTTATATTGCGAGACAATGAATGGTTATTCTTTATATACTGCAAATCTCATAACTTTTCTAAATGAAATATTTAGGGAAAAAAACACCATGTTCTGATTTTTAGCGGACAATGTAAAATTTCTACGAACCTGTATGTTTTATTGACGTCTTAAATAAAACTATGGAAACGCATTGTCAACGTCATAAACAAGGTGATATACAGTCAGTGTCTATATCATATATGAATATACGGTCAATGCAATTTGACTGCTCAAATAGCACAGCTGCAGTATATCTATTTATACCAATTTCAATTCAAATTGACTTACATTTACTCAAGACAAATCATAACCCTCAAATTGTGTACATGCACAGTAACTTTCTTTAACATACTTTAAATATTAGATATTTAAAGAAAGTAGGAATATTCTTAAATTTTTAATTTTGTGCATTTTTATGCACAAGTTTTATTCTTCTGATGTTTTTCATATGAAATGAATATAAAGAGTTATCTCCCATGCACCAACAATTTTACCATTTTTTACAGTGCAAACATTCATTAAAATATAATTAAGTTTTACAAATTATCTCTACAATTACAGTTGAATATTTGAAAAAAAACCATGCAAGTTTTACACATTTTTACAGAAACACAAAATTTTATTTCATTAAATTTAATGAAATAAAAAGATATTATAGTTGGTATGATTTCCAATACAAAATTTTCCATTTATATAATGAAGCAGATTGAAGCAACTATAGGTTTATGTAGAGTATTCAGCAATGAGAAAAACCCATACAGTAGAGTTGAAAAGTCTCTGACATTACAAAATTAGAATCAATTCAAACAAAAGAAAAGATTTATGAAGAAAAAAAAATGAAAATAAAGACCGTAACCAAAGATAACAACAGAATAACACGTGCTGACTTGGGACAATAATAATAATAATGATAATAATAATACTTCTTTATTTAAAGAGGGTTACACAGTTAACTATAAAGCTAATCTTCCCTGAGGCCCTCATGAAATACAATGAACTATAACAAACAATTACAAATTATCAAACAAACACACATACATGAATAATGAAATAAAAAATTGTTATGAAATATACAATACAATTTTCAAAACATGTAAAAGTTACATATTCATATATGACATATATAGTATTGCCATCAACAATGTCATAAGTTTGAGTAAGTGTGAGAAAATTATTATGCATATAAAATCGCACAGCTTCTTAATGTTCCAACAAGTAATTTTTTAAATCTTTTTTGAATGAGCTTGTACTTGAGGTTGATTTTTTCAGGGATAATGGTAAGTTATTCCATAAAATAGATCCTGAATATATAAAAGATTTCTTATACAGCTCTGTTTTTGCTTTTGGAACTTGTAAATTTTTGCAAGAGGCATTTCTCAAACAATATTGGTTTATGTCTGGCATTTCTTTAAATTTTTCTGTGAGATAAACAGGGGCTTCATTCTTAAGGCATTTCTGCATCAAAACAGATTTGTGCCGTGATTTTTTGTGGTATGAGATTCTGTTCTCTACTGTCATTCATCCAAGCTGTTTAAACAGTGGAGCTGATGATGAAAGTGGATCAGCATCTAAAATAAGTCTTGCAGCCCTTTTCTGCAATTTTATTATTCTGACTAGCTCATTTTTAGCACAACCACTCCAAATAATACAACAATAATCTATCAGTGGGAGAATATAACCATTATGAAATAATTTCATAGGCGGATCCGGGGGGGGGCCCTGGGGGGCTCGGGCCCCCCCTTTTGTGGGAAAAAATTGGTTGATTATATAGGGAATCATTGAAGCAGGACTGGAACGGGCCCCCTCTTAGGTCAGTCAGCGGCCCCCCCCCCCCCCCCCCCCCCCCCTTAGGAAAAGTTCTGGATCCGCCACTGAATTTTCTTAGATCAATATTTAGAAATTTCTTGATTTTAGAGAGTAAATAAAGTCTAGATGATATAGATGAACATAAGTAATTAATATGGCCTGTCCAGGACAGATTAGAGTCAATTCTTACACCTAAAAGTTTTTCAATTGATGATTTTTGAAAAATATTATTCTCAATAGTTAGAACTGGGTCTGCTTGATTTGGACAGGCAAATTATAGAATGAGGCTTGGTTGATAATATTAGCAAGAGCTCAACTCTTCCTCTAACATGGGACAGTGGTGTTACAGCACTAAAATGCTATCTTCAAATCTAAGTGAAAATCTTTTAACTCATTAAAGTGAGGTTAAGTTTAAATGAACCATATTTGACAGACAGCACAGCATTATTTTATATCAGCAGGCTAATTACTTTTAACAAGCCATATGAAACTATTGTTTTATTAGTGCTGGTCTTGTTTTCAATGATTCCATTCTCATATTTGTTTACCTGTGACAGAGAGGTCTCAGTATACGAGACAAAGTGATTACTTTCAGGTGAATGTGTTCATTTTTTGTATAAAGCTTCATATTGCAGAAGATTTAGCATATGTCCCTTGTCTTTGACCTCATTCTCATGGTTCAGCGACTGCTTGGAAAGTTTTTTCTTTTGAAATACTCACTTATTTTTATCAATAGGATAACCATATTTGGTATATGTGTTTTTTACAAGGTCAACGTGATTGTCAAATAGGTTTCAATTGACCTCGACCTTATTTCATGGTTCAGTGGTCAAGGTTTACAAGTCTGTATCTCAGATACTGTAAATAATAGGTCAACTATATTTGGTGTACGGATGATTGTAAACTACGTTTAATTGGCTAGTTTCACCCTGACCTCATTTTCATGGTTCATTAGAAAAATGTTTTTCTGATTTGGTCCATTTGTCATATATTATAAGCAGTAGAGACCCTATATTGTATATGCAATGATTGTTACAGGTGTTCATGTCTGGCAGGTTTCAAATGAAAATGACATAATTTTTCATGGTTATTTTGTCAATGTTAAGCTCTCATGGTTTTGTCTGTTTATCCAATACTTTATGCAATAGGTTAACTATGTTTCATGTATGGAATGATAGTACTTAAGTTGTACATGTTTATCTGACCATGACCTCATTTTCATGATTCATTGATCAATGTTATAGTTTTGATGGTAATGTACTATAAGAATTAGATCAATTATTTGGTGTATGGAATGGTTCCCAACTTCTACACCTGGTGATCTCACCTCTTATTAAATAAAATGCTTTGCTGAGTGCAGCCTGATACAGCTGCAGAGGTCAAACCTTGGAACAGTTGGAGCATGTTTGGACACAATATTCAAGCTTGATACTGTCTGATTTTTTTTAGGATTGTGATCATATTTTTGACATGATAAAGGTTTCCAACACAAAATAAATGTGGTCAAAGATCTTAACAAGGGTGCACACGCTGAAATGTCTCGCCTTCTTTCATTGATATTATGTTGATAGTCCTAAATATAAAGCTTCATTACAACTGTCACATAAACTTAACCAAGAAAACTAAACATTGACCAATGAACCATGAAAATGAGGTCAAGGTCAGATGAACCATGCCAGGCAGGCATGTACAGGTAACAATTCTTCCATACAACATATATAGTCTACCTTTTGCTGATAGTTTAAGCACAACAGACCAAAACACAAAAACTTAACACTGAGCAATGAACTGTGAAAATTAGGTCAAGGTCAAATAAAACCTGCACGACTGACATATAGATCATAAAATATTTCCATACACCAAATATAGTTGACCTATCGTAATTAGTATTAGAAAAAAAGACCAAAACTCAAAAAACTGAACTTTGACCACTGAACCATGAAAATGAGGTCAAGGACAGATGACACCTGCCAGCTAGACATGTACACCTTTCAATCGTTCCATACATCAAATATTTTAGACCTATTGCATACAGTATAAGAACAGACCAAAACACAAAAACTTAACTATAACCATTGAACCATGAAAATGAGGTCAAGGTAAGATGACACCTGCCAGTTAGACATGTATACCTTACAGTCCTTCCATACACTGAATATATTAGACCTATTGCTTATAGTATCTGAGATATGGACTTGACCACCAAAACTTAACCTTGTTTACTGATCCATGGAATGAGGTTGAGGTCAAGTGAAAACTGTCTGACGGACATGAGAACCTTGCAAGGTACGCACATACTAAATATAGTTACCCTATTACTTATAATAAGAGAGAATTTAACATTACAAAAAATCTTAACTTTTTTTTCAAGTAGTCAGTAAACCATGAAAATGATGTCAAGGACATTAGACATGTGACTGAAGGAAACTTCATAACATGAGGCATCCATATACAAAGTATAAAGCATCCAGGTCTTTCACTTTCAAATATAAAGCTTTTAAGAAGTTAGGTAAAGTTAGGTAACGTCGCCGCCGTAGCCGCTGCTACCGGATCACTATCCCTATGTCGAGCTTTCTACAACAAAAGTTGCAGGATCGACAAAAATCCATTGTGCAATTGAAGATTACTTCTTGACACTTTTAAAAAAAAAAAAAAGTCAAGAAATTTATGAACCCTCTAAAAAAATTGGAGAGAAAAATTCATACACTCACTTAAACACAAGTTATTGTCTGGAAACTTAGAAAAGAAAAATGTTTTTGGTCCCTCAATTTTGCCTCTAATTCCTGCATGTTTGGAGTAATTACCCCCATATTCAACCCCAGCCTTCCCTTTGTAATATGAAACCTTGGGGTACAATTTCAGAGAGACCCAAACAATTACACACAAGTAATTGTCAAACTACAAAAATGATTGTTTTCGGCCTCTCATACCTGAACTGTTGTTACCACAAACCCCAAAATCAATCCCAACCTTCCTTTTGTGGTATTAAACCGTCTTATAAAATTTCATAGAGATCCATTCACTTTAACTAGTTAAGGTCTGTAAACCAAATGTGTCTTCAGACAACGACCAACAATGCAGACTAGAATGCTGACAACAACATCATAGCATTATATGAACCCAAAAATAAATTTGGGGTTGTATAAAAAGAAATTCAACAAAACTAAATTTATATACTTTTAATTTCATTATTTTAAATTTTATAATAATAATAAAAATAACAATTTTGTTTTATGTATGTATATATGAATAAATGGATGGTATGCTAATCATTAATATACAAAGTTTGACATTTATAATTATGCTCTGAATTATTGCATATTATACAAATGATGATATAGTAAATGAAAACACTAAACCAGAACTAAGAGTTGAAGAGCATTTAATCTACCAGATATACATAGAACATGTTCATTGTGTAAAATATCAGAAAGGAAAATATTATCTGTAACTCCGTAAAAAAGTTTGACAAAAATCCCCCCCCCTTTTTTTTTTAACAAAATTACTTATTTCAATTTAACAGGAAATGAAAACAGTTTTTTCCCCACTTCCGTTAGTTAAGAAATTGTTGCTATGTTCTTAATAGTTAAGAAATTGTTGCTATGTTTTTAATAATTATTGCTATGTTTTTAATAATGCAAAATTTGCTATATAATTGGGGTAAACAAAAGAGATCCTAGCACTTGTAATTTCAGTAGCTATTATTTTCCTTCACACAATTTTGCAATGGTGTTATTTAAGATGTTACATTTTTACCAATAATCAGTGATTTACAATAATACATTCATTTCCGTATTTTCAGTAATACTTTTATTTTTACTAGCATCACAATTATGGACATGTAAGTCAATACAAAAAAAATAACAATTTTTTTCAAAAGTGAAAAAATGCTGGATTTCACAAAAGTTATCTACTTGGCTTACTGGGATTAAGCAATGATGCCAATCTCATGAAAATCAGCTGTAAGTTTTCATCATGGATACTTTCCACTCTAAAATTAGAGTGTATCGCAACATCAGATTTTAATCAGACTGAGTTTTCAATCTTTGTGAATTGGGAAAAAATGTTCTGGATTTGTTTGTATATTATTTGATAGTTTTGGCCAATTCTGCATAAAAGCCTACAGAAAATTTGTATTTTGTTGAAGACTTAAAATTGATGGCTAACCAATGCAAGAGAATTCATGAATACTAAACAAAGATAAAAAGATAATGAACCATCAACATCAATATATTGTCAGTTACTGCTTGTGCATCCATTTAGATTAAAAAAGATTAAATTTTCTTACAAAAATACAGTTTATACCATGACAACAGCATGATGTCTTATTTATTATATATAAACAATGAACCATACAAAAGTAAAGAAATTCCGAAATACGAATAAAGTCCATTTATGTACAAATTCAATTAAGACTTATCTACAAATAAAATCATAATATACAATTAAATATATATATATATAGTTTTGTATTTACAAAATAAATATGAAATTAAAAAATATAATGTATATATAAAATTGTGGAATTCTTACAAAGGAAGAGATCATAGTAACTTTGTCTTTGGAATGTATATCTACAAACAGCTGTCTAAAACATTAAATTTGAACAGTAAAAGTATGTTTACATATGGTGTACTGCAATGAGATCTAAAGAGACCATGAAGCCTGTATCCTAGCTTGAACTGGCCCAGAAAGTTTAAGGTGGTACCCAACACTTTCACTAAAATTAATTTGGCTCGTTTAATTTTCCTAAAATTTTGCCAAAGTATTTATTTTGACACTTTTACAAAAATATAAAAATTTTAAAAATTTTGAACCAACCGTTTTGTCAGAAAAATTACACTGGTTATATAGCAATTTGACAAACACCAATTTTGATCATTGAGAAGCTTAATATTCCCTTTACAACACAGCGTAATTAAAACGTTTGGCTGACTTTACAGAGTTATCTCCCTGTAGTGTTAGGTACCACCTTAAGTTATCTACTGAAAATGATGAGAGCAGATTCTATGGAGAACTCACGTTTAATCAAAAGCTTTTTTAGAAAATCAGCGTACCCTCTTTTCCTACCCCATTTCATTACAACGTTAAGTGTGTTTCTTTCTTTTATCTTGATATCTGTACATTTTATACTTCTGCCATACAAATGATTATGATTTGTAATATTTAACTTATAAATTGTATAATTCTACTACAAATACTTCATATCCTCCCTGAATAACATAATGAAAATTGCATAGTTTTTACATATGATTTTTCTTAGTTATTTTAAAATTAGTGTCAATGTGTTGCAATATGGAATATTTTTACCAATAATTTCCCATTAAAATAAAAACATATACTCTACATGTAAATTAAATTGTATATACATGTATTCACTCTTTTGTCTCTAGACTTAAAGGTTCTTAAGGTGGTACCCAACACCTTAACTAAAATTAATTTGGCTGGTTTAATTTTCATAAAATTTTGACAAAGTATTTACTTTGACCCTTTGACAAAAATATAAAAATTTCAAAAAAATTTAACCAACCATTTTATCAGAAAAAGTACACTGGTTATTTAGCAGTTTGACAAACACTTATTTTGATCATCGAGAAGCTTAATATCTAAACAACACAACGTATTTAAAACGTTTAGCTGATTATACAGAGTTATCTCCCTGTAGTGTTAGGTACCACCTTAAAGACTACAATGAGGTGGTGTCTTCCTTTATTCCTAGATAAAATAAATGCTGAATGACAAATTCCAGAAAAAAAGCTTTTTTACTGATCCTGAAAATTTTTATAATTAATTCTATAGCCCTGATAGGTCTCTATTCTGAAATCCCACAAAAATAAAGTATGCGTACAACAGGAATTCCAATGCAATTATTTTGTATCAATGATTCTGATTGGATGACATTTAGCGTAAAATTCTCCATCTCCTTGTCTGTAACTTTAAGGAAGCCGACATTTTGAATTGCTGAATGTATTGACATGTAATTTTTACAATAATAAGCAAAAAAATTCACATGTTGCACATAAAAAACTTCTTTTTATCAAGCTTTATTACATTCTGAACTGGCACAGAAGCCAGAAAACGCCCGGTGTTTATGTTTGATGCCGGAGGCATACCTATTGTAGGGACCAAAGAAGATAACATCTTTTCGCGGAATTTTCTTTAATGAAGATTTTACACTGAAATAATGATTGAAATTTAATTATGAACTTGTTTTGTATTAGAATAGAGATAACTGTATTGTATTTAAAGCTTTTGCGGACGTCCATCAGTAGTTTTACTGTCGCAAATACCCGTTTACCTGTCTCCGCTCCGCGTCGCCAGATAAACTAAATTTGCGACAGTAAAACTACCGATGGACGTCCTTAAAGCTTCAAATACAATACAGTTATCTCTTAATTTTTCAGATCAAATAAAAATGCATTTCAGAACATTTTCAAGACTTTTTTAAACGTGACAAGTGCATTTTCGGTTATTTCCATCAAAGTTCTTACTTGTTTATATATATCTGTTTTAGTAAAGACTTAATTAGCTAACACAACTACAACAAGATGTCATTTCATTGTTTTGTAACTTTTAAAATATCAAATTTCGCATACTATTGCATTGTTCTTGTAGATACATGTCATACATGTAATATGTTTTTGTTGTGGGAAAATGTTTTATTTATTTTAATTTTAAAAAAGAAAAACTTTTTTTTTTTGAAGTTTAGCAAGTAAAATTTCTATGGTATTTTTAACTGCAATGTATCACCATTCAAAATTGTGCCCTCACTTATCCACTAGCTATAAATAATATACAACTACAAAAAAAATGTATTTGTCTTAACAAAAAAGCTTAAACATCACTACCCCTAATAAAGTTTGGCACCTGATGATAGGATGAATATGTTTGGTTTCCATGGTAAACTGGTTGCCGTGACTGCTGAGCATACTCATACTGGCTGAAGTCATTTGAATTTTGAATGCCATTAGTCGGTGAATGGTAGTCACTATGGTAACCATATTCACCATCATTTAAGTTTTTTGCTGCGTCTTTTAACTTTCGTTGGTACCAATGCTGTACATGACTGCTCAGATCTTTCTGATATTGCTGTTGAACAGAGTTTATTTGTGCATAGTCACTATGATTGACTTGAGGATGGGGTGAATTATTGCTAGAAAGTGTAATGTTATGGTCCGTCGGTTCGGTACTGAATGACGATGAGGGTGTACAACTTGTACTAGGAGCATTCCCAGAATTCAAATTACGTCCATAGATTTTACTGCTATATCCAGAATCAGGATTGCTACTATTGTCCTCCCGACTTTTGTCTTGAATTGGCGTAGATTGTAAATTCCTATCAGTTCTAGGTATAACCTCCGGACCCTGAATATGTTGTTCCTGATTCAGATGAGATTCAGATTTGCTGCCTAGTTTTGACACATTTGTTTGATCTGAATACATGACATTGTCATGACTTTGGAAGTTAGGATTGTATGTATTATATGTTTGTCCTGATGGAGCAGGCACAGAAGTCCTCCCATCGTTCACCCTTCGAGTAAAGTTTTGAACAGATCCATAAGGATTTTCCCTATTTGTACTATCACCGGCCAAAGTAGGCCTGTCTCTATTATAACAAGTCTGTCCACTATTTTGCCTGTTTACATCTACATCTCTTGTAGAATTGTAAATCTGCCCTTTTGAACCTAACACAGAATAGTTTACAGGATTTCTGTTCATGTTTCCCTGTGAAGAACTATAATATTGACCACTTTGTAAATTTTTATTGTTTTGCTCATTAGAATATGGTTTCATATCAGTTCTATCATTTAAATATGACCTTGAACTTCCATATTGTGATGTTGGCCTTTTCATTGACTCTAATGGCACACTATGATTTTGACTGTTTCTGGGAGAACTGGGAGTTCCAGATCTCTGCATGGAAGACGGATCCTTCAATTTCAATTTCATTTGATGTGCTGACGATAGGTCAGTATCATCTAATAATATTCCATCAGTTGACCTTGACCTCTGTCGGCTCATTTGCATATTGCTATGACCTTGTGATAAATACATATCATCCCTATTAACATTATTTACAGAATTGATAGCACTATTTTTTACATTATTTCCAGTGTTTTGATTATATTCACTTCTTCTATCCATGTGAGACATTCTCTCCATAGGAATTTCTTTCCCATCATGCCGTGCTGGTATTCCAGAGGTTAGAGGTTTATTTATAACTTCACTATGGTAACCGTAAGTTGAATCAGATTGTTGAACTGACATACCTGACCTACCTAAATCTGACGAATCATTTGGATATCCCTTATTTGTATTGTCTTGAGTATTGTATAATTTTTCCCTCTCTGGATATCCAAATGTTGTGAAAGTTGGTTTAACCACTATTTTTCCAGCACCAGACTCTGTGAGGGGGCCCTGTCCAGTGCTGGAGGAATTGGAGGTCACATTAGTACCTATGCTTATGTTTGAGGACCCCCTTTCGGGAAAACTCCGCCTTGTTTCACTGTTTCTACTTTCACTGTGTAGAGTTCTTGACTCCATGTTTGATCTTCTCACTTCATTTTGTCGATCAAATAGTTCCCTTTGCGAATGTGTGTTTTGATTTTGTCGATCAAATTGTTCCCTTTGTGAGTGTGTATTTTCGTGTTGTGTATTCCTAGGTTGTTGATAAACCTGCCGGTTGTCACTATAAATAGCTCGATTATTCTGAACTTGTCTACTGTCATTTTGAATACTTCTTAACCCACTTTGGTTAATTCTACTCCCACTTTGAGCTTTCCTACTTTCACTTTGAATAGTTCTACTTTCATTTCGTCTTGGTGATAGATTTTCAGGTTCAGTTTGACTTTTCACCATTCTATGATGAGGGAGATACTGATAATGAAAGGGACTAGATTCTCGTGATTTAGGAGTACTGTGATTGAGAGGGCTAGCATCCCTCTGTGCTGTAGTTTTATGAACCATTGGAGTGCTATGATTTAATGGGCTAGCATCTCTATGACCAGCAGTTCTATGATCTAACAAAGTGTTATGAGTTAGTGGGCTAGTGTCTCTTTGCACAGAAGTTCTATGATTTAACACAGTATTATGAGTTCGTGGGGTTAATTCTGGACGCACTGATGTTTGATGTTCATGCACATCATGCCAAGTTTGTGAGGTTGAAAGTTTCTTTGGAATAGCACCTTGATCGTAACCACTATATTGACTACCATAAACTTGATCATGTGACAAGTACGGACTACGACTAGTAGAAGCGGTACTTGGTGATATGAAGTCCGGTCGTGAAGATGATCGTGCATTTTGATGACTAGAAACAGGCGAAACAAAATGTCTCCCACTTTGCTGATTTGCATTTCTATTGAGAGTTTGTGGGTTCTGAACACCATAATTGTCTCTACGTCCAACAACAGGATTGTAATTCCTGGCACCCCTGTCTTTACTATAAGCAGGAAGTTGCCATGCCCTGATTTCCTGCATTGCTTGCTGACGTGATTCATAAAATTGTCTTTTACGAAACTTCCCACTGTGATTATCAGACTGCGAAAGTGTCTCGTCTGATCGAGATCGAAATAATCGGCCATTTTCAGTCTGATGAATGTCTGTGAAAATATTATTGCTTGGTAAAGCAGTATCGTCATGATGATGGTCTAAACAATGACCGTAATTTGACAATTTAGCCTCTAACCAATCATCAACGTCCATACCACCACGTTTCTTATGTGCCATGTAATGCTGTTGATCGGCTAAACGCTGGTCAATCCTGTTGTAACAATTTCTTTCTTCTTCATCAAATCTATCCCTGGACCACATGTCGAATGTCGTTATTTGTTGTGTAGTTTTCTTATCTAACTGATCCATACGATTTTTGAGGATCTGATGAGAGGCATCGATATGTTCATAAATATGTTCCTTATCCTGACCGACTCGCTTCTCCAACTGGTGAAGAGCAGGCATACACTGACAAATTGGAGTGTATCCTATTGGTCCCTGTTGAAAACAAAACAAATAAATTTCAATAAGCTACCAAAAAAGACAGAAATGAATATTACATGTTTAAAAAATCTTCAATTTTGTCAAGTGTGAGTGAGTAGAGATTTTGAGTAAAGAATCAATACGTATTTTTGATTTTTTTGTGTCTATTTTGGCTATCTCTTATTTTTTCGATCCAAATTTTTAGCATACTTCATGCAGGTCATCTTGAT
Organism: Mytilus galloprovincialis; assembly: GCA_037788925.1. Taxonomy (NCBI): domain Eukaryota; kingdom Metazoa; phylum Mollusca; class Bivalvia; order Mytilida; family Mytilidae; genus Mytilus; species Mytilus galloprovincialis. The sequence continues at coordinate 2,815,425 of CM075340.1, read as the reverse complement.
TTATACAAAATACAAATATCTTGATGTGAACAATGGATGTCAAAATGTTTGTGCTGGTTCTTTATTTGCCAGTTATTTTATGGGGAGGACTAGTTTGCTCGTTTGAGTTTATAATGTACATTTTATTAATATAACTTTGGATTCATTTATATTTTGTGGATTAAAAAAAAATTGGAATATAAGGTGGATAGTTGATTTTGTGTTTTTGACAAGCCTATAAAAAATTGACATTTTGTTGATCATATACATTTGTTGTTCATCTATATCCACGAAAGCCATTTAAATTAGTATCTCACGAACAATAATGAATCCACAGCTTGCAATTTACCCCTTTAATGTTCAGTGCATATATGTAACATGATTAATGTCTAGTAAAGGAACCATGGTCAGCACACTCTAAAACTAAGTTGTGATTTGTACATTTGTCCTTGGCCCTTAAGTCCCCATAGTTACCTTGAGACAAAGAACAGCAAAAAAAGGCAATGTTTCTTTGCTTGTGATCTTGTCAGGTACATTAATTCATATTGTGATCTAATAAACTTTCAATTAACAGAAACCATATACATATACAAATAAGATTACTTTCAAGTGTTCTGACAAAGTTCCTAGCCCTTAGATTCATAAGGGTTGCCTCAATTGACTTTTTGCTAACCAAAGAGACATGAGTGAGAACATGCTACTGTCATTTAACCTTGATTCATGTAATGACTTTTAATCATAAAAAAAAATATTCAACTTTTTTGATTTGTTAAAAACAATAAATTCTTGGCTGTTTATCTACCCTAAATTAATAAATGCCATTGTTTGACAAATGACACAAATATGCAACTAATTATTGTGAATTTTGGAAATGCAATGGTACATACTAGTAATGCGATAAAAAATTATAAAAATTATTTATTTTGGCAAAATAGTTTTTCACAATAATAAAATATTGCACAATTTCTGAATTTACATGATTAAATAATCCTATCATAATGAGAGAAGCTTACCTGCTTAATATTACCAGCTAAATCTCTGAAGTACTGTTGTCCCGTCTTTGGTATATACTGACTGAAGAAGCCATGTACAGGATCTTTACCATCAGTAGGGTGGACTTGGCTTCCTGACGGAGCAGGTTTATCTTTCTCCTGAAAATAATCAAACTAATCAAATATTTGATTGTGACAGGTTTAAAAGATACAATGTCGTAAGGCCAAATAAAAAAGTATGTGTGGTTCCAGTTACATCTGAATTTTTTTTAGGGTAGGTAGATAGGGATTTTTTTTTATCTTATGGTTTTTTTTTACATTGAGTCTATGGGAGCAACATTCTGACTTTAACAGTGCTTAATGAAAAAAGACAATAGAATCTTTAGGGTAGGCTATTTTTGAGGCGAAAAAGTAGGGAAGGTAGGGTTACTGGAACCACACAAATATTTTTATTTGGCCTAATTAGTATAACTGCCATCACATAACTATACAGTGCTATTACTGAAATTCAGAAATTATTGCATTTAGTACTGTGATTTTTGATAAATGGATGAAAAATGTGTTTTCAATCATTCCAATTTAAAAAATAAACCTCTACATTTAGATACATTTACCAGTTATCAGAATGCAAGATCTTATTATTGTGAGACCCATCTAGACGCATTATTTGCACAAATAAAAACCTCACAATAACTTCTAAATCCAAAGTATATCAAATTATATTAATCTCATTACCATTATTGTTTGGTTAGATGATTAATTCAGACAGAGTGATGCATCTGGGATTCACAAATAAGGGTTTAGTGCTTCATGTCATGGTTTCTGCATACACGACTATGAAAAATATTCTCATTTTTCGTTCACCTGTACTCATTTAATCCATGAAAACATCCACCTCAAATGTTTCAAAATGAAATAACCAGTTAGTCTTCATATATTAGGACTATTACAGAGGGGGGGGGGGGGGCAGGACCATTTACAGGATGTTGGGATGGGGTGTTTTAAAGCTTGGGATTTCGGGATTGATCCTTTTGGGATCCAGGAATTCTTTTTTTAAATTTTGTGATGTTGGGATTAATATTTCTTTAAATTCGGGCCTTGGGATTTCATGTTTTTAAGCCCGGGATTTCAGGATCAGGACCCCTGTTACTTAGTTTCCCAATTTTAATTTTGTTCTGCATTGTTTAAGATGTGGTATGATTGCCAAAAAGACAACTCTCCACAAGAGACTAAAATAACACTGTCTACTCATTTGCATATATTCTCCTAATACCCTGAAGCTTTATATACATTTTGTTTTACCTTTTTCTTTTTCTTCAAGAACGAGAAGAATTTGCTGCCTTTTTCTGTCTTTTCTGTCTTTTGTACAGGTAGGTCTTCATCAGGTACTACAACAGGTCCATCTATATCCACAGGTATTTCACTGAAATTTACCATTTTGGGTGATGGATGAACCTGAGCTTTGGTCTGAAAAATATATAACAAGACGGGTTATAACTAAATCAAGTTTTTTTTTTTTTGGTTCTACAAGACTTTTTATTAATATCTTAGAGAAATGAAGGCTTAAGAGCAAATGCAATGTGACTTCCATTATAATTAATATTTCCAAGGGGCATAACTCATTAAAAATATTTGATCTGAGCTTATTTTCAAAACTGTCAAAGACATAATTTGCTGATATAATCCTATAATATAAATTCCATCTATTTCAGAAAAAAAAAAGAACGCTAATGATGCAATTTTCAATACATACCTTTAACAGTGATGTGATTGTTATGATGACCTCAGGGTGATCTTTTCGTTTAGCCACATCAATGGCGGTTTCCTCTTGTTTGTTGACAATATAAACATCAATGCCAGCTTCCACTAACAGTTTAGCAATCTTTTTCCTCTTCAAAGCAGAAGAGATATGAAGTGCAGTGTCACCATTCTACAATAAAATATGCAGAAAATTATAATTCAGATTATTAGGCCACACAAATATAAGTCTATAAATTTGAATGAAACCAAACAGGTCAGCAACTTTTTCTTTAAATTTTCTTTGTTGTTAAAATGTTTATCATTTGCCATAAATATATTGAAACATTTTATAAAAAAATCTGTTTATGTGTTTTGCTCCACAATCAGGGCTGTACTGTGTATTAGTTGTATAAGTCCTAATTCTTTGGTCTTAATGGATAATTGTCTCATTGGTAACCATATCCCATCTATGATATTTCCTCTGATGACAGCAGGGGCATAATAATCACATTGAATATTTCACCAATATCAATTCTAAAACAAATATGTTATAAGAAAGTATTGCTATTTCTATTAGGTAAACACTGGACATCAATGGTTATATACCTTGTTCTGTTCATTGAGCCTACATCTGGCACTAATCAAGATACGTGTGACACCAGCATGTCCATATCGTGCTGCCGTGTGGAGGGCTGTATCTCCATACTAAAAGATAGAAATGTTTTACATTAGAAAATACATGTGACACCAGCATGCCCATATCTTGCTGCTGTGTGGAGGGCTGTATCTCCATACTGAAATATAGAAATGTTTTACATTAGAAAATATGTGTGACACCAGCATGTCCATATCGTGCTGCCGTGTGGAGGGCAGTATCTCCATACTGAAATGTAGAAATGTTTTACATTAGAAAATACGTGTAACACCAGCATGTCCATATCGTGCTGCCGTGTGGAGGGCTGTATCTCCATACGGAAATATAGAAATGTTTTACATTAGAAAATACATGTGACATCAGCATATCCATATCGTGCTGCCGTGTGGAGGGCTGTATCTCCATACTGAAAAATAGAATGCTGTACTTTGAAGAGCTGATCTGCATTAATGTGAAGTATACTACATGTACTACTAGGTTCGGCTTAATTTAGCATCATAAAACTGAGGCATGAACTCCAGGGATTTGGAGGGTCAAGTAGCAAGTGTACAGACAATTTATTTAAGCCTTGCATTCAATTTTTAGCTGTTCTGAGTATCACTCTGGAGCCAGTTTCACAAAAAAAACTTAAGACTAAGATTGATCGTAAGTATACTGAATTGTTCACGACTTACGAACAATCTTAGTCATAAGACTCCCTACCTGCATCTCACAACTCTAAAGGAGTCTTACATTCTTAACACACTATATAGGATGAAGATCCCATATCATGTTTATCTATTATCATACCTGCCAACTTTTCAAAATCTCCATTGAGGATTTTAGGCTCAAGAGGACCTTATGCTCTACTTATATGGTGATAAGTGTTTTTAGTCTACTACCTTATTTGAATTTGAATGAGTAAGTATGTGCTTAAATATCATTTTAACTTATTTGAATGCCTGTTTAAAAGATAAATGTTTAAATGATAAAAAAAAAATCAAAATTCAGTACAATACCTCTCATGGGGGATATCCTCCATAAATTGGGATAGTCCAGGCTGGTCTGTATTATATAATTAACTACTACATGTAGCAATAAAATCATACTTTTGGAAAACGGATCCAGATCATGAAACAATACTTAAATTATCATAATATTAACTCATTCCACATTAGGGAGCTACAACGTATATAAAAGCATTAATATAAATATTCTAAAAAGAGAATATACAGATTGACATATTTATATACCATTAGTATTGTGACATAAATTTAAACATTTTGATCAACTGCTGAAAAACTAGGCTACTATGAATTCATTTACTTTGTGGGTGCACAATTTCATGGTGGAAAAATAGATTTTCCATGTGTAGCTAATGTCACTGATTGCAAAAAGACTAGCAGGGAATATGTATTTTGTTGAACACTTAGAGTATGTCTGTAATTCTATAAGTGAACCAACACCTGAAGTAGTAATTGTGAGTAGGGTAAAAAAGTATTTGTCCACCTTAACCTATGAAATCGAGGAAAAATTGGTATCCCATTAATAATAAAGACTCCACAAAGTTTCAACAATCTGAAGTCTGTGTTCCTTTAATAATTCAATTCATGAAAATATCTTTTAATGAAGTTTTAGTGGTATGATACAATGTACTTGAAAATTTATGATGTTCTTGTTCCATGGAAGAGGGATCAAAACAAATGGAAAATTGTTGAGTTTTTTTCTATAAGGATCATTTAAACAGAACTTAATGATAAATTCTTTTCAAACTTGACACTTTTACTAATGGCTTCTTATATATTTGAATGATCAATAGATATGAGTTTTTTTTATGGGCCTTTATTTAAAAAATTTTGTTAGCATCTTTAATAATACTCTGAATTAAATACAGATATTTTATATAATATTTCACATTAGAAACATTATACTTGTAATTATATAATAAAATTGCATCAAGTTGTTAAATTAACCATTAAAATACAAAATAACAGTCTTTTCATAAAGGATGGTATTTTTTTCAAAAGATAATGTAAAATGCTCCACACATCAAAATAATGGAGTGAATTGGCAGATTAGAATTTTTGGTGAGAAACATGTCTTTGGGTGAATACTATTTAACGAATTAATTCAAAACTACATCACTGATATAATTGCTAAATGTCCAGTGACAAATATTTCATGCATATTATGAAAAGTACATCAGAAGTACCAAAATTTTAAACAATTTTGGAAGAATTCTTTTTTTTTTAAAGCTTGCAAAAATGTGAAAATACTGTGAGGAAAAGACAAACAACCTTAAGGCACTGACATTGGTATATGACCACCATGTATAAGAATACCAGTATATACATTTGTATATATACTATTAGTTGATGAGCAATGATGCGAAAATGCATCTAACAGTACTAGTATAACATGCTAAAATGAACCTCAGACAGCTCAGATCTGTCTGATAATATGACTATTTCTGCTTACATTATTTTTTATATAATAAAATTGCATCAAGTTGTTAAATTAGCCATTAAAATACAAAATAACAGTCTTTTCATAAAGGATGGTATTTTTTCAAAAGATAATGTAAAATGCTCCACACATCAAAATAATGGAGTGAATTGGAAGATTAGAATTTTTGGTGAGAAACATGTCTTTGGGTGAATACTATTTAACGAATTAATTCAAAACTACATCACTGATATAATTGCTAAATTTCCAGTGACAATTATTTCATGCATATTCAGGACATATAACTGTATGAAAAGTACATCAGAAGTACCAAAATTTTAAACAATTTGGGAAGAATTCTTTTTTTTTAAAGCTTGCAAAAAATGTGAAAATACTGTGAGGAAAAGACAAACAACCTTAAGGCACTGACATTGGTATATGACCACCATGTGTAAGAATACCAGTATATACATTTGTATATATACTATAAGTTGATGAGCAATGATGCGAAAATGCATCTAACAGTATAACATGCTAAAATGAACCTCAAACAGCTCAGATCTGTCTGATAATATGACTATTTCTGCTTACATTATTTTTTAGGTCTGCATTACAGCCTCCATACAAAAGAACTCGAGCACTTTGATTGTGTCCATTCTGACTGGCTAAATGTAGAGCTGTAAATCCAGACTGAAAAATATAAAAAATAAGAATACTGTACATTCTGTGTTGTGTATTGCAAACAGAATACAAGGATGACAGTGAGTAGATGGTTTGAGATCACTGAATCCCGTCTCTCAGCGGATTATATTATTTAGAGATTTAAAACTAATAAACTGTTGACACAGAGATACGTCTTGCCTGTTGGTAAAAAAGATCAAAAAAGACAATTTGATGGACACCATGCTAGTTAATTGAAAGTTGCTGGACAATGTCATAGAGAGCAGCTAGTCAATATGATTGTTAAACTGAGATGAACATCAGACTCTGACTTTTTTCAAATTGAATTTTACGGTGTATTTGTTTATTCTACATTGGCTAGTGGTATAGGGGTCAGGGAGGGTTGAGATGTTACATGTTTAACCCTGCCACATTTTTGCATCTGTCAAATCAGGAGCCTCTGGCCTTTGAAAGTCTTAGGTTGTTGTTTTTTTTCAATTTTTAGAGTTTATTTATATGTTTCGGAGTTAAGTGTGATGTCCATTTACACTGAACTGGTTCACATTGTGTTAAGGGCAAGCTGAGGACCACTTCCTGATGCAGGATTTTCTAGCTTGTTGAAGACTCATTGGTGGCATTTAACTGTTTTCTGCCCTTTGGTGGGTTGTTGCCTCTTTGACACATTCCTGAATTCCATTCTCAATTGTATTTAACACTTTAGGGACCTGAAAAGCAACACCTCTGACTCATTCCGTTGACATTATCTAAGCCAAAATTATAATGAAATTGGCTTACCTTATTAGTTAGAATAGCATTACAATGGTGTTTAATCAACAGTTCTAATGTCTGACTAAAACCGTTCCAGGCTGATTCATGGATGACACCATTACCATGCTGAAAACAGAAAATTAAAACTCATCAAACATACAACCTAGCTTATAATTGAGCCAGTCAGAAGAGTGTTTCATTTAAGACTCATCAAACATTCCTGGCTTATAATTGAGCCAGTCAGAAGAGTGTTTCATTTAAGACTCATCAAACATTCCTGGCTTATAATTGAGCCAGTCAGAAGAGTGTTTCATTTAAGACTCATCAAACATTCCTAGCTTATAATTGAGCCAGTCAGAAGAGTGTTTCATTTAAGACTCATCACACATTCCTGGCTTATAATTGAGCCAGTCAGAAGAGAGTTTCATTTAAGACTCATCAAAAACACTCAAATTAAAACAGTTCAAAGAACAATTCAATAATCAAGTTAAAGAGCATTGAAAATCATATAAATATTGTCTTCCTGAGTTATCTCCCCTAGATTACATTGAGTTTCTTTACCTTGAATAAGTTGTTCAGTGATCGTCAAGAATGGTATTTTTTTAAGTTCTCAAACCACTAAAATTTTTGTTGCCATCATTTTATCAGAAACATAATTTTCCCCTTACCAATATAGTTTATAGTTTTAAGTGTTATATATTCTCTGTTACAAATTTATAAAAGCCTTGTTCAGTCTGCTTCATTTTTCTTTATTTTTTGTGGGGATGGTTTTGTTACACTTTATATAAGTGTGTCCAACATCATTGATAGTACTCTGACAGCATAATAGAACAGCTACAGGTTCACCAAAACTAACAATATAGGTGTACCCTGACAAAGTTACAAACACTAAAACTTTGACAGGTCACACCACAAAAGGAACTCCTTGACAAAGTTAAGGATACATCCTATACATACAGAGATAAACATCAAACCAGGTAATGAAGTAAAGACACATAAAACATTTGACTCATCTTGTCTCAAGTCAGACAAATTTTAAATGATAATTTATAAATTATACTTTTTATACGTTTTTAATTGTCTCCCTTTCAAAACTAAATTAATACAGTCTGATATAATCTTAAACGGTATTTCTATAAAAAGAAACGATAAAATGGGAGTATTTTTGTAATTAACTTAAAATATGGAAATAAGTCCATTCAATTCAATTAAGAAATGAACATAATACAAGTAATAGATGAAATTTATCGTGACGTATATTGGTCTAACTGAATACCAAATCATGATTCATTGCAAACAAATCGTCACAAAACAATTTCTATCAGTCAATTTACTTTTAAATTCAATTTGTTGATGAATTATGTAATATTTAAATACAGGACAGAAATTTCTAATCTGAAAGACGACACGTATAAGGTACAAAAAATAAGAAATATAGCACCTGAACATGTTTTACACATTATATATAAAACATGACGGTGTTATTTTCTACATGTATATCAAACAGTGATAATTACAACCTCTTTATAAAACCAGACACCAAATTTTAATAAAGAGTGTTTGGAATTTGCATAAAAAGGTTCTATTTCAAATTAAGTAAAATTGACCCTACTTTGTATTCTATTTGTTACCCCGTTGAGTCTGGAGTGTTTTCTTTGCTACATTGGATCTTAGACAGAACAATTACATTTGAGGGTTCATTCTTTTCCTTTATGGTGATACATACAAGTTTTTTACATTTAGATTGAGTAAGAGATGACTAGAAGTAGCATCAATGAGACAGTTACCCAACAATAACAAAAACATCTGAAGTTCAACATAGTTTTTAATAATAATAGGGATTGCCACAAACAAGATTTAACTTCAATAGGCCCTGAGTTAGGAATACATATTAGTGCCACATTTCGTAATGTTGGAGCACTATAATACAGTATGAAGTTTGCTCATTGTTGAAGGCTATACAGCTACCTATTGTTTTTTAAATCTGCAACATTTTGAAAGTAAATAAATATCTAATTGAAAATCAAACCACATTCTTTTTTCAACAGAGAGTAAATTATTGGCCACAAATTTTCATCTGAAGCTTAAATTTCATACAAAAGCATGTTGAAGGCTCCATTTGTTAGTTTGCTAGTTTGTTAGTTTGTTTGTTTGTTTATTTGTTTATTTGTTTGTTTATTGGTTTGCCCTGAATTACCTCGTCCTGTGAATCTACATTACATTTGGACGTCAACAGCAATTCTATGGCTTCTACATGTCCTTTGGAGGCTGCACGATGAAGGGGGGTGTAACCAAGCTACAAAATAACAAACAAGTTTATAAATACTATATAACTATGGTAGACAAAAATACATGTATGTGTCACAACACTCTGAAAGAAGATTTTTGTATAAAAAGGAATATATTCAATTACTGTTGCGTTTTTTACATCCTTGTCAGTTGGTGTTATGTGGATATGATGTAACATTGGGCGATTCATTGGCAGTCATACCACACCTACTGATATTTTCATATCTAAAATTGCAAACATGTCTTCTGATTAACAGATTAAGTTACATAGGTTTGAATTGTAATACCCAGAGAATGAGCGTGTTTTCCACTTGACAAGCAAGCCATATGAGTATAGGTAACCTTTCTAATATTACAGAAAAGTAGGGGTTTTTACTTAAATCAAATCCAAATTAATTTTAATATATATATTTTACCCTGCCTGCGCATCATACAGAAAATTTTAATGAAATTCCTGTGCGCCACATGGAAATTTGATCAAATCCAGTTAGCTGCACATCATTTTTATTAAATATTCCGGAGGTGCAACACAGGATTTGAATCAGTAATTTCTTTGATTTACACAGGCAAAAAAATCTTAAGGTACTATTCAACTGAAACCTTACCTTTAATATACCTTGTTTTGAATTATTTACGCCATTTCCGTGTTATTTAACATATGATATCAATATCAAAAACTGACATAATTGATGATTAAACTGAAAAATGACCTGCACTTAATTCATTTTAAAATACGAAAGTGTTTTTTTAAAATAGAACTTTTTACTAAATTCAATGAAAGAACCTTTATCTTACACTATTATTACTTTTAATTTACATACTAGCTGAACTAAAAAGCACTGGTTAATATTCTCAAAAGGTGGTCGACAACTAATACTTTGACCGTTATGGAATAACCGTTTCACAAATGATATCGGATATGTTCCTTACGTCGTAACTACAATCCCCTTCCCTTTCATGAATGTGACCTACCGAATTATACTATTTACGGGATTTGTAATCACATAAGCAACACGACGGGTGCCACATGTGGAGCAGGATCTGCTTACCCTTCCGGAGCACCTGAGATCACCCCTAGTTTTTGGTGGGGTTCGTGTTGTTTATTCTTTAGTTTTCTATGTTGTGTCATGTGTACTATTGTTTTCTGTTTGTCTTTTTCATTTTTAGCCATGGCGATGTCAGTTTGTTTTAGATTTATGAGTTTGACTGTCCCTTTGGTATCTTTCGTCCCTCTTTTATATTATATTACCAGTATATATGTATTCCAGATAAACTGGTTATAGCATTACAAGACAATACAAGACAATCTTTTAATTTATACATTGTACTTAAAAACTGGCCATGTATTTTACTTTAGACCTAAAGTTTGTTCTAGTCATTTTGCCAAAAGTGTTTATTTTGTATAGCATATGTAAACATGTGTAAAAAATTAAATACTAGTAAGTTTCATTTTAAGAGAATACTAGCTTAATGTCAAAATGCTGAGTAACAGCACACAATGGTTATAAACTTTAGATATATATATAAGGATAGTTTTATTACAAAATTTGGTTATCATGGATTCATCTAACTTGAAGTCAAAATATTTCATATCATATTTCAAACAGGTGAAGAAAAGAAAAAAGAATTTTAGACCAATTTGATCCTACAAAATAGTTCAAAATAGGTTGTAATGTAATAAATTCACTAAAATACAATAAGCACTTTATTAAATTTTATCCAAAGAAAAGTAATAACAAGACTATTTTAAAAGTCATTAGATTCAAGCTCCTGATAAGTCATTAAGTGTTTTGATATACATTTCACATAATGTGATTTCATCTGATGATAAACTTTTAACTAATTTTAATATTTAATAAAATGAACATGAAAATTCATTTCAATTTTATACTTCAATCAACCAGCTGGGGTTAAGAGTACAAGATAAGCATTCACAACGTTTCCTTATTGGCTTATAAATCATTAAGAATACATTTCATTGGTGTCATTTAAGGTGGTACCTAACAATACAGGGAGATAACTCTGTAAAGTCAGCTTAACGTTTTAATTACGTTGTGTTGTAAAAGGAATATTAAGCTTCTCAATGATCAAAATTGGTGTTTGTCAAATTGCTATATAACCAGTGTAATTTTTCTGACAAAACGGTTGGTTCAAATTTTTAAAATTTTTTATATATTTTTGTTAAAGTGTTAATGTAAATACTTTGACAAAATTTTATGAAAATTTAACGAGCCAAATAAATTTTAGTGAAAGTGTTGGGTACCACCTTAATTGATATTCTCTCTTGTCTAAATGCCTTTATTTAATGTTTTGGGTTGTTTTTCTCCTTGATATAGTACACCCCATACCTTCTTTTATACAATAAATAAAGAAATAAAAGAACAGAGGGTTACATTGTCTCAACTTTTATCTTTTATTCACAATATGTATTTTTTTAGTTTTTTAAAATGTATGTAATTAATCAACAATATAAAAGTTATATGTGTAAGATTGCAATTTTCCATAAACCTTTTACTTCTTTAAGGGGCATAACTCCTGTAATAGGTTATCTGTGCTGATCATTGAAACATTAGTCAAAGACCAAGCTAGCTCTTAGTAGATATAATAATTTGTAACGTAGTGGAAAGACCGTAACAATGCAATTTTAAATATTGATCATATTTCAAAGGGACATAACTCCTGTCACTGACTGTCATTATAGTTAATAAGAATTGATTTAAGAACTCATCTAATACAATTTACACACTACTAGATATAAACTTTTGATAGAAATTTCATAAAAATTTGACAAGAAACATAGGCTTGAAATTAAGTCATTAAATTAAATGTTTTCAATGTAATAAATATTTCCAAGGACCATAACTCCTTAAAACAAGAGAATCAATCAAAAATGATTCACATTTTGCTTACATTAGCTTGACAAACATAGACAAACACTTAATATGTCTATGTTTTCTGCAACCCTTATAGAGCGACAAAAAAATCATATTTTTTTAATACCTGCATATATATGTAAAAGTAATAAGACGGTATCTGACTTCAAGTTTTTTTAAATTGTAAAAAATGTATACATTAATTTACTCCGTCAAGGTGTATCTAATATATATATGGCATTATGGACACTAAAATTGTAAGATCAATAGAAACCCTCATAAATTAGTAAATAATGAACCATTGCTATAATGACATATTAATATTTCCTAATGATACTTGTAATAAAAATGTTTTTATAAACCTGTATCTGAAGTTTAATGCACTTTTAAATTAACAATAATGTACTTTTGGATTATTTGTTACTATTTCATAGTACCATATTACTACCTTTCTAGTTTAATTTCCACAAAAGAACAGACGCACAGACCAAAAAACATAATGCCCCTCTACTATTGTAGGTGCTCTATTAGGTAGGGCGACTAAAAAACTTAATCTTTGACAATTAGATCAAGTCTTGTACAGTTATTTTATTTTTGCAGTCCTTCCAAAACTTTTGATTCAAAATAAACCATAACTTAAAATTAGATCTTTTTTCTATGCATACATGTTTTGGTTGTGTAAACTTTGAGAGATTTCTTTTACATAGGTTTAAAAAAAAAAATTGAAGATATATATCAAAGATTTTTTATTGCTTTATTAAAGGAGTAATATATAATCAATATCAAGAATATTATTTCATTTTTTATATATTCTAAATCCGACACAAAGAGACAGACAATTTTAACAGTGATATAATCCAGAGTTATGACGTTTTAAATTTCAATGCAGTCACAGAAACTACACTATACATTATAATGTGAATACAGATTAATTATAACTGTTCATAAATCCCTGGAAAATAATAGTTTTTATGGAATCCCAGGACTCTTTCTTCTCACTAATGTGGTTATAATTATGTTTCAACGTATCATCGCAAAAATGTTTTAATCCTGGGCGATTTTCATTATACACTTAAAGATGTCAAATAACAATGATAAGGTTAGTTTTTGTTGACTTTAATCAAATTTAGAATAAGGTGTTACTTTTCACATTGTGTATTAAATCGAGTTTTATACAAAAAATGTTTGGGTAGTTAAATACTTTTATTTGTACTGGGCAGTTGGCTTTTGACCAATTCAAATGATACAAAATTACATTAGAATTTTATGATGAGACTATTTGACCGATCATGCTGATGTTTAATCTACCATTGTATAAAAATCTGCTCAAGTTTCGACAGAAGTATGTGATTTAAAGATTTAACAATGTGCTTCTAAAAAAAAAATTAAGGATTTATAAATATTAGTGAGGTATTTGAGGACCTCAGGATTTTTCTGGATTTTCTCTGCAGTCCACAAAAATTAGTTAACAGGAAGGCTGTTTTCCGCTTGTAAGTCCATTTTTTGTCTCTTTGACACATAATCCCCATTTCCATTCTCAATTTTACAGTAATGTATTTCAAAAGTACAAGCAGAAATGTTGCCCACTCAGTAAAATGATCAAATTCTTTAAAAACCCATAAAGAATTCATATAGATATAAGAAGATGTGGTATGAGTGCGAATGAGACATTAACTCTCCATCCAATTCACAATTTGTAAAAAGTAAACCATTATAGGTCAAAGTGCAGTCTTCAACACAGAGCATTGGCTCTGACACTGAACAGCAAGCTATAAAGGTCATATAAACATACTGCCATTATAATCATACATGTAACAACACATTAGTAATAACCTTCATGGATGCACAAAAAAAGACCAAAAGTAGTAGAGATCTGATGACATAACTTTTGTCTTACAAAGAATTACCCAAGAGCAATCAGCCCAGGAAGAAAATATTTTTGTTAAATTCAAATCAAAGAAGATACATCTGTCTTGTTTTATCATATCTTATATCTTACAATATCAAATAAATCTTTCACCTATGTATTTAAATTTTATTTAACAATTGTCAACCAAAACCCCATTTCAATCCTCCAATTAAAGCTGCATGAATTAGAATTAAGAAATTACCATTTGAATAGAATAGAATATATTGGTATGTCAAACTTGAGAGATTATAATACTCAGAATTGTAATAAAACTTTAAAAACTATCAGAGCATAACAAAGTAAATTGCATCTTATGCAGCAAAAGTGCAACTGCATGTAATAAGTGATATTTGTCAGTTTCATTACATTGTCAAATAAAATGGATTAAAATATATGAAATACAGCTGACTTAACTTATATCTAATAAATTAAATAAAAAAATACTTGGTTAATTCTGATGTGAATCTTTATGTTTGCCTAAAAATGTGCAGGTATGCTTTATAACCATACAGGGTGGGATCATGTTTATATAAATGGATAGTTTTAAATGTCCATGCAGTAGCAAATTACCGGTACATGTGTATTCAGGACTACAACACATTAATGCCATAGATACAAACCGTACTTTGAACTAAGATGAACATATGGTGACTATGTGGTATTGGTTTTGCTCATTGTTGAAGACCATAAGGTGACAAAAAGTTGCTAACATATATGTCAATGGTCCCTTGCAGAGAGTTGTCTCATAATGGCAATCGTCCTATTTTTATGCTTAGCCAGATTTTAAAGGTACTAATTGATAAAATAAGATATGACAACGTCCTACTGAGACACAATTTTCTTACTATAAGGCGACCAAGTCTTTATACTAACTCTTATTCCCGTGTGCTGAGCAAAGAAGGAGCAAATACTAATTTTCAAGTCTAATAGTTAGAACTGGCTGGTGTTCCATTGCACAACCTCCTGCTTACAAGACGAGAATGTTACAAGACCATTGAGACTTTCAAGTCTTTGGTTTGATTGGGAAATGACACAAATCTCAAGAAATACCACAGAATGTTCAATATATTAAAGAAAAAGTACTTTTATTTCTGTTATTTTTTATGTTTAAAAGGTTTTTCAGCTTCTTTACACCTTAAAGCAAGGTCATTATAGAGCACTCAATTGACTTTGCATCACTTTAATATGATCTAGCGTCATAATGGAAATATCTTCTTCAATTTCCTTAAAAGATAAATTTCTTCTTAATTTAATTATACTCATTATTATGATATGAATAATTTACAGTACAGCTATTGATTCTCTATATTCCTACCCTGCACATGTAGCTACCTTACCTATTCCTACCCTGCACATGTAGCTACCACGGAACATTTAAATCAGCTGATATTTCTGACAACATGTAATATAATATCACACGAATATATGATATGTTTGAAGTCAAACTTTTCTCTTCTTACAAGATTTTCTTCTATATAAATTACTGTCAAGAAATCATATGACAGCAACATACAGAGTTTGAAAAGAGACAACAAATTATAAGAGTACGGCAAAGAGGTGCAGCCAATTTCACTTGACGTCATTTTGCACCAGGGTCATTTTCAAAAAGTCCTTGAATTGCAACTAAAATTTTAAAGTATCACATTTTAGATTGTTTCACAAATATCAGCCAGACCTCTTTAAAAGAATGTTCAATATTTCCTCCTTCCTATAACACTTAGCAAGAGATCACAGATCTTAAATTTCTTCATCTTTCTTAAGTCAACAATACATTTAAAGATGTTTCATAAGAATTTTTCAACAACTAATCAAAACTATGAACTGACAAAAATGGGTGTAACATATACCGTTTTTTGGTCTCAATGTAAAAAAAAAAGACAATTCTTTGTCCTTGTACTGTTATAACCCTCTCAGATAAGTGTTTAACTAATCAGAAAATAATTACAGAAATACAGGTAATTCTATATACTTGAGTAGAGAAATTTCCTTCTATCTGCCAATACTATGAAACTCCTGACGCTAACCACAAATTTGTATAGGTCAACACTTAACAAATTCATTACTGTCAATATGAATTCCAAATCTTTTCTTCTTTTTTTTTTTTTTACGTAACAGTGATCCTTGAAAACCTTCATAATCAATAGATTTAAGTAATAATTTTAGATTCCTCATATGTATCATGCAAATATAATTATTATAAGACCTGTGTCCAATAATTGTAAATTTGTTACTTCTAGCTGTTAGTTGGTATATCTAGATTTTGGTTGAAAATTTGTCAGTTCTAATATTTGGTTGTAAAATTGTTACTTCTAGCTGTTAGTTGGAGCAGGTAGAATCTGATTGTTAATTTGTTTATAAGACCAGTGCAGAAATAGTCAAATTAACACTGCTTTTAAAAAGTCAAGCTGACATGGTACATCAACTTTTCGACACCTCTGCGTGAGATTAAGGTTCTTATAATGATGAAATTCTGTCCAATAATTCAAATGGTTCGTTGCTTTGAAAAGTTTTTTTCTTCAAAAAGTAAAATGCAAAGCGTAGTGCCAAAAGAGGAGAGAGTGTACACAAATAGGATCGAGGGTAGCTTTGCCCTTATATTTTGAGCTAGCTAGGACACTAAATACCTACCACATCTCTAGGATCAAGGGTAACTTTGCCATTATATTTTGAGCTAGCTGGGACACTAAATACCTACCACATCTCTTTCATCAATACTACATCCTTGTTGAAGTAAGAATTTACAGATGTCTACATGTCCATTCAGTGCAGCATAGTGGAGAGCTGTTCTTCCTTCCTAAAACACACAAAATTACATCATTAAAAAAATCATCTTAAAAAGGTCCTTCATAACTGGTTCTATATTAAAATCAACAAAACATTTTAACAAGGAAGTTTTTTGTACAATAAAATATTAATATTTCATGAAAACAATTTTGGATAATGAAGGAGTACACTGTTATAGGAGGGTGGTAAAGGGTAACATTTTGCATGCAAGGTGTTTTGCCATTTTTATTTCACGTGTAGTCGTAAAAAAGGTTTGTATCTTCACTGTGTTTCGTGAAATAAGAAGTTTTTCATTGTTCATTTATCGTGAAATGGCAATTCTATTTCGCGTTCCTTCGTGCAGATACACCCCTCCCCCTTATACATGTAGTCAGACTGACAGCTATAAAATTAATTTGAATGACAAAATGTGAAAGCCTCAAGAATAATCCTTCAAATATAATCAACAGTGCCTTATACATGATAAAAGTCACATTAAAAGTACAAAATTCATAGTACATGTACTCATTGACATCAGTAACAAAAGTACAGCACTTTGTATGACTCACTTTCTGCAGATTAACTTGAATGTCTCGATCTCTAAACATGTAAAAAGGTTTTAAGTGGGAAAAATATTTTAGGGGTCTGACGTCTGACACCAACATAATATCTTAAATAATAATGTCACACAAGGCCAACTTTGCAAACTCTTCATCGGAATCTGTATTCTCAATAATTAGATAATTTAGAAAGCTGATGATTTTTTCATACTTTTAAACATTGACAAAGACTTCCTTAAACACAGGGGGTAAAAATCCCTTGTATAATTCGGACACAGCAGAACTAATTCTAACGTAGAAATATGTGACTTTGTACACGTCAAATTTACACATAATAGTTATAATCTATTTCTCATCATTTCAGCTATGTAGCGTTTAATCATTATTTTTATTTCTTTTCGAAATCCCTTTCCATACAGGATAAATCCCGATTTAAATCTAACTATGATTAATTCTCTTTATACTTCTCTTTTTGAATCAAAATTTTTACTGAGAAATAAAATTATTCATTCCCTATGTAAACAGGTGCAATCCATATGTAGGCCATGATTAATATAATGCTTAAAAATCTTGTAAAGAAGAGTCTGAATTATATTTCACTCCTGACATTATATAGAAATAACTACGTCATATAATGCAAACACAAAAAATTATTCTTCCACTCTTTTTGACAACTATATAGAAATGATTTTTTTTGCAATTTTTAAGACCTCATATTGAAATATACTGGAAGTCATAAATTTCATCGAGTATTTAAACTGTCTAAATTTTCAAAAAACCATTGACACAACAGTATTGATAACTTAATTTCAAGTTCAGAGGAAGACATGATCAATGAAAACAAAAATCCAATCCATAACTTGAGAAAATAAAAAGATGTAGTACGTACATCAGACGTGCATCTATTATGAACATTTTATCTGTAAGAAACAAATCTAACAAGTGAAATGACGATTCCCCTGCCCAAATACTTAACGGTAAACAGGCAATTTTTGAGTGATGTATCTGAAAATGCATCACACAGTATAGGTGACTAAATATAATAATAATATGTATTGCGAAACATGAAACCCTGGCGGGTTAAATGCCAACATAGTATTTGTATTCGAGCGTCACTGGTGAGTCTTTTGTAGACGAAACACGCATCTGGCGTATATACAAAATTTAGTCCTGGTATCTATGATGAGTTTATTGTATACACAAGTGCCAAGAATCATAATACAGGATAAATGTTTTAAACAAGTGAAGTTGATATTAATAACATATATCTATATATAAATAATAATTGACCAATGTGGACCTTATTTTCGCAATTCCATAGATTGCTATATATATAGTCTACAACACTAGACAACGTATCTTTATTGGGATCTAGAATAGTTTTAAGTTTAGAGTTTGAGTCAGGCTGGTTAAAATTAGGATAATGGGTTTTAATTGCCTTTTTAAGGGGATGTCTTACATTACTGCTAATTTGGCAATGAAGGAAAAAGTGTTCCTCATTATCTTAAATTTAACAAACTTAGCACAGTCTGAGTTCTCTTTGAAATTTTTTATAACATCAGACTTTTATTTCTTAAAATTCAGTATGACTAATTATCATATTACAAAAGAAAACGTCAAAATTGAATTGAATGTAATATCATTTACACAAAAATACTATATATAAAGCATTTATTTTTTGAATTAAAATCAGGGGAGGTAATGAAAATTCAAAATCTGAAATCACAAAGTGTTCATCTTAAAAATCCTGTTTACAATCATAGATTATTACAATACACATCTGTTGTCAGTTATACATGTAAGCATTGATTTCAGGTAAAAAATACAAATGAAATCAATCAGCATGTTCATTTCTTTATTACAAATATAATTATATCAAATTGTATTGAACACAGTGGTTTCTGGGTCACCAAGAACACTTATAAACAAACCAGATAAAAAAAGAAAAGTTTCCTGAATAACAGCATGCTGGTGTTACAGATAAGAAGAAAGACATTTTTTTAATTACTTCTTACTAATTCATTGACAAAGATATATTGTGTCCTAAACTAATCCTAAAGATAATAGTAAAATCAATTTGATGAGGCCCTGGGAGACTTATACATATTTTAGGTATGAATCAAATGCACCTTTTTAATACATTGAAGAATGAAAAGGATTCACTGTTTAAAACCCAATGCATGACAAAAGGGGGATTTCAATATTATTGTTCTCATCAAAACAGTACTTGGTTTTATTTATTTCAGTAGGACATGTCACATGACAAAAGGATAAGTCGAAAATAAAATGTTCATCAAAACATGCAGTATATACTTTCATTTGTTGTAATGGATAATATTAAGGTCAGTAGAGGTTATTTAGGAAAGTTGCAGAATAAAGTGACAGAAAAGATAGAAAAGGAGGTTTTACATATAAAATTCATAAGTTGGAGAAAGACAACTGACATTATACCAAAGAAAAGCATCTGCGAATCCAGGGGGCCTCCTCCCCCTTTTTTCGTTGGAAAATTTTGGTTGATTATGTAGGGAATCACTAATTCATAAATTGGATGCCCCCCTCTCCTCCCCTTTAGGTCAGTCAGCAGTCATCTGCCACTGAAAAGGAAGAGAAGAGAAGGGTCTTTAGAAAGCATACTAGACTTTGCTAGAGATTACTTTTACCCCTCAAAAACTGGGGTGAATTCAGATGTAGATATGGAATTGCTGACAGTCTGGCTTCATGAATGACAGACTTCAGTTTAAATTAGAAACAAAGATACTTTACAGATCAGTAGAATTTTACTTAAGGCCTGTACAATTTGGTTGCTAATTAAAAGACTATACACTTCATAATGACTAAACAAATGGCTCTTTCATTGTTTTTTGAAATTAGTATCAGTAAAATTGTTTTTGGACAAAAAACGGAATTCAAAACATTTCCTCTCTATTAATACCAAAATTATTTCTGGTTTCCTTAATTAAATGAATCTGTAGCATGTTAGATATACACCAAGTATAATATGATAATTTCGTATCAGTTCTAAGGGCTTGAAAACTAATTTCCAAACATAAGAAACAGTCACTGAAAACATCAAATATTTTTATAGTCATTTCTTTTCATATGTTCCAAGTACACAACCAAAAACTAACTATTTAAAGTAAGTTTTTTAAACATGTACTACATTTACCTTAATCTTTTGTAATTTAAAAACTTATATAAAGCTTCTGAAAAAATGGTTAAAATTGAAAACTGCTGACCCCTGATAGTAGGTTCTACAAATAACTCGCTGGCTTAGGTCTCAGACACCCTTGAAGATATCTACTTCTACGGCTTTATTCAATACAACGAACTAACTACCACTTAACCTCCAACTCTTTTTATGCCCACCTCCTAGGGGGTATGTATTAAACACATATCCAAAATTTCTAATCATAATATCTTAATCCAAGTTGTCATTCACCAGCCCAGGATAAGAAAAACCTTATTATATTGTTAATTATAATATTCTACGACTGGTCATTATATGAAAATCAATACACCTGGGGTCTGTTGAAAAAAAAACTGTCTTTTGCACCCTTTTATATTATCCTTTTAATAAAGTCACATTATGAAACTTGTCAAACATACAATAAATTTAATAGGAAACTTTAAATTGAACATTTTAATCACTGAATTCAAGTAAATGTCCCTTGTTGTCACATTCTTTTTATTTGATGGAACGAAGTTTATTACGATGTAATTGACGAGGGTACGTAGGAAGCAATAAAGAACCCATAACACCCCTGGTAGAAAATTTTATGATCAGCCATTATCAACAAATCGGAAGATTATGTTCCACCTTAAACAGGCATATTCATATGTTTTTCTTCTGTTTTTAGGTGTGTTTTTGTATTTCAAGAATCCATAAATAATTGTTCAAGGACTTTATATATACCTCATTTTTGTTATCTATCTCTGTGACTAGACAGATTGTTTAAAATATTGAGGAAAAAAACGAAAACATTTTCATTATTTTTTACAACTGTTTAATTCATTCACTATAATTTTTTGGGGATTTTTGTTTTTTCGATTTAGGACATTTTAAAGTTTCAGTACATTATTGCATAATATAGACACCTGTCTAATTGTTGAACACTGACTGTATGGTAACTTCTACATATCCATAATTTTGATGTATCTGGTGGATTCTGGTCTTACTAATTTTGTCAATTTGAGTTGTTAAAATTGAGATATATGAAGGAGTTTTCTTAAAATACATGGCTTTACAAGGGAAAAAACTCATAATTTTCTTGTCTTCCATGATTCAAGGTTTCAGAAACTGTTTTCCTGTTATATCTTGTTACTTTCCTGGCTCAGCTCCAAGCTCACTAAAGATTAAAGAAACTTTCAAATGGTCAAAGCAAACATCTTCAAACTAATACATTGTATGAAAAAATCTTTAAAAAAATACTGAAATCCTAAAAATCTCATATTTGTCCAGTTTTCACCAATCGCAATAATAAAGTCTCGAAGAAATCTCAGACTTTAGAGGACTAAAGTATGAGTTTTCTCAAAGGCAGATGACTTACTTGATCCGAACTGAACTTGGCACCAGTTTTGACGAGTTCTTTCACCAGATCAAACTGTCCTTGACTTGCTGCCTGTCGTAACGATTCACTGACAGATTTATCTTCACCTTCTGTCATATCTACAACAAATCAAAATTCAAACTAGATTAATGTATGTATGAACTTTAAAATTCGGAAATAGTGTAAAAACTCATCAGAGAATTAAGATACCAGGCCATGCTCAATAAGGCAGCAACCATTTGATTTTCTGGGGGGGGGGGGGGGGGGGGGGGGGGGGGGGGGGGGCTATGTTTTTTTTTGGAAAAAAAAGTTTGTTTTCAGTTTTTGGAGAAAAAAATAATTTGTTTTGGATTCTGAGAAAAAAAAATTGTGTGTTTTACCCTCAGCTGCCACTATATGTAATGCTAAAATTGAAAGAAAAAAATTGTTTTCGACTTGTCGCCGCAGGCCCAAAAAAAAGTTTGTACAGAAAAAAAACCCAATAGCCCCCCCCCCCCCCCCCCCCCCCCAGAAAATCAAATGGTTGCTGCCTAACGTACTGTGGCAGTGGAGTGGAGTGGTGTTGATGTTGTTGGTTATAGACAATTATTTAAGTAATTGATCTAATGAACTTTAGTTCGCATTTTTGTTAAGGGGCCACAGTTACCTGTCAAAGTCATGCCATCTCCAGGTGCAGGAGTTTCTGGCTACATCAAAGACCCATTGGTGCAGGTCTTCAATATGTATTTTTACTCTTTGGTCGATTGCTGTCTTTTTTACCTATTCCCCATTTCCATTGTTTACTTAAACAGCTGTTGAAGCTTGAAAGAGTCCATTTGACAGTACCCTAAAGATTACTTCTTAGTTTTCCTTATCCTTGTTAAAGACTCAACTTTTGTCATTGTATGATTGAGTGGCATTAAGTCAGGTGCCTTTCATAATTTCCCAAATTCTGTCTTTCAATCATGACATAGCAAAACAGATTGCAAACATTTATAACAGCTTCTGAATTTTATGGAAAGAAACTGTGAAACATAAATTAGTTTTAAATTTTAAATTGTTATACTTATAAAAGGCAAATAAGATATATGTGAATGTACCCCATATTTAACAAATAATATCACATTACATAAGTATAGTTGGAGGAAATCTAAGATGCTCGTACCTCGTTGTAGTGATAAAAATTCGTATAAACGGTAGTAATTCATTTGTACACCAATAATTAACAAGAATACATCCCTACATAAATATTTTTAAATTTATACTATGATATGCTAATTTTATTCAATAGGAGGAAAATCTGTGTGATATTTTCAACAAGAAGTAACTGTATGACAACAGGACAATGTCGATGGGACATAAAATTTAAATATCTCCCCTAAATTATTGTCAGGAATTTCTCACAATTTATAAAATTAATGCATAGATCTATTTACAGTGTAATAATATGACCATGCAAAGAATCATTTTAATAACCTAAGAGCAAAATTATAACAATGTTTTAATAAAAGCTGTACAGCTGGGCACTTCAACCTACCCACTGTTGAGCATAACCCAACAAAAGTCCACTCAAATCTAACATTTAATTTTGTAGTACAAATGTAATACTAAAGAAGACCAAATTCATATCAATATATTCCTAATAATTTTAATTTTTTAAATAAATGGCATGTCCAATCAAAAGGGTCATGCAGTCATGAGACTGTCAACTTCATAGGAGACTCATGTCAGTCCTAATGGTGGTCACAAGTGACCATCCATTCCATAGGGAGGTTACACATGAGTCTGTCACTCCTAATGATGGTCCCTAGAGACCATTTACTCAATAGGGTGGTCACAAACTTGTGAAAGTCTCCATAGGGTGGCCATTAAACTGCCCACTTCATAGAATGGTCACATAAGACTATACACTCTATAGGTTGGTCACATGACACTATCTTAAACTGAGATTTTTTTTGTGGTTCTGTGCTCAATTCTAAAATTGACCAATGAAATAAGCAATTAAGTGTGTTAACATCTTAGCTGTTTACTGTAAGTTTAATTTGGCAGAAATTGTTCAGACCTGTTTAACATGAATTAATGGCCTATATTATATATTCTATTTTTGTATACATAAAAGAAACTCCACTTCTATTTAAACCCAGCCCTCACTAATCCAAATGTTTTTGTAGCTCTGAGGAACACAAACAGGTGCTTTAAGTGAGGTCTGGTCTACTGAATCAGACCAGGGAAAACTTAAAATGTTCTAAAAGATAATAAAATCAATATTGATCAAATTTAGTCAGTGAAAGTAGAATTCCCCATTGTTCCTTGGTTCAAATTGTGCAATGTATTGATTTGATCTGACTGTTGGCATGTTCTGTATATAGAAATTATTTTGTGCAAGTCATATCCATTCTGTAAATTGATTCATTTTCAAAAATCAACACAAAAGAGAATTGTACAATTTATCTATTTTACACATCTCAATTCAAATATTAATAGCTTCACTTTATGCAAGTCACAGTCACTCACTCACTTAATTTTTTATGAATTCATTTTAAAATCTGATATTATTTTTAATAATTTTATTGGAAATATTGAAATTATATATACCGGTACCCACAAAACGGATTATAGTACCTTTATTCTCTGCAACTGGTACCTTCCTATCTAGATATTACAGTAATTACTAGATCTTACAAAAATTACTAATCAGTAAGTACTAAAATTTACAAACCTATGTCAAAGAGATTTACCTTTTCAAAAGTAACTTTGTCCTGCCCTGATTTGAGATAGCAATACATTAAATTTTCAATCATAAACAACATAAATTATCCCTAAATGTGACAAAAAGTTAATAATCTTTACATCAATGAAGAATATACCCATTCAAGACCCTCCCTTTACAGTTTGCATAGTTTAGATAAAATTGGATGTCATACCCTCTGTCAAATTATTTTTTCTTCAATTCAAGTGCAAAAATATATTTTTACACAAAGGGAACAAATAGTTGGTGACAGTCTACTCTGAGCAGTGATAAATTGTTGGTAAATTTAATTCTATTCAAAAGATTATTAAATCATCATGAAATAATTGTCTGGTCTCATATATATATATATATACACAACAATATCAAAAGGGAAGATAACTACCTATTCATAAAATTGAGAAAGGAAATGGGGAATGTGTCAAAGCGACAACATCCCGACCATAGAGCAGACAGCAGTCGAAGGCCACCAATGAGTCTTCAATGTAGCGAGAATTCCCGCACCTGTAGGTGTCCTTCAGCTGGCCCCTAAAAATATGTATATACTAGTACAGTGATAATGGACGTCATACTAAACTCCGCATACATGAATTTCAATGAATTCTCAAAATTTACAAGATTTCAAAAGGGGAGATAATCAGCTTTTCTATAAGAATTTCACTATTTTCTCCATAACTATTGCAGAATGGTGTACGAAATTATTGAGAAAAGAATTTACATAAAATCTAATATTGTTGATTATAAATATATATAGTGTGAAATTGTAAAAAAACCCATCTGATCTGACTTTTGTAGTGTGAAACATGGATAAACAGTTTTTGTTTTAAATTATGTCTGCTCATGATCAGTGGCCATTAAGTCCAGTCAGTGTTCATAACTTATATATGCCAGGCTGTTACTTCACCCACAATCAAGACATCACACTTCCTTACAAAATTACCTCAAATTACATCTATGAACAAATACATGTTAAATTTCTTTCTTTAGGTTTATCAGATGGTTGGAAGCGACATGTTACATATCCTACCTGGTCTCCACTATGTGGGTGGGTTAATATAGAGATCATTTTGATATGTCCTTTTAACAATAGACATTTAATGATTAACGAGGCAATTTTAATAACATTCTGCTTTTTTGATAAGTCTTCTTTCAACTGATAGGTGTGAAAAGTATTCTAAAGACCCTTTTTCACTTCACCTTAATTTTTCTGTACTTTAAAATTTAATGCATTTGCACTCATAAACAGAGAAAAAATAAAGAAAATGGATCTATAAACTGACCAAATCTGCTTTTAAAAAGAAATTATATCTCATATATTACCAGTAGTTTCTTCAGTAAGAAATTTTCTAACACATCTTCGTGAATATTTTCTAAATTTGATCATATATGATTTGTTCTTGGCAGTCGAACTGAGAGTCGAACATTTTTTTGTCAGGGGTAAGCTTAAAAGAGATTGAAAAACTCTATATCAAAATGTGTCAGTTTTGTTCATAATTTCAGCATTATATATGTCTCAGTGTCTTGCTAAAAATCGTTTCAATTTCAATTGTTATTGTTGTACAGCATCTCACATTTTATTTTAAGGGGAGGTAACTTGCAACATCTACATGTAGTCACTTAATAATATGAGGTATTTCCAGTACAACATAACTTATGTGGCTTGTATACAACTGTCTCATTTATGGACTTATAATAAACTATTAACGCTGACAACTTAGAATCTGAAGTTACACCTCCCCCTTTTCTAAATAAACAATGTCCTCAATAAAAGATTCTGTACCATTATAATACTGCTGTCATGACTTTACACGTTTTAAACCTTAATGTGATTTGTCAATGCTAGTATAAGTACCATTCTGGGCTGAGTGACCGGCAGTCTATTCATTTACCCGTAGTCGATCCTGGGTAGGATCCTTTATCACATTACAAGTTTTCTCAATGGTATAGGATTACTTTCTATATGGTATTCTGAGTTGCTCTGAGAATTTTCTATTTACAATTGACAACAATTTAATCAACAAGCAGACTAAGCCAGAAAATTAAGTGACATTTTAACATAAACTCACAAGTCAGTTGTTACAGTTATAAGCCATGATTAAATACAAATAAACATGACAAATGTACCAGCTACTGTTTGTTTTCGAAATAAACATCTTTCTAGATAATGGGAAGCCCCTTTTGTCATGTTTGTTATCACTGTAATGTACTGTCTCTAAGAAAGTATTTCTTCAGCTTTATTTGGCGAAACCTTCTGAATTTTGGAATCCTTTATAAATGCTCTTCAACTTTGTACTAAAATTATTTTTTAGGGAGCTTCTGTAAATAACTGATGAGTCTTTTGCAGGCCAAGGGGGAGTATGGAGTACAAAATAAGAAAGCTTCTGTTCTTACTTATTAATGCCATAATAAAGTGGCATCAAAGAAAATACCAATTATTAAATCTAGTTTTGATCTTGTCAGGAATTAACCGAAAACCTTCATCCTTAGAGATGTAGAGACATTAATATGCTACCATGAGACCATCAAGTCATTATGGTTCTTTTTCCTCTTCCTCCAATACAGTGCAGTCCTCTATTTGAGTTTCTCGCACTATTGCCCATGCTGGGTGTGACAACAAATCTTCCTCTTCCTCCAATACAGTGCAGTCCTCTAATTGAGTATTATCGCACTACTGCCCATGCGCGGTGTGACAAGAAATCTTCCTCTTCCTCCAATACAGTGCAGTCCTCTAATAGAGTATTATCGCTCTATTGCCCATGCTGGGTGTGACAACAAATCTTCCTCTTCCTCCAATACAGTGCAGTCCTCTAATTGAGTATTATCGCTCTATTGCCCATGCTGGGTGTGACAACAAATCTTCCTCTTCCTCCAATACAGTGCAGTCCTCTAATTGAGTATTATCGCACTATTGCCCATGCTGGGTGTGACAACAAATCTTCCTCTTCCTCCAATACAGTGTGGTCCTCTAAATGAGTATTACCGCACTATTGCCCATGCTGGGTGTGACAACAAATCTTCCTCTTCCTCCAATACAGTGCGGTCCTCTAATTGAGTATTATCGCACTACTGCCCATGCGCGGTGTGACAACAAATCTTCTTCTTCTTCCAATACAGTGCGGTCCTCTAATTGAGTATTATCGCACTACTGCCCATGCGCGGTGTGACAACAAATCTTCTTCTTCTTCCAATACAGTGCAGTCCTCTAATTGAGTATTATCGCACTATTGCCCATGCGCGGTGTGACAACAAATCTTCCTCTTCCTCCAATACAGTGCAGTCCTCTAATTGAGTATTATCGCACTATTGCACATGCGCGGTGTGACAACAAATCTTCCTCTTCCTCCAATACAGTGCAGTCCTCTAATTGAGTATTATCGCACTATTGCCCATGCGCGGTGTGACAACAAATCTTCCTCTTCCTCCAATACAGTGCAGTCCTCTAATTGAGTATTATCGCACTATTGCCCATGCGCGGTGTGACAACAAATCTTCCTCTTCCTCCAATACAGTGCAGTCCTCTAATCGAGTATTATCGCACTGTTGTCCATGCTGGGTGTGACAACAAATCTTCCTCTTCCTCCAATACAGTGCAGTCCTCTACTTGAGTATTACCGCACTATTGTCCATGCTGGGTGTGACAACAAATCTTCCTCTTCCTCCAATACAGTGCAGTCCTCTAATTGAGTATTATAGCACTATTGCCCATGCTGGGTGTGACAACAAATCTTCCTCTTCTTCCAATACAGTGCAGTCCTCTAATTGAGTATTATTGCACTATTGCCCATGCTGGGTGTGACAACAAATCTTCCTCTACCTCCAATACAGTGCAGTCCTCTAATTGAGTATTATCACACTATTGCCCATGCTGGGTGTGACAACAAATCTTCCTCTTCCTCCAATACAGTGTAGTCCTCTAATTGAGTATTATCGCACTATTGTCCATGCTGGGTGTGACAACAAATCTTCCTCTTCCTCCAATACAGTGCAGTCCTCTATTTGAGTATTATCGCACTATTGTCCATGCTGGGTGTGACAACAAATCTTCCTCTTCCACCAATACAGTGCAGTCCTCTAATTGAGTATTATCTCACTATTGCCCATGCTGGGTGTGACAACAAATCTTCCTCTTCCTCCAATACAGTGTAGTCCTCTAATTGAGTATTATCGCACTATTGCCCATGCTGGGTGTGACAACAAATCTTCCTCTTCCTCCAATACAGTGCAGTCCTCTAATTGAGTATTATCGCACTATTGTCCATGCTGGGTGTGACAACAAATCTTGCTCTTCCTCCAATACAGTGCAGTCCTCTAATTGAGTATTATCGCACTATTGTCCATGCTGGGTGTGACAACAAATCTTCCTCTTCCTCCAATACATTGCAGTCCTCTAATTGAGTATTATCGCACTATTGTCCATGCTGGGTGTGACAACAAATCTTCCTCTTCCTCCAATACAGTGCAGTCCTCTAATTGAGTATTATCGCACTATTGCCCATGCTGGGTGTGACAACAAATCTTCCTCTTCCTCCAATACAGTGTAGTCCTCTAATTGAGTATTATCGCACTATTGCCCATGCTGGGTGTGACAACAAATCTTCCTCTTCCTCCAATACAGTGCAGTCCTCTAATTGAGTATTATCGCACTATTGTCCATGCTGGGTGTGACAACAAATCTTGCTCTTCCTCCAATACAGTGCAGTCCTCTAATTGAGTATTATCGCACTATTGTCCATGCTGGGTGTGACAACAAATCTTCCTCTTCCTCCAATACATTGCAGTCCTCTAATTGAGTATTATCGCACTATTGTCCATGCTGGGTGTGACAACAAATCTTCCTCTTCCTCCAATACAGTGCAGTCCTCTAATTGAGTATTATCGCACTATTGCCCATGCTAGGTGTGACAACAAAGGT
Organism: Mytilus galloprovincialis; assembly: GCA_037788925.1. Lineage (NCBI taxonomy): Eukaryota > Metazoa > Mollusca > Bivalvia > Mytilida > Mytilidae > Mytilus > Mytilus galloprovincialis. The sequence continues at coordinate 2,785,626 of CM075340.1, read as the reverse complement.
GCAAGAAAATACAGGTGCAAGTTAAAAACAGTCTGATGGTGCGATTAAGGGAATTACAGCTCAGATTCTTAAGACTTTTCAAACAGTGTAAGTTATTATAATGGTAATGTTATACTATAGTATATATATAACTTGTAGAAACACTCAAAATTAGAACCTTTTCAAGTTCCCTTTACAATGTTAATGTTTAAAAAAAAAATAGAGGAAGAAAATTTGTTCACATGACTGTCGTCTTCTGAATACCTTAAAATACATACCCATGAGTTATATTCCTTTTTCATGTTCCGAATATGTCAATCATATGAACTTTTAACTCCATTTTGTATAAAATAACATCTTATTTAGAATCCATCTATATTCCCTTTTATCATTAACGCTATAAGATCCTCTAAATTTCAATTCTTAAGAATATTTCCTTTCACTTTAAATAAAACCATATCTATTTGATTCTATAGTTTTCTCCTTGAAAATAAGACACACAATACTCCTTTAAATCTACAAAACTTTTTCTCTTCTTATACACCTTTCTCCAAAAATTGTATGCTAAACAGGATTATTTTTCCAGATATTACACGTTAAAAACATATGCACTATAAAAAGGTTAAACTCCATGTTTTGTTTAAATCTGAAGTCAGTCCTGAAACGATCCCCGTAGAAGAGTTTTTACCACAACGTACCTTTCTGAACAAAACATTTATCAATCTATTTTACCAAATGACACATATTCAACTTATAAAATTGTAACCACATCAAGAATTTACTGATTATTTCTAGCTTAAAATCAATATAAAATGTAAATCCCACAACACGGCTCTTCACCGTTGATATTTTCCTACGATAAAACGGTAAGCTCATTACGTATTCAGTACAGATAGTGACACCGCCAGGTAAATACAATATCCCTTCATGAGGCCTATTCAAATAAAATCACTTCAGATGCAGTTAAAGGAAAAAAAATCAAATCCCACAACATTTGCGATAAATACATCTAAAATCATGTATTTGAATGGCCGTTGATCCAACTTGTGTGAAAGTTAAGCTATTCAGTATTCCTATCTTTTATCTTTCTGATTTGTCAAGCAAATACATTAATGTTTATTTGGACAAAACTTTTCTTTAAAGTGTTTTAATTATATAGGTAATGGTAAGACTTTCAACTAAACCCAATTATACCAAAGGACAATATCAATGAATATGCAGAGTATAAGAAACGAGAAAAAATCAATTTCACTTTTGTATCCCAAGTCAAATAAATACCGACCTGAAGTGTGCACCTGACTCTTACAAAAGTTCTTAAAAGGAACAGCTTGCATGTTTAAAAAAAATTCTCATTTAAAGATATAAAGAAATATTTTTTTACGCAGAATTATGTTTTGAATTTACAGGCCTAGGTAGATGTACGTGTGTACATTTTGAGTTTAATTTTTCACTTTTCAAGACTTTCCAAGGTTTTGATCATCATAATCTGTTCTACAAAATATTTACTTAGACTGAAGGTGTGTTAATCTTTGGTGTGTGTCTTTTTGTTAGTACAGTTACAGGTTTATCATTGGAGAACAAAAGTATACAACATATTTTAGGAAATCATTTTGGCTTCTTATTATAATTACAAATTAATAAAAACCAAAAAATCAAATACCAATTTTTCTCAATTCAAGATACATTATACATGTAACTTGGTTTCTAAGAAGAAGAAAAAATATGACCACAGAACTTTATTATGAGTTTTTTTTCCTGCCCGTCAATGCAGGCCATATAAGGTTTCTGTATATTGACGGACTTATTGAAAACAAAACAGACAGAAATATTGGTTTTAAATGAACAGACACCTTAAATAACCTACCAACAAATCACTTACGAAAATATTGAACCTGTGAATCACCAATGACCTCAAATCAGAAACAAGACTAAATGTTTCTCAAATTAGTCAAAAGTCAATTAGCCTATCCAAGGAAATCATGCTAAAAGATATTTAAAAGTAGGTTTTTGTAAGATAATATAAAATGTCAAAAGAAAATTGTAAAAGATTTAAGTGAAGTCTTTTGAGATAAAATCAACTATTATTAGTTCAATTAACTTTGTAGTCAAATGTCACGCTTCAATGATTCTTTCTACACAAACAAATACTGATTTCTTTGCTTTGTGACTGAAAAAACTCTGTTCTCTACTGAAACCAAACCAAAAGCATTAATGCTTGCTGCAATCATGTTCTGCATGCCTGTGGCGTGCAATGTCTTCTAGCAATTTGAAGTAATTGAAACCACACAGAATGGTTAGCACAAGCACCAGTAAATGTGAGTCCATGCAAACAATAATCTTTTAGATTGCTGTCATACTGCTAGAACTTTTCAATAATACTAATGTTGTTTCCTTACTACCTTTCAGTCACAGGTAGATTGATTGATTGATTGGTGTTAAATACCTCTTTCAACACTATATTAGCCATTGTGGCAGGCAGTTTTTATTGGTGGTCTAGGAAGCTGGAGTGAGCAGAAAGAACCATTCTGTTGGAAAACTGAAAATTCTAGTCAATTAAGATAAGGGTCATTGATTTAGTGCACCTGCCAGAATTTACTAGAAAGTGTCAACACTGATGTTTTGAGTTGGTCAATCCTGCAGTGTTGACAGACCAGTGATTCCGCGTTTCCACTATTTAGATCACTTGACCACTTGAGTCTGGGGCCAGAACAGTGCAAAATGGTGAAAAAATCTTAAGATTCCGGCAACGTCTTTGATTTTGTAACATTATTTTATATTTGAAGTGTTCATAATAAGGCTGGCCAATCAAATATTCAAGTTGCTTTGATAATAATGAATGAAATAATATTTTTATCAGTCAGATCTATAAAGAGAGTCAGGGTCTGAAAGATTTTAATTGAGAGTCTCTTCTTGACTGCATGATCTTAAACCAAACAAATGTAGAAAAATAATTGAATTCCTCGAGATTTCTTAATTCAACCAAGCATTTTATTTTTTTATTATTATCTTTATAGTTAAATATGAACAGCAATATAGCCAATACTATATTATTATAACCAAACTAGTTTCTAAAATTAATGACTTGAAAAAGATAGACCATCAGCCTTCAAAACCTTTGGTTCAAAAGCTATATATCTTAAATATTATTTTTTTTTTTTAATAAAACTTATTTATTTAAATCGTTTATAATTTAAATCTTCCTCTAGACTAGATCAACCCCTTAATATTACAGACGCGGTTTTCTTTGGTGGTCCAGTTTTATTTAACAACTCACGATTTTTCACTTCACAAACGATTTGTTGGAATACGATATTCTTTCATCATACAAAAGAAACGACCAGTGTTAAAAGTCCGATACTGGTAAATTGATTTTAATGATTTTGCCGCATGCCTTTTCTCCCCGGATCAACTCATAGATGGAGTGCGTAATAATTACAGCTCTTTGTAATAATCCACATCTTTTCATTTACAAATCAATTAAACATAAAAGGAATGTTAAAATAGAAAATTATGTTTGAATATTTTCCCACTTGAATAGAAATATAATTGTCAAAGTTGAGTTGAAACTGAATTGTTCGAAAGTGAAGGAAACCATGTGTAAAATAGTACATAATGTGCTCATATACACAGTATATGTTACCCCAGGATTTGCTGTCTTTTGGTGTCTCCTATTGATAAATATATAATTTTAGCAGCTTTGATTTCTGAAAGTTATTTTGGACACATAATTTGTGTATAATTGCTAAAATAGATCACTCTTGAGGAGAAAAAAATCCTTGTTTTTAAAATTCCAATAGGGAACATACTATATATAATTGTATAAATAAACCAATTTTTCAAGACGTTTCGGCCATTGGCCTTCTTCAGTTCTTTATTTTTCCTCTCAACTACATGGCTGACATTGCATTTGTATTTTCTTTTCAATAAAAAATATGATTCAAAAGCACAGTAGCTAGACCCTTAAATTTTCACTACAGTATTATACTTTTCTTTCTTTCTCCCTCAACCCCATGCACTGTTGGTTTCCCTGAGAGACTATAAACTTATAATACATTTAATGCTGCTTGTTTGTGTTTCTTGAATTGTAATTTTTACTTGTCATTTTATGTCCCCTCTCCAAAACCACTTGTAGAATCAGAAAAATTGGGTTTTGTTCATTGTTGAAGGTAGAAAAAAGGACTTACCGGTAATTCATGGTTGCTAAGAACATGAAAAAATACACTGTTGGACCCTAGTGAATAATAAATTGTCTCATTGACAATCGTATCCGATCTCTTTATATTATATCAATTGGTAAAATTTTTAATATTGTGTCATATTACAAGCGCTTACATGCATGTATACCATAACTTTATGACCAAGTACACGAGGTATCCATAATATTTGTTGGTTTATAGGGTTATAACGATCATGTTGTGTGTGCACAAATCTGAAGTCGTTATAATTACTGCTGAATGCAAATTGAAATCTGTTTCAGAAAAAGAACTTTACAACATTCCCCTTTTGTAAAAACAAATCTGTCCTCATAATAATTGATGTTCTTTTTTCTTCTTCTGATATTAAATTCAAACATAATTTCTCCTTCAAATGACTGAATTCTATTTTCCATTCAATTTAAACCATTTTATATGTGTACAATGTGTGAAAATTACTAATAACAATAGTTTTTTAAGATGATGTATTAAATAATCATACTTTATAAAATTACCAATATAAAATTGAGAAAGGAAATGGTGAATATGTCAAAGCGACAACCACCCGACCATAGAGCAAACAACAATATGCATTATATACAGGTGTCGGTTCAAATTAAAAGCGGTTCAAATTAAAATCTCGGCAGTTCAAGTTGAAATATATTAATGGTTGTCTGTAACTTGCATGTGACTTTTAACATAAATGTATAGAAGTTATTAATGGTTTGATATGGACCCAAGTATTCCCACAGGAAAGTAGATTATTAAGAAGAAATTGAATAGTAAATGAAAATGATCCATTATATACATGATCATGTACATGAAAAAAACAGAGAATCATACTCAAATACGGGAAAAGAATCATTAAAGCTGTCAGGCTTATTATTTTGTACACCATACACATGTTTTGTCTACGAAACACTCAAGGCCAACAACTACAGAGTCGAAATTGAACGAGGACCCAAAATTCTGAAAGATTAAATTGCCAAATACAGCTTGATGGTAATTGGGTTTCTATTAATTACGGGTATAAAATCTCTAATATTTCGAAAATTCAGTTTTGTTAATTCACCAATAATTGCAGGGGTTTCATTATCTTTCATGTTGACTGGTACTTTCCACGTTTCTAGGTGGTACTTTTCAATTTATTCCATGAATATCTTATATAAAAATTCCTACATTTAGGCGGTACTTGTCAATTGCAATAGCATAGGAAGGTAAAAGTACCAGGTACCACCTCCTAATGAATGGCCTGCGCCATATAAATACATGTATATCAATGACATTTCATGTCAACATGGAAGCCATCTTGTTGGTACAATAGTACCCAGATTGTCAGGATGCTATTCCTCATTGAACCATCCATACTTGGCATCAAGCTCACCAGACCAGGCTTGTGAAATTACTATAGGGCCTATAAGAATTTTTACTACAGGCCACTAGAATCTTGGACTATTATACTACTTGTAAATGTAGTTAATAGATAGAATATATATACTTATAAAATGTTAAAAAAAAACCAAAAAACATTGAGTCAGGTGGCTGTCAAATTTAATATTGTAAAGACTGCTGAACAATTTCTTCAACAAAAGTGTTTGTTCATTTAAATAATAATGGACAAACAAACAAAACCTATACAAATCAAAACACTTACAGTCAAGAAAAATTAGTACATTATGTAGCTCCTTAATAATGATCGGTGCAACATTGAAATACATTTACATATATGTTATTTATAATCTTCTTGTAACAAAGTGTAGTTTTATCACTGTTTTGCTCATTGTTGAGGTCCATATGTTGACCTATATGTCTGTGTTATTCGGTCTCTGATATCTTATTGGCAAATTATGACACAATGCATCCTCTATTGTTTTTATTTGATGGAACATTAAGAATTTTGATATAAGGTTTCACAACTGTCTTAGTATAATGTTTTCATTCACTCTAACCTTGAGACATACATTATCCTTGAGGTATGCCTATAGACCTAAAAGATATTCCATACATCAACAACCTTCAAATTCCATTTTACTCAAACTTTAAATTCTCGAGCACGGGTGGAATCGGGGTACCATGCAGCACAAGACTATTACGGTAGCTGGTTTTTTTTATGTTTTTATAAAGTTAACAATCGCTAAACATTTTACTGACAGCTTATAATGTCACACTTTGAGCTCATAAACAATGGGATCAAATCTCATATGTTCCTTATAGTAGCAAAAAGGGGGGAGCTCTTTTTAGAAGTGAACAAGACATTTTGTTAATACATGGTTACTTGAAATTTTCTGAATTAAAGAATCTCCCTTTCATTCCCAGCCCTATTTCCATAATCTTTTGTTGGTTTAAACAAATACCTAAGTCCAGTAAAAAACTTGGTTATAATCAATATACCCTTACTGTATTATCTACTCAGTTTTTGCAAAGTCACTAAATAAGCAGCGATCAAACTGTGACAATTCTCTATATCGCCATTGATGCCGTAACGATCAGGATTTAAATGTATGGTGTGTAAGATATTAGATAATAATGATGTAATTATTAACCATATGCAATAATCTTAGAGTAAAAAATGTTAAAACAGTTACAAGGATTGATTTTAATATCATACAATATGGGGATTTTTCTTTTAAAAGGAAGCATATATTTAGTTTACTTTAAACACAATATTCTAGTAAGTCAAGTCAGTGACACCATTTATGAACCAAGACCACACTTTCTTAAGTTAGCCAAGTCGGACCCACTTTTTCTTAAGTATATCCGTTAAGTCTGACCCCAATTTTTATGCAGTCAAAACTGATGGTCCACCAATACATCCTCACCTCATTTGATTAGATAGATACACCAGTTTCATTCTAGTGAGCATATATGAGGATGGTAACTTAATATGCCTTCTTCAACTTCTTATGGTCCTATGTCGACCTATGATATTTCCCTGTACCAAACAATCCAGCCAAGTGTCTGCTCTCACTCTAGATCTTATCACTAAAGTCCCAAAGACTTAGTAACTTAATCGTTATTGAAGCAATTGTTTGTCCCTAGTATCCTTGAAATATTTGCCACTGTAACACATTAAATAAACAAAGAAATCAATCCTTATCCATACACTTCCATGGAAAACAGAAATGTGAAGGTAGATGCACAAGATACCAACATTCCTAAGACATTTTAAGATGTACAGCCACTTGGAAGTTACAATGTATCAAAGGAAATGTATCTTTATCTTACGATCAACTCAGATGACCTTTGTTTATAGAGTGAACCAAGGTCAAAGTAATCAGGCAGATGACATGATTAAGATTTGTGTATTCTATCATACAAATCAGTATCTAGATTTAAAGGATTAAATGTTTAGGCTTCAAAGCACTTAAATACAACAATAATTTGACAGACAGATAACAAAAATGTCACCATTCAGTGTAACTTCTGTATAATAAGAGTGCTCAGCTTTTCAAACTTGAGAGTTCATAAACAACTGAAAAAATGTTTACGTTTTTTTATATTCTCTCCAATCATCACAAAACACATATAAGATTTAAATCAGGAATTATGATGCCTATACATTCAGTCCTGAGTCAATGGAAATGTTGTCTTTCAAACCAGTAACTGAGAGTTCAATGTATCTAACATTCTAAAGGCTTAGTGTGGATTAAAGACAGTTTTTAACAGTAATGCTGCATGCCTATATATATAGCGGGACGGCTGCAGTGCAGGCGATTTGGTGTCACGATATCACAGTTGCATGGGTTCGAATCCCGGCGATGGAAGAACCAAAAACCACAACTGGTCTAAACATCAATCCAACAATGTTAGATCTGTAAATTTGCTTTCGCAAATTTTTTGTTCTTGACCCTCGCCAGGATTCGAACCCATGCTACTGAGATATCGTGACACAAAATCGCCTTTGCTGTAGCCGTCCCGCTAGACCACACGACCACACTGGGCTTCATAAAAATGAAGCTTTCGGTGGCCAGGTGTTACCTAAATTCCACATCAGTTTTAATCTAGCGGCGTACTACAGTACATGATATATAAGCATTGAAGATGTTATTCTTACAGATCAGCTAAATTATCTATAGTAAAGGATCCTACAAATTAATGTAAGATACAGTCACAGAAAATAATTATATTTATATATATATATATATATATATGAACAAACTATATACATCATATAAATATATACATAATTATATAAATTGAAGGCAGCATAACAATTTTTTATATTCCTATGATAAAAAAATACTGTTGATTCACTTATTTTTATGGTTTAAGAACAAGTCTTATTTTCATGGATATTTGTTTTGTATTGATTTTTGTTGAATTACCAAAAAGTTATTCATAGAAAATTATCATTTGCCTAAAGTACATTTTTATTTCTTTGAGCACTTAAAAATTAATGATTGACCCCCTTACCCATAAAATCCACAAAATACTCAAGTACTCATAGAACTTGATTGAATCAACTGTAATATGATATGGACAAGATATTTCATAGTAAACACAATTTTTTTTCTCATTGATTTAAAGACATTAAGACATGTACTTTCCAAAGTTATCCATAAGATATTGACATATACAATTAATAATACTTTGACATAATTGACTGTTTGGAACTTTCAATTCTAAATACATGTATTGACGTCAACAGTGGGAACAAAATATGATATGCAATTTGTCAAGTGCCATATGTATTAAACATGTACAAAATATGGCCTCATGACTTTATACAGATATGGGGTATATTACATGTTAATGTAACACCAATCCATCAACACAAAACAACAACCAAAAGAAATCTAGAAGGCAAAATAAATGTCTTCAAAATTAGACATTATTGCATTTGAGTGCCAATGTCATCTCTAGCCAATTTGTTTGTCTTTAAAGTATTTTATTTTTTATTTTTGTTCATTTATATGTTCCAGAGTTTAATGTGGTGTCCATTTTGCTGAACTTAGTAAATATGATTGTTAAGGGACCAGCTAAAGCTTGCCTCCAGGTGATGGATTTTTTCACTGTGTTGAAGATCCAATTTGGTTGCCTTTTTTGGTAACTGTTTTCAGCTCTATGGTCAGGTCGCTGTCTCTTCAACACATCCCCTGTTATCATTCTTAACTTATTATTGTATCTATCTATATGAGTTTCGAATTGTCCTGAATCTGAAATTATTATGTTTTACATAGCAACTGTTTTTAAATGTGGGACAAAAAGGCGTTCCCTGTTTTTCGCTTCTATAAAGATGTTTTCTGGTTAATTTATATGCAGATGATCTTACTTATGGGGACTCATGAACATCTCTCATGATGTTATGCCCTTTATATATATATATGGGCCCTGTAATTTTGGAAATAAAAATATTCTATTCTATTCTATTCTATTCAAAATAAAGGAATAACTTTTAAAGGAAAGTGTGTGTTGTCTAATGTCTGGATTGATCTTGCTGAATCATGTTTTACTCAAATAAAAAAAGTATAATATTTAACATTGTTATTTTGTCATATGATAACATATAATTATTTGGGTAACAAATAAAACATCAAATTGTTCATTTCAAGAGGTATCAAAACAAAGTGACATTTAAAACATAAATATGATCCTGATCATCAATTCAGATGACTAAATTTAACCTTTTTCCACAAAGTCATTTCTGAGTTTGAATTTGATTCTACAATTATAATTTCTTTGACTTTAATTTTAATTTCGCTTTCGAAATAATATTCAATATTTACCAGGTCAATGAAAAAGCAATTTCTCCTTTAAATGCATTGATTGTCCAAAAAAAGGGGGATCCAACCCACATAACCTTCCACTCCCCCCCCCCCCCCCCTTTTGGATCCTCCACTGCTCCAAAATGTGTTAAACCAGCAGTGCTTGCTTTTAAGCTTGATAGGGAGATATATATAACATGATTTAAATTTTGGTCAGCCTTCTTTATACAGTGCTCCAGCTAGAATTTGAAAGGGGCAGGGTGCCAGAGGAGTGCAGGGCACTTTTTTAAGATAGGAAAAGGCACTGCTCATTTTTTTTGTGTCTACGTTTCCGTGTGTATCTATCTATATAAATTCTATATAAATAACTTTCTGTAAAGGCAATACTAGATTAGTCCAACTTGATTACATCGGCACCATTTAATATCATTATTTCTTTTTTAAATAAAGCAAGCCTTTAATCCAGTATAGTTTAACACTATTCTATTGTTTATTCAATAAATAACTGAACTCCTGAACTTTATGTTTTAACTCACATAAATTCTAAATGCTTGATCAACTTTCAAATCTATTTTTTAAAACCTTCCCTTCTAATTGTCCACCCATTATTTATGTTCATCTTTCAATTGTACATGTTGTAGTCACTTTATATTTATACATGATACATGATACAATTAACTCTCCTGTTTAAGAACCATCTCATAATACAATGCATGCTGGGTATAAAAATCTCCAAAGTACACCAAAACTGTGGTCGGTATAAAGCTTCATAAGCAATGGATATCTAACCAATCATGTAGCATTATTTTTATTTTGAACAATAAAACTACCAACAATCCATTAGAATATCAAATGACAAATAACTATTTCTCTATTCACTTAAGCTTAAACTGACATACAATTTTGCATATATAATTCCCATAATTTCCAGGCTATACTACTGTACCTCAAGTAGTCTATAAGGTTTTTTTTGGGGGGTCATGTATGACTTTCTAACTTCAACAGTCAAACTTTAATCTCATGCAGTACCGTAACTCTTGTCTATTTATATGAATACGGGTATGTTTTTTCTTTGACCACCCCTGGACTACATGTGTAGTTTGAATGATGACTCTACAATGGACAAATTTCGTTTATCCTGTTGATGATTTATTTTTCAAAAACCAAACTTCTCAATATTACATTTTAATCAATCAATTATAATAAGCAGGACAATTTAGTGCTTTTGAACATCCACATGTAATAATATCTTCTCTGCTCCAACTTTAAGAAGCTTTACAATTCTATTACAACATTAAAAACATCTGCTTTAAAACTAATTTTCTGCTTCAAAAATATTCAAAATGATTTATTTTACACCGTACTGACGCAAGGCGTCTTTAAATAACTCAAAAACCCACTACGTTTTCCTTATTCATTCAAGTTTTAGAACTACGGCTTTGACAAGACTATACATCTATTGTGTGTAACACAAGCTTTTCTTTCTAACACAAAATACGATACCAGTAATTTAGGATAATTTATACGGGACAGGTAAAAGCTATGATGTAAATGTATAAACCCATTAAAATGTAAGACGGCTTTGTAACGTACATGGTTGACATTTAACCCGACAATGCAATCTTTGAATCAGGCTACGTAGAAAGCTAAGTGAAAAAGAAATCTCCCAATATATACTTAATAACTGATTTTGAATGGATCCAAGTATGAAAAAAGTTTAAGCCCGTTACATTTAACCTTTACAGCTTTCCTTTATTTAGAAAATCATAATGGTATTTCTATTATAAATATGCAATGATTTGTACATGTTGTAGGGGCAAAGTTTTCTTAAACTGTGGATTCATTATTATTCGTTGGATACCAATTTTCGTTGGGATTTGTGGATACAAGTGAACCACGAATTTAAAAGTTCAATGAATAACAAATATCATATAGACTTCTATGCAGACTTTGGCAAAACCACGAAATCAAATATCTAGCTATTTACTATTATCAAGAAGAAACCGTTATTATCTCCCCTCTCATGTAAGGAAACAAGAATACATACACATTGTTTTAATTTTCTTTTATTTGAATGTTTCAGAGCTTAGCATGACATACATTTTGCTAAACCAAAATTTACATTACTGTTTAGTGAACTATTGAAGCCCGCCTCAGGTGGCTGGAATTTCTTGCTGTGTTGAAATTTTACCCATTGGAGGCCCTGGGCTGTTTTCTGCTCTTTGGTCGTGTTGTTGTCTCTTTGACACATTCACAGTTTCCATTCTCTATTCCCCTTTTAATGTTTAAACTTAGGTATAAATAAAAAGAACATGTTTAATTGAATCTACCAATCATAGAACAGACTTTGGTATAGATATTAAGGTTAGTTATTATGTATTATTTAAATATTTTAACTTTAATGACACCATAAATTAGACATTTAAATCTCTAAATCAATAACATTGGCTGCTTAAATATCAAAGGTTTGAACTCTTTTAAAACTGTTTAACAGTTTATGGATATAGTTTTAATTGCAGGATTAAAATGATCTCAAATTTCAAGGATGATTCACTATGATGGTGATATATATCATTTATAGTTGATAGTGTCTACGTCATAATCAGAGACATCAACCAAATGATACACACTAAAAATTGCATCCTGTATATATAATCTGTCTTCAAAAATTGAACCAAACAAGAATGTGTCCCCAGTACAAGGATGCCCAATCTGCAATGTTCAGTGGACTGCGAAAATGGGTAAAATCTCTAATTTGGCATTAAAATTAGAAAGATCACATCATAGGCTTATTAGGGAACATGTGTACTAAGTTTCAAGTTTATTGGACTTCAACTTCATCAAATACTACCTCAACCAAAAAATTTAAGCTGAAGCAGGACGAACAAACAGACGGACAAACGGACGCACAGACCTGAAAACATAACGCCCATAAATGGGGCATAAAAAAGAATGGGGTTAGGTAGTCTGTATATGTATAAACATACCATATATCTGTACCTAGTATATAAACACTCACTCCTTGGTATATGTCTCCATAGGATGCCCTACTCACACTTATTCCCCACTTCCATGTTGGTTGAACCCCCAATTATAATTTCACTTCATAATGAACATGTACACTTATTTTCTAGTTGATTTGGATTGATTTGTTTGGTTAATTGATTGGTATATATAACACCACTTTCAGCACTATACATTGTAATAGGCCCATAGAGAAACATTGCATTTGGCAGGCAAACTGACTTCCCTAGTCAAATAAGATTAGAGTCAAAGCACATGCCAAGAGCTGGTTTCAAACTCACCAGTGTTGACAGGAATAATACAGTAGTTGGACTACTGAAGCTCCCCAAAGTTGGTTTTGACTACAACTTAACAAATATTTTAACACATAATATATACACCACTATTACAAGAATAGAGCAAATTGTTCTTGATTGGCTTATTCCAAAAATGTGTCAGGATAAATTAGGTCTTAATCCAGCATACTGCATTAATTCCTAGCACATGATATAAAATGCAGGGCTCATATACATATTACATTACAAAAATGTTAAGACATCCTTAATATCATCTATTATATTTGAAGATGAACATTATAATGCAATCTAGTTTTCATTGTTATCTATATCTGTCAAGCTTTTTCAAAAGCTTATACTTTGTTCATGCTTTTTAGCTCAATAACTTGAAATGGACCATGCTCTTATTAAACATAAATTACAGGTACAAAATCCTTTTGGAGCAAAAGACTCCATAAATGATCTAATCGTTACATGTAGCAAGTTCAATTCTCATCTACATGCATTAATCAAGTAGACTTTAACACTAATAAAACACAGTAGCTGAGGGTTGAAAGGTCAAGATGACAGATTAACTAACAAAAAATTATAAATTAACCAGCACCTGACTTTTTCTCATTTAATTTTAACAAAATCGTTTGAAATAAGACGTAAACATTGCAATAACCAAGCATGTATTCATGTACTATACAACTGTTCCACAGAGATCAAAGACAGCGAGCACAGTTGGAACCTGTGTACCTTGTACAAATATTAAACCATTCAACTATTTACTTGATTGTAAGTGTGTAGATTTCATATGTTAATGTTTGATAAATCGTCCTGTATCTTAAAATATTGGTTTTGTTAGACACTGTGCAAATATGATTATGCATTTTCCATTCATTCCCTTTTGTCCCCAATAAAATTTAAATTATATTTGTAATCAATTTTTCATCTACAAAATGAGTTTAAAACTCTTTGAAAATAATTTTTATTCTTGGACTAAAGTTTTAAAGGAGTGATGAAGATGAGGGGGTGGTTAAATATCAATAAAAGAGAATAAACGCCAACAATCAACACATCAAACATGTAAACAACTGAAGTCTGGTCTTTTTTATAAATATTTATCAATTTTCGTTTAAAAAAATTCACATACTGATAATCATCAGAAAATGTATTGCACAATCATTTACATACAATGTAATTTAATGCAAAAAGAACCCACGTTTACCAAAATATAAAAAATAAAATAACTCACATACAGGAATAATTTTCATTAATTTTATTATTTATAAAGACCTCCACAAAAGATTTCAATTTTAGTATACTGACAATTAAACCCTAGGATTTTTTACTATAAATTTAAATTGAAACTCTCTCAAGTAGAAATAAAAATTTGAAAATATTTTATGTCAATAAAATCAGATCAGAGACATCAATTTATAGATGAAATTTTCTGATAAAATTTCTTTATAAACTTTGATAATAAAAATGCAGCAAAGTTTATTTCAACCATTAACATGATTGTAAGTAAGCTTTTAACATAAAAACCAGTGTACCACTTAGTAATGTCACAAGCAGGAAAAATGCAAATTAAAGATCAGGTCCATAGCCTACAAATGCTACCTACAATTACATGTATGTGGTCATCATGCATGGTCATTGTTTTTTCCTGTTTGTTATGGTGTAGAGTTCTTGAAAGCCAGGTGATCCAAAGGTTTAAACGTTGACCATCAAATTAGTTAATACTAGTTGTTTTTTAAGCAGCTATCTGTATGTTTCTCTGTCTTTGTTTCATAAAATGATGCAATGATGTGTGTACAATTCGGTGTCTGTCACACACAGGTGATGGCATTGAATTATAATGTTGTAATGCATAGAAAGGGATGAGGTTACAGTTCCTGGAAACTATTCAATGATTTCAGAAACAACCAGCAAACTGTATCATGTGTACAGGATTTCAGAATACTTGAAAGTCTTCTTCAACTACAAAGTCTATAAAACAGAGCATGGTCAGAAGCTTAGAATGAAGTGACGGGCCACAATAGTCTGTATATTAATCAAACTGAATACTAGTTCTCATGCATGGTTGTCTTTGTGGAATATAAAGATGTGGTATCACCAGGTTGCCAATGAAACAATTTACACATCAGAGGTCAAATGACTAATTGGTAAGCAACTAAAAGGTCACAATACATCCTTTGACTATGAGCAAAACACATAATGTATCAAGTAAGCTATAAAAGTACTTGATGCTAAGACTACATTTTATTTAGTTTCTACAGGAGAAAGTTTTTATGTGAAAATAGAAGGTTCAATGCATAAACAGTAACAGGATATGACTTGTCACCAATTAAATTTTTATTTTAAATGCAACAATTTGAAACTTCAGTTCAACTGAAACTAAGTTTTCACATCAGAAAAAAAACTCAAATACAGGAGGGGGTTGACATGGTAAGTTGTTGGAAGTGGTGGAAAAGGGGAAGAGGGGGAGGGGGTGTTAACCAATTCACATCTTACGAGTTATTGGGGAATTAAGGGAAGTCAGAGTTGGGGTAGTTGCCACTGTAGGTAGAAATCATAAAGTGTAATTCCTTTTTCAAATTTAGCTTACATAAAGCAGATTTAAAAAAGCAGCATTTTAAATGCAATGGAAAATATGTATTTGAAAAAGATATCCATATATATATACTTTTTATATAACATATAAAATTGTACCCGGCCTGGGTATATGTAAAACTGTTTTTAAAGACAAGTGTGACTGCCTGTGGCAAAATTTTAGAAAAGTGAACTCCACCCAAATAGAAAAAGCAATTTAGTTTAAATTCTATAGCATCTCTCATAATGATTTAAGTTAATTATAACTAAATTTAGTTGGTCCCATCCTCTTTTCAAACTTAGTTGTATGATGGTCACACATAGTTAAGTACTTAATGACATAGCTGTAGCCAGAGGTACATTCACATCTTTACAATGTTTGATAAATTGTTTGATGTACTATTAAGGAGTAAAAACTTAATGAAGCAGAATATATTATTTTTAAAACTTTTACAATACACATGATACAGTTACTGAGTGACAGACTTAGAATTTTAAAATGTGATTAAATCCTTAACCAAAAGTAAACAGAGCTGGTAAAGTTTTTGTTCAACTTCAGGATTTTTTTGGTTAGAAATCTGTCAAAGAATGAAAACAGATGGTCATAAAGCATACAGAGACTCATATATATTAATATGTTCATGAAGTTTTTTAAAGTCATAAGAAACCTCAAATCAAAAAAAATAATGCATATGTTTTTTATAACTCAATGGATAGTTTTATTTGTAAAACTTATGTACATATACTTTTTTCTGAAGAAAATTCTTTAATTTATTCACATTTAGAAGAAGTTTACTTTATTTGAATTGCTTCCTTCCAGCAAGCTATTCCCCCGATATATTTTCCGTATGCAAGGTGAACTCACTGTGACCCATCTCGTAAAAATCCGGTGACCACAATACGCATGGATGTCCTTAAAATAAACTATTATCTGAGTTTACATGTTAAACACGTGCTCAAATTCCATGCTTTTTTGTTTATTTTTCGTCAATTGTTGACAAACAGGTGACAATCGTTAAACTTCGGCTTCAAAACACGAACTTTAATTACCTGCCATATTTTCACAACAACACTGACAGATTGAAAAAAAAAATTGACGAGTATACGAAATTTACACGAAAAAAATGATAAATTCGAGCACAGAAGACTAAGTTTATGATGTTTGTATGCATTGGTTTAAGAATTGGTAGAACATTATTTTTCATCGGTCACTCGTTTCTTATGACTTTAACAATTTATTTCCTGCATAAATAAAATATAAAAAAAAAATTGCATGAGCAAGGAGTTTTTTTTTCTTCAGAAAAGTTATTAATGATCGAACCAAATGGTCAGAGTACACAGTTATTTCGTAGTGCATTTCTTTTAGACAATAAATGAAAATTAAAAAAATCCCACCTGCGCTTTCTCAATAATATTTTTACAGTGTGTTGTACTACTTTTAGGACAAATTATATCAAAATTATAGAAATTTCATCAGCTCTAACTCAAAATATGGACAGTTTTGTGTTAAGGGGGTCTTGAAATCTTTTGACAGCTTTCGAAGTGCTAATTTTTGACCTTTTTCAGCTGGACCTAATCACTACTTTACATTAATATTTATGACCCAAATTTTTTTACAGTGTCATTAATCACCCCCCAACTTGCTATATGAGGCATAAAACATGGAGAAATAAATTTGGAAGGGGTATAACAAAAATTGGCAAGTAACACACTGTCCACACTAAGGACTATATTTGTGGACAACGAAAATCAAAGGACGATAACTGTGTACTCGGACCAAATTGGAGCTGGTAACTGATGGAAACAAATATTAAAATGTTACTTAAGATATATATGTAATTTAATATGTTTGCTGACCCTTAAAAGCAGATCTTTTGCTCTGTATAAATTTATATCTATTCATTTCAAATCCCATATGTTATAGTTATATCATTTTGGGCGATTTATAAAACATGTAATAGTCCCAGACTATCAAATAAAATAAACAGCATTTGAAAGGCAGTAAAATGCTTCAAAGAGGAGAATTGCTCAGACCCCACTTTTATGTCTGTCTGACCCTTGTTGTCATTCTATTTATAAAATAGTTCCAAAGATCAACTAAAATCCACCTGTTTGAAGAGCAAATAAAGACATAAAAAGCAAAATTCCTTCATTATTTAGCAATTTAAACTTTTCTGTAACAGCTAATATTTAATTAAGGGAAAGGAGAATTTGATTGGCTTTATTCAAATACTGATACAAATAAAATTATGTCAAAGAAACAGAAAATACAAAAGTCTTTCAAGTCTCTGTGGGTATAAATGTAAATGTTTATCTGACCACAGTGACGTACCAAACTTTTAAATAAGTTATATATACAAATCTAAACAGTAAGTAATTTGTTGTCTTTATTGACGACAGTTGAAGACAAACATCTCACCTTCCAATGAAAACACAGAGCTTTTAACAGTCAAACTCACTCTATTTTGTGTGTATAAGGGATTAATGTAAAGAGCTTCTGAACTCGTACATATTTATTAAATATTATAATTTCAAAGATTTATTTGGTTGATAAACTGTTCCCTTTTGCCATTTTGCACATCTATAATATGAGATTTATATGAGTATATTGTGAACCTTAAAACGCAAATTTTCATTTAATTATTCTATCTATTAAGATAAAGAACTAAAAGAGCATTTTTCTATGTAGATTTTTTTGTGGTTTCCAAACATAAATGTTTTAAAGCGAGATATATCAAAAACCTAATATATTATTTTTTTTGACTCAATCAGTAATGAAAACAAATAGTGAAATAATAATTCCTTTTTAGTAGCCAATAATGTTCAATTTTGTCAAAATAAGGCCAAATAAAAATATATATGTGGTTCCAATAAGCCTACCGTCCCTACTTTTTCGGCTTAAAAATAGCCTACCCTAAAGATTTTATTGTCATTTTTCATTAAGCACTGTTAAAGTCAGAATGTTGCTCCCATAGACTCAATGTAAAAAAAAAACATAAAATAAAAATAAATCCCTACCTACCTACCCTTTTTTCAGATGTAACTGGAACCACACTTACTTTTTTATTTGGCCTAAGCAAAAAAACATTGATTATGAGTTATTCACTTGCAAGTGAATACTTCGACCTCATTGAATCCGTATTCAGGGTTCTCACTAAGGCGAGTCCACGAGTCCTGGACTCATCAAAATCTGTCTGCACTCACCATTTTCAAAACTGGTGAGTCCACAGATGCATCAAGATTGAAGTATTTTGTATAAACTGGACACAGTTAAACACAAATATCATCATTTTATAGCAAAAGTTTAAAAGTGATCTGAATTTAATGTCATTGTCTATTAGGAAATGGAGACTAAAATATTACATTACATTGCAACATATTTTTTTTCTTCCTGCTGTCATGGCTGTTGGACTCATCATGGCTAAAAATGACGAGTCCCTGGACTCGCCTTCAAAAATCCTTAGTGAGAACCCTGGTATTCATGTGAATTTTAATTTAACCCCTTAGCTTGAGATGGATAACACCTGAATTGTATGTGTAAAGTTATTTGAAGGAAAAGAATGTCAACATTGAAAGTGAAACAAAGGTAAATCATTTGATTGACTGAATTGATCCACAAATAAACATTCTATTACAGGTAAAAACGATGATAAACATTTATTTTTTATCTGTATTTTATGAAATTAAATAGACCTAGAATAATTCAACAGCACCTGTTTGCTTAATCTATTTATATCTATATTTATGTTATCATCGCTTATATGGTCATTGGATGACTATATATAGAGGTCAACTTGATAAATAATTAGATGGCGTCCACACTCATTTAAATACACACGAAACGAAGCTACGTATTTTCATGCCTGTGCCTTGTTTATTGTTTTATTTAGACTTTTAATAGTTTGGGTAAATGTTTCACATCGTTATAAATCAAATATAAGAATTTATTAGAATCGGTGAACATGAATTTGACAGCTAGGGCCCCTTTAATTACAAATGTATATTCAACTGATCGAAATAAAAAGGGGGTGTAATATTAGCTCAAAAAACAAATGTATCCCCATACCTGTAAATGTAACCCCCCCCCCCCCCCCCCCCACAAACAGCTACAATGTATTCACATACTTTAGGCTTACAATGGATCTTCATATTCTAAATTACACACACACAGTGACCCCCTCACCTCCCCTAGATTGACAATTGTTATACATTTTGGTCCTTTGTTACTTCGTGTTATGTAACATTAATTTTATCACTTGTGTTATGCAATACATTTTCTCGCCTTGTCCATTAAACATGATAAATTTTGGAATGAATGGACATTTATATAAATTGCAGCTGCAAAGATTTTATTTTCTTAAAGCTTTTATAACAAAAAAAAAAGCTTACATTGAAAAGATAATTTTTATTGCTAGGTGCTTTATTCAATTATAGAAACAAGTGAAATCATTATGGAATAGAAATTAATCCCAAAACATGAATAAGTGATCATTCCATTGATAAACAAACGCCCAATTTTGTCTTATTTACTTGGAGAGAATAAGTTTTAAAAGGTTTAAAACATACTTTAAAACATTAAAACTTTGTTGCATAAATATAAATATGTGACATGCACATATACATCATAAAATGACTCTTAACCAGCACTTTATACAAATATCACATCAAAATTTATGTTAGGTTTAAATGCAAACCAAATACAACCTAGACAGAAATCTGACTATCAAATGTATACAACCCATAAATAGCCAATTAAAACCATAGGTTCCTCAAATTCAAATTGTTTATCAACATTTATTTCTTACAATTTGCTCTGGGATACAATAATCTGAGGTACTAACAACTTTAATGGTCAATTTACCTGATAAATATAGATTATGATTTATGAATGTGATAATTCAGGTGGTCAGTATAGTGACCAGAGTAGTGGACAGCAGGTGATACAGGTAATCATCTGGTTAATTAACCCACTAGATAGGTGATAATAATATAGCCCTAAGTGAAAACATTAGTTGTCCTTTTGATGTTTAACCAACAACAAGTAAATTACAACACTTACCTGACTTACAAATTTATTGTCAAAACTGGTCCTATCAATAAACCTTTTTTTACAAAAAATTCAAAAATGCCTGTTACTGGTCTTTTAATGTTTTCTCAAATCAGAAAATTTATCCTTAAAACCAATAACAGTGTATGGGTGGCATACCCGTAGCCAGGGGGGTTCGGGGGGTTCAAACAAATAAGCACTGTTAAAGTCAATGTTCTGTTCGAATTGTGACTGTTAAAGTCGAGTTTGTGTGTCCAACGAACACCCCACCCCCCTTGGAAATTCCTAGCTACGGGCCTGGGTGGGGTACTTTTGTTTAGGTGAAGCTCAATTTAAATTAATTTGATAAAATAACTACATATTAAAAAGTATAACAAAAATACCTAACTTCAACCTAAACTCAAAAAGAGGGAACTTGTCCATAAAATTGGACAAAACTTTATCAACCAACGAATCAAGCAAGAGAAAACAAACTACCAGATCTTTTACTTGATCTACAGGCTTGACTATAAAGTATCAAAAATCATTTCAATTATTTCCTTAAAACTTATATAAGACCTCATGGTATGTTCAAATGTATAATACATGCACATTTATTAATACCTGACAAAGTAAATTACTGTCTAACATCTATACATTTTCTCAAAGTATTAAAAATAACTAAATCCTTAAAGACTCCTGTATACACACTTTCCATATTTAGTTATAAAGTTATTAATATTAAATCCATAACTGTATAACCTTTGGCCTAATGTCTGCCTTCCAATGTTGATAGGGATCAAGTTGATTAAATTTTCTATTTACCTTTCTATAATAAACAATGTTAAGAATTTACTTTAGATAAGGTGGGATTGAACAATAGGTACAATAGGAAGTCACCATCGCCACTTGTCTGATAAATATGTATTAATTTACATAT
This sequence comes from Mytilus galloprovincialis, assembly GCA_037788925.1. Taxonomy (NCBI): domain Eukaryota; kingdom Metazoa; phylum Mollusca; class Bivalvia; order Mytilida; family Mytilidae; genus Mytilus; species Mytilus galloprovincialis. Next base: position 2,763,904 of record CM075340.1, on the reverse strand, counting down.
ATCTACGTATACCCAGGTCAATATAACTTGGTCCACCGTGGCACATATGTATTACATGTCGGCACATTAGTGTTTCCTTGTCATGTATACGTACATCATGTCACCATTTAAGGGCAGAAGGGGGCAATTTTGAACATGTTGGAAAAGGGCACTTCATCACTAGACCCCTTTAGGGCCCTTTACTGCTTGGTGTTTGGTGTGAGCCAAGACTATGTGTTGAAGGCTGTACTTTGACCATGTTGAAATATAATAATGGTTTATTTTTTTTTTCTTATTGGTCCAAACAAAGTTTTTCAAATACTTACTAGTCCGAATGAAATTTTACTAGTCTGGGGCATCGGACTAGTGGCTAACTGTGCAGACTGTGACATGATGCTTACTGATTGATACTCATTTAAAAATATCCCCTAATGTGATATACATGTTAGATTGACATTTAAATCTTAATTGAACACATGTTGATATTTAATCTCTCTCCATTGTTTACACTTCTCTTTTCGTTAACCAATCTTTTTGATTAAAAATAACATGTTTGAGTGTTAGGTTTTAGGCTTATTCTCATGTCCAACAAAGAACATTTGTATAACTCAAAAATTGAGTGTTTGTCCAAAAGAAATAAGTTATTGAAAGGTAGTTGACAAAATATAAAACAGAAAGCAAAATGTGTTAGCTCCTTGGTTACTACATGTATATGCAAAAAAAAAATGAAAATAAAACATTTACACCCAAAATAAATATGTTGACAGTTTTTTCTCAAAACTATTATTACTACATGTACATGTACTGTACACATAGTTTTACCTCAAGTTTGCTCTGCATAGTCTAACATCAGTAATTCAAATATATTTTTGTAAAAGTACATGTATGTTTAAATTCTATATAAAAATGATTTCAAAAGTGACATACCAACATGATCAATATAAATAAGTTGCTATTGTGGTATTGACATGATTGGTGAATTTGAATATTCAATTATCAGATGACTCCTACATTTTTAAAAACAGGTACAAAATACAAATGTTTCACATCTACATGTATAGTCCGATTCATTTAAGATTTTTTACAGACCCCACTTTATATAAATTTGGGCCTCTCTGTGTTCCGTTTCTAAAGATGGTCTTACTTTATCAATTTAATTTGTACCAATAGTTTATCTACTGATCCATGGTGATATAAACATCTAAATATTTTCAAGAAAATGAAATTCTTTTTTTTTTTATGTCGACACATCATGTATATATATATGTAAACAATGCAAGATTCCAGCATTGTTGTTGGATGTTATAAGATGTGAAAATGTTCTTCTCTAAGATCTTCAGAAAATATTAATAACTTCAATAGTTTTTTTTTTAAAATTGTGACTACAAATGTACCATGGCCTTTCAGTTAAATCAATCGTGTCTATATAAACATAGCTATTTTAAAATACTGACATGTGTATGCATATAATATTTGGATTTTTTTCTTCCTGTTAGAATTCTCAATATTGGAACCAGACTCAAAATAATACAAAGTATGTACAATTGTGTACATGTATGTATGAGAATGCTTACAGCTACCCTAAATAAATGTAATTCTTGTTTAAATCATGCATTAAGTACTTTGACTGATTGATTATATATGTAAAAATCATACAAATTACAATACAATATGTACATGTATGAGACAGAAGTCCAAACATATTTGTTTCAGTAAAATCCCTTCAGAAACAATCATGACTCAATTTTTTGTAATGTATGTGTTGTCTTCAATAATTTCAGCTTTACAAATTGGGCAAATCAAATCTAATGAGAAAGAGTAAAAAAAAAAAGGGAGAATTTTTTACAAAGTGTTATAAATAAGCATGTGCTGAATATACTTAATTTTGTTGTGTTTTAATATTCAGGCCCAATAAAAATATATGTGTGGTTCCAGTAACCCTACCGTCCCTACTTTTTCGGCTTAAAAAAAGCCTACCCTAAAGATTTTATTGTCATTTTTCATTAAGCACTGTTAAAGTCAGAATGTTGCTCCCATAGACTCAATGTAAAAAAAAACATAAAATAAAAAAAAATCCCTACCTACATGTACCTACATGTACCCTAACTTTTTTTCAGATGTAACTGGAACCACACATACTTTTTTATTTGGCCTCAACATGGCACATACATGTACTTATACTATATAAAATGAAAATGAAATAAATTTTTAATTAAAGTCCTTTCCAAAAAAAATAAACCTGTAAATAAAAAGAAAAATAACGTAGTCAGATTGCAAAAGAAGTTATTTAATGATAATAAATAGATATAAACAAATATTGCATGTTTGTTTGATGAATGTATTGGGACTATGTAAGTAAAAAAAGGAATATAATATATAAAAATCTTTATTAATTTTTTGAGTATTTTTTTTTTTTATTTTCGAAAAATCCTGTAAATTTTGTTTTCAATTTTAACTGTACAAATGCTGTACAATCTACACAACACATTTTTTTTAATTCTACATAGAAATACTCGTTTATATCCACTATAAATTATCACAATATACTTAGATCTATACTCAATATTGTATTTATAATTTAATCTTTCTCAACACATATTCTTTATCTTTCTTTTTTTTTTTACAAATTATAACAATGTTATCTTTTTGATGAGTTTTACTTGAACACTGGCAGTACGTTTTCAACATTTAAATCCTACCAGACTCAAATACTTTTTAAAAGGCATTATTAATGCATGTATATAAAGACATTTAAATATTCCAGAAAAACAAAAATGCACCTACCGTTATGTTTTCGCTTTTCTGTACAAACGTCTTCATGTCAAATTTCTATATAACTATAAATTATAAATCCACACTAAATAAATCGGCACAATTAATTAATTACGACATAGATGATATAAGAATTAATATTTCGTATTAAAATCCACTACATGATCATTTCACAGGTGAGAAACAACTCGCACCTTATATCGCCATTAAAACGCTTCTGTGATTTTAAAAGAATGATCACATGCTTGACAGTGAAAACCAATATCCGGTTGCGATCACAGGTAAAATGTAAAGAGGCACAAATAAGGGTAAATTTCAAGAAATCTTTTGGCTATTTGGACCTTTTATTGCTGTCTCATTTACACCCCTCCAACATTAAAACAGAGACATATATAACAGAAATCACAATATATATGATCTCTTGGATAATACCGATGTCTAGTGTTAAAAGTTTTTTCAAAACACGTTTTTTTTTTTCTGAATGATTTTTTTGATAGGCTATATTATTATGGAGACAATATTCCAAATATTATTTCTTGGTAACAGAGCGCTTATGAAAACCACTGAGGAACCATAGTTCGCATTGATTTGCCCATATCTAAGTAATACTCATAAGCAAATAAATAAATCAAATAATTATTCGACATAAAAACCAGATCACCATTTCAAATCTTCTTATATTTAATATACTGTCAAACTGAAAAATACGTTTTTTTTTCATCCAATATAAAAATGAAAATTAATTAAAAAAATTACAGCCGAGCAAAATACAAAACAAGGAATAATCACGATTTAACTAAAAGAAACTAACCAAAAAAAATGTTGGTATGAAATAAGCCGTCTCTAGTACGAGAGGATATATATTCTTACTGATTCATCCCATTCGAGAGAAAAAACTTCAATAAGGAGTCGTCAGGAAATTTTCTTCATGAGACGATATTGATAATTTAGGGCGATAATTCCTACTAAATACCCAGTAATTGAGGAGAAGATTTTTGTAAGTTAACGAATATTACAGTGACGGATCCAGGACTTTTTATGAAAAGGGGGCACAGTTTGGCATAAAAGAGGACCAGCTACAGTCATTCCTATATACCCCCCCCCCCCCCTCCTCGATCCGCAAAAGGTTCAGAGTATATACTTGAACAGAACAACAACGAAAAAAACAAACAACAAAAAACTCATACCATGATTAAGGTGCCAAAGAGACAACAACCCAACCAAAAAGAAGAAAATAGCACGAAGCAACCAATAAATTCTAAACGTAGCAGAGGCGACATTCGGCTAGTACCTTAACAATGAATCGATGTAAACTACAGTTTTGCGAAATGGACGCCACACTATAAACTCCAAAACATACAAATTTAAAAACACACACAAAAAAAAACACACAAAAAAAAACAAAGGCTGTGGGACAGGCGCAATTATGCGGCAGGTGAAAATCAATCATAATCCCTTCTGTTAGGGTTTGAGTGTCATGCCATCATAAATTATTAGAGAAGAACATAACCCAAAAGCTTGTTTTAAAATAAAGACAAGACAAATACTTTATTAAAGTCTCACCACTTGTTACATATAAAATATAAGTAGCCTTTTAAAACACAAATTAACAACAAGAGCCACTCTAAAAAGAGTTATGAGAGACTATATATAAAACAATTTTTCATAAATTATAATACAAATACAACTTAAGTCAACTACATGTATATCATGAATATAAAATACATTTTCGCTTTATTAAAATTTCATAGCAGATTTTGGCAGTATAAAATACCATATTTTCATTTGTAAAAAGAAATACATTTTGGTTTTTTTTTATAATATTTCAGTTGCGAAGACCTTATGAGTGAATCAATATTAACTCCAAAAACATTATCGTACCTATATCCCTTGTGAATAAGGCTGTTAAAAGGTTAAGTTCGTGCCAAGAGAACATCACCATATAAAAACGGATAATCAATAATAGGAAATGAAACATTATCTCTTTTATCGTAATTTAGAATTTATCTTCCCGATGTAGATAGAGTAACACGATCCAGGAACGGGTAGTGCTCGTTGTTAGTATTGGTTTTATTCAAAGAACGTTCAACAGGATAACTTTCTTCCTTTAGTGTACATACTGAAGTCGTCATTATTGAGAGCCGTAATATCACCAAACATAAAAAAAGAGTGTTATTAAATGTGTGTATCATATGTTGTTTGCTTTCTTTTTAGACATACATTGTAATTCGCAACAATACAGAAACAGGTCCGCAATAAGCGCAGTTATCGTATCAAAGCAGGTTCAATTTACATATTTATTTGTTGTTGTTTCTAAATATCGACATAAAAGAGTTTGAACAGTTACATGTATACATAATCTTCTTCTATATATTCACATTCAGACTTTGTAAAGGCACATTTAGCGATGTTTTTCTGCATGATATTATGACGCTAAGAAGTATTTCTTTAGGTAGACAAATCAAACTTTAGAACCGCTTTGAACGCGCCCATATGAGCACGCAATTTATCAAAAAGTAATTGATACCACTATTTTCGTAGACCATATTTATAATATCGAGCGTGCTAGTTAGAATAGACAATTTAGTAGTGGAACAATGGTTTGAAGACGAAATAAATCTATATTTGTAAGGTGTCTATGTCTAATTATTTAGCATTTTCCTTTACACGGTTAAGGGGAGATCACTTATGCTTTTATTACTACTGTGGGGTGATAAGGGTTAAAACTTTATATTGAATAAAAAAAACTTTTTGTTCTGTAAATACATTAATGTTGTTGTACATACAGGATTGGTAAAAAATTAACTAAGTTTGGTCAAATTATTTTGTACATATTCCTCTTATTTAATAAGACCCATATTCATAATTGAATACTTTATTAGGCGTGACAGATCCATCGACTATATTATCCAATCTTGAATCTGACGGTTACACCAAATGATCATGGCTTGGGTCACTCTGCCAAATTGAACACACTGCACCGTTTTATTGAGGTTTCAATCGCTAAAAATATTTTTTTAACAAGTCATTCCGGTTTTTTTTATACCGAAGACGCTATCTAGCTGAACGAACGATAACCAATATTACTTGTACACATTCGTGGACCAGAACACTCATTTCCACGAATAGGAAGGTATTAACCTTGACGCCTTAAACCACTCGGCCAACCTGACATGACAACAATTCGGCTAATTTTAATAGTTAACCATCGTTTAAGATACAGAAAACAGTATAACTGAATAATTTTTCCTTTTGGATTTTGGTTATATTCGTAATTAGCGCAATTTAGGATTTTGAGAAAATCCACCGCTGCTAAGATTTTTTACCGAACAATTCATTTTTCTATCCAAAAGAATGAAAGACTCTTTCCAAGTGGAATATTTTGAGAGAGAGAGAGAGAGAGAGAGAGAGAGAGAGAGAGAGAGAGAGAGAGAGCTAAGAACGCGGACGAGGTTTTTTTTTTTTTAAGAATTCCTACAAATGAACGATAATGAATATTACCTGTTTCCAACTGACTACGAATTGCGAATTATCTACTTTCATGCACTTGATGCTTTCAGTCAGTACCTACATTTTTTTTCCGTTTGCATTTTGGACACACCAGTCGGCTACACATTTGCACGGACTTCATGCGTATTGAACGGTGGTTGGGAAAATCCAATCACAAACTTTAAAACAAACATGAAGTTAATTCAGTGTTCTTTGGGAAACAATAACATTCAAGAGTGAACAATTTCTTCTTCCGCCCTAAAAACTCACTCCTCCGTTTTAACGTCCTACCCACTATGTGAAATCTATTTTTGATAATTGAGGATGAATTTCATTTGGCTCTTTGCTCAAACTGAGTTTACATGAGCTATTTTCAATCCACTGATGGTTCAGCAATTGATAACCTTACTAAATTATGACACTCTGATTTGGACAAGAAAGTATAACATGAATGTCGCATATGAGGGTTTTTCTCTTTCGTAATAGCTTTTACTATATACTAAATGTTTAACCGTTAACAAATTCGCAAAAGACCATTTCATGAAACCATGTTACAAATGAAGTGTAGAAAGTGATCAAAAATATATGGTGTCAGATGTGGGATTCGAACCCACGCCCACATTCGTGGACCAGAACACTCATTCCCACGAATGGGAAGGTATTAACCTTGAGTCTGGCGCCTTAGACCACTCGGCCAACCTGACATGACAACAATTTGGCTAATTTTAATAGTTAACCATCGTCTAAGGTACGGAAAACATTATAACTGAATAACTTGTACTTTTGGATTTTTATTAAATTCGTAATTGGCGCATTTTAGGATTTGAGGAATTTTTTCAACATCTCTAACCTTTTTTTCATCTGTCAAATGAACGTTTTATATGATTACTCAAAATTGTTCCACATGAAATTGAACATGGGCAAATCATTTCGTCTCACTTTCTTTTATTCCCTAAGCCCCCAATTCTCACTTGAACACTTCCCACTAGAACCATATAGGGCAAACTAAACAAACCAACATTTTTTTTCACAAAGCCAGTTGACAAATACATAAAATATCAGCAGAAAAGTCGTAAGGTAGCGTGGCCGAGCGGTCTAAGGCGCTGGTTTTAGGCACCAGTCTCATTGAGGCGTGGGTTCGAATCCCACCGCTGCCAAGAATTTTTTACTGAACAATTCAATTTTTCTATCCAAAAGACTCTTTCCAACCCTGTCGATTTTTTACAGAGAGAGAGAGAGAGAGAGAGAGAGAGAGCTAAGAACGCGGACGAGGTTTTTTTTTTTAAAGAATTCCTACAAATGAACGATAATGAATATTACCTGTTTCCAACTGACTACGAATTGCGAATTATCTACTTTCATGCACTTGATGCTTTCAGTCAGTACCTACATTTTTTTCCGTTTGCATTTTGGACACACCAGTCGGCTACACATTTGCACGGACTTCATGCGTATTGAACGGTGGTTGGGAAAATCCAATCACAAACTTTAAAACAAACATGAAGTTAATTCAGTGTTCTTTGGGAAACAATAACATTCAAGAGTGAACAATTTCTTCTTCCGCCCTAAAAACTCACTCCTCCGTTTTAACGTCCTACCCACTATGTGAAATCTATTTTTGATAATTGAGGATGAATTTCATTTGGCTCTTTGCTCAAACTGAGTTTACATGAGCTATTTTCAATCCACTGATGGTTCAGCAATTGATAACCTTACTAAATTATGACACTCTGATTTGGACAAGAAAGTATAACATGAATGTCGCATATGAGGGTTTTTTTCTTTCGTAATAGCTTTTACTATATACTAAATGTTTAACCGTTAACAAATTCGCAAAAGACCATTTCATGAAACCATGTTACAAATGAAGTGTAGAAAGTGATCAAAAATATATGGTGTCAGATGTGGGATTCGAACCCACGCCCACATTCGTGGACCAGAACACTCATTCCCACGAATGGGAAGGTATTAACCTTGAGTCTGGCGCCTTAGACCACTCGGCCAACCTGACATGACAACAATTTGGCTAATTTTAATAGTTAACCATCGTCTAAGGTACGGAAAACATTATAACTGAATAACTTGTACTTTTGGATTTTTATTAAATTCGTAATTGGCGCATTTTAGGATTTGAGGAATTTTTTCAACATCTCTAACCTTTTTTTCATCTGTCAAATGAACGTTTTATATGATTACTCAAAATTGTTCCACATGAAATTGAACATGGGCAAATCATTTCGTCTCACTTTCTTTTATTCCCTAAGCCCCCAATTCTCACTTGAACACTTCCCACTAGAACCATATAGGGCAAACTAAACAAACCAACATTTTTTTTCACAAAGCCAGTTGACAAATACATAAAATATCAGCAGAAAAGTCGTAAGGTAGCGTGGCCGAGCGGTCTAAGGCGCTGGTTTTAGGCACCAGTCTCATTGAGGCGTGGGTTCGAATCCCACCGCTGCCAAGAATTTTTTACTGAACAATTCAATTTTTCTATCCAAAAGACTCTTTCCAACCCTGTCGATTTTTTACAGAGAGAGAGAGAGAGAGAGAGAGAGAGCTAAGAACGCGGACGAGGTTTTTTTTTTTAAAGAATTCCTACAAATGAACGATAATGAATATTACCTGTTTCCAACTGACTACGAATTGCGAATTATCTACTTTCATGCACTTGATGCTTTCAGTCAGTACCTACATTTTTTTCCGTTTGCATTTTGGACACACCAGTCGGCTACACATTTGCACGGACTTCATGCGTATTGAACGGTGGTTGGGAAAATCCAATCACAAACTTTAAAACAAACATGAAGTTAATTCAGTGTTCTTTGGGAAACAATAACATTCAAGAGTGAACAATTTCTTCTTCCGCCCTAAAAACTCACTCCTCCGTTTTAACGTCCTACCCACTATGTGAAATCTATTTTTGATAATTGAGGATGAATTTCATTTGGCTCTTTGCTCAAACTGAGTTTACATGAGCTATTTTCAATCCACTGATGGTTCAGCAATTGATAACCTTACTAAATTATGACACTCTGATTTGGACAAGAAAGTATAACATGAATGTCGCATATGAGAGTTTTTTTCTTTCGTAATAGCTTTTACTATATACTAAATGTTTAACCGTTAACAAATTCGCAAAAGACCATTTCATGAAACCATGTTACAAATGAAGTGTAGAAAGTGATCAAAAATATATGGTGTCAGATGTGGGATTCGAACCCACGCCCACATTCGTGGACCAGAACACTCATTCCCACGAATGGGAAGGTATTAACCTTGAGTCTGGCGCCTTAGACCACTCGGCCAACCTGACATGACAACAATTTGGCTAATTTTAATAGTTAACCATCGTCTAAGGTACGGAAAACATTATAACTGAATAACTTGTACTTTTGGATTTTTATTAAATTCGTAATTGGCGCATTTTAGGATTTGAGGAATTTTTTCAACATCTCTAACCTTTTTTTCATCTGTCAAATGAACGTTTTATATGATTACTCAAAATTGTTCCACATGAAATTGAACATGGGCAAATCATTTCGTCTCACTTTCTTTTATTCCCTAAGCCCCCAATTCTCACTTGAACACTTCCCACTAGAACCATATAGGGCAAACTAAACAAACCAACATTTTTTTTCACAAAGCCAGTTGACAAATACATAAAATATCAGCAGAAAAGTCGTAAGGTAGCGTGGCCGAGCGGTCTAAGGCGCTGGTTTTAGGCACCAGTCTCATTGAGGCGTGGGTTCGAATCCCACCGCTGCCAAGAATTTTTTACTGAACAATTCAATTTTTCTATCCAAAAGACTCTTTCCAACCCTGTCGATTTTTTACAGAGAGAGAGAGAGAGAGAGAGAGAGCTAAGAACGCGGACGAGGTTTTTTTTTTTAAAGAATTCCTACAAATGAACGATAATGAATATTACCTGTTTCCAACTGACTACGAATTGCGAATTATCTACTTTCATGCACTTGATGCTTTCAGTCAGTACCTACATTTTTTTCCGTTTGCATTTTGGACACACCAGTCGGCTACACATTTGCACGGACTTCATGCGTATTGAACGGTGGTTGGGAAAATCCAATCACAAACTTTAAAACAAACATGAAGTTAATTCAGTGTTCTTTGGGAAACAATAACATTCAAGAGTGAACAATTTCTTCTTCCGCCCTAAAAACTCACTCCTCCGTTTTAACGTCCTACCCACTATGTGAAATCTATTTTTGATAATTGAGGATGAATTTCATTTGGCTCTTTGCTCAAACTGAGTTTACATGAGCTATTTTCAATCCACTGATGGTTCAGCAATTGATAACCTTACTAAATTATGACACTCTGATTTGGACAAGAAAGTATAACATGAATGTCGCATATGAGGGTTTTTTTCTTTCGTAATAGCTTTTACTATATACTAAATGTTTAACCGTTAACAAATTCGCAAAAGACCATTTCATGAAACCATGTTACAAATGAAGTGTAGAAAGTGATCAAAAATATATGGTGTCAGATGTGGGATTCGAACCCACGCCCACATTCGTGGACCAGAACACTCATTCCCACGAATGGGAAGGTATTAACCTTGAGTCTGGCGCCTTAGACCACTCGGCCAACCTGACATGACAACAATTTGGCTAATTTTAATAGTTAACCATCGTCTAAGGTACGGAAAACATTATAACTGAATAACTTGTACTTTTGGATTTTTATTAAATTCGTAATTGGCGCATTTTAGGATTTGAGGAATTTTTTCAACATCTCTAACCTTTTTTTCATCTGTCAAATGAACGTTTTATATGATTACTCAAAATTGTTCCACATGAAATTGAACATGGGCAAATCATTTCGTCTCACTTTCTTTTATTCCCTAAGCCCCCAATTCTCACTTGAACACTTCCCACTAGAACCATATAGGGCAAACTAAACAAACCAACATTTTTTTTCACAAAGCCAGTTGACAAATACATAAAATATCAGCAGAAAAGTCGTAAGGTAGCGTGGCCGAGCGGTCTAAGGCGCTGGTTTTAGGCACCAGTCTCATTGAGGCGTGGGTTCGAATCCCACCGCTGCCAAGAATTTTTTACTGAACAATTCAATTTTTCTATCCAAAAGACTCTTTCCAACCCTGTCGATTTTTTACAGAGAGAGAGAGAGAGAGAGAGAGAGAGAGAGAGAGAGAGAGCTAAGAACACGGACGAGGTTTTTTTTTTTAAAGAATTCCTACAAATGAACGATAATGAATATTACCTGTTTCCAACTGACTACGAATTGCGAATTATCTACTTTCATGCACTTGATGCTTTCAGTCAGTACCTACATTTTTTTCCGTTTGCATTTTGGACACACCAGTCGGCTACACATTTGCACGGACTTCATGCGTATTGAACGGTGGTTGGGAAAATCCAATCACAAACTTTAAAACAAACATGAAGTTAATTCAGTGTTCTTTGGGAAACAATAACATTCAAGAGTGAACAATTTCTTCTTCCGCCCTAAAAACTCACTCCTCCGTTTTAACGTCCTACCCACTATGTGAAATCTATTTTTGATAATTGAGGATGAATTTCATTTGGCTCTTTGCTCAAACTGAGTTTACATGAGCTATTTTCAATCCACTGATGGTTCAGCAATTGATAACCTTACTAAATTATGACACTCTGATTTGGACAAGAAAGTATAACATGAATGTCGCATATGAGGGTTTTTTCTTTCGTAATAGCTTTTACTATATACTAAATGTTTAACCGTTAACAAATTCGCAAAAGACCATTTCATGAAACCATGTTACAAATGAAGTGTAGAAAGTGATCAAAAATATATGGTGTCAGATGTGGGATTCGAACCCACGCCCACATTCGTGGACCAGAACACTCATTCCCACGAATGGGAAGGTATTAACCTTGAGTCTGGCGCCTTAGACCACTCGGCCAACCTGACATGACAACAATTTGGCTAATTTTAATAGTTAACCATCGTCTAAGGTACGGAAAACATTATAACTGAATAACTTGTACTTTTGGATTTTTATTAAATTCGTAATTGGCGCATTTTAGGATTTGAGGAATTTTTTCAACATCTCTAACCTTTTTTTCATCTGTCAAATGAACGTTTTATATGATTACTCAAAATTGTTCCACATGAAATTGAACATGGGCAAATCATTTCGTCTCACTTTCTTTTATTCCCTAAGCCCCCAATTCTCACTTGAACACTTCCCACTAGAACCATATAGGGCAAACTAAACAAACCAACATTTTTTTTCACAAAGCCAGTTGACAAATACATAAAATATCAGCAGAAAAGTCGTAAGGTAGCGTGGCCGAGCGGTCTAAGGCGCTGGTTTTAGGCACCAGTCTCATTGAGGCGTGGGTTCGAATCCCACCGCTGCCAAGAATTTTTTACTGAACAATTCAATTTTTCTATCCAAAAGACTCTTTCCAACCCTGTCGATTTTTTACAGAGAGAGAGAGAGAGAGAGAGAGAGAGCTAAGAACGCGGACGAGGTTTTTTTTTTTAAAGAATTCCTACAAATGAACGATAATGAATATTACCTGTTTCCAACTGACTACGAATTGCGAATTATCTACTTTCATGCACTTGATGCTTTCAGTCAGTACCTACATTTTTTTCCGTTTGCATTTTGGACACACCAGTCGGCTACACATTTGCACGGACTTCATGCGTATTGAACGGTGGTTGGGAAAATCCAATCACAAACTTTAAAACAAACATGAAGTTAATTCAGTGTTCTTTGGGAAACAATAACATTCAAGAGTGAACAATTTCTTCTTCCGCCCTAAAAACTCACTCCTCCGTTTTAACGTCCTACCCACTATGTGAAATCTATTTTTGATAATTGAGGATGAATTTCATTTGGCTCTTTGCTCAAACTGAGTTTACATGAGCTATTTTCAATCCACTGATGGTTCAGCAATTGATAACCTTACTAAATTATGACACTCTGATTTGGACAAGAAAGTATAACATGAATGTCGCATATGAGGGTTTTTTTCTTTCGTAATAGCTTTTACTATATACTAAATGTTTAACCGTTAACAAATTCGCAAAAGACCATTTCATGAAACCATGTTACAAATGAAGTGTAGAAAGTGATCAAAAATATATGGTGTCAGATGTGGGATTCGAACCCACGCCCACATTCGTGGACCAGAACACTCATTCCCACGAATGGGAAGGTATTAACCTTGAGTATGGCGCCTTAGACCACTCGGCCAACCTGACATGACAACAATTTGGCTAATTTTAATAGTTAACCATCGTCTAAGGTACGGAAAACATTATAACTGAATAACTTGTACTTTTGGATTTTTATTAAATTCGTAATTGGCGCATTTTAGGATTTGAGGAATTTTTTCAACATCTCTAACCTTTTTTTCATCTGTCAAATGAACGTTTTATATGATTACTCAAAATTGTTCCACATGAAATTGAACATGGGCAAATCATTTCGTCTCACTTTCTTTTATTCCCTAAGCCCCCAATTCTCACTTGAACACTTCCCACTAGAACCATATAGGGCAAACTAAACAAACCAACATTTTTTTTCACAAAGCCAGTTGACAAATACATAAAATATCAGCAGAAAAGTCGTAAGGTAGCGTGGCCGAGCGGTCTAAGGCGCTGATTTTAGGCACCAGTCTCATTGAGGCGTGGGTTCGAATCCCACCGCTGCCAAGAATTTTTTACTGAACAATTCAATTTTTCTATCCAAAAGACTCTTTCCAACCCTGTCGATTTTTTACAGAGAGAGAGAGAGAGAGAGAGAGAGAGAGAGAGCTAAGAACACGGACGAGGTTTTTTTTTTAAAGAATTCCTACAAATGAACGATAATGAATATTACCTGTTTCCAACTGACTACGAATTGCGAATTATCTACTTTCATGCACTTGATGCTTTCAGTCAGTACCTACATTTTTTCCGTTTGCATTTTGGACACACCAGTCGGCTACACATTTGCACGGACTTCATGCGTATTGAACGGTGGTTGGGAAAATCCAATCACAAACTTTAAAACAAACATGAAGTTAATTCAGTGTTCTTTGGGAAACAATAACATTCAAGAGTGAACAATTTCTTCTTCCGCCCTAAAAACTCACTCCTCCGTTTTAACGTCCTACCCACTATGTGAAATCTATTTTTGATAATTGAGGATGAATTTCATTTGGCTCTTTGCTCAAACTGAGTTTACATGAGCTATTTTCAATCCACTGATGGTTCAGCAATTGATAACCTTACTAAATTATGACACTCTGATTTGGACAAGAAAGTATAACATGAATGTCGCATATGAGGGTTTTTTTCTTTCGTAATAGCTTTTACTATATACTAAATGTTTAACCGTTAACAAATTCGCAAAAGACCATTTCATGAAACCATGTTACAAATGAAGTGTAGAAAGTGATCAAAAATATATGGTGTCAGATGTGGGATTCGAACCCACGCCCACATTCGTGGACCAGAACACTCATTCCCACGAATGGGAAGGTATTAACCTTGAGTCTGGCGCCTTAGACCACTCGGCCAACCTGACATGACAACAATTTGGCTAATTTTAATAGTTAACCATCGTCTAAGGTACGGAAAACATTATAACTGAATAACTTGTACTTTTGGATTTTTATTAAATTCGTAATTGGCGCATTTTAGGATTTGAGGAATTTTTTCAACATCTCTAACCTTTTTTTCATCTGTCAAATGAACGTTTTATATGATTACTCAAAGAACACTGTCTGGTTCAACTTGTCAATTTTCTGATTTGTCAAATCTCAAGGGTTGAACTTAGTAGATATATTATTCATTATTCATTATATTATACCATTTAACATTCAACATTGTATGCAATGTGCATAATTTCATTTCCATTTTATTTAAAACGGATTAAAACGTTAACCGTGGCAAAGAAATATTTCATAAATTCTTTATTAGTATTATCAACTTACAAAATATGAAGAAAAAAACCCATTGTATTGTTATAATTATTTGAGTGACTGAATTCAGTCACTCGATTTCATCTTTATATCAAAGAATTCAATCAGTATATTAGAAAGTAACATAACTCTTATTTGTACTTGTTGCTTCTTAAATAAAACCCAAACTGTAAATTCAGATAAAACAGAATTCGGATTACAGATTAAATACAAACAACATATAACAGAATAACAGCTAAATGAAATTAACTCTGTATCCTGTTCATTATTTTCACAAAATGTTGACTGAATTCAGTCACACAACATTTGAAAGAAGCTTCAAGAAATTGAACTAAATAAGAGTATTTCATAAGACTTAAATTAAACCAAGTGAGATTACATAGTATTAACATCTATAAAACAGATGACTGAATTCAGTCAACACAAATTCAGTAAATATTTGTTGAAAAGACCAATTCTGCAAAAGTAAAAAATAGAATGACTGAATTCAGTCACAAAATTAGGTTTACACAGTTATATTTAATAGAGCAATAAATGCACATAGTTAGTTTATAGGTCGATGTTTGTGATTTGGTCAGTTTAAGGCTTTTTAAAACACTAACGATGATTACATAAGATGTACTAGCTTTTGCATGATGATTATTTTTCCTCCCCCATTCATGATTCATTGACTTTTAAACTTTTGCAAAGGGTCGATTTTTATACTTATAGTGTTATGATATATATAAGTACGTCTGGGTCAGTGACAACCCTACAACAGAAGTATCCATCGGATCGCCATCAATGATGATGATACATGGCTGTGTACATAATGTATATACAACTCGTCTAAACATTTACAGATCTAACAATGTTTAGACGAGTTTTGTTACTAATTCTTGATTTCAAAATTAAGTGAAATTTTGAAAGCTATTGTATTTAAATGATACTGGACTATCTAAATGCTTATTCGTATGGTGTGCTATTACACCACTGTCCCAGGCTAGGAGAGGATTGAGCGCTCAAAAACTTGTCCCCTCCACATTCTCAATGTGCCTGTCCAAAGTCAGGAGCCTGTCGTTCAGTGGTTGTTGTTGGTTCATTTCTGCCATATTGTTCTTCGTAAATTGTAATACATTAGACCGTTATCTTTTTTAATTGAATTGTTTCATATATTTTTTTATGTCGGGGCCGTTAATAGATGAATATACAGTATGGCTGTTTCTTATAATGTTGAAGGTCGTATGGTTGCCTTTAATTGCTCGCATTCACCTCATCTGAACTTTCGTGGATAACTGTGTCATTGGTAATCATACCAAATAGATAAAAACTTTCCAAAAACTTTTATTTTTTTTAAAGTATTTATAATTTTATGAAAATGAGGAAAGTAATGATGTTTCATTTAGAAGAAATGACTTCACCTGCACGTGACATACTGATATATCTAATATTATTGATCTATAAAAATGGTAATATCTCATTGAGTAGAAACAACCTTAGATATGAACAGATGATGAATTTCTCCTAGTTTTTAAATTAATAAAAATGGTTTTTCATTGTTTAAAGAACAACAAAATCAAGCTCAATAAACTGCTTAATAAGTTTCATTGGTTAGAACACAATTTGCACGTTCACCAACAAACAAAAAACACAAAAAACATTGAAAGCCAGAATATAACATATGAAATGTTGCAATGTTTAAAATTGAGTGTGGAACACTAGAAGCATCAAGAAGTCTTCTTTTCTCACTTAAAAATATGCTAAGATTTGATAAAAACATGGCAAAAACAGGAAAATAAAATGAATTTGAAATCAAGTTCAATATTTTATTTTGATGTCTTGATTAAATTATCGTTTAAGGGAAACCCCTTTTTAAACGAAAAGCGGTTAAAAACTGCATGAACCACACTTGAGACTTACGTGTTCATATTTAAATAATACTTGCAGGTCATCAAATTATTTAAAGTTTATAAAAAAATAAAAAGTTAAAAATACACAAAATCAGAAATTGTCTAATTGCAATGAATCCTTGTGCTAATATGTGTCATTTTGAAAGTTCTTCCTTCAAACTATCCCATATTAATTTCTGGCATTTTAAAAAAAAAATTATCACAATCCTACTTGAAAGAGACAAAAAGGTGTTCAGTTGTTGTTTTGTCAAGAATTTGGAATCAATGCACCACAGTCTGCTACTCCTGTCCAAAGTCTATCACACCAATCGAAACAAACGTGTGTTGCTGTCACTTTTGCTAATTTTCTATTTACGGTAAATTCTCTTGACTGTCTGGTCTGGATTCAATATCCATTGATCTGCTTAAAGATTATGTGGGTACTCATAGATAGTAAAGTCTAAAAAAGAAAACAAATTATGCTAAAGACCTATTTCAGAAAAGAAAAGATCATTTAAATAGTGAGAATAATACCATTCTTTGTAAATGCATTTTTGTCGAGCCTTCGACTTTTGTCGAAAAAGCGAGACATAGCGATCATACATTCAGTCGTCGCCGTCCACAGATATTCTTATATTAAAAATATTTATAAGAGATCTCGTATTCTTTATTAGATATCTTATAAAGTATATAAGATATATGAGATATCTCATATAATATAGGGTTATTGCATGAATATTGGGGAATATTGTTCCGAGTAGAATTTTATATTGCACGAGCTTGCGAGTGTAATATATGTTCACCGTAGCTCATGACTGACCAGACCAGAGTATCAAATAATGTTGTAAAGGTACTGTGCTGGAAACCACCATGTGCTTTACATTTTACAATTAATAAACTTAGAGCTCGACTTGCAGACCTTGCTACAGCTTTAGCCATTTCATTATAATCGAGATATTCTGTCAGCAATAGACCAAGATATTGGTAACAAGATACTATTTGTACTGTATTATTATTTAACAAAAAAGATTTAGATGTTTGTTGAACCGAAGGGTTCCTAAAATGGACAACTTTAGTTTTATCTAAGTTCACATTCATACAATTGGTAACACACCAATTACTTAATACATCTAATAGAGTTTGTAAATTATTTTCATTTTCAGCAATAAATACAATGTCATCAGCATATAATAGTATACCAATTTGTTCACCATCAATGTCTACACCAATGTCTAGTGCTTTTATTACATCAATTAAATTATTAATAAAAATATTGAACATAACAGGCGATAATACACATCCTTGTTTTAAACCTGAATTAACGCTAAACCAATCTGTCATATTGCCATTAAGTTTAATACAACATTCTACATGTGAATATATAGCTTTCAATGTACATAAAAAATGTGTACTAATTCCTAAATCATCCAATTTAGTAAATAATAATTTTCTACTAACAGTATCATACGCTTTTTTAAAATCTATGAAAGCTGTAAATGTTGATAGCTTTTTAAGTTTTCTAGTTTCAATAATTGAAGTTAATGTACTTAGATGGTCAATGGTACTTCTACCTTTACGGAAGCCATTTTGCTCGTCATGAATAATATCTCTTTCTTCTAACCAATACACTAATCTATCATTAACATTTAAACATTTAAAAAAATTCTAATTAAATATTTCGTGGAAGGGCAGACTAAAAATTTTCAGTGGTTGTAGATTATAAATCCTAGTTATCACACACACAAATTTTTTTCTTTCTTCAAAGATATGCATTTTCATTATCCAACTTAAAAGACTGTTGTCAAGTACATTTAGTAAAAAAAAAAATAGCTATTCGAACACACCTACTCTGTTTTTGCTATTCATTAGATAGGTATTTCACTTGACCCATATAGTTCATCTTTTCGTACTGTGATTTTATTTTTATGTTACAAAGTCAACCTGTAGCTTTGATATATAAAAATGATAGAATCTGAAGCGAGATGATATACACCTCAAACACGACCTAACATAAAAAGGTGCACTCGATTTTCTCTTTTTAAACCATTTTTGGGAATTTTTTCTCGAGTCACATAATGGAAGGGCAGACACGAAAATTACTGAACTAATAGATTGATATGTTCTCCGTCCGTGGTAATTAAAAAAAAATCGGAGGTTATGCATTTTCTACATCCAACTTGATAGATACATATGTCGTCGACTTGATATCGAATTGTTCTGCATTAGGTCTGCATTAATATGTAGATAAATTGAAAACTAATGCAAATGGTGTTTTTAAAATAAAACACTTCGTTATTGAGAAGAAAATTGTCGTTGTGTTTGTTTCTTTTAACTTTTAAAAATTTTGTTACTATACATGTAGTAAACATTGCAGTAAGCATTTATCGCCTTCTCTAACAAAGAGCTTCGATTTCAACTGGGTTTCCGCCTGGTATGATATATTTAAAGCTACAATAAAATTTGATTATTTAAGTAATTTCCCTGACTGTTAACAGTGATACCTTGATGTTATAAAGTAAAGTTTGCAAATAAAATTTTGTAACCTCACCTTTTTCTTTCAAATTCTGTATTTGAGGATCGCTGTTGATATTTCGAATTCACTGCACCCAAGCCACCAGAACTTTGAGTTATTCTTTTTCTTTGGTGATTCGTCTGTTTTAATACAAATTACACAGTTTTAAACAGTGTTTCACAATAAGTTAGAACAGTGCATACAACAAGTAATTGTATATATTTAAAAATGTATTGAAAAAACAGGATTGTCTTTGCCAATATGCAATCATACCACATCTTCCAATTTTATATTTTGACCATATCTAAGCATATAAAGCAGGTATTGTCTATTTTTACCGTTTATATGTTTTTAAATGAAAATTAAAGAAAAAAAATCGTAAGACTGCATCACATTATTATTTCATTATAAATGAGAGTACATTAATATGAAGCATTTTCAAAAAGTTTTCCAAAAACGAATCGACCCTATAGGAGAAAGAACGTCATAACAACACATATACAATCCAAAATATAAAGAGCTAGCAAAATATCGTAACATTGAAAATTTATGTACTTTAAGTTGCTTTGAAGTACACATAACCAATAAGTATAGGCAGTGGAAATATATAAAGTTATAAGTATTAATTCACCCACAATTACGCTTATTATATCTGTACTCATCATATTGACCACTTCTCATTTGAGCACCAGAGAGATATAAAATTGCACCAAAAAAACTGGCACATAAATGGCAGTAAGCTTTAGAAAATATCTCATTTAAACTAAGTACAAGTATAGTTACTGACTGGATCGAGCCTTATTTTGGTAAATAAATTACTTTATCATGTTAACAAATATTTTCTTACAGTTTTGACTGAATTCTTAATACAAATGCAAATAACATGTTTCCGCAGATATATACACTTATATATAACATCCCAAACTGTTTTAATAACTGCTAGAAATTAATAAAAATTGGCACTTATTGTACTAAGTTATCATGCTAAGTAAATTTAAAGTTTAATAAGAAATATCCTTTTTGAATGTCAAATACATGTAGGCTTCAGACACTTTACTCGTGGTCAAGGGATATAGTTCTTAAGTACTGTTTTGTTATATGTGTTTAATTTTTAAATGGTCCTATCAGTTGCATATTACTACCCGTAAGAAGTACGTAAGTCATTATTCATGTTATTTTCAATCTTCTTATGTCTATATTATGGTAAATAAAACCATGGTCATATAACTAACATATGACAAAATGAATCATGCCAAAGGAATACAGTTAAAATAAATTTGCCCATCAACCAATGTTTTACTAAAGATCACTAAAAGTTAAGAGTGTTGTCTGTCAATATAAATATGAAAATTTCAATCGACTAGTATTGCCGACTTGAGTATTATGATATAATTCTGCAACATCTCAAAATCCGAAGTGATCACATAGATCCAGCACGGCTGACTGTATAAAAAAATGTCATAAAAACATTTTCATATTCTAATTGAACTTGGGCAAACCTCGGTTTTTCATAATCATATTAAATCATATTTTAAATATCAACACAATTTGGGTTTTTTTTCTTTTCATATTTTCTATGGATTAAAAAGTATATCTTACCAGAACTCTCGTAGGTATACACGTTAGCTTCAGACTCTTCTTCCTTTAAAACGAAATCCCATCAGTCTCATTTTCCTTTTCTAAGGGACTCCATCTTTCTCTTCCTTTGACCAAAGTACACAACAGAATGACCTCGTTTCACTTTACAACTGCGTGTATTACAAAACACGCGACATAATCCATCACTGGCAACACAATAATCCCAAATTATTATTGTACCGCGAAAGTTCTACTACACTGACTTTAAAGACGTAAGAATAAACATGATAACCATACGGTGTATTCAATATAATACTTCCTTCCGAGTCTTGGGTCAATCAAAGAGGTAACATTAGAAGGATATAACACCCAATTAGCATCTCTAGCAATAAAATATGATAAGAAAAAGAACAGAACCAGCATGTGTATTACCCACTGGATATAACCATTATGAACATACGGTGGTCCTTATTTTCGAAATATTATACGTTTCATTATGTTAATGTTGAAAGTAAAAATGTATACTAGTATTGTAAATTCATAATATCATGATATTAACTTCTTTTCACATCAAACTGCAAGGTTTTGTGTAACGTAACCTCAACTTTTGGGAGTGGTTTAATAACATCAACAGAATGGAAAAAACTTTACTTGAAAGACAGTCTATATTGAAAGCTCTGGGAGGGGGGGGGGGGGGGGGCTTCAAGCTTTTTTTGGTAGGGGTGAGCAGCTGATACATCAAGTACCCCACCCTTTTCATATATTTTGTTTATTAAAAATATACACCTTGTCATATATCAACGAACAAAAAAAAAAAACCAAACCTATCGAGATATTTGGATATTTTTCATCTTCTGGTACATTAGTATTTATAATTTGTTTTTGGGTCCCACTTATCTTCACGTTCTTGTTTAGAAGCATCGCAGTTGCAATAATCACAATTAATTTAATAAATTCGTCACATCTTAAACACTTTCCTCTATTTGCCCCTTTTATATCTTTCATTAAAAAAGAAATTTCAATTTCAAAAGACAATAAAAGATGTTTGGTCAGATAATTATAGTAACACTCCAGAGAGAAACACTTTCACTGAGTTTTATATTAATGAAAAACTGATCAAAAGTTACATTGCCGTTCCATCTCATAGCTGACACTATGGAATTTCTTTAAATAATTGTTATCATGTTTCATGTAAACAAACCTTTGAATGTTAATTAGGTGCAAATGTCAAAATGATGAGATTTATAGCATCTGTATCTAGCATTAGCGGAAATACTACATAAGTCTAAATAGAGTGTAAATGGTTTGACAAATAGTTGATGCATTTACGACTGTGGTTTAACCGCAGCACAAAAAAATAAGGACACCTGATTAGTTTCAGATACTTATGATATAATCAAGCAAGTAAAAATATCAACCTAGTAATATATTTAATCTGAATTTAATTTCCCACCCTTTTCATATATCATGCCGATGGAGCATGAAAAAGTGACCTATTCCAGGGACCCCCCCCCCCCCCGAGATTGAAAGTAAAGTTGGGTTTGATGGTTTAATTGTCTGAAAAAAAATTAATTAATATATCTCCCTATATATACTCTGAGACAAGTGCCTGTGATAGTTTGAACTGAAATCGTGACAAAACCGCATAAAAGTTTTACATATACGTATAGAATTGTTAAATTTGTATTATGCATGAGAGGAGGGTGTGTGGTTTATACCCCCGTCACACTTGGTCACGCCACGGTCGCACTATGATCTCAAATGCAATTTTTTACGATCGTAGTGCAATCGTGTAGATCAAAGTAAAGTAGTGGTATATGTTTGTGGTGATCATGAATGATCAATGAAGTATTTTTGATCGTGCTGAGCGAGGACCAACTTTGAACATGTTCCAAACATTCGTGATGCGGTCGTAGCGAAATCAGGTCGCGGTAGAAATGATAGGGAGAGTGTAGTTAGGTCGTGGTAAGATCATAAAATAACTGTACCAACGTAGCGAGAGCGTAGCAAAAGCACGATTATTGTCGAAGAGACTGCGCTACGATTTCACAGCGACTATGTTACGACCTTACTACGACCATCATGTTCTCATTGCGACCCAACCACGCTTCTACTTCGACTGTTCCACGTTCATACCACGCTGTTCAAGCTTATAGTACGATTATAGTACGTTCATGCCATCCTCATCACGCTCTTCTTACGAACTGACTAAGTTCATATTACGACCCACTGTCGTTCACTAAAACATCGTCATTTAATTTTAACGGACCAGCAATTAATATAGGTTGATTCAGGTTGGATTGGTCAGTCGACCTGTCTACTGGATCATGCAGGAATTGACCAGAGGTCATCATCTGCCTCTACTTCTACCCCTACTACCACGCCCATGAGTCCTGGTAGATTATGATGGCATTACTGTGTTGTTTCCGAGAAATCTACGTATAAATGAATAATAGAAGGAATAGAACAGTAGTTTTATGGTACATGGTATTGACGTTATTGCTGAGAGCGTAGCTGGACTGCAGTATGAACGTGCATGGTACACACACGTGTAGGTCAAGCTATACATAGTCATGTAAAGTTTCAAAAAAAATTCGCATTGCAATTCCTGAGGTATGAAATTGTCTTACTCGCTTGACCATTCAGCCTTTCAAATAGTCAGAAAAGACTCCCTCTAATGTACGGGTATATATGTAACATGTGACTCCTTTTTTCTCCGGTTTGATATTCGAAATACATATTCCTGCACATTTGTATTTGCACTTTCTGCACATGCTGCGAGTGCACAAATATATGCTTATCCTATCGATTCTTTGTGAAATCTATGCACTAAACACCTTTTATTCGACAATAGAATATTGGTGACAACTACGAGGAGGGTGGCATAAAATGCTTACAGCGATAGCAATCTTCATGTCATTTACAGACCACACTCGGAGCCTTGGGCATAATTTTACTCCACATACCGGTATTCTATACCTACGCAGGTTTTTGTGTACAATAGAAATCGTTAAATTCACCCGCAGTAGTTTTTATAGGACCACAGGATGATGCTCAACATCCTAATTTATTGCCTTCAGTTAACGAAGTGTGGAATTAGATTTCACCCAGGATTTTTTTCATTTTAAGAAAAAAAGATACCGCAAGTCGTTCTCCTCTCGTTACCCTTATAGGCGTCATAAACTTAGAGCTACATGTAGACCAAGAGCAGAAAGAATATTATGCAAACAATTAACTTGTGATTATCGTTTGGGATTCGGGTATACGCGGAACACTCTATTATAACCGCTTTAAAACTTTCAAAGTAAATAGATACGTGCATAGAGAAACTCCCTAAACAAAAACCCCGTATGTACAGATTGAGCGGATTTAGTAGAGATTGCTTGATTGTTATATGTATTTCATCCAGTGACAAGTATTTCATGCATTTCCAGGTTTTCATGACGAGGTTCATCTTGTGTTTTACACCATTGTCATAGTTTAAGTAGATGATGGACTTGCAAACATGATTTACCCAAGCGCATTACTAGTATGTACTTGTGAACCCAAAGGCTGACTGGGGAATAGTTATGGTCACTTTGGTATTTTTCCGACCGGAGGTAAAACCCTCTCCGAAGTGGTACACCTGTTGAGCTGTGTGGGATGTAAACGCTACCACGTCCAGTCAGAATGGTAATATAAGATACAATGTCTCATGTAGAGAGAGCACCACTCTCTCTACACTTTACGAACCCTTGCAAAAACTCTACGAGGGGTCCGTAAATCGCCTGTTGCAAGGTAACATTTTTGTCCTTATCCAATATACTTTATTTTATCCAGTGCCAGTCCAAACTTCCGCGACATTACTCCGGACGGCCTCCTTCCAAAACCAACTTGTAGTATTGGTACTTTGTGTTCATCCTGGACATTCATGAACTATTTGCAAGTGAACGTTAAGCAAACAACAATCATGCATTATCAATACGAGTGTCATTAACACATGGGGCTCAAGAAATTTTTCAGGGCAGTTTCACCAGTACTCACTTTGAAACGTTTCATTGTTTATTGATAACTATAAAGACATGCATGAAAGACGCAACAAAGCAAATATATAAGGTTATATAGATGATTGATGCTTTGTCCAACTGTATCATTTATACCGACGACGCCAAGGGTAACTGGGGTATAAAAATATGGTCCCCTTGGTGTCTTCTTCCGACCGACAGTACAACCTGTGCTGAAATTGGGTGTTCGTTTGGCTATGATGAATGTCTTAATTAGCAAACACGTTCGTTTAGATTTGTGACATTCACTCCGATGACCCGCATTGAGAGTGCCATGCCATTTGCACGTTAAAAGAATTCGAACCACTACAACAACTCTTTGTGGACCCAATAAGTGGCATTTTGAAGGACCAGTCAATCCCCCTATACCACCACCATCTTATCCCGATCAAATTTGATCATAGTACGTTCAAACTGTATTTGTTGGCAATTAATAAAGTACATGTATACATTATTAACCATAGGACGCTAGGAAAACAGCAATCATTCATATTGCACGTGCATGATTTAATCCATTTCTTATGTCTATCCTATTTCTTAATTTGAGTATAAATATGAAGGAACATGCATGGGCTTCATATTTTAACGCTATTATATTCTTATATATATGCTGACAATTTAAAAATGGCCAGAAATACTACATGTTCCACACTTTTTTTTCGAATGATAGTTCAATCGGACTTAACCATTCCGGGGATAGAAAAGTCAAGAACACTGAGTTTGTCGGGGTTCTCGATATCCATCTCCTAGAGAACAATTCCAGATCGTTGGTTCTTCAGATTATTTTTATGTGTGTTTTTTTTTTTCATGAAGATAAGACGGTGTAAAACACATAAGTCAATATTTGAATGAAATTCATATCGATGGGTATAGACTTTTTAAAAGATGCTTATAATATACAGAACAACAAATCCGTTGGATTTCGGCATACAGTAAAAACACTGTAATGTTCGAGGAAATTAAGCATAACCTTTATACCTTGAAGATAAAAAAAAAACGAACAATGAAATGAACAACTATAGGTCATCGTACTGCCTTCTACAATGAGCAAAGCCCATACCACAAAGCCAGCTATTCAAGTCCCCGAAATGACAACTGTAAGTCAATTCAAAATAGAAAACTAACGGCCTAAGTTATGCACAAAAAAAACCGAACGAAAAACAAATATGTATAACCACTGAATTACACGCTCCTGACTTCGGACATGCAGGCACATACAGAATTTGGCAATGTTGAACATGTTAGCGAGCATCCAACCCTCCCCTAACCTGGGACAGTGGTGCAACAGTACATTGAGTGTGACTATTTGTCGTAAAGTGGACGTTTAAAAAAAAAAACTAAAAAAGTACAAAATACCCCCAAGAGTGTTTCAACAATACAACGGATATTATAGGTTGCTGTATGCATGTAATGGTTGTTAATTATTTTTTTAAACCTGAATATTAGTTAAAATCATATCAAATAGACATAGGAAGGTGTGGTGTGAGTGCCAATGGGACAACTCTCCATCCAAATAACAATCTAAAAAAGTAAACCATTATAGGTCAATGTACGACCTTCAACACGGAGCCTTGGTTCAAACCGAACAACATGCTATAAAAGGCCCAAAAATTATTAGTGTAAAACAATTCAAACGGGAAAACCAACGTTCAAAGCATACTTTAATACATGCAAAATTCATTGAAAACTTGCAGCAACGAAGCGTACAGTATAAAAAAGTGTAATGACAAAGAACCGTACACAGCATGAAAATAAAGACACTTTAAAACGTGTATTTTCTTTGGTTTTTAGATACCATTTTAACCCAAGATCTTTATAAGTATGGTACTTTTGAACAATGAAATTTTCAAAACTGTATGTTTTAAAAACTATGAGACACGATAAATAGTAGGTTTTTAATTATTATAAAAATACCCAGCCTGCTTTAATCAGTGGCATTGTTTTTTTTAATGTTTGCCTATAAAATGTCACATATTTGAAAACCGTTGTACTAGTTGTAGTAAGAATTGTGTATTATGACAAAGAATATATTGGAGCAAAATATCCGAAAAATAGATATTAGATTTTTTTTTAAAGTTATAATATGCACTCTTCACTATCTGAACTCATTGGTACGCGGTGTTTGATTCGAACGCGTTAACGTCCGAATTTATGTGTTTCAGAGTTATTTTAAAATACGGGGTAAATATGGTTAAGATGACGGATTTCGGAGGAATGTGTTTTGATGTTTGTCAAATATCATGTTTTTGATTTATATGATAATAAAATTATTTGATTTTGATATACAATCAAAAACTTTGTTTTAAAGTTACTATTTAAAGTCTCTCTTGAATAACAGTATTTTATTTTTATAAATTTACTTGTATTATTGGCGCAAATAAAAAGTTTTATTTTGGCGCAAATGAAAGATTATTTTGGGGCAAATAAAATGCGAATTGGCGCAAAAGTAAAGCACCGCTTAAAATAAAACACATTTGTTTACATTATTTATGATTTTTATCAAGTGAAACAGGCTGGGTTAATTACCCAAGGCTGAACTTTCGATGAATCAAGTCACTGCAATTTTAATCTGAACTAGTTTACGACCACACCAATTACAACACTACCAAAGATCAGATGTATCGATAACCAAATCTTACAGGGATTCCTCATTTTAACTGTTTAAAAATAGAAAGTAATATAGATAAAACATTTCTGAAAAGATACCTTTCCTATATCTGTATTATGAATATTCTTTGTACAGTGCACCATAATGTATTTGTCATGTTTTGTAGATTTTAAAATATTTATTTTTTTTTAACATTAATATAAAAAAATAAAGATGTAATGTGATTGCCTATGAGAAAGTCAGCAATTGAAGTTCATTATGTAAAGAACCTTCAACAACGAAGAAAACCGAAACCGTACTGTAAGGAATAAAATGGTTGTCGTCTGTTTATGTGGTTCATAAGTGTTTCTCTTTTCTCGTTTTTTATATAGATTAGACCGTTGGTTTTTCCCTTTGAATGGTTTTACACTAGTACTTTTTGTTAGTATAATAGTCCTATCGTTAATTGTTATATACCCTTTTATTAATTCAAATTTAAAAGCGTTAGCATTTCTCTACAAGTCTCGTCGGATTTAGGGAGCAGGGGACCGGGGTCCTCCCTTGTTGAGCTTCGAAATTAATAAATGCATTAATGCATAGACTTTTTTACAAGTATCCCTTCCCATGTTGGCTTTACACGCCCAACCTCCCCTTTTCCAAAAATATTAGATCAGCACGATCTAAGCATGGGTTTCACTGAATGATAGGAGAAGGTTAAGAAAGACCAATATATGCATAGTAAAAAATGTCAGGGAAAACTAACCGTAATCCAATCTAATATATAAAATTATAATTCGTCTAAATAACACCCCAACAATGTTAGACCTTCAAAGCGAATGCAAATTTTTATTATATATAGTATTTTTTCTATGACACATATACAGGTAGTGGTCCGTTGGTTAGTGTCAGAATTTTTTAAACGATTTTATACAAAACTACAAAAAACATATGATATCTGATCGTTTGAGATGTCGAGGGAAAATATATTCTTTTTTGATAACTCTATCGCATTGTTATTTCCCTCTTTCACTATTTATCAAAATATATGTTGTATATGCATTTACTGCAGTAGTCAAAGTATTCATGACGACAAACGCATCAAACACTGGTGTGATTAACTTGGAAAGGAGATAACTATTGAACCGGTTTACCCACTGTTTAAAAAAAAGAATGGACTGATCTTTTTCTAACTAGTTAAATTTTAGTTTCTATTTCAAACAAGACTGTACACACAGGTCGAGGTCAGGTGAACTCTGATGGACATCGGCGGAGGACATTTTAGCGCATTGATAGGACATTTGAGCGAGAAAAAAATCGGACGTTTTAGCGCCAAAGTAAAACCCATTTTAGCGCCAAAATAGAACCCGTTTTAGCGCCTGGTTTTTAACCCATTTTAGCGAAAAATTATAGAATATATGATGTCTATCAAAAAACAGCACTAAAAGTCTAAAAGATTTAATCAAATGTTAAAAGTTCGTTCTAGCCTGGAATTTATATCCTAGAGAACGTACATAATAGGCTCCGGATATACCCCATGTACAAAACTGTTGAATTGCATTAGGAACTGTTCTTTCTCTTTATCTTGTCTAGATTGTGGTGCTTATTTGTCTATACTTCGTATTTTTATATATGCTATTCCTTGCAATTTGATAAAAGTATATTAAAAAAAAAGTATATAGCTGGGTGACAACTAAAAGTTGCTCATTATAATGGCATGGAACGCCTCAGATCCATTATTAGTTCGCTTTGAATTACACTAAACTTCTGGCCAAAGCTTAGCGAGTATTATTTAACCAGGTAAATTAGTTTTCGCTAAAATGGGCTATCGAAAATACAGGCGAACGGATTAATCCCGCGCTAAAATGGGCTCTAATGTCTCCTTGTAGTTCAATTTTTTTCGCTAAAATGTCCTGCGCCCACACCCGCCCGACGGACATATAGACATTGTAAGGAAACGATATACCAATTATAATTCTTCTTTTTCTCATGATACCGTAAATGAGAAATTTACATGACAACTTTTTTAAGTAGTCGCTGAACCATGAAAAAATATGTCTAGGACAATGTATTGACACATGACAGATGACTTCGTAACATAATGTATCTGTTTACTAGATATGAAGCATCCATGTCTTCTTCCTGCTAAATTATATATGTTTCATAAACATAATTTACCCCACTACCACCACCGTCGCCGAATACCAATTCCTATATCTCGAAAACTGCAAGAGAACAAATAATTAGATTAGAAGTGTTTGCATTGTTTTATATTTGTCATATCGGGCCTTTTATGTAGCTAGGTGTGCAGTATAGCTTTGCTCATTTTTGAAGGCCGTTGATATCATGAAAGTTACTAACTGCTATGCGCCATTTGTTCTCTGGAGGAGGGGTGTCATCAGTATCGGCATTCATACTTCATAATTTTATATCGTCATTTAAATGATGAATCCACTGGTCAATTCACCGATTGGATAGGTTTATGGTGTTAAACATTATGGTGTATTTGTGTACATTAATAAGGAGCTTTATAAACAGGCAGACAATTGAAGCTTTGCTTGTCCATACATTTTCACGTTCAGTCGTTTCAATTCCAAACAAACTTGTTCAATTTGCATTAATATTAAAATATGTCATTAGTGTATTATGAATAGTATGCTTTACACTTGAAAAATATCCCCCTTTTTCCACTAAGGTCGCATTAAAACCCGTTAACCCCGACATCAGGATTCTCGAAATAAATAAATATATTCAAGTGAAACAGCTGCGTATATCACTGCCTGATTATTTTTGTATCAAGATAAAGCCAAAAGGACAGTCACGTGTATTCTAAAAGGTCAAAATTGAATGTAAGCAATTATAGGCAACCGGACAGCCTTCAACAATAACCAAAAGCATACCATATGGTCGGTTATATTAGTCCCCAACATGAAAGATGTAAAACAATTCAAAAGAAAAAAATAATGGCCTCATTTGTAACAAAACATGACAGACATAAACCTGACTTATAGGAAATGTACATTAAGAATGTGCGAGATTGAAAAAAATTACACATCCAACGGACTTAAAATTTTATCGGACAGTAATGCATAAATAACAGTTCATCGAAACTTAAACGGGACTACAGTAACGATCATGGTTATCAAGTTGTGAAATATGCATGTACATAGGAGAAAGTGGCTTAAGGAAAATCAAAGGGAAACATGACAATTTGGTACGAAAAATTGTCTATTTTGTCGGTTAGTGTAGTGAAATATTCAAATCTAGAAAAGGACAGGTATTACTGTCTGTATTGTATTTACTGTGCTCCTTGTCTTCTTAATTTATATCAGATACCACAGTATTACTTTATTCGGTTATCCTCTGGTTGTTACATGTATTGCTATTTTTTTTCTCGGTTTATTTGTCAACGACGTCGATCTCACATATTCTTGTATTCTTAAATATACCAAAGTACCGTAAAATAAACTCTCCCCTCCCCAAACGCTTATAGCAAAATAACTTATTTAGCAAATTTGTAACTTGAATATCACATAATCCGAATAAAATTACTTCTTTAAGTGATCATGATTTCATAATGTATTTTCTATATTGATAAGGACCTGTCTTAACTCAAAATATAAGACGGTTAAATCTTGAACCAACAGATACATATATACTATTCGTACGAAATTTTTTTTGGAACAACGTACGACTATTAACGAGTAGATGTAACCCCCTTGGAAATTCCTGGCTACGAACTTTGTTAAATCAAAATCTAATTCCATTATTATGGATAATTACCATTAAACACGTGTAATTTGACAAGAAATAAATATAGAACCATAGATGTAATCAATACATCAATAGTTGCAATTTATATAAATGACTGAAATCTTCATTTTTGTTATTTAACCTCTCTATACGACTGCAAAAAATGTATTATTCTATCATGATCATGAATATCATGATTTTTTTCATCCTATGTAAAATAACCCCTATAGTGACCGAACCCAACTTTCTTATAGAAATATGGTCACCATGAATTGTCTCGTGGATCTGGCCATAAAATCTTTGTTGAGGTCGGATGATTTTGTTTAGATGCCGTTTAAGTAATGTGTATACATATAAAAAAAAAAGATGTAGTGCGATAGCCATTGAGACAACTCTTCACAAGAGACCCAATCACACAGAAAATAAAACAAATATAGGTCACCGCACGGCCTTCAACAATGAACAACGCCCATATCGCATAGTCAGCTAGAAATCACAAATGTAAAATAATTGAACCAGAATATAGCCGGTTACTGTACCGTGTTAGGTTATAACCTACATTCGGTTGTAGCTAAAAGACTCAGGCGCGGATCCAGAGGGGGTTCCGGGGGTTGGAACCCCCCCTTTTTTTTTGGACGATCAATGCATTTGAATGGGGACGTGTAATTGGACCCCCCCCCTTTTGTCCTGGGTTAGGAACCCCCCTTTTTAAAATGGCTGGATCCGCCCCTGAGACTCCCGTTGAAGTGAGTATAGTACGCACTTGTTTCTGTCAATATTGCCCCTTTATCAATTAAACAATTCATGTTTACAGTTAAAATCAACATCAAGTCTTTATTCTTGATCTTTACATACATTTTCAATATATTAAAAAAACGAATAGATAATAGCTGATCATGATTTTCTGGATTCACGGGAGCTCGTTCGAAAACTGACAGATTTGCATACGATTTCAAGAAGAATGATTGTATACAGACTACAAAGTCAGACAGCGGTAAAACATAGAAGATGAAAAGACAAAAGGTAGGTATGTGTGTATAGACTATACTTTAAAACAAATAATATTTTTTTAAAGGAACCTCTTTGATCTCCAACACGTCGGTTGTCTCGTAATTCTTTTCGTGTACGTGCTATATCACGCCTTAAAAAGTCGTAAAAGGGGGGGGGGGGGGGGGGGTAATTTATCATTTATATGCAGTACATCGAATCAATAAAAAATTATCAAATCATACCACATCTCTTTTTTTTTTTTATTTATCTAAAATTTGCCTAAATGATCTGTGTATTTTTTCTTCCTTTCAAGTCACCGATCTTAAAGTTTGCTTGGTACTTCATGCATTACTTAAAAAAATCATGGGTACAATTTGATCAAGATAAACTTTAATTTTTTTGTATACAAGAAGACAATGAACTGTTTTCCCTGATTCAGTTCCACAAACATGTATTTACTTATTTTGTACACAACATTTTAAGTTGTAAATTTATATCGGTTTACATAGAAATTTAAACAGGTTTTCTTAATGTAGAAGATAAATGTTTACGTCATATAGATAAAATATAGTCCAACCGTCAAATGAAATATTCAGGAAATGACAAAAAAGAGTAACACAAACACGAGTCCAACGTAAATTCTGAGGTTAACGCAGATCTTCAGAAGAATTGTTGTTGTGAATCAAAGTATATGAGAGTGAAAGTAATTCAGCAAGAAACCCAACAGCACAAAACCAAAAAAGTCATCGCAAGCGATGTTGATATGGATACGATTTTCAACAAACAACACAAGGAACAGAGTCCCAATAATGACAATACACAGAAAAATGAAAAAAGAGAAATTTATAAAATTCCACCTGAAGAATTAAACAGTCTTTTATGTCAGTACTTTTTCTCTGTGAGAAAAACTGATGGAGAAGAGTATGAGCCATCCTCACTACGTGGAATGATGTGTTCATTTGATAGAATACTGAGGAGCAATGATTATGGCTATGAATTAAGTAAAAGTGTAGAATTTGCTAAAACCAGAGATGTTCTTACGGCAAAACAGATAGCGTTAAAAAAAATGGGTAAAGGAAATGGTGATAAAAGAGCTGAAACACTCACTGATGATGACATTGAAGCAATGTTTAAAACTGGGCAGCTGGGCTTGTCCAATCCTACAACTCTATTGCACACTCTCTGGTTTTTTAACACAATATATTTTGGCCTACGTGGTGTAACTGAACATTATCAGATGACATGGGGGGATGTCCAACTATGTAAAGACTCTAAAAGTCAGGAATACTTGCAAATGAACGAGAGAAATACTAAAACAAGAACTGGAGCAAATCTGAAAAACACAAGAGAAATTCCTCAAAGGGCCTGGGCCACAACTGATCAAACAAAATGTCCTGTAGCTGCATACAAGCTTTACAAGTCAAAAAGACCTACAAAATATAGTAAGCCTGAAGATCCCTTCTACATTCAGGAGAACAACAACCCTGACAAGTCAGCCCTTTGGTTTAAGGCACAAAGAATTGGTATCAATAAATTAGGAAAATTCATGAAGAAAATGGCTTTAAATACAGGTAATAAAATATTGTAAACAGGTACATTTACTTGTTATTAATGTATATATTGATTCATACACTGCAACAAGTGTATTACAATATTTCTCCACTCGAGACAGTTAAATTTTATTATTTAAAGAGCGAGGCTTGCCGAGCTTTTTAAATAATTAAATTTAACTGTCGAGAGTGGAGAAATATTGTAATACACGAGTTATAACTTATAGTGTCGAAATTAGTTTGTTTAATGATTTGTATCATTCTTTTTCAAAGATTTTTAGAAACTTGTGTTCCTTTAATATATGCAATGTCATCAGGCAAGGTCGCCTTTTTTCCCCCACGTCACAATATGAAAATTCTGAAAAAAACAAAACATGATGACGTCATAATCAATTTTGATTTAGAACAGATATTTTACTAGTGGTGAAAAATAGTTTACTCACACCACTCAAGAAATGTGCAGGTTTTCCCAAATTCATTGATTGGAGAAAGATTTGAGAAACCTATTTGTCAACAGTGACAGATAACTGTTTAATCTGTTTCTTTTATAAATCAGTTTAGTTTTGAAATTAAAAAAAAAATGAAAGTCATCATTGAGTATTTACCAATATGAAGGTAGAACTGTGAACAACATGTTGATAATTAAAATTTCAACAATGGTCAAATTAAGTTACTTGTACATTTTTATTCAAATTTAAGCAAGAGTAAATAGACACATTTTGACTCTACATGTAAACTCCAAGTCCAGGAATCGAACCCAGATCCCTCATCTGTAGATGAGTGTACTGACCATTGTACTAACAAGGATAGTTTAAATACATGTACATGTAGAATAATCTGTGTCAAATACTCAATACTTTGGTTGATATGTTTCCCCCCTTTTTTTATAAAAAATTCTCGATATATCCAGAAAATTCATCAACCCTGCCGTCTTAAAATCTTGTTTAAGGTTGATAAAAATCCAAAATAAACTCTATCCTTTAACCTAAAAAAAAAGATTACATGTAAGTTTTAACGCAAGCATAAAACATTTGTACATGCCACAAAGACACATATTACGTGTTATATTTCTCCACGAGAGACAGTTAAATTTTAAAATTTAAAATGCAAGGCGTGCCAAGATTTTGAATATATTTAAAATTTAACTGTCAAGACTGGAGAAATATAATACACGAGATATTCCTTTTGAGAGATTTGCTGAAAGTTGTGCTCTTTATTGGTACAATGTACATGCATAGGAAGATATGGTATGAGTGCCAATGAGATATAGATTTCACAACTGCATCAAGACTGTATTACAATATTTCTCCACTCAAACAGTTAAATTTTTAAATTCACCTAGTTTCCTGATGTCACAATAGAAAATTCAGAAGAAAGCAAAAAAAATTGATGTCATAATTGAAATTCAACCAATCATTTGCTGAGAACAAGAACAAATTTCTCTCTAGAGACGAGAAATATTTTTCTCACACCGGTCGAGAAAGGTGAAAATAGCACGAAAACTAGAGAAACAACTCTCAATCCAATTACAATTTATAAAAGTAAACCATTACAGGTCAAGGTACAGCCTTCAACATGTAGCCTTGGATAACACAAGCTATAAAGAGCCCAAATTTAAAGTGTAAATTCATTCAAACGGGAAAACCAATGGTCTTTTATAAAAACAAGTGAAACAAGCAACATGTATACATTGCATAAACAAACAACAACTACTGTTGTGTTCATCAGATTCCTGACTTAGGACAGGTGCAAACATTTGCAGAGGGATTAAATGTTTTAATGGTACCAAACCTTCTCCCTTTTACTGACACAAAACTGAATAGTATAACATCACAACATAGAAAAACACACAATAAAATATCAATTTGAAGGCATACATGTAAGTGACGTCATCATGGTTGTCTTTTTTCATGACGTCACAATAGGAAATTCAGAAGAAATCAAGAAAATTTGATACCATATTTGAATTTCCCCATATAAACACTGTACATGTGTATAACCAGCATGTTCTTTTAATCACTGCTTTTAATTATTAATACTGTACATAATACTTGTAGGTATTATTAAAGAACACAATCAAAATGATGAGAACCAACCTCTAGATGACAATACAAACAGGCGCCTAACCAACCATTCAGCTAGAAGGTTTATGCTTCAGAAGCTTGACGATGAGGGAATTGAACATAATCATATCAAACAGGTTATTAATCATAAAAATATTACTACAACACCACTTGACTACATTAATTACAGTTTTCATCCACTCAATTTTTGTCATGATTGAATTTTGAACAATCATCTGATAAGAAAATTTTGTAACTGGAGATATGAAAATATAGATTTCACAGAGTGTTACGAAATTCTCCACTCGAGACAGTTAACGTTAAATTTTACAATTTAAAACACAAGGCTTGCTGAGCTTTTCAATATTAAAAATTTAACTGTTGAAAGTGGAAACACATATCGGTGGAATTTGTTTCTCTAATTTTATCAAAGATTAAATTCATTGATTCATTGTTAGTTGCTTTACGCCACACAGCTGACGCCACATTAGCACAAAAAGGCTATATAACGGCAAAATTTGAACCATTGAAATTCAATCAATCACTTGCCAAGAACAGATTTTTCACTAGTGAGGAGAAATATTTTTTCTCACACCGGTCAGGAAATGTAAAAATAGCACAAAAATTGAAGAAATCCTTTTTAAAATTGTCGGATTATTTATTTTTTATTTGTGGATCTCATTAGGGTCTAAGTGCAACCCTGAATTGCTAACTCTTTGAGAGCATGACACATGTTAGTCAAATTATTGTACTGTACTGTGTTAGGAAGTCTAGGGGGACACTAGTCCAAATAATTATGACGTCTTGAAAGGCTATTTTTTTATAATTTTTTGGACGCCGTACATCAATGTCCAGCGTCCCAAAAAAAATATAAAAAAATAGCCTAACGAGACGTCATAATTATTTGGACTAGGGGGGACACAAGAATTTACAAAAAATGAGAATTGCTTACAAAGTTACATACATAGTGTAAGCGGATACAGGAATTTGACAAAACAGTAAGTTGGATCCAGGATCAGAACCCCTCAATCTGTCAATGAGACACCCTTATTTAATATTTCACAATTCTAAATTCTAGTCCACCTTTACT
The DNA here is from genome assembly GCA_037788925.1 of Mytilus galloprovincialis. Classification (NCBI taxonomy): domain Eukaryota; kingdom Metazoa; phylum Mollusca; class Bivalvia; order Mytilida; family Mytilidae; genus Mytilus; species Mytilus galloprovincialis. The sequence goes on along the minus strand of CM075340.1, from coordinate 2,726,685 downwards.
TCCTCCTCAGATCCACACTATTTCATAAAAATTCACATATGGTTCATACTAGAAAGTTTATGATTTTTTTACTGATTTTTTAGATATCTGGACACAAAAACATACAGAGTATCACCACTTACTCAAAACTGAACCCTCAGAAACATAAACAGATAGCCCAATGCATCTTAGGTAACCAGGATCATGAGGCTGAAAATGAACAACAAATACAGTCTTCACAGACAACGAGGACGGTTACGATGGGACGTCAATGCATCTTAGGTAACCAGGATGAAAATGAGCAACAAATACAGTCTTCGCAGACAACGAGGACGGTTACGATGGGACGTCAAGCAGTTCATCAAACAGAGACACAACTCGTGGTTGGGCAAAGCCAAAGTCACGATGCACCGCGTTCAGGAATGAACTATATCTTTGGGGCACCTATTTATGGAGGGACATTTAATATCAATATTAACAATACATCACCATCAGTTCAGCCTCCTCAGAAGAAACGCCGATTTGTTATCGAGAGTGACAGTTCACAAGATGAATAAACTACTGTGGTCAGCCGTTTTGAACTTCATTCATTCTTTCAGTGAGCGGTGAACTTCATTCTACGCGAAAAAAGTTCTTTTTTCTTTATATCAACGTTCAATTGATAAAAACTATTTTAATGTTCTTTTTGTGATTAAATATGAATATGTTGGAATTCAAATTGAATTGGATTGTGTTTTTTTTTAGATAATACTTGAAATTAAACAAAAGACTTATGTGCGTATAAATATGCTGGCGCGTAACACCGGATGACGTAGTTTAAGGCATGGTTGGGAGAATTTATTTTTTTATGAAACTAAAATAGGTTTTTTGGTCATTAGAGAAACAGATTCTTACATTGTTAGCAGTGGATTATCGTGTTTCTCCAATCTCGATAGTTAAATTATGAAATTTTAAGTCCTCGCCAAGGCTCGGACTTAAAATTTCATAATTTAACTATCTCGATTGGAGAAACACGATAATCCACTGCTAACAATGTAAGAATCTATATTTATCGGACAGGATAGTCGCATCGAAGAAAATTAATTCTTTCCTTTTTCACAGTCCCAAATCAGCAAGAATACTAGTATGTGATTAATAATAAAAACAACTCCTCGTCAGATATTCTATAAATAGTACGCGGGAAAGTCCAAGTCAGTAAACTTATTAATATCAATCGTAACTACTCGGCCATTCTCGCTATGCAGTACAATAACTTCGTGCAACCAGAAAAGCCGAGTAGTTCCGATTGTTATTAATATATTATAAACTCTGGGTAACATTTTGTCTCTGCATTTCTTTCAGACAATAAATTCAAAATAAAAAAATCACACTAATCCTTTTCCAGCTCAAAAAAAGTTTTTACAGCGCACGGTAAAATACTACTTTTGGGACAAACGGCGTATCTAAGGTGGTGGAACCCCCTTTTTGAAGATGAATGCGTCTGAATAGGTATACATAAGGTTGGAACCCACCCTTTATCCTGGGTTTGAACCCCTTTTAAAAATGGCTGGACCCAAATTATATCAAAATTATATATGTAAAAATATGGATAATTCTTTATTAAAAATGGGGGGGGGGGGGGGGGGGGGGGGGGGGGGGGGGGGGTCTTTTTTGCTATGGTTGATTAGGTACGTTCATACTTTTGTTAACGGGTATTTTGAAAATATGTGTGCTGTTAACTGTTATTCAAATTATCAAATAACAATTAAGGAATTCTTATCAATGTTCGATCTCCTTGGTTTTTTTTTCGATCGATATAAAGTATTATATTTTATCAATAGATTATAGAGGTAACTTTTTCTTAGGTAAAAATCATTAATCAATTATATATGTCGTACTGAGATTTCTCTCGGCAACACTGACATCCTAATCCAGCCTTCTATTTCGTAAGCGTTAGCTTATACTCGATCTATGGTTAAACAGTGGCCCAGGATCACAGTATATAGCAATCAGTGAGCCAGGACCCGAGGCTACGATTTGTCGTACAATCTAATAGGGTAGCGAATTCTGCAGAGGTTTACCGCTTGTCGAGGTTTTAATTTCCGCACCTTCTATGCAGGATCGAAAGTCAAACATATATTGTTTGCAATTAAGTTACAATTTTAATTTTACATTTTGATCATTGTCAATAATTTTTTTGTTATTTCATTATTTTAATAAATATTTGAATGATTGAAAGTTGTGACCTCAGTTTACATGGTTTACAACAATTTAACATTTATTGTTGCAATTTTCATTAATCATGTTGATGCAAATTTATTTCCGGAATTTTCGATTCTTTAATATGAAATATTATAAATATATAGAAAGATGTCCTTATGTTTTATGTTAACCGGACTTTAACCAAATGCCTTTGATTTATGTTAACAAAAAAATCTGGTACATGCACCCTACTGTCTAAACATGAACCAATTGTGAACTTGTGATACATGTTTTGATAATTTGCAAACAAAGAGTCTAGTTCTACGGTCAACATCTCGAGTCCATTAAAGCATAAAGGGGGGGGGGGGGGGCACTTTTTTATGTTTTTCTTTAGGGGGGGGAGATAATTTATAATTATACCCCCGCTTTAAAAAAGGGGGTATACTGTTTTACCTCTGTCTGTTCTTCTGTCAGTCCGTCAGTCAGTCCGTCAGTCAGTCCGTCCGTCCCATGAATATTTTTCGTCGCATTTTTCTCAGGAACTACATTACAAGGATTTCTGAAATTTGGTTTCAGGGTTTATCTAAGTCAGCTATACAGTGTGATGCGTTTTCAGATTGATCACTTGACAACTTCCTGTTTACCGAACACTTGCATGATTTTACACATGATAGCCAAGTTGAAAATTTTCGTCACATTTTTCTCAAGAACTACAATACTAGGATTTCTGAAAATTGGTTTCAGGATTTATATAAGTCAGATATACCGTGTGATGCGTTTTCAGATTCATCACTCGACAACTTCCTGTTTACCGAACACTTGCATATTTTTACACTATTAATATTATCCACTTGCGGCGGGGGTATCATCAGTGAGCAGTAGATCGCAGTTTCACTTGTTTTACCTGTTTCTAATCTTATAAAAATATGCAGTACATCGAATCAATAAAAACTTATTTAATCATACCACATCTCTTTTTTTATTTATCTAAAATATGCCTAAATGATCTGTGTATTTTTTCTTCCTTCCAAGTCACCGATCTTAAAGTTCGTTTGGTACTTTATGCATTACTAAATAAACAGCTGCGCCATGAGCTCATGATACGCCCGTCGTTTTATGCAATAATCATAAATAGTTTCTGAGATACAGCGTGACATGTGAAAACACACCTTTTTTTTTAACAAAAAGCTCAATAAATCTTAAATAAAATTTTGAATCATTACCATCAAGTATACAGATCTTACGATCAATATAACTAAGAAATGAGTACAGTTTTAACCAATAATCATAAATTGTGTTTGAGATAGAGCGACAAGTGAAAACATACTTTTTTTTAACAAAAAACTCAATAACTCTTAATTAAAAGTTTGAAGCATCACCAAAAAGAATACAGAACTTAAGATTAATATAACTAAGAAGTGTGTAAAGTTTAAAGCAATAATCATAAATTGTTTTGAGATAGGCGCTACATGTGAACCCCCCCCCCCTTTTTTTTTACAAAAAACTCAATAACTCTTAATTAAAATTTTGAATCAAAACAAACAAGTATACAGATATTTAGATTAATATAACTTAGAAGTTTGTTAAGTTTTGAGCAATAATCGTAAATTGTTTTTGAGATACGGCGCGACATGTAAAAAAAACCTTCACTTTTTTTTTACAAAATACCAAGGACGTATGTTAGTTATACGTCCTTGAAAATACTAAATAATTCAAATTTTAAAATTTTAATCATCATTAAAATGTATACAAATCTTTAGATAAATATAACTGAGAAGTGTATTAAGTTTTAATCAATTATCATAAATCTTTTTTGAGATACAGCGCGACACAGGAAAAACACACCCCTGTTTAAGTTACTAAGTCCCGTAACTCAACAAATTTTACTCTTTTAATTTTCACCAAAAAGTATACAGATCGTTTGACCATCATAAGAAACAACTATATTAAGTTTCATGAAATTTGGATAAAGTGTTCTCAAGTTACGGTGCGACATGTTTACACCGGATAGACAGACGGAAAGACGGACGGACGGACGTACGCCGGACATTTGTATACCATAATACGTCCCGTCAAAATTCATTGGTACCATTTATACAAGAAGACAATGAACTGTTACATGCCTTATTCAGTTCCACAAACATATATTTACTTATTTTGTACACAACATTTTCATCATGATGTACTTCATGTAGCAGCATAATTATAATATAATTAATTTTCATCTAATCGAAGGGAAGATTTATTTTTACATTTGACAAGAGTACATGTTCATCTTGAAACCTTGAAACATAATAAAACCATTTCGTACCCCTTGGAAGATTTTTATGTCTGTCATCTCCAATTGTATGGAAGATTTATATACGTATGCAATGGAAGGTTATTTTCCGAAAAGTTATCAATTATTTCCCTGTAATTTCTCAAATTAAAAAAAAACAAAACATATGGAGTTCTTTGATTGGTCATATTCAGGTGCAAATTTTTATGTAAGTATGTGTTCCGTCAGTGAATATAAAAGAAGAATATTGTGGTTCATCTCTTAACTCTAAGCCAAATGTCAATTGTATTTGATGTAAACATGGTAAAGTGTGTCACCTTAAAACAACCTATCCAAATTATAATAATTATTTATAAAGTTTTATTTTACTTGAATTCAATAAATGATCATGATAAAGGTCTAGATATTCATATGTAAAGATAACTTGTGTCTAAAAACTCTTTATAGTCGTTAACTTAATTGTAAAATATATGCACATATAACATCAAATTTAAAGATAAAATTTCTTTGTAGGTAGAAGAAGCTTTATCAGCAATGGACAACTAGAGTCATCAAAGATATCAGAATTATAATTTAGTACGTCAGACGCTCGTTTCGTCTACATAAGACTCATCAGTGAATCTCATACGAAAACATTCATAAAGCGAAACAAGCACAAAGTTGATGAACATTGAGGATCCGAAATTCCAAAAAGTTGCCAAATACGGCCAAGGCAACCTAGAAGTTAAGATTGACAATTGAGAATAAAAATGATATAGAGATCAAGATAAATAAGAGAGGAAACTATTTAATCATAGTTACATTTTTTTTTTATAAAAAGTAGCCACACTAATCATAATGGAAAAGACAGTTTATCACAAGCATTGCTACCAACCGATCTTGACCCAGTCATGGCTATATATATATCTGTTTTGCTATCAACGCTACTGATATTGGGATTGTCTATACCACACTGTTTCTAAAATGAATATGTTGCTGATAGAAGTACGCCTTCTATTAGTAGTTACAGCAGAAGATAACCCTACAACGCTTAAAGAAGTTGGAAGGCATCATAAACAGTCAATAGGAATATAGACCAACTGTTTTGATGTCTGAAAACTACAAGAGATCACTTATTAAACATCTATGATGTGGATAAAAACAGGGAAAATACCATAATGTATAAGACAGAACGATAATAGTATGTGACTGAATTCAGTCATAGACTTAGATTTAAAATTTGTTGGTATATATTGTATAGATATTTCTACTGTACAAACCGATGTACTTTATAATGTCAATAATAATGGTGCCAGTGACTGAATTCAGTCAAGATTTTCGTTATTGTTAACATTAATATGTATATTTAGAATCAACTTGGAATAATTTTTCTATAATACTATAATCTAGTTTGAAAAAGGACGATGATTCTTGATGTTTGTAAATTGACTGAATTCAGTCAACAGTTTTCTAATGCACTTCTGTAAAAACTGTATATACCCCTCAGAGCATTTACTTGTTGTGTTGCAAACACCCAACTGCTACCAATCTCCAATTTTTAATGTATTATCAATTGAATATTCAATTAATAAATTAAGATGAAAGTTGTAGTGCAAGATGACTGAATTCAGTCATGACTTTGGTGTCACATATGCAGTTTTTATTCATACAGATAACTGGGACAAACAGATTTTCATCAAAAATTAGTCACAATTTAACAGTTTGAATAAAACGTAAATTCTCATTTATTTTGTTTTTGAACATGCTAAATAAAATATTGTTGAACTGTTTTCTCTGGCTTATTGCATATGTTACTGGTCCTATTTGAAAAAAAATAGTATATTCAGCTTCAGATTACACAAATGGAAGCAAGTACCCATTGTTCCTAATATATTTTTCCAAAAAGGGACCGAAATCCTCAGACTAAAACAATAGTATATGTACATTTGCAATCGTGTACTTCTAACAAAATAGCTGAAAATACGTAAGGACACGATTTGCATCAACAGGTGTCAAATTCTTCCTAGATATGGGGAGAAACATCAGTTATCTAAATTTTAAGGAGGTGTTATTAAGCAGATTCTTGCATACTCTCCATATTTGACAAATCAGAATATTGACAAGTTGAAACAGAATGTGTTAAAATTGTTCCACATGAAATTGAACATGGGCAAATCATTTCGTCTCACTTTCTTTTATTCCCTAAGCCCCCAATTCTCACTTGAACACTTCCCACTAGAACCATATAGGGCAAACTAAACAAACCAACATTTTTTTTCACAAAGCCAGTTGACAAATACATAAAATATCAGCAGAAAAGTCGTAAGGTAGCGTGGCCGAGCGGTCTAAGGCGCTGGTTTTAGGCACCAGTCTCATTGAGGCGTGGGTTCGAATCCCACCGCTGCCAAGAATTTTTTACTGAACAATTCAATTTTTCTATCCAAAAGACTCTTTCCAACCCTGTCGATTTTTTACAGAGAGAGAGAGAGAGAGAGAGAGAGAGAGAGAGAGAGAGAGAGCTAAGAACGCGGACGAGGTTTTTTTTTTTTAAAGAATTCCTACAAATGAACGATAATGAATATTACCTGTTTCCAACTGACTACGAATTGCGAATTATCTACTTTCATGCACTTGATGCTTTCAGTCAGTACCTACATTTTTTTCCGTTTGCATTTTGGACACACCAGTCGGCTACACATTTGCACGGACTTCATGCGTATTGAACGGTGGTTGGGAAAATCCAATCACAAACTTTAAAACAAACATGAAGTTAATTCAGTGTTCTTTGGGAAACAATAACATTCAAGAGTGAACAATTTCTTCTTCCGCCCTAAAAACTCACTCCTCCGTTTTAACGTCCTACCCACTATGTGAAATCTATTTTTGATAATTGAGGATGAATTTCATTTGGCTCTTTGCTCAAACTGAGTTTACATGAGCTATTTTCAATCCACTGATGGTTCAGCAATTGATAACCTTACTAAATTATGACACTCTGATTTGGACAAGAAAGTATAACATGAATGTCGCATATGAGGGTTTTTTTCTTTCGTAATAGCTTTTACTATATACTAAATGTTTAACCGTTAACAAATTCGCAAAAGACCATTTCATGAAACCATGTTACAAATGAAGTGTAGAAAGTGATCAAAAATATATGGTGTCAGATGTGGGATTCGAACCCACGCCCACATTCGTGGACCAGAACACTCATTCCCACGAATGGGAAGGTATTAACCTTGAGTCTGGCGCCTTAGACCACTCGGCCAACCTGACATGACAACAATTTGGCTAATTTTAATAGTTAACCATCGTCTAAGGTACGGAAAACATTATAACTGAATAACTTGTACTTTTGGATTTTTATTAAATTCGTAATTGGCGCATTTTAGGATTTGAGGAATTTTTTCAACATCTCTAACCTTTTTTTCATCTGTCAAATGAACGTTTTATATGATTACTCAAAATTGTTCCACATGAAATTGAACATGGGCAAATCATTTCGTCTCACTTTCTTTTATTCCCTAAGCCCCCAATTCTCACTTGAACACTTCCCACTAGAACCATATAGGGCAAACTAAACAAACCAACATTTTTTTTCACAAAGCCAGTTGACAAATACATAAAATATCAGCAGAAAAGTCGTAAGGTAGCGTGGCCGAGCGGTCTAAGGCGCTGGTTTTAGGCACCAGTCTCATTGAGGCGTGGGTTCGAATCCCACCGCTGCCAAGAATTTTTTACTGAACAATTCAATTTTTCTATCCAAAAGACTCTTTCCAACCCTGTCGATTTTTTACAGAGAGAGAGAGAGAGAGAGAGAGAGAGAGAGAGAGAGAGAGAGAGAGAGAGAGAGAGCTAAGAACGCGGACGAGGTTTTTTTTTTTAAAGAATTCCTACAAATGAACGATAATGAATATTACCTGTTTCCAACTGACTACGAATTGCGAATTATCTACTTTCATGCACTTGATGCTTTCAGTCAGTACCTACATTTTTTTCCGTTTGCATTTTGGACACACCAGTCGGCTACACATTTGCACGGACTTCATGCGTATTGAACGGTGGTTGGGAAAATCCAATCACAAACTTTAAAACAAACATGAAGTTAATTCAGTGTTCTTTGGGAAACAACAACATTCAAGAGTGAACAATTTCTTCTTCCGCCCTAAAAACTCACTCCTCCGTTTTAACGTCCTACCCACTATGTGAAATCTATTTTTGATAATTGAGGATGAATTTCATTTGGCTCTTTGCTCAAACTGAGTTTACATGAGCTATTTTCAATCCACTGATGGTTCAGCAATTGATAACCTTACTAAATTATGACACTCTGATTTGGACAAGAAAGTATAACATGAATGTCGCATATGAGGGTTTTTTTCTTTCGTAATAGCTTTTACTATATACTAAATGTTTAACCGTTAACAAATTCGCAAAAGACCATTTCATGAAACCATGTTACAAATGAAGTGTAGAAAGTGATCAAAAATATATGGTGTCAGATGTGGGATTCGAACCCACGCCCACATTCGTGGACCAGAACACTCATTCCCACGAATGGGAAGGTATTAACCTTGAGTCTGGCGCCTTAGACCACTCGGCCAACCTGACATGACAACAATTTGGCTAATTTTAATAGTTAACCATCGTCTAAGGTACGGAAAACATTATAACTGAATAACTTGTACTTTTGGATTTTTATTAAATTCGTAATTGGCGCATTTTAGGATTTGAGGAATTTTTTCAACATCTCTAACCTTTTTTTCATCTGTCAAATGAACGTTTTATATGATTACTCAAAATTGTTCCACATGAAATTGAACATGGGCAAATCATTTCGTCTCACTTTCTTTTATTCCCTAAGCCCCCAATTCTCACTTGAACACTTCCCACTAGAACCATATAGGGCAAACTAAACAAACCAACATTTTTTTTCACAAAGCCAGTTGACAAATACATAAAATATCAGCAGAAAAGTCGTAAGGTAGCGTGGCCGAGCGGTCTAAGGCGCTGGTTTTAGGCACCAGTCTCATTGAGGCGTGGGTTCGAATCCCACCGCTGCCAAGAATTTTTTACTGAACAATTCAATTTTTCTATCCAAAAGACTCTTTCCAACCCTGTCGATTTTTTACAGAGAGAGAGAGAGAGAGAGAGAGAGAGAGAGAGCTAAGAACGCGGACGAGGTTTTTTTTTTTTAAAGAATTCCTACAAATGAACGATAATGAATATTACCTGTTTCCAACTGACTACGAATTGCGAATTATCTACTTTCATGCACTTGATGCTTTCAGTCAGTACCTACATTTTTTTCCGTTTGCATTTTGGACACACCAGTCGGCTACACATTTGCACGGACTTCATGCGTATTGAACGGTGGTTGGGAAAATCCAATCACAAACTTTAAAACAAACATGAAGTTAATTCAGTGTTCTTTGGGAAACAATAACATTCAAGAGTGAACAATTTCTTCTTCCGCCCTAAAAACTCACTCCTCCGTTTTAACGTCCTACCCACTATGTGAAATCTATTTTTGATAATTGAGGATGAATTTCATTTGGCTCTTTGCTCAAACTGAGTTTACATGAGCTATTTTCAATCCACTGATGGTTCAGCAATTGATAACCTTACTAAATTATGACACTCTGATTTGGACAAGAAAGTATAACATGAATGTCGCATATGAGGGTTTTTTTCTTTCGTAATAGCTTTTACTATATACTAAATGTTTAACCGTTAACAAATTCGCAAAAGACCATTTCATGAAACCATGTTACAAATGAAGTGTAGAAAGTGATCAAAAATATATGGTGTCAGATGTGGGATTCGAACCCACGCCCACATTCGTGGACCAGAACACTCATTCCCACGAATGGGAAGGTATTAACCTTGAGTCTGGCGCCTTAGACCACTCGGCCAACCTGACATGACAACAATTTGGCTAATTTTAATAGTTAACCATCGTCTAAGGTACGGAAAACATTATAACTGAATAACTTGTACTTTTGGATTTTTATTAAATTCGTAATTGGCGCATTTTAGGATTTGAGGAATTTTTTCAACATCTCTAACCTTTTTTTCATCTGTCAAATGAACGTTTTATATGATTACTCAAAATTGTTCCACATGAAATTGAACATGGGCAAATCATTTCGTCTCACTTTCTTTTATTCCCTAAGCCCCCAATTCTCACTTGAACACTTCCCACTAGAACCATATAGGGCAAACTAAACAAACCAACATTTTTTTTCACAAAGCCAGTTGACAAATACATAAAATATCAGCAGAAAAGTCGTAAGGTAGCGTGGCCGAGCGGTCTAAGGCGCTGGTTTTAGGCACCAGTCTCATTGAGGCGTGGGTTCGAATCCCACCGCTGCCAAGAATTTTTTACTGAACAATTCAATTTTTCTATCCAAAAGACTCTTTCCAACCCTGTCGATTTTTTACAGAGAGAGAGAGAGAGAGAGAGAGAGAGAGAGAGAGAGAGAGAGAGAGCTAAGAACGCGGACGAGGTTTTTTTTTTTAAAGAATTCCTACAAATGAACGATAATGAATATTACCTGTTTCCAACTGACTACGAATTGCGAATTATCTACTTTCATGCACTTGATGCTTTCAGTCAGTACCTACATTTTTTTCCGTTTGCATTTTGGACACACCAGTCGGCTACACATTTGCACGGACTTCATGCGTATTGAACGGTGGTTGGGAAAATCCAATCACAAACTTTAAAACAAACATGAAGTTAATTCAGTGTTCTTTGGGAAACAACAACATTCAAGAGTGAACAATTTCTTCTTCCGCCCTAAAAACTCACTCCTCCGTTTTAACGTCCTACCCACTATGTGAAATCTATTTTTGATAATTGAGGATGAATTTCATTTGGCTCTTTGCTCAAACTGAGTTTACATGAGCTATTTTCAATCCACTGATGGTTCAGCAATTGATAACCTTACTAAATTATGACACTCTGATTTGGACAAGAAAGTATAACATGAATGTCGCATATGAGGGTTTTTTTCTTTCGTAATAGCTTTTACTATATACTAAATGTTTAACCGTTAACAAATTCGCAAAAGACCATTTCATGAAACCATGTTACAAATGAAGTGTAGAAAGTGATCAAAAATATATGGTGTCAGATGTGGGATTCGAACCCACGCCCACATTCGTGGACCAGAACACTCATTCCCACGAATGGGAAGGTATTAACCTTGAGTCTGGCGCCTTAGACCACTCGGCCAACCTGACATGACAACAATTTGGCTAATTTTAATAGTTAACCATCGTCTAAGGTACGGAAAACATTATAACTGAATAACTTGTACTTTTGGATTTTTATTAAATTCGTAATTGGCGCATTTTAGGATTTGAGGAATTTTTTCAACATCTCTAACCTTTTTTTCATCTGTCAAATGAACGTTTTATATGATTACTCAAAATTGTTCCACATGAAATTGAACATGGGCAAATCATTTCGTCTCACTTTCTTTTATTCCCTAAGCCCCCAATTCTCACTTGAACACTTCCCACTAGAACCATATAGGGCAAACTAAACAAACCAACATTTTTTTTCACAAAGCCAGTTGACAAATACATAAAATATCAGCAGAAAAGTCGTAAGGTAGCGTGGCCGAGCGGTCTAAGGCGCTGGTTTTAGGCACCAGTCTCATTGAGGCGTGGGTTCGAATCCCACCGCTGCCAAGAATTTTTTACTGAACAATTCAATTTTTCTATCCAAAAGACTCTTTCCAACCCTGTCGATTTTTTACAGAGAGAGAGAGAGAGAGAGAGAGAGAGAGAGCTAAGAACGCGGACGAGGTTTTTTTTTTTTAAAGAATTCCTACAAATGAACGATAATGAATATTACCTGTTTCCAACTGACTACGAATTGCGAATTATCTACTTTCATGCACTTGATGCTTTCAGTCAGTACCTACATTTTTTTCCGTTTGCATTTTGGACACACCAGTCGGCTACACATTTGCACGGACTTCATGCGTATTGAACGGTGGTTGGGAAAATCCAATCACAAACTTTAAAACAAACATGAAGTTAATTCAGTGTTCTTTGGGAAACAATAACATTCAAGAGTGAACAATTTCTTCTTCCGCCCTAAAAACTCACTCCTCCGTTTTAACGTCCTACCCACTATGTGAAATCTATTTTTGATAATTGAGGATGAATTTCATTTGGCTCTTTGCTCAAACTGAGTTTACATGAGCTATTTTCAATCCACTGATGGTTCAGCAATTGATAACCTTACTAAATTATGACACTCTGATTTGGACAAGAAAGTATAACATGAATGTCGCATATGAGGGTTTTTTTCTTTCGTAATAGCTTTTACTATATACTAAATGTTTAACCGTTAACAAATTCGCAAAAGACCATTTCATGAAACCATGTTACAAATGAAGTGTAGAAAGTGATCAAAAATATATGGTGTCAGATGTGGGATTCGAACCCACGCCCACATTCGTGGACCAGAACACTCATTCCCACGAATGGGAAGGTATTAACCTTGAGTCTGGCGCCTTAGACCACTCGGCCAACCTGACATGACAACAATTTGGCTAATTTTAATAGTTAACCATCGTCTAAGGTACGGAAAACATTATAACTGAATAACTTGTACTTTTGGATTTTTATTAAATTCGTAATTGGCGCATTTTAGGATTTGAGGAATTTTTTCAACATCTCTAACCTTTTTTTCATCTGTCAAATGAACGTTTTATATGATTACTCAAAATTGTTCCACATGAAATTGAACATGGGCAAATCATTTCGTCTCACTTTCTTTTATTCCCTAAGCCCCCAATTCTCACTTGAACACTTCCCACTAGAACCATATAGGGCAAACTAAACAAACCAACATTTTTTTTCACAAAGCCAGTTGACAAATACATAAAATATCAGCAGAAAAGTCGTAAGGTAGCGTGGCCGAGCGGTCTAAGGCGCTGGTTTTAGGCACCAGTCTCATTGAGGCGTGGGTTCGAATCCCACCGCTGCCAAGAATTTTTTACTGAACAATTCAATTTTTCTATCCAAAAGACTCTTTCCAACCCTGTCGATTTTTTACAGAGAGAGAGAGAGAGAGAGAGAGAGAGAGAGAGAGAGAGAGAGAGAGAGCTAAGAACGCGGACGAGGTTTTTTTTTTTAAAGAATTCCTACAAATGAACGATAATGAATATTACCTGTTTCCAACTGACTACGAATTGCGAATTATCTACTTTCATGCACTTGATGCTTTCAGTCAGTACCTACATTTTTTTCCGTTTGCATTTTGGACACACCAGTCGGCTACACATTTGCACGGACTTCATGCGTATTGAACGGTGGTTGGGAAAATCCAATCACAAACTTTAAAACAAACATGAAGTTAATTCAGTGTTCTTTGGGAAACAACAACATTCAAGAGTGAACAATTTCTTCTTCCGCCCTAAAAACTCACTCCTCCGTTTTAACGTCCTACCCACTATGTGAAATCTATTTTTGATAATTGAGGATGAATTTCATTTGGCTCTTTGCTCAAACTGAGTTTACATGAGCTATTTTCAATCCACTGATGGTTCAGCAATTGATAACCTTACTAAATTATGACACTCTGATTTGGACAAGAAAGTATAACATGAATGTCGCATATGAGGGTTTTTTTCTTTCGTAATAGCTTTTACTATATACTAAATGTTTAACCGTTAACAAATTCGCAAAAGACCATTTCATGAAACCATGTTACAAATGAAGTGTAGAAAGTGATCAAAAATATATGGTGTCAGATGTGGGATTCGAACCCACGCCCACATTCGTGGACCAGAACACTCATTCCCACGAATGGGAAGGTATTAACCTTGAGTCTGGCGCCTTAGACCACTCGGCCAACCTGACATGACAACAATTTGGCTAATTTTAATAGTTAACCATCGTCTAAGGTACGGAAAACATTATAACTGAATAACTTGTACTTTTGGATTTTTATTAAATTCGTAATTGGCGCATTTTAGGATTTGAGGAATTTTTTCAACATCTCTAACCTTTTTTTCATCTGTCAAATGAACGTTTTATATGATTACTCAAAATTGTTCCACATGAAATTGAACATGGGCAAATCATTTCGTCTCACTTTCTTTTATTCCCTAAGCCCCCAATTCTCACTTGAACACTTCCCACTAGAACCATATAGGGCAAACTAAACAAACCAACATTTTTTTTCACAAAGCCAGTTGACAAATACATAAAATATCAGCAGAAAAGTCGTAAGGTAGCGTGGCCGAGCGGTCTAAGGCGCTGGTTTTAGGCACCAGTCTCATTGAGGCGTGGGTTCGAATCCCACCGCTGCCAAGAATTTTTTACTGAACAATTCAATTTTTCTATCCAAAAGACTCTTTCCAACCCTGTCGATTTTTTACAGAGAGAGAGAGAGAGAGAGAGAGAGAGAGAGAGCTAAGAACGCGGACGAGGTTTTTTTTTTTTAAAGAATTCCTACAAATGAACGATAATGAATATTACCTGTTTCCAACTGACTACGAATTGCGAATTATCTACTTTCATGCACTTGATGCTTTCAGTCAGTACCTACATTTTTTTCCGTTTGCATTTTGGACACACCAGTCGGCTACACATTTGCACGGACTTCATGCGTATTGAACGGTGGTTGGGAAAATCCAATCACAAACTTTAAAACAAACATGAAGTTAATTCAGTGTTCTTTGGGAAACAATAACATTCAAGAGTGAACAATTTCTTCTTCCGCCCTAAAAACTCACTCCTCCGTTTTAACGTCCTACCCACTATGTGAAATCTATTTTTGATAATTGAGGATGAATTTCATTTGGCTCTTTGCTCAAACTGAGTTTACATGAGCTATTTTCAATCCACTGATGGTTCAGCAATTGATAACCTTACTAAATTATGACACTCTGATTTGGACAAGAAAGTATAACATGAATGTCGCATATGAGGGTTTTTTTCTTTCGTAATAGCTTTTACTATATACTAAATGTTTAACCGTTAACAAATTCGCAAAAGACCATTTCATGAAACCATGTTACAAATGAAGTGTAGAAAGTGATCAAAAATATATGGTGTCAGATGTGGGATTCGAACCCACGCCCACATTCGTGGACCAGAACACTCATTCCCACGAATGGGAAGGTATTAACCTTGAGTCTGGCGCCTTAGACCACTCGGCCAACCTGACATGACAACAATTTGGCTAATTTTAATAGTTAACCATCGTCTAAGGTACGGAAAACATTATAACTGAATAACTTGTACTTTTGGATTTTTATTAAATTCGTAATTGGCGCATTTTAGGATTTGAGGAATTTTTTCAACATCTCTAACCTTTTTTTCATCTGTCAAATGAACGTTTTATATGATTACTCAAAATTGTTCCACATGAAATTGAACATGGGCAAATCATTTCGTCTCACTTTCTTTTATTCCCTAAGCCCCCAATTCTCACTTGAACACTTCCCACTAGAACCATATAGGGCAAACTAAACAAACCAACATTTTTTTTCACAAAGCCAGTTGACAAATACATAAAATATCAGCAGAAAAGTCGTAAGGTAGCGTGGCCGAGCGGTCTAAGGCGCTGGTTTTAGGCACCAGTCTCATTGAGGCGTGGGTTCGAATCCCACCGCTGCCAAGAATTTTTTACTGAACAATTCAATTTTTCTATCCAAAAGACTCTTTCCAACCCTGTCGATTTTTTACAGAGAGAGAGAGAGAGAGAGAGAGAGAGAGAGAGCTAAGAACGCGGACGAGGTTTTTTTTTTTTAAAGAATTCCTACAAATGAACGATAATGAATATTACCTGTTTCCAACTGACTACGAATTGCGAATTATCTACTTTCATGCACTTGATGCTTTCAGTCAGTACCTACATTTTTTTCCGTTTGCATTTTGGACACACCAGTCGGCTACACATTTGCACGGACTTCATGCGTATTGAACGGTGGTTGGGAAAATCCAATCACAAACTTTAAAACAAACATGAAGTTAATTCAGTGTTCTTTGGGAAACAATAACATTCAAGAGTGAACAATTTCTTCTTCCGCCCTAAAAACTCACTCCTCCGTTTTAACGTCCTACCCACTATGTGAAATCTATTTTTGATAATTGAGGATGAATTTCATTTGGCTCTTTGCTCAAACTGAGTTTACATGAGCTATTTTCAATCCACTGATGGTTCAGCAATTGATAACCTTACTAAATTATGACACTCTGATTTGGACAAGAAAGTATAACATGAATGTCGCATATGAGGGTTTTTTTCTTTCGTAATAGCTTTTACTATATACTAAATGTTTAACCGTTAACAAATTCGCAAAAGACCATTTCATGAAACCATGTTACAAATGAAGTGTAGAAAGTGATCAAAAATATATGGTGTCAGATGTGGGATTCGAACCC
Source organism: Mytilus galloprovincialis (assembly GCA_037788925.1). NCBI lineage: Eukaryota > Metazoa > Mollusca > Bivalvia > Mytilida > Mytilidae > Mytilus > Mytilus galloprovincialis. The sequence continues at coordinate 2,709,851 of CM075340.1, read as the reverse complement.
ACGCCCACATTCGTGGACCAGAACACTCATTCCCACGAATGGGAAGGTATTAACCTTGAGTCTGGCGCCTTAGACCACTCGGCCAACCTGACATGACAACAATTTGGCTAATTTTAATAGTTAACCATCGTCTAAGGTACGGAAAACATTATAACTGAATAACTTGTACTTTTGGATTTTTATTAAATTCGTAATTGGCGCATTTTAGGATTTGAGGAATTTTTTCAACATCTCTAACCTTTTTTTCATCTGTCAAATGAACGTTTTATATGATTACTCAAAATTGTTCCACATGAAATTGAACATGGGCAAATCATTTCGTCTCACTTTCTTTTATTCCCTAAGCCCCCAATTCTCACTTGAACACTTCCCACTAGAACCATATAGGGCAAACTAAACAAACCAACATTTTTTTTCACAAAGCCAGTTGACAAATACATAAAATATCAGCAGAAAAGTCGTAAGGTAGCGTGGCCGAGCGGTCTAAGGCGCTGGTTTTAGGCACCAGTCTCATTGAGGCGTGGGTTCGAATCCCACCGCTGCCAAGAATTTTTTACTGAACAATTCAATTTTTCTATCCAAAAGACTCTTTCCAACCCTGTCGATTTTTTACAGAGAGAGAGAGAGAGAGAGAGAGAGAGAGAGAGAGAGAGCTAAGAACGCGGACGAGGTTTTTTTTTTTAAAGAATTCCTACAAATGAACGATAATGAATATTACCTGTTTCCAACTGACTACGAATTGCGAATTATCTACTTTCATGCACTTGATGCTTTCAGTCAGTACCTACATTTTTTTCCGTTTGCATTTTGGACACACCAGTCGGCTACACATTTGCACGGACTTCATGCGTATTGAACGGTGGTTGGGAAAATCCAATCACAAACTTTAAAACAAACATGAAGTTAATTCAGTGTTCTTTGGGAAACAACAACATTCAAGAGTGAACAATTTCTTCTTCCGCCCTAAAAACTCACTCCTCCGTTTTAACGTCCTACCCACTATGTGAAATCTATTTTTGATAATTGAGGATGAATTTCATTTGGCTCTTTGCTCAAACTGAGTTTACATGAGCTATTTTCAATCCACTGATGGTTCAGCAATTGATAACCTTACTAAATTATGACACTCTGATTTGGACAAGAAAGTATAACATGAATGTCGCATATGAGGGTTTTTTTCTTTCGTAATAGCTTTTACTATATACTAAATGTTTAACCGTTAACAAATTCGCAAAAGACCATTTCATGAAACCATGTTACAAATGAAGTGTAGAAAGTGATCAAAAATATATGGTGTCAGATGTGGGATTCGAACCCACGCCCACATTCGTGGACCAGAACACTCATTCCCACGAATGGGAAGGTATTAACCTTGAGTCTGGCGCCTTAGACCACTCGGCCAACCTGACATGACAACAATTTGGCTAATTTTAATAGTTAACCATCGTCTAAGGTACGGAAAACATTATAACTGAATAACTTGTACTTTTGGATTTTTATTAAATTCGTAATTGGCGCATTTTAGGATTTGAGGAATTTTTTCAACATCTCTAACCTTTTTTTCATCTGTCAAATGAACGTTTTATATGATTACTCAAAATTGTTCCACATGAAATTGAACATGGGCAAATCATTTCGTCTCACTTTCTTTTATTCCCTAAGCCCCCAATTCTCACTTGAACACTTCCCACTAGAACCATATAGGGCAAACTAAACAAACCAACATTTTTTTTCACAAAGCCAGTTGACAAATACATAAAATATCAGCAGAAAAGTCGTAAGGTAGCGTGGCCGAGCGGTCTAAGGCGCTGGTTTTTGGGGGGTGGTCGAGTGGACCTTTAAGTGACTGGACGTTGTGTTTATATCTAAGGAAATATTTACTATGTTATAAGTGATTGCTCGGATTTCCAAGCATATTTTCGGAATATAAACGTTCTAACTTGTATCAGAAGTAAGTTTTTGACTTTAATTAAACAAAACTGTCGTTTGTAATGTTTTACATTATTGTAAACATTGTCGGATAGAAAGAGGCTACCCAAGGGTGAATTATATTATAATGGAGAGACTTCCATCCTTATTAAGGAGTACCATTGAAAATGCTTGTGAACAATTTCGAAATATTACATTTACTGTGCATGGTGAAAGTGACAGAGCACGTATTTCTATAATGTTTGCAAATGAAGATACAAATAAAAGTAAACGAAAGTCGATTTCAACTGTCAACCGTGACAAAAAACGAATGAAAGAGTATAACAACAGTGTTGAAACTATTTCGAATATTGAAAATCATATCGAGATGATTCATTCAGATTGTGTATTTGAAAGCAATAAAATACAGGACGAAACAGTGGCGGCAAATACATCGGATATAATGGACATTGAAGATAACCCGTCTGAGGCCTCCGTTATAGCATGTTCAGGTAACATTGAAACCGGTAGAGAACGTCCAAATATAGAACTGAGTGCAATCGATACAGGTAAAGAATTGTCTGTATCAGTTAATTGTGTCAATAGAAAAAATGTAAATAAAAACAAAGGTAGATTATCCATGGACAAAATTGAAAGGAATAAATGTAATACAAAAGATGATGAACTTTCAGAATTTCCGCCGCTTAGTAAAGTAAATTACAGGGATATTCTATCTGCTACATCTCAACGCGATAAATTGGTAGAAAATAATGACAAAAGTAAACAAACATTTCCGTCAAATATTGCAACTGATATTAAGTTAATTCCAAAATTTGTTTTGAAACAATCAGGAGGTCGTAACGAATTGTTGATCGGAAAAACATTGAGGAATCGTCTGATATTGTATCATATAGATGAGAAAGAATTTGAAATACTCGATTGCAGTGACCGAGGTTTCTATAAATTTAATAAAGTGTTGACTGAAGATTTTCGTGATGTAAGAACTATACCGAAATTGATGACTGATGATGTGAGAAAAGGACTAGATGAGATGATAGAATTTGCGACAAATAAAAAACTTTAAATGTTTTATTATTTTATTATATGTTGATTTGTAAGAGAGATAGTTTGTATGTTGTTTGTGAGTATGTTGTGAAAAAGTTTTTCCAAATATTTTGAAAATTTTTGTGCTCTGTTTGCATGTCTTAAAATAGCTGATGATTGACTCGATATTTAATACTTCGAATTTGATTGCGTTGTGGAATGGAATCCAGCCCAGTGCGAACAATATTTTCTATTGTATTATTTTTTGTCCTCTGTCGGAAAATAAGACGTCATAATCATTTTTCACTCTAAATTTTCTTTGTATTCTGTGTAAGCTTTTTATCAATTTGAATGTATGTGCTGAATGGTAGATAAGAGTGAGTTAGAATATAAGTATATGAATATTTTTCTATAAGGACATAATATGATATCTATATATGAGTATATAACCAGATAATTGTGTTCGTGACAAATATTTCACGCATTTGAATTGTAAATGTAGAATATTGAATGTTTCTTTTCAGAGAAAGGACAGTAATTGATAATAATGTTTTTCATTGATGTGTAATTCTGAACTGTGATATGTAAATACGAAGTTTGATTATAATAAAGATAAAAAAAAAAAGGCGCTGGTTTTAGGCACCAGTCTCATTGAGGCGTGGGTTCGAATCCCACCGCTGCCAAGAATTTTTTACTGAACAATTCAATTTTTCTATCCAAAAGCCTCTTTCCAACCCTGTCGATTTTTTACAGAGAGAGAGAGAGAGAGAGAGAGAGAGAGAGAGAGAGAGAGAGAGCTAAGAACGCGGACGAGGTTTTTTTTTTTAAAGAATTCCTACAAATGAACGATAATGAATATTACCTGTTTCCAACTGACTACGAATTGCGAATTATCTACTTTCATGCACTTGATGCTTTCAGTCAGTACCTACATTTTTTTCCGTTTGCATTTTGGACACACCAGTCGGCTACACATTTGCACGGACTTCATGCGTATTGAACGGTGGTTGGGAAAATCCAATCACAAACTTTAAAACAAACATGAAGTTAATTCAGTGTTCTTTGGGAAACAACAACATTCAAGAGTGAACAATTTCTTCTTCCGCCCTAAAAACTCACTCCTCCGTTTTAACGTCCTACCCACTATGTGAAATCTATTTTTGATAATTGAGGATGAATTTCATTTGGCTCTTTGCTCAAACTGAGTTTACATGAGCTATTTTCAATCCACTGATGGTTCAGCAATTGATAACCTTACTAAATTATGACACTCTGATTTGGACAAGAAAGTATAACATGAATGTCGCATATGAGGGTTTTTTTCTTTCGTAATAGCTTTTACTATATACTAAATGTTTAACCGTTAACAAATTCGCAAAAGACCATTTCATGAAACCATGTTACAAATGAAGTGTAGAAAGTGATCAAAAATATATGGTGTCAGATGTGGGATTCGAACCCACGCCCACATTCGTGGACCAGAACACTCATTCCCACGAATGGGAAGGTATTAACCTTGAGTCTGGCGCCTTAGACCACTCGGCCAACCTGACATGACAACAATTTGGCTAATTTTAATAGTTAACCATCGTCTAAGGTACGGAAAACATTATAACTGAATAACTTGTACTTTTGGATTTTTATTAAATTCGTAATTGGCGCATTTTAGGATTTGAGGAATTTTTTCAACATCTCTAACCTTTTTTTCATCTGTCAAATGAACGTTTTATATGATTACTCAAAATTGTTCCACATGAAATTGAACACGGGCAAATCATTTCGTCTCACTTTCTTTTATTCCCTAAGCCCCCAATTCTCACTTGAACACTTCCCACTAGAACCATATAGGGCAAACTAAACAAACCAACATTTTTTTTCACAAAGCCAGTTGACAAATACATAAAATATCAGCAGAAAAGTCGTAAGGTAGCGTGGCCGAGCGGTCTAAGGCGCTGGTTTTAGGCACCAGTCTCATTGAGGCGTGGGTTCGAATCCCACCGCTGCCAAGAATTTTTTACTGAACAATTCAATTTTTCTATCCAAAAGACTCTTTCCAACCCTGTCGATTTTTTACAGAGAGAGAGAGAGAGAGAGAGAGAGAGAGAGAGAGAGAGAGAGCTAAGAACGCGGACGAGGTTTTTTTTTTTTAAAGAATTCCTACAAATGAACGATAATGAATATTACCTGTTTCCAACTGACTACGAATTGCGAATTATCTACTTTCATGCACTTGATGCTTTCAGTCAGTACCTACATTTTTTTCCGTTTGCATTTTGGACACACCAGTCGGCTACACATTTGCACGGACTTCATGCGTATTGAACGGTGGTTGGGAAAATCCAATCACAAACTTTAAAACAAACATGAAGTTAATTCAGTGTTCTTTGGGAAACAATAACATTCAAGAGTGAACAATTTCTTCTTCCGCCCTAAAAACTCACTCCTCCGTTTTAACGTCCTACCCACTATGTGAAATCTATTTTTGATAATTGAGGATGAATTTCATTTGGCTCTTTGCTCAAACTGAGTTTACATGAGCTATTTTCAATCCACTGATGGTTCAGCAATTGATAACCTTACTAAATTATGACACTCTGATTTGGACAAGAAAGTATAACATGAATGTCGCATATGAGGGTTTTTTTCTTTCGTAATAGCTTTTACTATATACTAAATGTTTAACCGTTAACAAATTCGCAAAAGACCATTTCATGAAACCATGTTACAAATGAAGTGTAGAAAGTGATCAAAAATATATGGTGTCAGATGTGGGATTCGAACCCACGCCCACATTCGTGGACCAGAACACTCATTCCCACGAATGGGAAGGTATTAACCTTGAGTCTGGCGCCTTAGACCACTCGGCCAACCTGACATGACAACAATTTGGCTAATTTTAATAGTTAACCATCGTCTAAGGTACGGAAAACATTATAACTGAATAACTTGTACTTTTGGATTTTTATTAAATTCGTAATTGGCGCATTTTAGGATTTGAGGAATTTTTTCAACATCTCTAACCTTTTTTTCATCTGTCAAATGAACGTTTTATATGATTACTCAAAATTGTTCCACATGAAATTGAACATGGGCAAATCATTTCGTCTCACTTTCTTTTATTCCCTAAGCCCCCAATTCTCACTTGAACACTTCCCACTAGAACCATATAGGGCAAACTAAACAAACCAACATTTTTTTTCACAAAGCCAGTTGACAAATACATAAAATATCAGCAGAAAAGTCGTAAGGTAGCGTGGCCGAGCGGTCTAAGGCGCTGGTTTTAGGCACCAGTCTCATTGAGGCGTGGGTTCGAATCCCACCGCTGCCAAGAATTTTTTACTGAACAATTCAATTTTTCTATCCAAAAGACTCTTTCCAACCCTGTCGATTTTTTACAGAGAGAGAGAGAGAGAGAGAGAGAGAGAGAGAGAGAGAGAGAGAGAGCTAAGAACGCGGACGAGGTTTTTTTTTTTAAAGAATTCCTACAAATGAACGATAATGAATATTACCTGTTTCCAACTGACTACGAATTGCGAATTATCTACTTTCATGCACTTGATGCTTTCAGTCAGTACCTACATTTTTTTCCGTTTGCATTTTGGACACACCAGTCGGCTACACATTTGCACGGACTTCATGCGTATTGAACGGTGGTTGGGAAAATCCAATCACAAACTTTAAAACAAACATGAAGTTAATTCAGTGTTCTTTGGGAAACAATAACATTCAAGAGTGAACAATTTCTTCTTCCGCCCTAAAAACTCACTCCTCCGTTTTAACGTCCTACCCACGCCTTAGACCACTCGGCCAACCTGACATGACAACAATTTGGCTAATTTTAATAGTTAACCATCGTCTAAGGTACGGAAAACATTATAACTGAATAACTTGTACTTTTGGATTTTTATTAAATTCGTAATTGGCGCATTTTAGGATTTGAGGAATTTTTTCAACATCTCTAACCTTTTTTTCATCTGTCAAATGAACGTTTTATATGATTACTCAAAATTGTTCCACATGAAATTGAACATGGGCAAATCATTTCGTCTCACTTTCTTTTATTCCCTAAGCCCCCAATTCTCACTTGAACACTTCCCACTAGAACCATATAGGGCAAACTAAACAAACCAACATTTTTTTTCACAAAGCCAGTTGACAAATACATAAAATATCAGCAGAAAAGTCGTAAGGTAGCGTGGCCGAGCGGTCTAAGGCGCTGGTTTTAGGCACCAGTCTCATTGAGGCGTGGGTTCGAATCCCACCGCTGCCAAGAATTTTTTACTGAACAATTCAATTTTTCTATCCAAAAGACTCTTTCCAACCCTGTCGATTTTTTACAGAGAGAGAGAGAGAGAGAGAGAGAGAGAGAGAGAGAGAGAGAGAGAGAGAGCTAAGAACGCGGACGAGGTTTTTTTTTTTAAAGAATTCCTACAAATGAACGATAATGAATATTACCTGTTTCCAACTGACTACGAATTGCGAATTATCTACTTTCATGCACTTGATGCTTTCAGTCAGTACCTACATTTTTTTCCGTTTGCATTTTGGACACACCAGTCGGCTACACATTTGCACGGACTTCATGCGTATTGAACGGTGGTTGGGAAAATCCAATCACAAACTTTAAAACAAACATGAAGTTAATTCAGTGTTCTTTGGGAAACAATAACATTCAAGAGTGAACAATTTCTTCTTCCGCCCTAAAAACTCACTCCTCCGTTTTAACGTCCTACCCACTATGTGAAATCTATTTTTGATAATTGAGGATGAATTTCATTTGGCTCTTTGCTCAAACTGAGTTTACATGAGCTATTTTCAATCCACTGATGGTTCAGCAATTGATAACCTTACTAAATTATGACACTCTGATTTGGACAAGAAAGTATAACATGAATGTCGCATATGAGGGTTTTTTTCTTTCGTAATAGCTTTTACTATATACTAAATGTTTAACCGTTAACAAATTCGCAAAAGACCATTTCATGAAACCATGTTACAAATGAAGTGTAGAAAGTGATCAAAAATATATGGTGTCAGATGTGGGATTCGAACCCACGCCCACATTCGTGGACCAGAACACTCATTCCCACGAATGGGAAGGTATTAACCTTGAGTCTGGCGCCTTAGACCACTCGGCCAACCTGACATGACAACAATTTGGCTAATTTTAATAGTTAACCATCGTCTAAGGTACGGAAAACATTATAACTGAATAACTTGTACTTTTGGATTTTTATTAAATTCGTAATTGGCGCATTTTAGGATTTGAGGAATTTTTTCAACATCTCTAACCTTTTTTTCATCTGCCAAATGAACGTTTTATATGATTACTCAAAATTGTTCCACATGAAATTGAACATGGGCAAATCATTTCGTCTCACTTTCTTTTATTCCCTAAGCCCCCAATTCTCACTTGAACACTTCCCACTAGAACCATATAGGGCAAACTAAACAAACCAACATTTTTTTTCACAAAGCCAGTTGACAAATACATAAAATATCAGCAGAAAAGTCGTAAGGTAGCGTGGCCGAGCGGTCTAAGGCGCTGGTTTTAGGCACCAGTCTCATTGAGGCGTGGGTTCGAATCCCACCGCTGCCAAGAATTTTTTACTGAACAATTCAATTTTTCTATCCAAAAGACTCTTTCCAACCCTGTCGATTTTTTACAGAGAGAGAGAGAGAGAGAGAGAGAGAGAGAGAGAGAGAGCTAAGAACGCGGACGAGGTTTTTTTTTTTAAAGAATTCCTACAAATGAACGATAATGAATATTACCTGTTTCCAACTGACTACGAATTGCGAATTATCTACTTTCATGCACTTGATGCTTTCAGTCAGTACCTACATTTTTTTCCGTTTGCATTTTGGACACACCAGTCGGCTACACATTTGCACGGACTTCATGCGTATTGAACGGTGGTTGGGAAAATCCAATCACAAACTTTAAAACAAACATGAAGTTAATTCAGTGTTCTTTGGGAAACAATAACATTCAAGAGTGAACAATTTCTTCTTCCGCCCTAAAAACTCACTCCTCCGTTTTAACGTCCTACCCACTATGTGAAATCTATTTTTGATAATTGAGGATGAATTTCATTTGGCTCTTTGCTCAAACTGAGTTTACATGAGCTATTTTCAATCCACTGATGGTTCAGCAATTGATAACCTTACTAAATTATGACACTCTGATTTGGACAAGAAAGTATAACATGAATGTCGCATATGAGGGTTTTTTTCTTTCGTAATAGCTTTTACTATATACTAAATGTTTAACCGTTAACAAATTCGCAAAAGACCATTTCATGAAACCATGTTACAAATGAAGTGTAGAAAGTGATCAAAAATATATGGTGTCAGATGTGGGATTCGAACCCACGCCCACATTCGTGGACCAGAACACTCATTCCCACGAATGGGAAGGTATTAACCTTGAGTCTACCCACTATGTGAAATCTATTTTTGATAATTGAGGATGAATTTCATTTGGCTCTTTGCTCAAACTGAGTTTACATGAGCTATTTTCAATCCACTGATGGTTCAGCAATTGATAACCTTACTAAATTATGACACTCTGATTTGGACAAGAAAGTATAACATGAATGTCGCATATGAGGGTTTTTTTCTTTCGTAATAGCTTTTACTATATACTAAATGTTTAACCGTTAACAAATTCGCAAAAGACCATTTCATGAAACCATGTTACAAATGAAGTGTAGAAAGTGATCAAAAATATATGGTGTCAGATGTGGGATTCGAACCCACGCCCACATTCGTGGACCAGAACACTCATTCCCACGAATGGGAAGGTATTAACCTTGAGTCTGGCGCCTTAGACCACTCGGCCAACCTGACATGACAACAATTTGGCTAATTTTAATAGTTAACCATCGTCTAACAGGGCCGTAACTACCTATGAGGCAGGGGAGGCAAGTGCCTCCCCTGAAATTTCTACACCATTTTTTTTTATGGAAGTAATAAAATGAAATATGTACACGAATAACTTGAATTTATATTATAAACAACACAAGTTTAGTTTTAACAGTGTTATCATGATACGTGATATATCTGTCATTTTCCGGATTTTTGATCGAAAGTTAACCGTTTCAGCAAGGATTTGTATAATACCAAGGATTTGTATAGTAAGTCTTACTATACAAATCCTTGGTTTCAGTATAGTTTTATTTATTTTTTCGTGTGACTGTCTGTCTGTTATTCAGTATATATTCGTACGAGAACACATATGAAACTTTGCTTTCGACAATTTTGAATAAAATTTTTAACTATTCACATTCATTTAGGGGCTCAATTAAGCAGAAGAAGTTCCCTTCGTATTGTGAATCTTTTATGATATCGGAAATTCGTTACCGACTGAATCAGCTGTTGGATCGTTTTTTTAACGTCACCCGATCGTACGAGAACATTATGGTCAATGCCTTAGTAGTTAAACACTCCCATTCGTTGTAGCAGGGACTTTCTATACTAAGTATATACTTAGAATAGAAAGTCCCTGGTTGTGTAGTTATATACATACATCTGTTCAGCTTACAACGATATTGAAATTCAAGGTCCTCGATAAAAAAAAAATCTTGCGTTCTATATGAACTTGCTTTATACGTTTTTTAAAACCTACCAGTTTGATTTCTAACAAAATTATCTTTAAATACAGATAATAATTGTTTTCATAAAAATTGCTTCCATGATCCAGCAAAACTGAAGTGTTTCTTAAAGTAAGGAAATCGAAGTCATTTCACTGAGAGAGAAAAATCGGCGGTCACAATGTATTTAATGTTAATGATTATAGGTCATCAAGACGAGGCCTTGGTTTATCCCGAACAGCAATCTCTGGCTCAGACAGCTTGTTTTTGCATAAAAATTGCTTCCAGGTTCAAGCAATACTGATGTTACTAAAAGTAAGGAAATCGAAGAAATACGGGTTATTTTTAGCCATTTTACCGAGAAGAAAAAATCGGCCGGGAGGGGGGGGGGGGCTGTGCCCCAAACCCCCTTCCTCAATCGGCGGCCCCAAACCCCTGCCTCCCCTGAATTCGAACCCTAGTTACGGCCCTGTCTAAGGTACGGAAAACATTATAACTGAATAACTTGTACTTTTGGATTTTTATTAAATTCGTAATTGGCGCATTTTAGGATTTGAGGAATTTTTTCAACATCTCTAACCTTTTTTTCATCTGTCAAATGAACGTTTTATATGATTACTCAAAATTGTTCCACATGAAATTGAACATGGGCAAATCATTTCGTCTCACTTTCTTTTATTCCCTAAGCCCCCAATTCTCACTTGAACACTTCCCACTAGAACCATATAGGGCAAACTAAACAAACCAACATTTTTTTTCACAAAGCCAGTTGACAAATACATAAAATATCAGCAGAAAAGTCGTAAGGTAGCGTGGCCGAGCGGTCTAAGGCGCTGGTTTTAGGCACCAGTCTCATTGAGGCGTGGGTTCGAATCCCACCGCTGCCAAGAATTTTTTACTGAACAATTCAATTTTTCTATCCAAAAGACTCTTTCCAACCCTGTCGATTTTTTACAGAGAGAGAGAGAGAGAGAGAGAGAGAGAGAGAGAGAGAGAGAGAGAGCTAAGAACACGGACGAGGTTTTTTTTTTTTAAAGAATTCCTACAAATGAACGATAATGAATATTACCTGTTTCCAACTGACTACGAATTGCGAATTATCTACTTTCATGCACTTGATGCTTTCAGTCAGTACCTACATTTTTTTCCGTTTGCATTTTGGACACACCAGTCGGCTACACATTTGCACGGACTTCATGCGTATTGAACGGTGGTTGGGAAAATCCAATCACAAACTTTAAAACAAACATGAAGTTAATTCAGTGTTCTTTGGGAAACAATAACATTCAAGAGTGAACAATTTCTTCTTCCGCCCTAAAAACTCACTCCTCCGTTTTAACGTCCTACCCACTATGTGAAATCTATTTTTGATAATTGAGGATGAATTTCATTTGGCTCTTTGCTCAAACTGAGTTTACATGAGCTATTTTCAATCCACTGATGGTTCAGCAATTGATAACCTTACTAAATTATGACACTCTGATTTGGACAAGAAAGTATAACATGAATGTCGCATATGAGGGTTTTTTTCTTTCGTAATAGCTTTTACTATATACTAAATGTTTAACATTTAATTATTAAATTCGTAATTGGCGCATTTTAGGATTTGAGGAATTTTTTCAACATCTCTAACCTTTTTTTCATCTGTCAAATGAACGTTTTATATGATTACTCAAAATTGTTCCACATGAAATTGAACATGGGCAAATCATTTCGTCTCACTTTCTTTTATTCCCTAAGCCCCCAATTCTCACTTGAACACTTCCCACTAGAACCATATAGGGCAAACTAAACAAACCAACATTTTTTTTCACAAAGCCAGTTGACAAATACATAAAATATCAGCAGAAAAGTCGTAAGGTAGCGTGGCCGAGCGGTCTAAGGCGCTGGTTTTAGGCACCAGTCTCATTGAGGCGTGGGTTCGAATCCCACCGCTGCCAAGAATTTTTTACTGAACAATTCAATTTTTCTATCCAAAAGACTCTTTCCAACCCTGTCGATTTTTTACAGAGAGAGAGAGAGAGAGAGAGAGAGAGAGAGAGAGAGAGAGAGAGATGCATTTTGGACACACCAGTCGGCTACACATTTGCACGGACTTCATGCGTATTGAACGGTGGTTGGGAAAATCCAATCACAAACTTTAAAACAAACATGAAGTTAATTCAGTGTTCTTTGGGAAACAATAACATTCAAGAGTGAACAATTTCTTCTTCCGCCCTAAAAACTCACTCCTCCGTTTTAACGTCCTACCCACTATGTGAAATCTATTTTTGATAATTGAGGATGAATTTCATTTGGCTCTTTGCTCAAACTGAGTTTACATGAGCTATTTTCAATCCACTGATGGTTCAGCAATTGATAACCTTACTAAATTATGACACTCTGATTTGGACAAGAAAGTATAACATGAATGTCGCATATGAGGGTTTTTTTCTTTCGTAATAGCTTTTACTATATACTAAATGTTTAACCGTTAACAAATTCGCAAAAGACCATTTCATGAAACCATGTTACAAATGAAGTGTAGAAAGTGATCAAAAATATATGGTGTCAGATGTGGGATTCGAACCCACGCCCACATTCGTGGACCAGAACACTCATTCCCACGAATGGGAAGGTATTAACCTTGAGTCTGGCGCCTTAGACCACTCGGCCAACCTGACATGACAACAATTTGGCTAATTTTAATAGTTAACCATCGTCTAAGGTACGGAAAACATTATAACTGAATAACTTGTACTTTTGGATTTTTATTAAATTCGTAATTGGCGCATTTTAGGATTTGAGGAATTTTTTCAACATCTCTAACCTTTTTTTCATCTGTCAAATGAACGTTTTATATGATTACTCAAAATTGTTCCACATGAAATTGAACATGGGCAAATCATTTCGTCTCACTTTCTTTTATTCCCTAAGCCCCCAATTCTCACTTGAACACTTCCCACTAGAACCATATAGGGCAAACTAAACAAACCAACATTTTTTTTCACAAAGCCAGTTGACAAATACATAAAATATCAGCAGAAAAGTCGTAAGGTAGCGTGGCCGAGCGGTCTAAGGCGCTGGTTTTAGGCACCAGTCTCATTGAGGCGTGGGTTCGAATCCCACCGCTGCCAAGAATTTTTTACTGAACAATTCAATTTTTCTATCCAAAAGACTCTTTCCAACCCTGTCGATTTTTTACAGAGAGAGAGAGAGAGAGAGAGAGAGAGAGAGAGAGAGCTAAGAACACGGACGAGGTTTTTTTTTTTTTAAAGAATTCCTACAAATGAACGATAATGAATATTACCTGTTTCCAACTGACTACGAATTGCGAATTATCTACTTTCATGCACTTGATGCTTTCAGTCAGTACCTACATTTTTTTCCGTTTGCATTTTGGACACACCAGTCGGCTACACATTTGCACGGACTTCATGCGTATTGAACGGTGGTTGGGAAAATCCAATCACAAACTTTAAAACAAACATGAAGTTAATTCAGTGTTCTTTGGGAAACAATAACATTCAAGAGTGAACAATTTCTTCTTCCGCCCTAAAAACTCACTCCTCCGTTTTAACGTCCTACCCACTATGTGAAATCTATTTTTGATAATTGAGGATGAATTTCATTTGGCTCTTTGCTCAAACTGAGTTTACATGAGCTATTTTCAATCCACTGATGGTTCAGCAATTGATAACCTTACTAAATTATGACACTCTGATTTGGACAAGAAAGTATAACATGAATGTCGCATATGAGGGTTTTTTTCTTTCGTAATAGCTTTTACTATATACTAAATGTTTAACCGTTAACAAATTCGCAAAAGACCATTTCATGAAACCATGTTACAAATGAAGTGTAGAAAGTGATCAAAAATATATGGTGTCAGATGTGGGATTCGAACCCACGCCCACATTCGTGGACCAGAACACTCATTCCCACGAATGGGAAGGTATTAACCTTGAGTCTGGCGCCTTAGACCACTCGGCCAACCTGACATGACAACAATTTGGCTAATTTTAATAGTTAACCATCGTCTAAGGTACGGAAAACATTATAACTGAATAACTTGTACTTTTGGATTTTTATTAAATTCGTAATTGGCGCATTTTAGGATTTGAGGAATTTTTTCAACATCTCTAACCTTTTTTTCATCTGTCAAATGAACGTTTTATATGATTACTCAAAATTGTTCCACATGAAATTGAACATGGGCAAATCATTTCGTCTCACTTTCTTTTATTCCCTAAGCCCCCAATTCTCACTTGAACACTTCCCACTAGAACCATATAGGGCAAACTAAACAAACCAACATTTTTTTTCACAAAGCCAGTTGACAAATACATAAAATATCAGCAGAAAAGTCGTAAGGTAGCGTGGCCGAGCGGTCTAAGGCGCTGGTTTTAGGCACCAGTCTCATTGAGGCGTGGGTTCGAATCCCACCGCTGCCAAGAATTTTTTACTGAACAATTCAATTTTTCTATCCAAAAGACTCTTTCCAACCCTGTCGATTTTTTACAGAGAGAGAGAGAGAGAGAGAGAGAGAGAGAGAGAGAGCTAAGAACACGGACGAGGTTTTTTTTTTTTAAAGAATTCCTACAAATGAACGATAATGAATATTACCTGTTTCCAACTGACTACGAATTGCGAATTATCTACTTTCATGCACTTGATGCTTTCAGTCAGTACCTACATTTTTTTCCGTTTGCATTTTGGACACACCAGTCGGCTACACATTTGCACGGACTTCATGCGTATTGAACGGTGGTTGGGAAAATCCAATCACAAACTTTAAAACAAACATGAAGTTAATTCAGTGTTCTTTGGGAAACAATAACATTCAAGAGTGAACAATTTCTTCTTCCGCCCTAAAAACTCACTCCTCCGTTTTAACGTCCTACCCACTATGTGAAATCTATTTTTGATAATTGAGGATGAATTTCATTTGGCTCTTTGCTCAAACTGAGTTTACATGAGCTATTTTCAATCCACTGATGGTTCAGCAATTGATAACCTTACTAAATTATGACACTCTGATTTGGACAAGAAAGTATAACATGAATGTCGCATATGAGGGTTTTTTTCTTTCGTAATAGCTTTTACTATATACTAAATGTTTAACCGTTAACAAATTCGCAAAAGACCATTTCATGAAACCATGTTACAAATGAAGTGTAGAAAGTGATCAAAAATATATGGTGTCAGATGTGGGATTCGAACCCACGCCCACATTCGTGGACCAGAACACTCATTCCCACGAATGGGAAGGTATTAACCTTGAGTCTGGCGCCTTAGACCACTCGGCCAACCTGACATGACAACAATTTGGCTAATTTTAATAGTTAACCATCGTCTAAGGTACGGAAAACATTATAACTGAATAACTTGTACTTTTGGATTTTTATTAAATTCGTAATTGGCGCATTTTAGGATTTGAGGAATTTTTTCAACATCTCTAACCTTTTTTTCATCTGTCAAATGAACGTTTTATATGATTACTCAAAATTGTTCCACATGAAATTGAACATGGGCAAATCATTTCGTCTCACTTTCTTTTATTCCCTAAGCCCCCAATTCTCACTTGAACACTTCCCACTAGAACCATATAGGGCAAACTAAACAAACCAACATTTTTTTTCACAAAGCCAGTTGACAAATACATAAAATATCAGCAGAAAAGTCGTAAGGTAGCGTGGCCGAGCGGTCTAAGGCGCTGGTTTTAGGCACCAGTCTCATTGAGGCGTGGGTTCGAATCCCACCGCTGCCAAGAATTTTTTACTGAACAATTCAATTTTTCTATCCAAAAGACTCTTTCCAACCCTGTCGATTTTTTACAGAGAGAGAGAGAGAGAGAGAGAGAGAGAGAGAGAGAGAGAGAGAGAGCTAAGAACACGGACGAGGTTTTTTTTTTTTAAAGAATTCCTACAAATGAACGATAATGAATATTACCTGTTTCCAACTGACTACGAATTGCGAATTATCTACTTTCATGCACTTGATGCTTTCAGTCAGTACCTACATTTTTTTCCGTTTGCATTTTGGACACACCAGTCGGCTACACATTTGCACGGACTTCATGCGTATTGAACGGTGGTTGGGAAAATCCAATCACAAACTTTAAAACAAACATGAAGTTAATTCAGTGTTCTTTGGGAAACAATAACATTCAAGAGTGAACAATTTCTTCTTCCGCCCTAAAAACTCACTCCTCCGTTTTAACGTCCTACCCACTATGTGAAATCTATTTTTGATAATTGAGGATGAATTTCATTTGGCTCTTTGCTCAAACTGAGTTTACATGAGCTATTTTCAATCCACTGATGGTTCAGCAATTGATAACCTTACTAAATTATGACACTCTGATTTGGACAAGAAAGTATAACATGAATGTCGCATATGAGGGTTTTTTTCTTTCGTAATAGCTTTTACTATATACTAAATGTTTAACCGTTAACAAATTCGCAAAAGACCATTTCATGAAACCATGTTACAAATGAAGTGTAGAAAGTGATCAAAAATATATGGTGTCAGATGTGGGATTCGAACCCACGCCCACATTCGTGGACCAGAACACTCATTCCCACGAATGGGAAGGTATTAACCTTGAGTCTGGCGCCTTAGACCACTCGGCCAACCTGACATGACAACAATTTGGCTAATTTTAATAGTTAACCATCGTCTAAGGTACGGAAAACATTATAACTGAATAACTTGTACTTTTGGATTTTTATTAAATTCGTAATTGGCGCATTTTAGGATTTGAGGAATTTTTTCAACATCTCTAACCTTTTTTTCATCTGTCAAATGAACGTTTTATATGATTACTCAAAATTGTTCCACATGAAATTGAACATGGGCAAATCATTTCGTCTCACTTTCTTTTATTCCCTAAGCCCCCAATTCTCACTTGAACACTTCCCACTAGAACCATATAGGGCAAACTAAACAAACCAACATTTTTTTTCACAAAGCCAGTTGACAAATACATAAAATATCAGCAGAAAAGTCGTAAGGTAGCGTGGCCGAGCGGTCTAAGGCGCTGGTTTTAGGCACCAGTCTCATTGAGGCGTGGGTTCGAATCCCACCGCTGCCAAGAATTTTTTACTGAACAATTCAATTTTTCTATCCAAAAGACTCTTTCCAACCCTGTCGATTTTTTACAGAGAGAGAGAGAGAGAGAGAGAGAGAGAGAGAGAGAGAGAGAGAGAGAGAGAGAGAGAGCTAAGAACACGGACGAGGTTTTTTTTTTTTAAAGAATTCCTACAAATGAACGATAATGAATATTACCTGTTTCCAACTGACTACGAATTGCGAATTATCTACTTTCATGCACTTGATGCTTTCAGTCAGTACCTACATTTTTTTCCGTTTGCATTTTGGACACACCAGTCGGCTACACATTTGCACGGACTTCATGCGTATTGAACGGTGGTTGGGAAAATCCAATCACAAACTTTAAAACAAACATGAAGTTAATTCAGTGTTCTTTGGGAAACAATAACATTCAAGAGTGAACAATTTCTTCTTCCGCCCTAAAAACTCACTCCTCCGTTTTAACGTCCTACCCACTATGTGAAATCTATTTTTGATAATTGAGGATGAATTTCATTTGGCTCTTTGCTCAAACTGAGTTTACATGAGCTATTTTCAATCCACTGATGGTTCAGCAATTGATAACCTTACTAAATTATGACACTCTGATTTGGACAAGAAAGTATAACATGAATGTCGCATATGAGGGTTTTTTTCTTTCGTAATAGCTTTTACTATATACTAAATGTTTAACCGTTAACAAATTCGCAAAAGACCATTTCATGAAACCATGTTACAAATGAAGTGTAGAAAGTGGTCAAAAATATATGGTGTCAGATGTGGGATTCGAACCCACGCCCACATTCGTGGACCAGAACACTCATTCCCACGAATGGGAAGGTATTAACCTTGAGTCTGGCGCCTTAGACCACTCGGCCAACCTGACATGACAACAATTTGGCTAATTTTAATAGTTAACCATCGTCTAAGGTACGGAAAACATTATAACTGAATAACTTGTACTTTTGGATTTTTATTAAATTCGTAATTGGCGCATTTTAGGATTTGAGGAATTTTTTCAACATCTCTAACCTTTTTTTCATCTGTCAAATGAACGTTTTATATGATTACTCAAAATTGTTCCACATGAAATTGAACATGGGCAAATCATTTCGTCTCACTTTCTTTTATTCCCTAAGCCCCCAATTCTCACTTGAACACTTCCCACTAGAACCATATAGGGCAAACTAAACAAACCAACATTTTTTTTCACAAAGCCAGTTGACAAATACATAAAATATCAGCAGAAAAGTCGTAAGGTAGCGTGGCCGAGCGGTCTAAGGCGCTGGTTTTAGGCACCAGTCTCATTGAGGCGTGGGTTCGAATCCCACCGCTGCCAAGAATTTTTTACTGAACAATTCAATTTTTCTATCCAAAAGACTCTTTCCAACCCTGTCGATTTTTTACAGAGAGAGAGAGAGAGAGAGAGAGAGAGAGAGAGCTAAGAACACGGACGAGGTTTTTTTTTTTTTAAAGAATTCCTACAAATGAACGATAATGAATATTACCTGTTTCCAACTGACTACGAATTGCGAATTATCTACTTTCATGCACTTGATGCTTTCAGTCAGTACCTACATTTTTTTCCGTTTGCATTTTGGACACACCAGTCGGCTACACATTTGCACGGACTTCATGCGTATTGAACGGTGGTTGGGAAAATCCAATCACAAACTTTAAAACAAACATGAAGTTAATTCAGTGTTCTTTGGGAAACAATAACATTCAAGAGTGAACAATTTCTTCTTCCGCCCTAAAAACTCACTCCTCCGTTTTAACGTCCTACCCACTATGTGAAATCTATTTTTGATAATTGAGGATGAATTTCATTTGGCTCTTTGCTCAAACTGAGTTTACATGAGCTATTTTCAATCCACTGATGGTTCAGCAATTGATAACCTTACTAAATTATGACACTCTGATTTGGACAAGAAAGTATAACATGAATGTCGCATATGAGGGTTTTTTTCTTTCGTAATAGCTTTTACTATATACTAAATGTTTAACCGTTAACAAATTCGCAAAAGACCATTTCATGAAACCATGTTACAAATGAAGTGTAGAAAGTGATCAAAAATATATGGTGTCAGATGTGGGATTCGAACCCACGCCCACATTCGTGGACCAGAACACTCATTCCCACGAATGGGAAGGTATTAACCTTGAGTCTGGCGCCTTAGACCACTCGGCCAACCTGACATGACAACAATTTGGCTAATTTTAATAGTTAACCATCGTCTAAGGTACGGAAAACATTATAACTGAATAACTTGTACTTTTGGATTTTTATTAAATTCGTAATTGGCGCATTTTAGGATTTGAGGAATTTTTTCAACATCTCTAACCTTTTTTTCATCTGTCAAATGAACGTTTTATATGATTACTCAAAATTGTTCCACATGAAATTGAACATGGGCAAATCATTTCGTCTCACTTTCTTTTATTCCCTAAGCCCCCAATTCTCACTTGAACACTTCCCACTAGAACCATATAGGGCAAACTAAACAAACCAACATTTTTTTTCACAAAGCCAGTTGACAAATACATAAAATATCAGCAGAAAAGTCGTAAGGTAGCGTGGCCGAGCGGTCTAAGGCGCTGGTTTTAGGCACCAGTCTCATTGAGGCGTGGGTTCGAATCCCACCGCTGCCAAGAATTTTTTACTGAACAATTCAATTTTTCTATCCAAAAGACTCTTTCCAACCCTGTCGATTTTTTACAGAGAGAGAGAGAGAGAGAGAGAGAGAGAGAGAGAGAGAGAGAGAGAGAGAGAGCTAAGAACACGGACGAGGTTTTTTTTTTTTTAAAGAATTCCTACAAATGAACGATAATGAATATTACCTGTTTCCAACTGACTACGAATTGCGAATTATCTACTTTCATGCACTTGATGCTTTCAGTCAGTACCTACATTTTTTTCCGTTTGCATTTTGGACACACCAGTCGGCTACACATTTGCACGGACTTCATGCGTATTGAACGGTGGTTGGGAAAATCCAATCACAAACTTTAAAACAAACATGAAGTTAATTCAGTGTTCTTTGGGAAACAATAACATTCAAGAGTGAACAATTTCTTCTTCCGCCCTAAAAACTCACTCCTCCGTTTTAACGTCCTACCCACTATGTGAAATCTATTTTTGATAATTGAGGATGAATTTCATTTGGCTCTTTGCTCAAACTGAGTTTACATGAGCTATTTTCAATCCACTGATGGTTCAGCAATTGATAACCTTACTAAATTATGACACTCTGATTTGGACAAGAAAGTATAACATGAATGTCGCATATGAGGGTTTTTTTCTTTCGTAATAGCTTTTACTATATACTAAATGTTTAACCGTTAACAAATTCGCAAAAGACCATTTCATGAAACCATGTTACAAATGAAGTGTAGAAAGTGATCAAAAATATATGGTGTCAGATGTGGGATTCGAACCCACGCCCACATTCGTGGACCAGAACACTCATTCCCACGAATGGGAAGGTATTAACCTTGAGTCTGGCGCCTTAGACCACTCGGCCAACCTGACATGACAACAATTTGGCTAATTTTAATAGTTAACCATCGTCTAAGGTACGGAAAACATTATAACTGAATAACTTGTACTTTTGGATTTTTATTAAATTCGTAATTGGCGCATTTTAGGATTTGAGGAATTTTTTCAACATCTCTAACCTTTTTTTCATCTGTCAAATGAACGTTTTATATGATTACTCAAAATTGTTCCACATGAAATTGAACATGGGCAAATCATTTCGTCTCACTTTCTTTTATTCCCTAAGCCCCCAATTCTCACTTGAACACTTCCCACTAGAACCATATAGGGCAAACTAAACAAACCAACATTTTTTTTCACAAAGCCAGTTGACAAATACATAAAATATCAGCAGAAAAGTCGTAAGGTAGCGTGGCCGAGCGGTCTAAGGCGCTGGTTTTAGGCACCAGTCTCATTGAGGCGTGGGTTCGAATCCCACCGCTGCCAAGAATTTTTTACTGAACAATTCAATTTTTCTATCCAAAAGACTCTTTCCAACCCTGTCGATTTTTTACAGAGAGAGAGAGAGAGAGAGAGAGAGAGAGAGAGAGAGAGAGAGAGCTAAGAACACGGACGAGGTTTTTTTTTTTTAAAGAATTCCTACAAATGAACGATAATGAATATTACCTGTTTCCAACTGACTACGAATTGCGAATTATCTACTTTCATGCACTTGATGCTTTCAGTCAGTACCTACATTTTTTTCCGTTTGCATTTTGGACACACCAGTCGGCTACACATTTGCACGGACTTCATGCGTATTGAACGGTGGTTGGGAAAATCCAATCACAAACTTTAAAACAAACATGAAGTTAATTCAGTGTTCTTTGGGAAACAATAACATTCAAGAGTGAACAATTTCTTCTTCCGCCCTAAAAACTCACTCCTCCGTTTTAACGTCCTACCCACTATGTGAAATCTATTTTTGATAATTGAGGATGAATTTCATTTGGCTCTTTGCTCAAACTGAGTTTACATGAGCTATTTTCAATCCACTGATGGTTCAGCAATTGATAACCTTACTAAATTATGACACTCTGATTTGGACAAGAAAGTATAACATGAATGTCGCATATGAGGGTTTTTTTCTTTCGTAATAGCTTTTACTATATACTAAATGTTTAACCGTTAACAAATTCGCAAAAGACCATTTCATGAAACCATGTTACAAATGAAGTGTAGAAAGTGATCAAAAATATATGGTGTCAGATGTGGGATTCGAACCCACGCCCACATTCGTGGACCAGAACACTCATTCCCACGAATGGGAAGGTATTAACCTTGAGTCTGGCGCCTTAGACCACTCGGCCAACCTGACATGACAACAATTTGGCTAATTTTAATAGTTAACCATCGTCTAAGGTACGGAAAACATTATAACTGAATAACTTGTACTTTTGGATTTTTATTAAATTCGTAATTGGCGCATTTTAGGATTTGAGGAATTTTTTCAACATCTCTAACCTTTTTTTCATCTGTCAAATGAACGTTTTATATGATTACTCAAAATTGTTCCACATGAAATTGAACATGGGCAAATCATTTCGTCTCACTTTCTTTTATTCCCTAAGCCCCCAATTCTCACTTGAACACTTCCCACTAGAACCATATAGGGCAAACTAAACAAACCAACATTTTTTTTCACAAAGCCAGTTGACAAATACATAAAATATCAGCAGAAAAGTCGTAAGGTAGCGTGGCCGAGCGGTCTAAGGCGCTGGTTTTAGGCACCAGTCTCATTGAGGCGTGGGTTCGAATCCCACCGCTGCCAAGAATTTTTTACTGAACAATTCAATTTTTCTATCCAAAAGACTCTTTCCAACCCTGTCGATTTTTTACAGAGAGAGAGAGAGAGAGAGAGAGAGAGAGCTAAGAACACGGACGAGGTTTTTTTTTTTTTAAAGAATTCCTACAAATGAACGATAATGAATATTACCTGTTTCCAACTGACTACGAATTGCGAATTATCTACTTTCATGCACTTGATGCTTTCAGTCAGTACCTACATTTTTTTCCGTTTGCATTTTGGACACACCAGTCGGCTACACATTTGCACGGACTTCATGCGTATTGAACGGTGGTTGGGAAAATCCAATCACAAACTTTAAAACAAACATGAAGTTAATTCAGTGTTCTTTGGGAAACAATAACATTCAAGAGTGAACAATTTCTTCTTCCGCCCTAAAAACTCACTCCTCCGTTTTAACGTCCTACCCACTATGTGAAATCTATTTTTGATAATTGAGGATGAATTTCATTTGGCTCTTTGCTCAAACTGAGTTTACATGAGCTATTTTCAATCCACTGATGGTTCAGCAATTGATAACCTTACTAAATTATGACACTCTGATTTGGACAAGAAAGTATAACATGAATGTCGCATATGAGGGTTTTTTTCTTTCGTAATAGCTTTTACTATATACTAAATGTTTAACCGTTAACAAATTCGCAAAAGACCATTTCATGAAACCATGTTACAAATGAAGTGTAGAAAGTGATCAAAAATATATGGTGTCAGATGTGGGATTCGAACCCACGCCCACATTCGTGGACCAGAACACTCATTCCCACGAATGGGAAGGTATTAACCTTGAGTCTGGCGCCTTAGACCACTCGGCCAACCTGACATGACAACAATTTGGCTAATTTTAATAGTTAACCATCGTCTAAGGTACGGAAAACATTATAACTGAATAACTTGTACTTTTGGATTTTTATTAAATTCGTAATTGGCGCATTTTAGGATTTGAGGAATTTTTTCAACATCTCTAACCTTTTTTTCATCTGTCAAATGAACGTTTTATATGATTACTCAAAATTGTTCCACATGAAATTGAACATGGGCAAATCATTTCGTCTCACTTTCTTTTATTCCCTAAGCCCCCAATTCTCACTTGAACACTTCCCACTAGAACCATATAGGGCAAACTAAACAAACCAACATTTTTTTTCACAAAGCCAGTTGACAAATACATAAAATATCAGCAGAAAAGTCGTAAGGTAGCGTGGCCGAGCGGTCTAAGGCGCTGGTTTTAGGCACCAGTCTCATTGAGGCGTGGGTTCGAATCCCACCGCTGCCAAGAATTTTTTACTGAACAATTCAATTTTTCTATCCAAAAGACTCTTTCCAACCCTGTCGATTTTTTACAGAGAGAGAGAGAGAGAGAGAGAGAGAGAGAGAGAGAGCTAAGAACGCGGACGAGGTTTTTTTTTTTAAAGAATTCCTACAAATGAACGATAATGAATATTACCTGTTTCCAACTGACTACGAATTGCGAATTATCTACTTTCATGCACTTGATGCTTTCAGTCAGTACCTACATTTTTTTCCGTTTGCATTTTGGACACACCAGTCGGCTACACATTTGCACGGACTTCATGCGTATTGAACGGTGGTTGGGAAAATCCAATCACAAACTTTAAAACAAACATGAAGTTAATTCAGTGTTCTTTGGGAAACAATAACATTCAAGAGTGAACAATTTCTTCTTCCGCCCTAAAAACTCACTCCTCCGTTTTAACGTCCTACCCACTATGTGAAATCTATTTTTGATAATTGAGGATGAATTTCATTTGGCTCTTTGCTCAAACTGAGTTTACATGAGCTATTTTCAATCCACTGATGGTTCAGCAATTGATAACCTTACTAAATTATGACACTCTGATTTGGACAAGAAAGTATAACATGAATGTCGCATATGAGGGTTTTTTTCTTTCGTAATAGCTTTTACTATATACTAAATGTTTAACCGTTAACAAATTCGCAAAAGACCATTTCATGAAACCATGTTACAAATGAAGTGTAGAAAGTGATCAAAAATATATGGTGTCAGATGTGGGATTCGAACCCACGCCCACATTCGTGGACCAGAACACTCATTCCCACGAATGGGAAGGTATTAACCTTGAGTCTGGCGCCTTAGACCACTCGGCCAACCTGACATGACAACAATTTGGCTAATTTTAATAGTTAACCATCGTCTAAGGTACGGAAAACATTATAACTGAATAACTTGTACTTTTGGATTTTTATTAAATTCGTAATTGGCGCATTTTAGGATTTGAGGAATTTTTTCAACATCTCTAACCTTTTTTTCATCTGTCAAATGAACGTTTTATATGATTACTCAAAATTGTTCCACATGAAATTGAACATGGGCAAATCATTTCGTCTCACTTTCTTTTATTCCCTAAGCCCCCAATTCTCACTTGAACACTTCCCACTAGAACCATATAGGGCAAACTAAACAAACCAACATTTTTTTTCACAAAGCCAGTTGACAAATACATAAAATATCAGCAGAAAAGTCGTAAGGTAGCGTGGCCGAGCGGTCTAAGGCGCTGGTTTTAGGCACCAGTCTCATTGAGGCGTGGGTTCGAATCCCACCGCTGCCAAGAATTTTTTACTGAACAATTCAATTTTTCTATCCAAAAGACTCTTTCCAACCCTGTCGATTTTTTACAGAGAGAGAGAGAGAGAGAGAGAGAGAGAGAGAGAGAGAGAGAGAGAGCTAAGAACACGGACGAGGTTTTTTTTTTTTAAAGAATTCCTACAAATGAACGATAATGAATATTACCTGTTTCCAACTGACTACGAATTGCGAATTATCTACTTTCATGCACTTGATGCTTTCAGTCAGTACCTACATTTTTTTCCGTTTGCATTTTGGACACACCAGTCGGCTACACATTTGCACGGACTTCATGCGTATTGAACGGTGGTTGGGAAAATCCAATCACAAACTTTAAAACAAACATGAAGTTAATTCAGTGTTCTTTGGGAAACAATAACATTCAAGAGTGAACAATTTCTTCTTCCGCCCTAAAAACTCACTCCTCCGTTTTAACGTCCTACCCACTATGTGAAATCTATTTTTGATAATTGAGGATGAATTTCATTTGGCTCTTTGCTCAAACTGAGTTTACATGAGCTATTTTCAATCCACTGATGGTTCAGCAATTGATAACCTTACTAAATTATGACACTCTGATTTGGACAAGAAAGTATAACATGAATGTCGCATATGAGGGTTTTTTTCTTTCGTAATAGCTTTTACTATATACTAAATGTTTAACCGTTAACAAATTCGCAAAAGACCATTTCATGAAACCATGTTACAAATGAAGTGTAGAAAGTGGTCAAAAATATATGGTGTCAGATGTGGGATTCGAACCCACGCCCACATTCGTGGACCAGAACACTCATTCCCACGAATGGGAAGGTATTAACCTTGAGTCTGGCGCCTTAGACCACTCGGCCAACCTGACATGACAACAATTTGGCTAATTTTAATAGTTAACCATCGTCTAAGGTACGGAAAACATTATAACTGAATAACTTGTACTTTTGGATTTTTATTAAATTCGTAATTGGCGCATTTTAGGATTTGAGGAATTTTTTCAACATCTCTAACCTTTTTTTCATCTGTCAAATGAACGTTTTATATGATTACTCAAAATTGTTCCACATGAAATTGAACATGGGCAAATCATTTCGTCTCACTTTCTTTTATTCCCTAAGCCCCCAATTCTCACTTGAACACTTCCCACTAGAACCATATAGGGCAAACTAAACAAACCAACATTTTTTTTCACAAAGCCAGTTGACAAATACATAAAATATCAGCAGAAAAGTCGTAAGGTAGCGTGGCCGAGCGGTCTAAGGCGCTGGTTTTAGGCACCAGTCTCATTGAGGCGTGGGTTCGAATCCCACCGCTGCCAAGAATTTTTTACTGAACAATTCAATTTTTCTATCCAAAAGACTCTTTCCAACCCTGTCGATTTTTTACAGAGAGAGAGAGAGAGAGAGAGAGAGAGAGAGAGAGCTAAGAACACGGACGAGGTTTTTTTTTTTTTAAAGAATTCCTACAAATGAACGATAATGAATATTACCTGTTTCCAACTGACTACGAATTGCGAATTATCTACTTTCATGCACTTGATGCTTTCAGTCAGTACCTACATTTTTTTCCGTTTGCATTTTGGACACACCAGTCGGCTACACATTTGCACGGACTTCATGCGTATTGAACGGTGGTTGGGAAAATCCAATCACAAACTTTAAAACAAACATGAAGTTAATTCAGTGTTCTTTGGGAAACAATAACATTCAAGAGTGAACAATTTCTTCTTCCGCCCTAAAAACTCACTCCTCCGTTTTAACGTCCTACCCACTATGTGAAATCTATTTTTGATAATTGAGGATGAATTTCATTTGGCTCTTTGCTCAAACTGAGTTTACATGAGCTATTTTCAATCCACTGATGGTTCAGCAATTGATAACCTTACTAAATTATGACACTCTGATTTGGACAAGAAAGTATAACATGAATGTCGCATATGAGGGTTTTTTTCTTTCGTAATAGCTTTTACTATATACTAAATGTTTAACCGTTAACAAATTCGCAAAAGACCATTTCATGAAACCATGTTACAAATGAAGTGTAGAAAGTGATCAAAAATATATGGTGTCAGATGTGGGATTCGAACCCACGCCCACATTCGTGGACCAGAACACTCATTCCCACGAATGGGAAGGTATTAACCTTGAGTCTGGCGCCTTAGACCACTCGGCCAACCTGACATGACAACAATTTGGCTAATTTTAATAGTTAACCATCGTCTAAGGTACGGAAAACATTATAACTGAATAACTTGTACTTTTGGATTTTTATTAAATTCGTAATTGGCGCATTTTAGGATTTGAGGAATTTTTTCAACATCTCTAACCTTTTTTTCATCTGTCAAATGAACGTTTTATATGATTACTCAAAATTGTTCCACATGAAATTGAACATGGGCAAATCATTTCGTCTCACTTTCTTTTATTCCCTAAGCCCCCAATTCTCACTTGAACACTTCCCACTAGAACCATATAGGGCAAACTAAACAAACCAACATTTTTTTTCACAAAGCCAGTTGACAAATACATAAAATATCAGCAGAAAAGTCGTAAGGTAGCGTGGCCGAGCGGTCTAAGGCGCTGGTTTTAGGCACCAGTCTCATTGAGGCGTGGGTTCGAATCCCACCGCTGCCAAGAATTTTTTACTGAACAATTCAATTTTTCTATCCAAAAGACTCTTTCCAACCCTGTCGATTTTTTACAGAGAGAGAGAGAGAGAGAGAGAGAGAGAGAGAGAGAGAGAGAGAGCTAAGAACACGGACGA
Source organism: Mytilus galloprovincialis (assembly GCA_037788925.1). Taxonomy (NCBI): domain Eukaryota; kingdom Metazoa; phylum Mollusca; class Bivalvia; order Mytilida; family Mytilidae; genus Mytilus; species Mytilus galloprovincialis. The sequence goes on along the minus strand of CM075340.1, from coordinate 2,681,529 downwards.
GGTTTTTTTTTTTTTAAAGAATTCCTACAAATGAACGATAATGAATATTACCTGTTTCCAACTGACTACGAATTGCGAATTATCTACTTTCATGCACTTGATGCTTTCAGTCAGTACCTACATTTTTTTCCGTTTGCATTTTGGACACACCAGTCGGCTACACATTTGCACGGACTTCATGCGTATTGAACGGTGGTTGGGAAAATCCAATCACAAACTTTAAAACAAACATGAAGTTAATTCAGTGTTCTTTGGGAAACAATAACATTCAAGAGTGAACAATTTCTTCTTCCGCCCTAAAAACTCACTCCTCCGTTTTAACGTCCTACCCACTATGTGAAATCTATTTTTGATAATTGAGGATGAATTTCATTTGGCTCTTTGCTCAAACTGAGTTTACATGAGCTATTTTCAATCCACTGATGGTTCAGCAATTGATAACCTTACTAAATTATGACACTCTGATTTGGACAAGAAAGTATAACATGAATGTCGCATATGAGGGTTTTTTTCTTTCGTAATAGCTTTTACTATATACTAAATGTTTAACCGTTAACAAATTCGCAAAAGACCATTTCATGAAACCATGTTACAAATGAAGTGTAGAAAGTGATCAAAAATATATGGTGTCAGATGTGGGATTCGAACCCACGCCCACATTCGTGGACCAGAACACTCATTCCCACGAATGGGAAGGTATTAACCTTGAGTCTGGCGCCTTAGACCACTCGGCCAACCTGACATGACAACAATTTGGCTAATTTTAATAGTTAACCATCGTCTAAGGTACGGAAAACATTATAACTGAATAACTTGTACTTTTGGATTTTTATTAAATTCGTAATTGGCGCATTTTAGGATTTGAGGAATTTTTTCAACATCTCTAACCTTTTTTTCATCTGTCAAATGAACGTTTTATATGATTACTCAAAATTGTTCCACATGAAATTGAACATGGGCAAATCATTTCGTCTCACTTTCTTTTATTCCCTAAGCCCCCAATTCTCACTTGAACACTTCCCACTAGAACCATATAGGGCAAACTAAACAAACCAACATTTTTTTTCACAAAGCCAGTTGACAAATACATAAAATATCAGCAGAAAAGTCGTAAGGTAGCGTGGCCGAGCGGTCTAAGGCGCTGGTTTTAGGCACCAGTCTCATTGAGGCGTGGGTTCGAATCCCACCGCTGCCAAGAATTTTTTACTGAACAATTCAATTTTTCTATCCAAAAGACTCTTTCCAACCCTGTCGATTTTTTACAGAGAGAGAGAGAGAGAGAGAGAGAGAGAGAGAGAGAGAGAGAGAGAGAGCTAAGAACACGGACGAGGTTTTTTTTTTTTTAAAGAATTCCTACAAATGAACGATAATGAATATTACCTGTTTCCAACTGACTACGAATTGCGAATTATCTACTTTCATGCACTTGATGCTTTCAGTCAGTACCTACATTTTTTTCCGTTTGCATTTTGGACACACCAGTCGGCTACACATTTGCACGGACTTCATGCGTATTGAACGGTGGTTGGGAAAATCCAATCACAAACTTTAAAACAAACATGAAGTTAATTCAGTGTTCTTTGGGAAACAATAACATTCAAGAGTGAACAATTTCTTCTTCCGCCCTAAAAACTCACTCCTCCGTTTTAACGTCCTACCCACTATGTGAAATCTATTTTTGATAATTGAGGATGAATTTCATTTGGCTCTTTGCTCAAACTGAGTTTACATGAGCTATTTTCAATCCACTGATGGTTCAGCAATTGATAACCTTACTAAATTATGACACTCTGATTTGGACAAGAAAGTATAACATGAATGTCGCATATGAGGGTTTTTTTCTTTCGTAATAGCTTTTACTATATACTAAATGTTTAACCGTTAACAAATTCGCAAAAGACCATTTCATGAAACCATGTTACAAATGAAGTGTAGAAAGTGATCAAAAATATATGGTGTCAGATGTGGGATTCGAACCCACGCCCACATTCGTGGACCAGAACACTCATTCCCACGAATGGGAAGGTATTAACCTTGAGTCTGGCGCCTTAGACCACTCGGCCAACCTGACATGACAACAATTTGGCTAATTTTAATAGTTAACCATCGTCTAAGGTACGGAAAACATTATAACTGAATAACTTGTACTTTTGGATTTTTATTAAATTCGTAATTGGCGCATTTTAGGATTTGAGGAATTTTTTCAACATCTCTAACCTTTTTTTCATCTGTCAAATGAACGTTTTATATGATTACTCAAAATTGTTCCACATGAAATTGAACATGGGCAAATCATTTCGTCTCACTTTCTTTTATTCCCTAAGCCCCCAATTCTCACTTGAACACTTCCCACTAGAACCATATAGGGCAAACTAAACAAACCAACATTTTTTTTCACAAAGCCAGTTGACAAATACATAAAATATCAGCAGAAAAGTCGTAAGGTAGCGTGGCCGAGCGGTCTAAGGCGCTGGTTTTAGGCACCAGTCTCATTGAGGCGTGGGTTCGAATCCCACCGCTGCCAAGAATTTTTTACTGAACAATTCAATTTTTCTATCCAAAAGACTCTTTCCAACCCTGTCGATTTTTTACAGAGAGAGAGAGAGAGAGAGAGAGAGAGAGAGAGAGAGAGAGAGAGAGCTAAGAACACGGACGAGGTTTTTTTTTTTTAAAGAATTCCTACAAATGAACGATAATGAATATTACCTGTTTCCAACTGACTACGAATTGCGAATTATCTACTTTCATGCACTTGATGCTTTCAGTCAGTACCTACATTTTTTTCCGTTTGCATTTTGGACACACCAGTCGGCTACACATTTGCACGGACTTCATGCGTATTGAACGGTGGTTGGGAAAATCCAATCACAAACTTTAAAACAAACATGAAGTTAATTCAGTGTTCTTTGGGAAACAATAACATTCAAGAGTGAACAATTTCTTCTTCCGCCCTAAAAACTCACTCCTCCGTTTTAACGTCCTACCCACTATGTGAAATCTATTTTTGATAATTGAGGATGAATTTCATTTGGCTCTTTGCTCAAACTGAGTTTACATGAGCTATTTTCAATCCACTGATGGTTCAGCAATTGATAACCTTACTAAATTATGACACTCTGATTTGGACAAGAAAGTATAACATGAATGTCGCATATGAGGGTTTTTTTCTTTCGTAATAGCTTTTACTATATACTAAATGTTTAACCGTTAACAAATTCGCAAAAGACCATTTCATGAAACCATGTTACAAATGAAGTGTAGAAAGTGATCAAAAATATATGGTGTCAGATGTGGGATTCGAACCCACGCCCACATTCGTGGACCAGAACACTCATTCCCACGAATGGGAAGGTATTAACCTTGAGTCTGGCGCCTTAGACCACTCGGCCAACCTGACATGACAACAATTTGGCTAATTTTAATAGTTAACCATCGTCTAAGGTACGGAAAACATTATAACTGAATAACTTGTACTTTTGGATTTTTATTAAATTCGTAATTGGCGCATTTTAGGATTTGAGGAATTTTTTCAACATCTCTAACCTTTTTTTCATCTGTCAAATGAACGTTTTATATGATTACTCAAAATTGTTCCACATGAAATTGAACATGGGCAAATCATTTCGTCTCACTTTCTTTTATTCCCTAAGCCCCCAATTCTCACTTGAACACTTCCCACTAGAACCATATAGGGCAAACTAAACAAACCAACATTTTTTTTCACAAAGCCAGTTGACAAATACATAAAATATCAGCAGAAAAGTCGTAAGGTAGCGTGGCCGAGCGGTCTAAGGCGCTGGTTTTAGGCACCAGTCTCATTGAGGCGTGGGTTCGAATCCCACCGCTGCCAAGAATTTTTTACTGAACAATTCAATTTTTCTATCCAAAAGACTCTTTCCAACCCTGTCGATTTTTTACAGAGAGAGAGAGAGAGAGAGAGAGAGAGAGAGAGAGCTAAGAACACGGACGAGGTTTTTTTTTTTTTAAAGAATTCCTACAAATGAACGATAATGAATATTACCTGTTTCCAACTGACTACGAATTGCGAATTATCTACTTTCATGCACTTGATGCTTTCAGTCAGTACCTACATTTTTTTCCGTTTGCATTTTGGACACACCAGTCGGCTACACATTTGCACGGACTTCATGCGTATTGAACGGTGGTTGGGAAAATCCAATCACAAACTTTAAAACAAACATGAAGTTAATTCAGTGTTCTTTGGGAAACAATAACATTCAAGAGTGAACAATTTCTTCTTCCGCCCTAAAAACTCACTCCTCCGTTTTAACGTCCTACCCACTATGTGAAATCTATTTTTGATAATTGAGGATGAATTTCATTTGGCTCTTTGCTCAAACTGAGTTTACATGAGCTATTTTCAATCCACTGATGGTTCAGCAATTGATAACCTTACTAAATTATGACACTCTGATTTGGACAAGAAAGTATAACATGAATGTCGCATATGAGGGTTTTTTTCTTTCGTAATAGCTTTTACTATATACTAAATGTTTAACCGTTAACAAATTCGCAAAAGACCATTTCATGAAACCATGTTACAAATGAAGTGTAGAAAGTGATCAAAAATATATGGTGTCAGATGTGGGATTCGAACCCACGCCCACATTCGTGGACCAGAACACTCATTCCCACGAATGGGAAGGTATTAACCTTGAGTCTGGCGCCTTAGACCACTCGGCCAACCTGACATGACAACAATTTGGCTAATTTTAATAGTTAACCATCGTCTAAGGTACGGAAAACATTATAACTGAATAACTTGTACTTTTGGATTTTTATTAAATTCGTAATTGGCGCATTTTAGGATTTGAGGAATTTTTTCAACATCTCTAACCTTTTTTTCATCTGTCAAATGAACGTTTTATATGATTACTCAAAATTGTTCCACATGAAATTGAACATGGGCAAATCATTTCGTCTCACTTTCTTTTATTCCCTAAGCCCCCAATTCTCACTTGAACACTTCCCACTAGAACCATATAGGGCAAACTAAACAAACCAACATTTTTTTTCACAAAGCCAGTTGACAAATACATAAAATATCAGCAGAAAAGTCGTAAGGTAGCGTGGCCGAGCGGTCTAAGGCGCTGGTTTTAGGCACCAGTCTCATTGAGGCGTGGGTTCGAATCCCACCGCTGCCAAGAATTTTTTACTGAACAATTCAATTTTTCTATCCAAAAGACTCTTTCCAACCCTGTCGATTTTTTACAGAGAGAGAGAGAGAGAGAGAGAGAGCTAAGAACGCGGACGAGGTTTTTTTTTTTAAAGAATTCCTACAAATGAACGATAATGAATATTACCTGTTTCCAACTGACTACGAATTGCGAATTATCTACTTTCATGCACTTGATGCTTTCAGTCAGTACCTACATTTTTTTCCGTTTGCATTTTGGACACACCAGTCGGCTACACATTTGCACGGACTTCATGCGTATTGAACGGTGGTTGGGAAAATCCAATCACAAACTTTAAAACAAACATGAAGTTAATTCAGTGTTCTTTGGGAAACAATAACATTCAAGAGTGAACAATTTCTTCTTCCGCCCTAAAAACTCACTCCTCCGTTTTAACGTCCTACCCACTATGTGAAATCTATTTTTGATAATTGAGGATGAATTTCATTTGGCTCTTTGCTCAAACTGAGTTTACATGAGCTATTTTCAATCCACTGATGGTTCAGCAATTGATAACCTTACTAAATTATGACACTCTGATTTGGACAAGAAAGTATAACATGAATGTCGCATATGAGGGTTTTTTTCTTTCGTAATAGCTTTTACTATATACTAAATGTTTAACCGTTAACAAATTCGCAAAAGACCATTTCATGAAACCATGTTACAAATGAAGTGTAGAAAGTGATCAAAAATATATGGTGTCAGATGTGGGATTCGAACCCACGCCCACATTCGTGGACCAGAACACTCATTCCCACGAATGGGAAGGTATTAACCTTGAGTCTGGCGCCTTAGACCACTCGGCCAACCTGACATGACAACAATTTGGCTAATTTTAATAGTTAACCATCGTCTAAGGTACGGAAAACATTATAACTGAATAACTTGTACTTTTGGATTTTTATTAAATTCGTAATTGGCGCATTTTAGGATTTGAGGAATTTTTTCAACATCTCTAACCTTTTTTTCATCTGTCAAATGAACGTTTTATATGATTACTCAAAATTGTTCCACATGAAATTGAACATGGGCAAATCATTTCGTCTCACTTTCTTTTATTCCCTAAGCCCCCAATTCTCACTTGAACACTTCCCACTAGAACCATATAGGGCAAACTAAACAAACCAACATTTTTTTTCACAAAGCCAGTTGACAAATACATAAAATATCAGCAGAAAAGTCGTAAGGTAGCGTGGCCGAGCGGTCTAAGGCGCTGGTTTTAGGCACCAGTCTCATTGAGGCGTGGGTTCGAATCCCACCGCTGCCAAGAATTTTTTACTGAACAATTCAATTTTTCTATCCAAAAGACTCTTTCCAACCCTGTCGATTTTTTACAGAGAGAGAGAGAGAGAGAGAGAGAGAGAGAGAGAGAGAGCTAAGAACACGGACGAGGTTTTTTTTTTTAAAGAATTCCTACAAATGAACGATAATGAATATTACCTGTTTCCAACTGACTACGAATTGCGAATTATCTACTTTCATGCACTTGATGCTTTCAGTCAGTACCTACATTTTTTTCCGTTTGCATTTTGGACACACCAGTCGGCTACACATTTGCACGGACTTCATGCGTATTGAACGGTGGTTGGGAAAATCCAATCACAAACTTTAAAACAAACATGAAGTTAATTCAGTGTTCTTTGGGAAACAATAACATTCAAGAGTGAACAATTTCTTCTTCCGCCCTAAAAACTCACTCCTCCGTTTTAACGTCCTACCCACTATGTGAAATCTATTTTTGATAATTGAGGATGAATTTCATTTGGCTCTTTGCTCAAACTGAGTTTACATGAGCTATTTTCAATCCACTGATGGTTCAGCAATTGATAACCTTACTAAATTATGACACTCTGATTTGGACAAGAAAGTATAACATGAATGTCGCATATGAGGGTTTTTTCTTTCGTAATAGCTTTTACTATATACTAAATGTTTAACCGTTAACAAATTCGCAAAAGACCATTTCATGAAACCATGTTACAAATGAAGTGTAGAAAGTGATCAAAAATATATGGTGTCAGATGTGGGATTCGAACCCACGCCCACATTCGTGGACCAGAACACTCATTCCCACGAATGGGAAGGTATTAACCTTGAGTCTGGCGCCTTAGACCACTCGGCCAACCTGACATGACAACAATTTGGCTAATTTTAATAGTTAACCATCGTCTAAGGTACGGAAAACATTATAACTGAATAACTTGTACTTTTGGATTTTTATTAAATTCGTAATTGGCGCATTTTAGGATTTGAGGAATTTTTTCAACATCTCTAACCTTTTTTTCATCTGTCAAATGAACGTTTTATATGATTACTCAAAATTGTTCCACATGAAATTGAACATGGGCAAATCATTTCGTCTCACTTTCTTTTATTCCCTAAGCCCCCAATTCTCACTTGAACACTTCCCACTAGAACCATATAGGGCAAACTAAACAAACCAACATTTTTTTTCACAAAGCCAGTTGACAAATACATAAAATATCAGCAGAAAAGTCGTAAGGTAGCGTGGCCGAGCGGTCTAAGGCGCTGGTTTTAGGCACCAGTCTCATTGAGGCGTGGGTTCGAATCCCACCGCTGCCAAGAATTTTTTACTGAACAATTCAATTTTTCTATCCAAAAGACTCTTTCCAACCCTGTCGATTTTTTACAGAGAGAGAGAGAGAGAGAGAGAGAGAGAGAGAGAGAGAGAGAGAGCTAAGAACACGGACGAGGTTTTTTTTTTTAAAGAATTCCTACAAATGAACGATAATGAATATTACCTGTTTCCAACTGACTACGAATTGCGAATTATCTACTTTCATGCACTTGATGCTTTCAGTCAGTACCTACATTTTTTTCCGTTTGCATTTTGGACACACCAGTCGGCTACACATTTGCACGGACTTCATGCGTATTGAACGGTGGTTGGGAAAATCCAATCACAAACTTTAAAACAAACATGAAGTTAATTCAGTGTTCTTTGGGAAACAATAACATTCAAGAGTGAACAATTTCTTCTTCCGCCCTAAAAACTCACTCCTCCGTTTTAACGTCCTACCCACTATGTGAAATCTATTTTTGATAATTGAGGATGAATTTCATTTGGCTCTTTGCTCAAACTGAGTTTACATGAGCTATTTTCAATCCACTGATGGTTCAGCAATTGATAACCTTACTAAATTATGACACTCTGATTTGGACAAGAAAGTATAACATGAATGTCGCATATGAGGGTTTTTTTCTTTCGTAATAGCTTTTACTATATACTAAATGTTTAACCGTTAACAAATTCGCAAAAGACCATTTCATGAAACCATGTTACAAATGAAGTGTAGAAAGTGATCAAAAATATATGGTGTCAGATGTGGGATTCGAACCCACGCCCACATTCGTGGACCAGAACACTCATTCCCACGAATGGGAAGGTATTAACCTTGAGTCTGGCGCCTTAGACCACTCGGCCAACCTGACATGACAACAATTTGGCTAATTTTAATAGTTAACCATCGTCTAAGGTACGGAAAACATTATAACTGAATAACTTGTACTTTTGGATTTTTATTAAATTCGTAATTGGCGCATTTTAGGATTTGAGGAATTTTTTCAACATCTCTAACCTTTTTTTCATCTGTCAAATGAACGTTTTATATGATTACTCAAAATTGTTCCACATGAAATTGAACATGGGCAAATCATTTCGTCTCACTTTCTTTTATTCCCTAAGCCCCCAATTCTCACTTGAACACTTCCCACTAGAACCATATAGGGCAAACTAAACAAACCAACATTTTTTTTCACAAAGCCAGTTGACAAATACATAAAATATCAGCAGAAAAGTCGTAAGGTAGCGTGGCCGAGCGGTCTAAGGCGCTGGTTTTAGGCACCAGTCTCATTGAGGCGTGGGTTCGAATCCCACCGCTGCCAAGAATTTTTTACTGAACAATTCAATTTTTCTATCCAAAAGACTCTTTCCAACCCTGTCGATTTTTTACAGAGAGAGAGAGAGAGAGAGAGAGAGAGAGAGAGAGAGAGAGAGAGAGAGCTAAGAACACGGACGAGGTTTTTTTTTTTTAAAGAATTCCTACAAATGAACGATAATGAATATTACCTGTTTCCAACTGACTACGAATTGCGAATTATCTACTTTCATGCACTTGATGCTTTCAGTCAGTACCTACATTTTTTTCCGTTTGCATTTTGGACACACCAGTCGGCTACACATTTGCACGGACTTCATGCGTATTGAACGGTGGTTGGGAAAATCCAATCACAAACTTTAAAACAAACATGAAGTTAATTCAGTGTTCTTTGGGAAACAATAACATTCAAGAGTGAACAATTTCTTCTTCCGCCCTAAAAACTCACTCCTCCGTTTTAACGTCCTACCCACTATGTGAAATCTATTTTTGATAATTGAGGATGAATTTCATTTGGCTCTTTGCTCAAACTGAGTTTACATGAGCTATTTTCAATCCACTGATGGTTCAGCAATTGATAACCTTACTAAATTATGACACTCTGATTTGGACAAGAAAGTATAACATGAATGTCGCATATGAGGGTTTTTTTCTTTCGTAATAGCTTTTACTATATACTAAATGTTTAACCGTTAACAAATTCGCAAAAGACCATTTCATGAAACCATGTTACAAATGAAGTGTAGAAAGTGATCAAAAATATATGGTGTCAGATGTGGGATTCGAACCCACGCCCACATTCGTGGACCAGAACACTCATTCCCACGAATGGGAAGGTATTAACCTTGAGTCTGGCGCCTTAGACCACTCGGCCAACCTGACATGACAACAATTTGGCTAATTTTAATAGTTAACCATCGTCTAAGGTACGGAAAACATTATAACTGAATAACTTGTACTTTTGGATTTTTATTAAATTCGTAATTGGCGCATTTTAGGATTTGAGGAATTTTTTCAACATCTCTAACCTTTTTTTCATCTGTCAAATGAACGTTTTATATGATTACTCAAAATTGTTCCACATGAAATTGAACATGGGCAAATCATTTCGTCTCACTTTCTTTTATTCCCTAAGCCCCCAATTCTCACTTGAACACTTCCCACTAGAACCATATAGGGCAAACTAAACAAACCAACATTTTTTTTCACAAAGCCAGTTGACAAATACATAAAATATCAGCAGAAAAGTCGTAAGGTAGCGTGGCCGAGCGGTCTAAGGCGCTGGTTTTAGGCACCAGTCTCATTGAGGCGTGGGTTCGAATCCCACCGCTGCCAAGAATTTTTTACTGAACAATTCAATTTTTCTATCCAAAAGACTCTTTCCAACCCTGTCGATTTTTTACAGAGAGAGAGAGAGAGAGCTAAGAACACGGACGAGGTTTTTTTTTTTAAAGAATTCCTACAAATGAACGATAATGAATATTACCTGTTTCCAACTGACTACGAATTGCGAATTATCTACTTTCATGCACTTGATGCTTTCAGTCAGTACCTACATTTTTTTCCGTTTGCATTTTGGACACACCAGTCGGCTACACATTTGCACGGACTTCATGCGTATTGAACGGTGGTTGGGAAAATCCAATCACAAACTTTAAAACAAACATGAAGTTAATTCAGTGTTCTTTGGGAAACAATAACATTCAAGAGTGAACAATTTCTTCTTCCGCCCTAAAAACTCACTCCTCCGTTTTAACGTCCTACCCACTATGTGAAATCTATTTTTGATAATTGAGGATGAATTTCATTTGGCTCTTTGCTCAAACTGAGTTTACATGAGCTATTTTCAATCCACTGATGGTTCAGCAATTGATAACCTTACTAAATTATGACACTCTGATTTGGACAAGAAAGTATAACATGAATGTCGCATATGAGGGTTTTTTTCTTTCGTAATAGCTTTTACTATATACTAAATGTTTAACCGTTAACAAATTCGCAAAAGACCATTTCATGAAACCATGTTACAAATGAAGTGTAGAAAGTGATCAAAAATATATGGTGTCAGATGTGGGATTCGAACCCACGCCCACATTCGTGGACCAGAACACTCATTCCCACGAATGGGAAGGTATTAACCTTGAGTCTGGCGCCTTAGACCACTCGGCCAACCTGACATGACAACAATTTGGCTAATTTTAATAGTTAACCATCGTCTAAGGTACGGAAAACATTATAACTGAATAACTTGTACTTTTGGATTTTTATTAAATTCGTAATTGGCGCATTTTAGGATTTGAGGAATTTTTTCAACATCTCTAACCTTTTTTTCATCTGTCAAATGAACGTTTTATATGATTACTCAAAATTGTTCCACATGAAATTGAACATGGGCAAATCATTTCGTCTCACTTTCTTTTATTCCCTAAGCCCCCAATTCTCACTTGAACACTTCCCACTAGAACCATATAGGGCAAACTAAACAAACCAACATTTTTTTTCACAAAGCCAGTTGACAAATACATAAAATATCAGCAGAAAAGTCGTAAGGTAGCGTGGCCGAGCGGTCTAAGGCGCTGATTTTAGGCACCAGTCTCATTGAGGCGTGGGTTCGAATCCCACCGCTGCCAAGAATTTTTTACTGAACAATTCAATTTTTCTATCCAAAAGACTCTTTCCAACCCTGTCGATTTTTTACAGAGAGAGAGAGAGAGAGAGAGAGAGAGAGAGAGCTAAGAACACGGACGAGGTTTTTTTTTTAAAGAATTCCTACAAATGAACGATAATGAATATTACCTGTTTCCAACTGACTACGAATTGCGAATTATCTACTTTCATGCACTTGATGCTTTCAGTCAGTACCTACATTTTTTCCGTTTGCATTTTGGACACACCAGTCGGCTACACATTTGCACGGACTTCATGCGTATTGAACGGTGGTTGGGAAAATCCAATCACAAACTTTAAAACAAACATGAAGTTAATTCAGTGTTCTTTGGGAAACAATAACATTCAAGAGTGAACAATTTCTTCTTCCGCCCTAAAAACTCACTCCTCCGTTTTAACGTCCTACCCACTATGTGAAATCTATTTTTGATAATTGAGGATGAATTTCATTTGGCTCTTTGCTCAAACTGAGTTTACATGAGCTATTTTCAATCCACTGATGGTTCAGCAATTGATAACCTTACTAAATTATGACACTCTGATTTGGACAAGAAAGTATAACATGAATGTCGCATATGAGGGTTTTTTTCTTTCGTAATAGCTTTTACTATATACTAAATGTTTAACCGTTAACAAATTCGCAAAAGACCATTTCATGAAACCATGTTACAAATGAAGTGTAGAAAGTGATCAAAAATATATGGTGTCAGATGTGGGATTCGAACCCACGCCCACATTCGTGGACCAGAACACTCATTCCCACGAATGGGAAGGTATTAACCTTGAGTCTGGCGCCTTAGACCACTCGGCCAACCTGACATGACAACAATTTGGCTAATTTTAATAGTTAACCATCGTCTAAGGTACGGAAAACATTATAACTGAATAACTTGTACTTTTGGATTTTTATTAAATTCGTAATTGGCGCATTTTAGGATTTGAGGAATTTTTTCAACATCTCTAACCTTTTTTTCATCTGTCAAATGAACGTTTTATATGATTACTCAAAGAACACTGTCTGGTTCAACTTGTCAATTTTCTGATTTGTCAAATCTCAAGGGTTGAACTTAGTAAATATATTATTCATTATTCATTATATTATACCATTTAACATTCAACATTGTATGCAATGTGCATAATTTCATTTCCATTTTATTTAAAACGGATTAAAACGTTAACCGTGGCAAAGAAATATTTCATAAATTCTTTATTAGTATTATCAACTTACAAAATATGAAGAAAAAAACCCATTGTATTGTTATAATTATTTGAGTGACTGAATTCAGTCACTCGATTTCATCTTTATATCAAAGAATTCAATCAGTATATTAGAAAGTAACATAACTCTTATTTGTACTTGTTGCTTCTTAAATAAAACCCAAACTGTAAATTCAGATAAAACAGAATTCGGATTACAGATTAAATACAAACAACATATAACAGAATAACAGCTAAATGAAATTAACTCTGTATCCTGTTCATTATTTTCACAAAATGTTGACTGAATTCAGTCACACAACATTTGAAAGAAGCTTCAAGAAATTGAACTAAATAAGAGTATTTCATAAGACTTAAATTAAACCAAGTGAGATTACATAGTATTAACATCTATAAAACAGATGACTGAATTCAGTCAACACAAATTCAGTAAATATTTGTTGAAAAGACCAATTCTGCAAAAGTAAAAAATAGAATGACTGAATTCAGTCACAAAATTAGGTTTACACAGTTATATTTAATAGAGCAATAAATGCACATAGTTAGTTTATAGGTCGATGTTTGTGATTTGGTCAGTTTAAGGCTTTTTAAAACACTAACGATGATTACATAAGATGTACTAGCTTTTGCATGATGATTATTTTTCCTCCCCCATTCATGATTCATTGACTTTTAAACTTTTGCAAAGGGTCGATTTTTATACTTATAGTGTTATGATATATATAAGTACGTCTGGGTCAGTGACAACCCTACAACAGAAGTATCCATCGGATCGCCATCAATGATGATGATACATGGCTGTGTACATAATGTATATACAACTCGTCTAAACATTTACAGATCTAACAATGTTTAGACGAGTTTTGTTACTAATTCTTGATTTCAAAATTAAGTGAAATTTTGAAAGCTATTGTATTTAAATGATACTGGACTATCTAAATGCTTATTCGTATGGTGTGCTATTACACCACTGTCCCAGGCTAGGAGAGGATTGAGCGCTCAAAAACTTGTCCCCTCCACATTCTCAATGTGCCTGTCCAAAGTCAGGAGCCTGTCGTTCAGTGGTTGTTGTTGGTTCATTTCTGCCATATTGTTCTTCGTAAATTGTAATACATTAGACCGTTATCTTTTTTAATTGAATTGTTTCATATATTTTTTTATGTCGGGGCCGTTAATAGATGAATATACAGTATGGCTGTTTCTTATAATGTTGAAGGTCGTATGGTTGCCTTTAATTGCTCGCATTCACCTCATCTGAACTTTCGTGGATAACTGTGTCATTGGTAATCATACCAAATAGATAAAAACTTTCCAAAAACTTTTATTTTTTTTAAAGTATTTATAATTTTATGAAAATGAGGAAAGTAATGATGTTTCATTTAGAAGAAATGACTTCACCTGCACGTGACATACTGATATATCTAATATTATTGATCTATAAAAATGGTAATATCTCATTGAGTAGAAACAACCTTAGATATGAACAGATGATGAATTTCTCCTAGTTTTTAAATTAATAAAAATGGTTTTTCATTGTTTAAAGAACAACAAAATCAAGCTCAATAAACTGCTTAATAAGTTTCATTGGTTAGAACACAATTTGCACGTTCACCAACAAACAAAAAACACAAAAAACATTGAAAGCCAGAATATAACATATGAAATGTTGCAATGTTTAAAATTGAGTGTGGAACACTAGAAGCATCAAGAAGTCTTCTTTTCTCACTTAAAAATATGCTAAGATTTGATAAAAACATGGCAAAAACAGGAAAATAAAATGAATTTGAAATCAAGTTCAATATTTTATTTTGATGTCTTGATTAAATTATCGTTTAAGGGAAACCCCTTTTTAAACGAAAAGCGGTTAAAAACTGCATGAACCACACTTGAGACTTACGTGTTCATATTTAAATAATACTTGCAGGTCATCAAATTATTTAAAGTTTATAAAAAAATAAAAAGTTAAAAATACACAAAATCAGAAATTGTCTAATTGCAATGAATCCTTGTGCTAATATGTGTCATTTTGAAAGTTCTTCCTTCAAACTATCCCATATTAATTTCTGGCATTTTAAAAAAAAAATTATCACAATCCTACTTGAAAGAGACAAAAAGGTGTTCAGTTGTTGTTTTGTCAAGAATTTGGAATCAATGCACCACAGTCTGCTACTCCTGTCCAAAGTCTATCACACCAATCGAAACAAACGTGTGTTGCTGTCACTTTTGCTAATTTTCTATTTACGGTAAATTCTCTTGACTGTCTGGTCTGGATTCAATATCCATTGATCTGCTTAAAGATTATGTGGGTACTCATAGATAGTAAAGTCTAAAAAAGAAAACAAATTATGCTAAAGACCTATTTCAGAAAAGAAAAGATCATTTAAATAGTGAGAATAATACCATTCTTTGTAAATGCATTTTTGTCGAGCCTTCGACTTTTGTCGAAAAAGCGAGACATAGCGATCATACATTCAGTCGTCGCCGTCCACAGATATTCTTATATTAAAAATATTTATAAGAGATCTCGTATTCTTTATTAGATATCTTATAAAGTATATAAGATATATGAGATATCTCATATAATATAGGGTTATTGCATGAATATTGGGGAATATTGTTCCGAGTAGAATTTTATATTGCACGAGCTTGCGAGTGTAATATATGTTCACCGTAGCTCATGACTGACCAGACCAGAGTATCAAATAATGTTGTAAAGGTACTGTGCTGGAAACCACCATGTGCTTTACATTTTACAATTAATAAACTTAGAGCTCGACTTGCAGACCTTGCTACAGCTTTAGCCATTTCATTATAATCGAGATATTCTGTCAGCAATAGACCAAGATATTGGTAACAAGATACTATTTGTACTGTATTATTATTTAACAAAAAAGATTTAGATGTTTGTTGAACCGAAGGGTTCCTAAAATGGACAACTTTAGTTTTATCTAAGTTCACATTCATACAATTGGTAACACACCAATTACTTAATACATCTAATAGAGTTTGTAAATTATTTTCATTTTCAGCAATAAATACAATGTCATCAGCATATAATAGTATACCAATTTGTTCACCATCAATGTCTACACCAATGTCTAGTGCTTTTATTACATCAATTAAATTATTAATAAAAATATTGAACATAACAGGCGATAATACACATCCTTGTTTTAAACCTGAATTAACGCTAAACCAATCTGTCATATTGCCATTAAGTTTAATACAACATTCTACATGTGAATATATAGCTTTCAATGTACATAAAAAATGTGTACTAATTCCTAAATCATCCAATTTAGTAAATAATAATTTTCTACTAACAGTATCATACGCTTTTTTAAAATCTATGAAAGCTGTAAATGTTGATAGCTTTTTAAGTTTTCTAGTTTCAATAATTGAAGTTAATGTACTTAGATGGTCAATGGTACTTCTACCTTTACGGAAGCCATTTTGCTCGTCATGAATAATATCTCTTTCTTCTAACCAATACACTAATCTATCATTAACATTTAAACATTTAAAAAAATTCTAATTAAATATTTCGTGGAAGGGCAGACTAAAAATTTTCAGTGGTTGTAGATTATAAATCCTAGTTATCACACACACAAATTTTTTTCTTTCTTCAAAGATATGCATTTTCATTATCCAACTTAAAAGACTGTTGTCAAGTACATTTAGTAAAAAAAAAAATAGCTATTCGAACACACCTACTCTGTTTTTGCTATTCATTAGATAGGTATTTCACTTGACCCATATAGTTCATCTTTTCGTACTGTGATTTTATTTTTATGTTACAAAGTCAACCTGTAGCTTTGATATATAAAAATGATAGAATCTGAAGCGAGATGATATACACCTCAAACACGACCTAACATAAAAAGGTGCACTCGATTTTCTCTTTTTAAACCATTTTTGGGAATTTTTTCTCGAGTCACATAATGGAAGGGCAGACACGAAAATTACTGAACTAATAGATTGATATGTTCTCCGTCCGTGGTAATTAAAAAAAAATCGGAGGTTATGCATTTTCTACATCCAACTTGATAGATACATATGTCGTCGACTTGATATCGAATTGTTCTGCATTAGGTCTGCATTAATATGTAGATAAATTGAAAACTAATGCAAATGGTGTTTTTAAAATAAAACACTTCGTTATTGAGAAGAAAATTGTCGTTGTGTTTGTTTCTTTTAACTTTTAAAAATTTTGTTACTATACATGTAGTAAACATTGCAGTAAGCATTTATCGCCTTCTCTAACAAAGAGCTTCGATTTCAACTGGGTTTCCGCCTGGTATGATATATTTAAAGCTACAATAAAATTTGATTATTTAAGTAATTTCCCTGACTGTTAACAGTGATACCTTGATGTTATAAAGTAAAGTTTGCAAATAAAATTTTGTAACCTCACCTTTTTCTTTCAAATTCTGTATTTGAGGATCGCTGTTGATATTTCGAATTCACTGCACCCAAGCCACCAGAACTTTGAGTTATTCTTTTTCTTTGGTGATTCGTCTGTTTTAATACAAATTACACAGTTTTAAACAGTGTTTCACAATAAGTTAGAACAGTGCATACAACAAGTAATTGTATATATTTAAAAATGTATTGAAAAAACAGGATTGTCTTTGCCAATATGCAATCATACCACATCTTCCAATTTTATATTTTGACCATATCTAAGCATATAAAGCAGGTATTGTCTATTTTTACCGTTTATATGTTTTTAAATGAAAATTAAAGAAAAAAAATCGTAAGACTGCATCACATTATTATTTCATTATAAATGAGAGTACATTAATATGAAGCATTTTCAAAAAGTTTTCCAAAAACGAATCGACCCTATAGGAGAAAGAACGTCATAACAACACATATACAATCCAAAATATAAAGAGCTAGCAAAATATCGTAACATTGAAAATTTATGTACTTTAAGTTGCTTTGAAGTACACATAACCAATAAGTATAGGCAGTGGAAATATATAAAGTTATAAGTATTAATTCACCCACAATTACGCTTATTATATCTGTACTCATCATATTGACCACTTCTCATTTGAGCACCAGAGAGATATAAAATTGCACCAAAAAAACTGGCACATAAATGGCAGTAAGCTTTAGAAAATATCTCATTTAAACTAAGTACAAGTATAGTTACTGACTGGATCGAGCCTTATTTTGGTAAATAAATTACTTTATCATGTTAACAAATATTTTCTTACAGTTTTGACTGAATTCTTAATACAAATGCAAATAACATGTTTCCGCAGATATATACACTTATATATAACATCCCAAACTGTTTTAATAACTGCTAGAAATTAATAAAAATTGGCACTTATTGTACTAAGTTATCATGCTAAGTAAATTTAAAGTTTAATAAGAAATATCCTTTTTGAATGTCAAATACATGTAGGCTTCAGACACTTTACTCGTGGTCAAGGGATATAGTTCTTAAGTACTGTTTTGTTATATGTGTTTAATTTTTAAATGGTCCTATCAGTTGCATATTACTACCCGTAAGAAGTACGTAAGTCATTATTCATGTTATTTTCAATCTTCTTATGTCTATATTATGGTAAATAAAACCATGGTCATATAACTAACATATGACAAAATGAATCATGCCAAAGGAATACAGTTAAAATAAATTTGCCCATCAACCAATGTTTTACTAAAGATCACTAAAAGTTAAGAGTGTTGTCTGTCAATATAAATATGAAAATTTCAATCGACTAGTATTGCCGACTTGAGTATTATGATATAATTCTGCAACATCTCAAAATCCGAAGTGATCACATAGATCCAGCACGGCTGACTGTATAAAAAAATGTCATAAAAACATTTTCATATTCTAATTGAACTTGGGCAAACCTCGGTTTTTCATAATCATATTAAATCATATTTTAAATATCAACACAATTTGGGTTTTTTTTCTTTTCATATTTTCTATGGATTAAAAAGTATATCTTACCAGAACTCTCGTAGGTATACACGTTAGCTTCAGACTCTTCTTCCTTTAAAACGAAATCCCATCAGTCTCATTTTCCTTTTCTAAGGGACTCCATCTTTCTCTTCCTTTGACCAAAGTACACAACAGAATGACCTCGTTTCACTTTACAACTGCGTGTATTACAAAACACGCGACATAATCCATCACTGGCAACACAATAATCCCAAATTATTATTGTACCGCGAAAGTTCTACTACACTGACTTTAAAGACGTAAGAATAAACATGATAACCATACGGTGTATTCAATATAATACTTCCTTCCGAGTCTTGGGTCAATCAAAGAGGTAACATTAGAAGGATATAACACCCAATTAGCATCTCTAGCAATAAAATATGATAAGAAAAAGAACAGAACCAGCATGTGTATTACCCACTGGATATAACCATTATGAACATACGGTGGTCCTTATTTTCGAAATATTATACGTTTCATTATGTTAATGTTGAAAGTAAAAATGTATACTAGTATTGTAAATTCATAATATCATGATATTAACTTCTTTTCACATCAAACTGCAAGGTTTTGTGTAACGTAACCTCAACTTTTGGGAGTGGTTTAATAACATCAACAGAATGGAAAAAACTTTACTTGAAAGACAGTCTATATTGAAAGCTCTGGGAGGGGGGGGGGGGGCTTCAAGCTTTTTTTGGTAGGGGTGAGCAGCTGATACATCAAGTACCCCACCCTTTTCATATATTTTGTTTATTAAAAATATACACCTTGTCATATATCAACGAACAAAAAAAAAAAACCAAACCTATCGAGATATTTGGATATTTTTCATCTTCTGGTACATTAGTATTTATAATTTGTTTTTGGGTCCCACTTATCTTCACGTTCTTGTTTAGAAGCATCGCAGTTGCAATAATCACAATTAATTTAATAAATTCGTCACATCTTAAACACTTTCCTCTATTTGCCCCTTTTATATCTTTCATTAAAAAAGAAATTTCAATTTCAAAAGACAATAAAAGATGTTTGGTCAGATAATTATAGTAACACTCCAGAGAGAAACACTTTCACTGAGTTTTATATTAATGAAAAACTGATCAAAAGTTACATTGCCGTTCCATCTCATAGCTGACACTATGGAATTTCTTTAAATAATTGTTATCATGTTTCATGTAAACAAACCTTTGAATGTTAATTAGGTGCAAATGTCAAAATGATGAGATTTATAGCATCTGTATCTAGCATTAGCGGAAATACTACATAAGTCTAAATAGAGTGTAAATGGTTTGACAAATAGTTGATGCATTTACGACTGTGGTTTAACCGCAGCACAAAAAAATAAGGACACCTGATTAGTTTCAGATACTTATGATATAATCAAGCAAGTAAAAATATCAACCTAGTAATATATTTAATCTGAATTTAATTTCCCACCCTTTTCATATATCATGCCGATGGAGCATGAAAAAGTGACCTATTCCAGGGACCCCCCCCCCCCGAGATTGAAAGTAAAGTTGGGTTTGATGGTTTAATTGTCTGAAAAAAAATTAATTAATATATCTCCCTATATATACTCTGAGACAAGTGCCTGTGATAGTTTGAACTGAAATCGTGACAAAACCGCATAAAAGTTTTACATATACGTATAGAATTGTTAAATTTGTATTATGCATGAGAGGAGGGTGTGTGGTTTATACCCCCGTCACACTTGGTCACGCCACGGTCGCACTATGATCTCAAATGCAATTTTTTACGATCGTAGTGCAATCGTGTAGATCAAAGTAAAGTAGTGGTATATGTTTGTGGTGATCATGAATGATCAATGAAGTATTTTTGATCGTGCTGAGCGAGGACCAACTTTGAACATGTTCCAAACATTCGTGATGCGGTCGTAGCGAAATCAGGTCGCGGTAGAAATGATAGGGAGAGTGTAGTTAGGTCGTGGTAAGATCATAAAATAACTGTACCAACGTAGCGAGAGCGTAGCAAAAGCACGATTATTGTCGAAGAGACTGCGCTACGATTTCACAGCGACTATGTTACGACCTTACTACGACCATCATGTTCTCATTGCGACCCAACCACGCTTCTACTTCGACTGTTCCACGTTCATACCACGCTGTTCAAGCTTATAGTACGATTATAGTACGTTCATGCCATCCTCATCACGCTCTTCTTACGAACTGACTAAGTTCATATTACGACCCACTGTCGTTCACTAAAACATCGTCATTTAATTTTAACGGACCAGCAATTAATATAGGTTGATTCAGGTTGGATTGGTCAGTCGACCTGTCTACTGGATCATGCAGGAATTGACCAGAGGTCATCATCTGCCTCTACTTCTACCCCTACTACCACGCCCATGAGTCCTGGTAGATTATGATGGCATTACTGTGTTGTTTCCGAGAAATCTACGTATAAATGAATAATAGAAGGAATAGAACAGTAGTTTTATGGTACATGGTATTGACGTTATTGCTGAGAGCGTAGCTGGACTGCAGTATGAACGTGCATGGTACACACACGTGTAGGTCAAGCTATACATAGTCATGTAAAGTTTCAAAAAAAATTCGCATTGCAATTCCTGAGGTATGAAATTGTCTTACTCGCTTGACCATTCAGCCTTTCAAATAGTCAGAAAAGACTCCCTCTAATGTACGGGTATATATGTAACATGTGACTCCTTTTTTCTCCGGTTTGATATTCGAAATACATATTCCTGCACATTTGTATTTGCACTTTCTGCACATGCTGCGAGTGCACAAATATATGCTTATCCTATCGATTCTTTGTGAAATCTATGCACTAAACACCTTTTATTCGACAATAGAATATTGGTGACAACTACGAGGAGGGTGGCATAAAATGCTTACAGCGATAGCAATCTTCATGTCATTTACAGACCACACTCGGAGCCTTGGGCATAATTTTACTCCACATACCGGTATTCTATACCTACGCAGGTTTTTGTGTACAATAGAAATCGTTAAATTCACCCGCAGTAGTTTTTATAGGACCACAGGATGATGCTCAACATCCTAATTTATTGCCTTCAGTTAACGAAGTGTGGAATTAGATTTCACCCAGGATTTTTTTCATTTTAAGAAAAAAAGATACCGCAAGTCGTTCTCCTCTCGTTACCCTTATAGGCGTCATAAACTTAGAGCTACATGTAGACCAAGAGCAGAAAGAATATTATGCAAACAATTAACTTGTGATTATCGTTTGGGATTCGGGTATACGCGGAACACTCTATTATAACCGCTTTAAAACTTTCAAAGTAAATAGATACGTGCATAGAGAAACTCCCTAAACAAAAACCCCGTATGTACAGATTGAGCGGATTTAGTAGAGATTGCTTGATTGTTATATGTATTTCATCCAGTGACAAGTATTTCATGCATTTCCAGGTTTTCATGACGAGGTTCATCTTGTGTTTTACACCATTGTCATAGTTTAAGTAGATGATGGACTTGCAAACATGATTTACCCAAGCGCATTACTAGTATGTACTTGTGAACCCAAAGGCTGACTGGGGAATAGTTATGGTCACTTTGGTATTTTTCCGACCGGAGGTAAAACCCTCTCCGAAGTGGTACACCTGTTGAGCTGTGTGGGATGTAAACGCTACCACGTCCAGTCAGAATGGTAATATAAGATACAATGTCTCATGTAGAGAGAGCACCACTCTCTCTACACTTTACGAACCCTTGCAAAAACTCTACGAGGGGTCCGTAAATCGCCTGTTGCAAGGTAACATTTTTGTCCTTATCCAATATACTTTATTTTATCCAGTGCCAGTCCAAACTTCCGCGACATTACTCCGGACGGCCTCCTTCCAAAACCAACTTGTAGTATTGGTACTTTGTGTTCATCCTGGACATTCATGAACTATTTGCAAGTGAACGTTAAGCAAACAACAATCATGCATTATCAATACGAGTGTCATTAACACATGGGGCTCAAGAAATTTTTCAGGGCAGTTTCACCAGTACTCACTTTGAAACGTTTCATTGTTTATTGATAACTATAAAGACATGCATGAAAGACGCAACAAAGCAAATATATAAGGTTATATAGATGATTGATGCTTTGTCCAACTGTATCATTTATACCGACGACGCCAAGGGTAACTGGGGTATAAAAATATGGTCCCCTTGGTGTCTTCTTCCGACCGACAGTACAACCTGTGCTGAAATTGGGTGTTCGTTTGGCTATGATGAATGTCTTAATTAGCAAACACGTTCGTTTAGATTTGTGACATTCACTCCGATGACCCGCATTGAGAGTGCCATGCCATTTGCACGTTAAAAGAATTCGAACCACTACAACAACTCTTTGTGGACCCAATAAGTGGCATTTTGAAGGACCAGTCAATCCCCCTATACCACCACCATCTTATCCCGATCAAATTTGATCATAGTACGTTCAAACTGTATTTGTTGGCAATTAATAAAGTACATGTATACATTATTAACCATAGGACGCTAGGAAAACAGCAATCATTCATATTGCACGTGCATGATTTAATCCATTTCTTATGTCTATCCTATTTCTTAATTTGAGTATAAATATGAAGGAACATGCATGGGCTTCATATTTTAACGCTATTATATTCTTATATATATGCTGACAATTTAAAAATGGCCAGAAATACTACATGTTCCACACTTTTTTTTCGAATGATAGTTCAATCGGACTTAACCATTCCGGGGATAGAAAAGTCAAGAACACTGAGTTTGTCGGGGTTCTCGATATCCATCTCCTAGAGAACAATTCCAGATCGTTGGTTCTTCAGATTATTTTTATGTGTGTTTTTTTTTTTCATGAAGATAAGACGGTGTAAAACACATAAGTCAATATTTGAATGAAATTCATATCGATGGGTATAGACTTTTTAAAAGATGCTTATAATATACAGAACAACAAATCCGTTGGATTTCGGCATACAGTAAAAACACTGTAATGTTCGAGGAAATTAAGCATAACCTTTATACCTTGAAGATAAAAAAAAAACGAACAATGAAATGAACAACTATAGGTCATCGTACTGCCTTCTACAATGAGCAAAGCCCATACCACAAAGCCAGCTATTCAAGTCCCCGAAATGACAACTGTAAGTCAATTCAAAATAGAAAACTAACGGCCTAAGTTATGCACAAAAAAAACCGAACGAAAAACAAATATGTATAACCACTGAATTACACGCTCCTGACTTCGGACATGCAGGCACATACAGAATTTGGCAATGTTGAACATGTTAGCGAGCATCCAACCCTCCCCTAACCTGGGACAGTGGTGCAACAGTACATTGAGTGTGACTATTTGTCGTAAAGTGGACGTTTAAAAAAAAAAACTAAAAAAGTACAAAATACCCCCAAGAGTGTTTCAACAATACAACGGATATTATAGGTTGCTGTATGCATGTAATGGTTGTTAATTATTTTTTTAAACCTGAATATTAGTTAAAATCATATCAAATAGACATAGGAAGGTGTGGTGTGAGTGCCAATGGGACAACTCTCCATCCAAATAACAATCTAAAAAAGTAAACCATTATAGGTCAATGTACGACCTTCAACACGGAGCCTTGGTTCAAACCGAACAACATGCTATAAAAGGCCCAAAAATTATTAGTGTAAAACAATTCAAACGGGAAAACCAACGTTCAAAGCATACTTTAATACATGCAAAATTCATTGAAAACTTGCAGCAACGAAGCGTACAGTATAAAAAAGTGTAATGACAAAGAACCGTACACAGCATGAAAATAAAGACACTTTAAAACGTGTATTTTCTTTGGTTTTTAGATACCATTTTAACCCACGATCTTTATAAGTATGGTACTTTTGAACAATGAAATTTTCAAAACTGTATGTTTTAAAAACTATGAGACACGATAAATAGTAGGTTTTTAATTATTATAAAAATACCCAGCCTGCTTTAATCAGTGGCATTGTTTTTTTTAATGTTTGCCTATAAAATGTCACATATTTGAAAACCGTTGTACTAGTTGTAGTAAGAATTGTGTATTATGACAAAGAATATATTGGAGCAAAATATCCGAAAAATAGATATTAGATTTTTTTTTAAAGTTATAATATGCACTCTTCACTATCTGAACTCATTGGTACGCGGTGTTTGATTCGAACGCGTTAACGTCCGAATTTATGTGTTTCAGAGTTATTTTAAAATACGGGGTAAATATGGTTAAGATGACGGATTTCGGAGGAATGTGTTTTGATGTTTGTCAAATATCATGTTTTTGATTTATATGATAATAAAATTATTTGATTTTGATATACAATCAAAAACTTTGTTTTAAAGTTACTATTTAAAGTCTCTCTTGAATAACAGTATTTTATTTTTATAAATTTACTTGTATTATTGGCGCAAATAAAAAGTTTTATTTTGGCGCAAATGAAAGATTATTTTGGGGCAAATAAAATGCGAATTGGCGCAAAAGTAAAGCACCGCTTAAAATAAAACACATTTGTTTACATTATTTATGATTTTTATCAAGTGAAACAGGCTGGGTTAATTACCCAAGGCTGAACTTTCGATGAATCAAGTCACTGCAATTTTAATCTGAACTAGTTTACGACCACACCAATTACAACACTACCAAAGATCAGATGTATCGATAACCAAATCTTACAGGGATTCCTCATTTTAACTGTTTAAAAATAGAAAGTAATATAGATAAAACATTTCTGAAAAGATACCTTTCCTATATCTGTATTATGAATATTCTTTGTACAGTGCACCATAATGTATTTGTCATGTTTTGTAGATTTTAAAATATTTTTTTTTTTTTAACATTAATATAAAAAAATAAAGATGTAATGTGATTGCCTATGAGAAAGTCAGCAATTGAAGTTCATTATGTAAAGAACCTTCAACAACGAAGAAAACCGAAACCGTACTGTAAGGAATAAAATGGTTGTCGTCTGTTTATGTGGTTCATAAGTGTTTCTCTTTTCTCGTTTTTTATATAGATTAGACCGTTGGTTTTTCCCTTTGAATGGTTTTACACTAGTACTTTTTGTTAGTATAATAGTCCTATCGTTAATTGTTATATACCCTTTTATTAATTCAAATTTAAAAGCGTTAGCATTTCTCTACAAGTCTCGTCGGATTTAGGGAGCAGGGGACCGGGGTCCTCCCTTGTTGAGCTTCGAAATTAATAAATGCATTAATGCATAGACTTTTTTACAAGTATCCCTTCCCATGTTGGCTTTACACGCCCAACCTCCCCTTTTCCAAAAATATTAGATCAGCACGATCTAAGCATGGGTTTCACTGAATGATAGGAGAAGGTTAAGAAAGACCAATATATGCATAGTAAAAAATGTCAGGGAAAACTAACCGTAATCCAATCTAATATATAAAATTATAATTCGTCTAAATAACACCCCAACAATGTTAGACCTTCAAAGCGAATGCAAATTTTTATTATATATAGTATTTTTTCTATGACACATATACAGGTAGTGGTCCGTTGGTTAGTGTCAGAATTTTTTAAACGATTTTATACAAAACTACAAAAAACATATGATATCTGATCGTTTGAGATGTCGAGGGAAAATATATTCTTTTTTGATAACTCTATCGCATTGTTATTTCCCTCTTTCACTATTTATCAAAATATATGTTGTATATGCATTTACTGCAGTAGTCAAAGTATTCATGACGACAAACGCATCAAACACTGGTGTGATTAACTTGGAAAGGAGATAACTATTGAACCGGTTTACCCACTGTTTAAAAAAAAGAATGGACTGATCTTTTTCTAACTAGTTAAATTTTAGTTTCTATTTCAAACAAGACTGTACACACAGGTCGAGGTCAGGTGAACTCTGATGGACATCGGCGGAGGACATTTTAGCGCATTGATAGGACATTTGAGCGAGAAAAAAATCGGACGTTTTAGCGCCAAAGTAAAACCCATTTTAGCGCCAAAATAGAACCCGTTTTAGCGCCTGGTTTTTAACCCATTTTAGCGAAAAATTATAGAATATATGATGTCTATCAAAAAACAGCACTAAAAGTCTAAAAGATTTAATCAAATGTTAAAAGTTCGTTCTAGCCTGGAATTTATATCCTAGAGAACGTACATAATAGGCTCCGGATATACCCCATGTACAAAACTGTTGAATTGCATTAGGAACTGTTCTTTCTCTTTATCTTGTCTAGATTGTGGTGCTTATTTGTCTATACTTCGTATTTTTATATATGCTATTCCTTGCAATTTGATAAAAGTATATTAAAAAAAAAGTATATAGCTGGGTGACAACTAAAAGTTGCTCATTATAATGGCATGGAACGCCTCAGATCCATTATTAGTTCGCTTTGAATTACACTAAACTTCTGGCCAAAGCTTAGCGAGTATTATTTAACCAGGTAAATTAGTTTTCGCTAAAATGGGCTATCGAAAATACAGGCGAACGGATTAATCCCGCGCTAAAATGGGCTCTAATGTCTCCTTGTAGTTCAATTTTTTTCGCTAAAATGTCCTGCGCCCACACCCGCCCGACGGACATATAGACATTGTAAGGAAACGATATACCAATTATAATTCTTCTTTTTCTCATGATACCGTAAATGAGAAATTTACATGACAACTTTTTTAAGTAGTCGCTGAACCATGAAAAAATATGTCTAGGACAATGTATTGACACATGACAGATGACTTCGTAACATAATGTATCTGTTTACTAGATATGAAGCATCCATGTCTTCTTCCTGCTAAATTATATATGTTTCATAAACATAATTTACCCCACTACCACCACCGTCGCCGAATACCAATTCCTATATCTCGAAAACTGCAAGAGAACAAATAATTAGATTAGAAGTGTTTGCATTGTTTTATATTTGTCATATCGGGCCTTTTATGTAGCTAGGTGTGCAGTATAGCTTTGCTCATTTTTGAAGGCCGTTGATATCATGAAAGTTACTAACTGCTATGCGCCATTTGTTCTCTGGAGGAGGGGTGTCATCAGTATCGGCATTCATACTTCATAATTTTATATCGTCATTTAAATGATGAATCCACTGGTCAATTCACCGATTGGATAGGTTTATGGTGTTAAACATTATGGTGTATTTGTGTACATTAATAAGGAGCTTTATAAACAGGCAGACAATTGAAGCTTTGCTTGTCCATACATTTTCACGTTCAGTCGTTTCAATTCCAAACAAACTTGTTCAATTTGCATTAATATTAAAATATGTCATTAGTGTATTATGAATAGTATGCTTTACACTTGAAAAATATCCCCCTTTTTCCACTAAGGTCGCATTAAAACCCGTTAACCCCGACATCAGGATTCTCGAAATAAATAAATATATTCAAGTGAAACAGCTGCGTATATCACTGCCTGATTATTTTTGTATCAAGATAAAGCCAAAAGGACAGTCACGTGTATTCTAAAAGGTCAAAATTGAATGTAAGCAATTATAGGCAACCGGACAGCCTTCAACAATAACCAAAAGCATACCATATGGTCGGTTATATTAGTCCCCAACATGAAAGATGTAAAACAATTCAAAAGAAAAAAATAATGGCCTCATTTGTAACAAAACATGACAGACATAAACCTGACTTATAGGAAATGTACATTAAGAATGTGCGAGATTGAAAAAAATTACACATCCAACGGACTTAAAATTTTATCGGACAGTAATGCATAAATAACAGTTCATCGAAACTTAAACGGGACTACAGTAACGATCATGGTTATCAAGTTGTGAAATATGCATGTACATAGGAGAAAGTGGCTTAAGGAAAATCAAAGGGAAACATGACAATTTGGTACGAAAAATTGTCTATTTTGTCGGTTAGTGTAGTGAAATATTCAAATCTAGAAAAGGACAGGTATTACTGTCTGTATTGTATTTACTGTGCTCCTTGTCTTCTTAATTTATATCAGATACCACAGTATTACTTTATTCGGTTATCCTCTGGTTGTTACATGTATTGCTATTTTTTTTCTCGGTTTATTTGTCAACGACGTCGATCTCACATATTCTTGTATTCTTAAATATACCAAAGTACCGTAAAATAAACTCTCCCCTCCCCAAACGCTTATAGCAAAATAACTTATTTAGCAAATTTGTAACTTGAATATCACATAATCCGAATAAAATTACTTCTTTAAGTGATCATGATTTCATAATGTATTTTCTATATTGATAAGGACCTGTCTTAACTCAAAATATAAGACGGTTAAATCTTGAACCAACAGATACATATATACTATTCGTACGAAATTTTTTTTGGAACAACGTACGACTATTAACGAGTAGATGTAACCCCCTTGGAAATTCCTGGCTACGAACTTTGTTAAATCAAAATCTAATTCCATTATTATGGATAATTACCATTAAACACGTGTAATTTGACAAGAAATAAATATAGAACCATAGATGTAATCAATACATCAATAGTTGCAATTTATATAAATGACTGAAATCTTCATTTTTGTTATTTAACCTCTCTATACGACTGCAAAAAATGTATTATTCTATCATGATCATGAATATCATGATTTTTTTCATCCTATGTAAAATAACCCCTATAGTGACCGAACCCAACTTTCTTATAGAAATATGGTCACCATGAATTGTCTCGTGGATCTGGCCATAAAATCTTTGTTGAGGTCGGATGATTTTGTTTAGATGCCGTTTAAGTAATGTGTATACATATAAAAAAAAAAGATGTAGTGCGATAGCCATTGAGACAACTCTTCACAAGAGACCCAATCACACAGAAAATAAAACAAATATAGGTCACCGCACGGCCTTCAACAATGAACAACGCCCATATCGCATAGTCAGCTAGAAATCACAAATGTAAAATAATTGAACCAGAATATAGCCGGTTACTGTACCGTGTTAGGTTATAACCTACATTCGGTTGTAGCTAAAAGACTCAGGCGCGGATCCAGAGGGGGTTCCGGGGGTTGGAACCCCCCCTTTTTTTTTGGACGATCAATGCATTTGAATGGGGACGTGTAATTGGACCCCCCCCCCTTTTGTCCTGGGTTAGGAACCCCCCTTTTTAAAATGGCTGGATCCGCCCCTGAGACTCCCGTTGAAGTGAGTATAGTACGCACTTGTTTCTGTCAATATTGCCCCTTTATCAATTAAACAATTCATGTTTACAGTTAAAATCAACATCAAGTCTTTATTCTTGATCTTTACATACATTTTCAATATATTAAAAAAACGAATAGATAATAGCTGATCATGATTTTCTGGATTCACGGGAGCTCGTTCGAAAACTGACAGATTTGCATACGATTTCAAGAAGAATGATTGTATACAGACTACAAAGTCAGACAGCGGTAAAACATAGAAGATGAAAAGACAAAAGGTAGGTATGTGTGTATAGACTATACTTTAAAACAAATAATATTTTTTTAAAGGAACCTCTTTGATCTCCAACACGTCGGTTGTCTCGTAATTCTTTTCGTGTACGTGCTATATCACGCCTTAAAAAGTCGTAAAAGGGGGGGGGGGGTAATTTATCATTTATATGCAGTACATCGAATCAATAAAAAATTATCAAATCATACCACATCTCTTTTTTTTTTTTATTTATCTAAAATTTGCCTAAATGATCTGTGTATTTTTTCTTCCTTTCAAGTCACCGATCTTAAAGTTTGCTTGGTACTTCATGCATTACTTAAAAAAATCATGGGTACAATTTGATCAAGATAAACTTTAATTTTTTTGTATACAAGAAGACAATGAACTGTTTTCCCTGATTCAGTTCCACAAACATGTATTTACTTATTTTGTACACAACATTTTAAGTTGTAAATTTATATCGGTTTACATAGAAATTTAAACAGGTTTTCTTAATGTAGAAGATAAATGTTTACGTCATATAGATAAAATATAGTCCAACCGTCAAATGAAATATTCAGGAAATGACAAAAAAGAGTAACACAAACACGAGTCCAACGTAAATTCTGAGGTTAACGCAGATCTTCAGAAGAATTGTTGTTGTGAATCAAAGTATATGAGAGTGAAAGTAATTCAGCAAGAAACCCAACAGCACAAAACCAAAAAAGTCATCGCAAGCGATGTTGATATGGATACGATTTTCAACAAACAACACAAGGAACAGAGTCCCAATAATGACAATACACAAGCGCAAGTTTAATTCACTAAAAGTGAAAAGAAAGTTGTGAATATGTTTATTGTATCTGTCACTCAGTTTTTTCGCAGATGATAGATCAATTTCGTTATTTATATAAATGTCCTGAAATTTTCTGAACAATTTCTGAAGCGACATGTATGTGTTTGTCCTATCCAAGGAAACGACCTGAGATGCTTTGATTTTTTTTTGGGGGGGGGGGGGGGGGTACGTGTGAGAGAGAGGGGTGGTATTGAAATGCTGTGAATTTTTACTTCAAAAACTGCAGAATAAGCCAGCTTAGAAACTGGAATCCTCTTCAAAATCGTGCTATATAATTTATGAGTTAACGTTCTGTCTACAAATCTCAAGAGTTTCAAAGTATAAATGGGAAAACTTGTATTTAGTTAACATTAAAACCAACGATATTTATCACATAATTTGATATAACTAATCATAAGACATAGTTTTGTTAATATTGCTAAAGATATATTAACATCATAAATAACTTTGTTTAGTAATAGGTCAGTCTGAATCTCCGTTCATTTTTATTTTACAATATTTAAAGCTGAATCAGAAATTTTTAAGTGACCTTGTTATTATCTTTACTTGGATCTTGTAGAGTTGCTCTTGACCTCATTAAGGTTTAGTCATTCATTGAAATTCCGTAACACCCATCCCAATGTTCGCAACTGTAATAAATCATAGGTTAAGGTTAATGTAACCTATTTGTAAACAAGATTCCGCGCTTAAAATTTTGACAGGAAGACGTTCAGTTAAAAATTAAATACAGACATTGATCTTCATTTGGCAGTTTCATTTTCTTCATAAAATGAGCAAAGTTATATGTGTATTCGTCGTTGAGGACATACCACACCTGTCCTTGCGCTAGTTCTCTGAAATAGGTAAGAATTCAACAAACCTTCTTTTATATCATAAAACTTATTTTAAGGACACCGAGTTTCTTTAATTTCTGAGACGTTAGATTTATAAAACACATGTAGACTTTTTAAGGCGTGATGTAGCACGCACACGAAAAGAATTACGAGACAACCGACGTGTTGGAGATCAAAGAGGTTCTTTAAAAAAAAAACTATAAAGACCATTTGTTACATATTATATTTCAGGGCCCCTGTATTTCTTTTGGTTACAAAATATAATTAAACTGTTCATATGTACACAAAAAAGTTTAGGATATTTCAGTTTTAAAAATCTCAGTGTTGCCATGTGTTTACGCTGTTTGAAAAGCGCGCTTTATTTATAAACCAGATGATACACTCCAACCAGTATTAAGCTTTCAAAATACAAGGCAAGAAAATTAAAGACTCTCTCAAAACCTGAAAATCAATACTCGACGGACAAATTTAGGGAATGAAATCTGAACTTTTGAAAATGATATTGTACGTATGTATCGAATACAGTAAATTATAAGCCTTTCACGGATACTATGGTTCTACTGTAATGATATGCGCAGACAGATTTATGATGATATAATCAAAGATAAAACTTTGACGGAGGAAGGATAAAATCTAGGACGCTTTCCCAAAATTGAGAAATACTGTTTCTCTAATTTTCGAGCTATTTTCACACTTCTCAACCGGTGTGAGAAAAATATTTCTCGTCTCTAGAGAGAAATTTGTTCTCAGCAATTGATTGGATAATCAAAGTTCGTGACCTGTCGGAACTACTTTTTCAAGGTTAACAAGAATTCTCGGCCTTCTTCGATAAACATCTTAGTAACGTGTAAACAAACTATCGAGAACTCGTCGTCTGCAATTTTCATTATAAGAAAGAAATGTCGCTCAACGAAAACTTGACAAGGGGACAAAAAGTCAGACTTGTAGGGGGGCAAATGGGAGTTATAAAAGGTAAAACAGACAACTTTGGGTTTCCGTTGTGGGAAATTCAGCTAGAAGGTGGTAAACTTGTAACTGAGGCCAGATACAGGTTTGACATTATTTCTGAGCCTGACAGAACAGTCACACACCCATTAGAACATGACTCCCCACCACATGTTCCTGATGAACTCCTGTATCTGTTTGAGCCAGAGTTGAATGAAGTTGATAAAACGCCAAATGAAGCTCCTGTAAATGTGTCAGCACCACCTCAAGCACCTACACAAAAGCCTAGTTCAAAAGCATCAAAACCAAGACAGTTTGTTCCAGTTGATGAATCAACTGTAGAACAATTTGTTAAAGATCAGGAAAATCAAGGCACTGCCAGAAAAAATATAAGTGATATGCGCACACTTACACAGTTCCTACAACAGAAAAATGGAAAAAGAGAAATTTATAAAATTCCACCTGAAGAATTAAACAGTCTTTTATGTCAGTACTTTTTCTCTGTGAGAAAAACTGATGGAGAAGAGTATGAGCCATCCTCACTACGTGGAATGATGTGTTCATTTGATAGAATACTGAGGAGCAATGATTATGGCTATGAATTAAGTAAAAGTGTAGAATTTGCTAAAACCAGAGATGTTCTTACGGCAAAACAGATAGCGTTAAAAAAAATGGGTAAAGGAAATGGTGATAAAAGAGCTGAAACACTCACTGATGATGACATTGAAGCAATGTTTAAAACTGGGCAGCTGGGCTTGTCCAATCCTACAACTCTATTGCACACTCTCTGGTTTTTTAACACAATATATTTTGGCCTACGTGGTGTAACTGAACATTATCAGATGACATGGGGGGATGTCCAACTATGTAAAGACTCTAAAAGTCAGGAATACTTGCAAATGAACGAGAGAAATACTAAAACAAGAACTGGAGCAAATCTGAAAAACACAAGAGAAATTCCTCAAAGGGCCTGGGCCACAACTGATCAAACAAAATGTCCTGTAGCTGCATACAAGCTTTACAAGTCAAAAAGACCTACAAAATATAGTAAGCCTGAAGATCCCTTCTACATTCAGGAGAACAACAACCCTGACAAGTCAGCCCTTTGGTTTAAGGCACAAAGAATTGGTATCAATAAATTAGGAAAATTCATGAAGAAAATGGCTTTAAATACAGGTAATAAAATATTGTAAACAGGTACATTTACTTGTTATTAATGTATATATTGATTCATACACTGCAACAAGTGTATTACAATATTTCTCCACTCGAGACAGTTAAATTTTATTATTTAAAGAGCGAGGCTTGCCGAGCTTTTTAAATAATTAAATTTAACTGTCGAGAGTGGAGAAATATTGTAATACACGAGTTATAACTTATAGTGTCGAAATTAGTTTGTTTAATGATTTGTATCATTCTTTTTCAAAGATTTTTAGAAACTTGTGTTCCTTTAATATATGCAATGTCATCAGGCAAGGTCGCCTTTTTTCCCCCACGTCACAATATGAAAATTCTGAAAAAAACAAAACATGATGACGTCATAATCAATTTTGATTTAGAACAGATATTTTACTAGTGGTGAAAAATAGTTTACTCACACCACTCAAGAAATGTGCAGGTTTTCCCAAATTCATTGATTGGAGAAAGATTTGAGAAACCTATTTGTCAACAGTGACAGATAACTGTTTAATCTGTTTCTTTTATAAATCAGTTTAGTTTTGAAATTAAAAAAAAAATGAAAGTCATCATTGAGTATTTACCAATATGAAGGTAGAACTGTGAACAACATGTTGATAATTAAAATTTCAACAATGGTCAAATTAAGTTACTTGTACATTTTTATTCAAATTTAAGCAAGAGTAAATAGACACATTTTGACTCTACATGTAAACTCCAAGTCCAGGAATCGAACCCAGATCCCTCATCTGTAGATGAGTGTACTGACCATTGTACTAACAAGGATAGTTTAAATACATGTACATGTAGAATAATCTGTGTCAAATACTCAATACTTTGGTTGATATGTTTCCCCCCTTTTTTTATAAAAAATTCTCGATATATCCAGAAAATTCATCAACCCTGCCGTCTTAAAATCTTGTTTAAGGTTGATAAAAATCCAAAATAAACTCTATCCTTTAACCTAAAAAAAAAGATTACATGTAAGTTTTAACGCAAGCATAAAACATTTGTACATGCCACAAAGACACATATTACGTGTTATATTTCTCCACGAGAGACAGTTAAATTTTAAAATTTAAAATGCAAGGCGTGCCAAGATTTTGAATATATTTAAAATTTAACTGTCAAGACTGGAGAAATATAATACACGAGATATTCCTTTTGAGAGATTTGCTGAAAGTTGTGCTCTTTATTGGTACAATGTACATGCATAGGAAGATATGGTATGAGTGCCAATGAGATATAGATTTCACAACTGCATCAAGACTGTATTACAATATTTCTCCACTCAAACAGTTAAATTTTTAAATTCACCTAGTTTCCTGATGTCACAATAGAAAATTCAGAAGAAAGCAAAAAAAATTGATGTCATAATTGAAATTCAACCAATCATTTGCTGAGAACAAGAACAAATTTCTCTCTAGAGACGAGAAATATTTTTCTCACACCGGTCGAGAAAGGTGAAAATAGCACGAAAACTAGAGAAACAACTCTCAATCCAATTACAATTTATAAAAGTAAACCATTACAGGTCAAGGTACAGCCTTCAACATGTAGCCTTGGATAACACAAGCTATAAAGAGCCCAAATTTAAAGTGTAAATTCATTCAAACGGGAAAACCAATGGTCTTTTATAAAAACAAGTGAAACAAGCAACATGTATACATTGCATAAACAAACAACAACTACTGTTGTGTTCATCAGATTCCTGACTTAGGACAGGTGCAAACATTTGCAGAGGGATTAAATGTTTTAATGGTACCAAACCTTCTCCCTTTTACTGACACAAAACTGAATAGTATAACATCACAACATAGAAAAACACACAATAAAATATCAATTTGAAGGCATACATGTAAGTGACGTCATCATGGTTGTCTTTTTTCATGACGTCACAATAGGAAATTCAGAAGAAATCAAGAAAATTTGATACCATATTTGAATTTCCCCATATAAACACTGTACATGTGTATAACCAGCATGTTCTTTTAATCACTGCTTTTAATTATTAATACTGTACATAATACTTGTAGGTATTATTAAAGAACACAATCAAAATGATGAGAACCAACCTCTAGATGACAATACAAACAGGCGCCTAACCAACCATTCAGCTAGAAGGTTTATGCTTCAGAAGCTTGACGATGAGGGAATTGAACATAATCATATCAAACAGGTTATTAATCATAAAAATATTACTACAACACCACTTGACTACATTAATTACAGTTTTCATCCACTCAATTTTTGTCATGATTGAATTTTGAACAATCATCTGATAAGAAAATTTTGTAACTGGAGATATGAAAATATAGATTTCACAGAGTGTTACGAAATTCTCCACTCGAGACAGTTAACGTTAAATTTTACAATTTAAAACACAAGGCTTGCTGAGCTTTTCAATATTAAAAATTTAACTGTTGAAAGTGGAAACACATATCGGTGGAATTTGTTTCTCTAATTTTATCAAAGATTAAATTCATTGATTCATTGTTAGTTGCTTTACGCCACACAGCTGACGCCACATTAGCACAAAAAGGCTATATAACGGCAAAATTTGAACCATTGAAATTCAATCAATCACTTGCCAAGAACAGATTTTTCACTAGTGAGGAGAAATATTTTTTCTCACACCGGTCAGGAAATGTAAAAATAGCACAAAAATTGAAGAAATCCTTTTTAAAATTGTCGGATTATTTATTTTTTATTTGTGGATCTCATTAGGGTCTAAGTGCAACCCTGAATTGCTAACTCTTTGAGAGCATGACACATGTTAGTCAAATTATTGTACTGTACTGTGTTAGGAAGTCTAGGGGGACACTAGTCCAAATAATTATGACGTCTTGAAAGGCTATTTTTTTATAATTTTTTGGACGCCGTACATCAATGTCCAGCGTCCCAAAAAAAATATAAAAAAATAGCCTAACGAGACGTCATAATTATTTGGACTAGGGGGGACACAAGAATTTACAAAAAATGAGAATTGCTTACAAAGTTACATACATAGTGTAAGCGGATACAGGAATTTGACAAAACAGTAAGTTGGATCCAGGATCAGAACCCCTCAATCTGTCAATGAGACACCCTTATTTAATATTTCACAATTCTAAATTCTAGTCCACCTTTACTTCCTCCTCAGATCCACACTATTTCATAAAAATTCACATATGGTTCATACTAGAAAGTTTATGATTTTTTTACTGATTTTTTAGATATCTGGACACAAAAACATACAGAGTATCACCACTTACTCAAAACTGAACCCTCAGAAACATAAACAGATAGCCCAATGCATCTTAGGTAACCAGGATCATGAGGCTGAAAATGAACAACAAATACAGTCTTCACAGACAACGAGGACGGTTACGATGGGACGTCAATGCATCTTAGGTAACCAGGATGAAAATGAGCAACAAATACAGTCTTCGCAGACAACGAGGACGGTTACGATGGGACGTCAAGCAGTTCATCAAACAGAGACACAACTCGTGGTTGGGCAAAGCCAAAGTCACGATGCACCGCGTTCAGGAATGAACTATATCTTTGGGGCACCTATTTATGGAGGGACATTTAATATCAATATTAACAATACATCACCATCAGTTCAGCCTCCTCAGAAGAAACGCCGATTTGTTATCGAGAGTGACAGTTCACAAGATGAATAAACTACTGTGGTCAGCCGTTTTGAACTTCATTCATTCTTTCAGTGAGCGGTGAACTTCATTCTACGCGAAAAAAGTTCTTTTTTCTTTATATCAACGTTCAATTGATAAAAACTATTTTAATGTTCTTTTTGTGATTAAATATGAATATGTTGGAATTCAAATTGAATTGGATTGTGTTTTTTTTTAGATAATACTTGAAATTAAACAAAAGACTTATGTGCGTATAAATATGCTGGCGCGTAACACCGGATGACGTAGTTTAAGGCATGGTTGGGAGAATTTATTTTTTTATGAAACTAAAATAGGTTTTTTGGTCATTAGAGAAACAGATTCTTACATTGTTAGCAGTGGATTATCGTGTTTCTCCAATCTCGATAGTTAAATTATGAAATTTTAAGTCCTCGCCAAGGCTCGGACTTAAAATTTCATAATTTAACTATCTCGATTGGAGAAACACGATAATCCACTGCTAACAATGTAAGAATCTATATTTATCGGACAGGATAGTCGCATCGAAGAAAATTAATTCTTTCCTTTTTCACAGTCCCAAATCAGCAAGAATACTAGTATGTGATTAATAATAAAAACAACTCCTCGTCAGATATTCTATAAATAGTACGCGGGAAAGTCCAAGTCAGTAAACTTATTAATATCAATCGTAACTACTCGGCCATTCTCGCTATGCAGTACAATAACTTCGTGCAACCAGAAAAGCCGAGTAGTTCCGATTGTTATTAATATATTATAAACTCTGGGTAACATTTTGTCTCTGCATTTCTTTCAGACAATAAATTCAAAATAAAAAAATCACACTAATCCTTTTCCAGCTCAAAAAAAGTTTTTACAGCGCACGGTAAAATACTACTTTTGGGACAAACGGCGTATCTAAGGTGGTGGAACCCCCTTTTTGAAGATGAATGCGTCTGAATAGGTATACATAAGGTTGGAACCCACCCTTTATCCTGGGTTTGAACCCCTTTTAAAAATGGCTGGACCCAAATTATATCAAAATTATATATGTAAAAATATGGATAATTCTTTATTAAAAATGGGGGGGGGGGTCTTTTTTGCTATGGTTGATTAGGTACGTTCATACTTTTGTTAACGGGTATTTTGAAAATATGTGTGCTGTTAACTGTTATTCAAATTATCAAATAACAATTAAGGAATTCTTATCAATGTTCGATCTCCTTGGTTTTTTTTTCGATCGATATAAAGTATTATATTTTATCAATAGATTATAGAGGTAACTTTTTCTTAGGTAAAAATCATTAATCAATTATATATGTCGTACTGAGATTTCTCTCGGCAACACTGACATCCTAATCCAGCCTTCTATTTCGTAAGCGTTAGCTTATACTCGATCTATGGTTAAACAGTGGCCCAGGATCACAGTATATAGCAATCAGTGAGCCAGGACCCGAGGCTACGATTTGTCGTACAATCTAATAGGGTAGCGAATTCTGCAGAGGTTTACCGCTTGTCGAGGTTTTAATTTCCGCACCTTCTATGCAGGATCGAAAGTCAAACATATATTGTTTGCAATTAAGTTACAATTTTAATTTTACATTTTGATCATTGTCAATAATTTTTTTGTTATTTCATTATTTTAATAAATATTTGAATGATTGAAAGTTGTGACCTCAGTTTACATGGTTTACAACAATTTAACATTTATTGTTGCAATTTTCATTAATCATGTTGATGCAAATTTATTTCCGGAATTTTCGATTCTTTAATATGAAATATTATAAATATATAGAAAGATGTCCTTATGTTTTATGTTAACCGGACTTTAACCAAATGCCTTTGATTTATGTTAACAAAAAAATCTGGTACATGCACCCTACTGTCTAAACATGAACCAATTGTGAACTTGTGATACATGTTTTGATAATTTGCAAACAAAGAGTCTAGTTCTACGGTCAACATCTCGAGTCCATTAAAGCATAAAGGGGGGGGGGGGGCACTTTTTTATGTTTTTCTTTAGGGGGGGGAGATAATTTATAATTATACCCCCGCTTTAAAAAAGGGGGTATACTGTTTTACCTCTGTCTGTTCTTCTGTCAGTCCGTCAGTCAGTCCGTCAGTCAGTCCGTCCGTCCCATGAATATTTTTCGTCGCATTTTTCTCAGGAACTACATTACAAGGATTTCTGAAATTTGGTTTCAGGGTTTATCTAAGTCAGCTATACAGTGTGATGCGTTTTCAGATTGATCACTTGACAACTTCCTGTTTACCGAACACTTGCATGATTTTACACATGATAGCCAAGTTGAAAATTTTCGTCACATTTTTCTCAAGAACTACAATACTAGGATTTCTGAAAATTGGTTTCAGGATTTATATAAGTCAGATATACCGTGTGATGCGTTTTCAGATTCATCACTCGACAACTTCCTGTTTACCGAACACTTGCATATTTTTACACTATTAATATTATCCACTTGCGGCGGGGGTATCATCAGTGAGCAGTAGATCGCAGTTTCACTTGTTTTACCTGTTTCTAATCTTATAAAAATATGCAGTACATCGAATCAATAAAAACTTATTTAATCATACCACATCTCTTTTTTTATTTATCTAAAATATGCCTAAATGATCTGTGTATTTTTTCTTCCTTCCAAGTCACCGATCTTAAAGTTCGTTTGGTACTTTATGCATTACTAAATAAACAGCTGCGCCATGAGCTCATGATACGCCCGTCGTTTTATGCAATAATCATAAATAGTTTCTGAGATACAGCGTGACATGTGAAAACACACCTTTTTTTTTAACAAAAAGCTCAATAAATCTTAAATAAAATTTTGAATCATTACCATCAAGTATACAGATCTTACGATCAATATAACTAAGAAATGAGTACAGTTTTAACCAATAATCATAAATTGTGTTTGAGATAGAGCGACAAGTGAAAACATACTTTTTTTTAACAAAAAACTCAATAACTCTTAATTAAAAGTTTGAAGCATCACCAAAAAGAATACAGAACTTAAGATTAATATAACTAAGAAGTGTGTAAAGTTTAAAGCAATAATCATAAATTGTTTTGAGATAGGCGCTACATGTGAACCCCCCCCCCTTTTTTTTTACAAAAAACTCAATAACTCTTAATTAAAATTTTGAATCAAAACAAACAAGTATACAGATATTTAGATTAATATAACTTAGAAGTTTGTTAAGTTTTGAGCAATAATCGTAAATTGTTTTTGAGATACGGCGCGACATGTAAAAAAAACCTTCACTTTTTTTTTACAAAATACCAAGGACGTATGTTAGTTATACGTCCTTGAAAATACTAAATAATTCAAATTTTAAAATTTTAATCATCATTAAAATGTATACAAATCTTTAGATAAATATAACTGAGAAGTGTATTAAGTTTTAATCAATTATCATAAATCTTTTTTGAGATACAGCGCGACACAGGAAAAACACACCCCTGTTTAAGTTACTAAGTCCCGTAACTCAACAAATTTTACTCTTTTAATTTTCACCAAAAAGTATACAGATCGTTTGACCATCATAAGAAACAACTATATTAAGTTTCATGAAATTTGGATAAAGTGTTCTCAAGTTACGGTGCGACATGTTTACACCGGATAGACAGACGGAAAGACGGACGGACGGACGTACGCCGGACATTTGTATACCATAATACGTCCCGTCAAAATTCATTGGTACCATTTATACAAGAAGACAATGAACTGTTACATGCCTTATTCAGTTCCACAAACATATATTTACTTATTTTGTACACAACATTTTCATCATGATGTACTTCATGTAGCAGCATAATTATAATATAATTAATTTTCATCTAATCGAAGGGAAGATTTATTTTTACATTTGACAAGAGTACATGTTCATCTTGAAACCTTGAAACATAATAAAACCATTTCGTACCCCTTGGAAGATTTTTATGTCTGTCATCTCCAATTGTATGGAAGATTTATATACGTATGCAATGGAAGGTTATTTTCCGAAAAGTTATCAATTATTTCCCTGTAATTTCTCAAATTAAAAAAAAACAAAACATATGGAGTTCTTTGATTGGTCATATTCAGGTGCAAATTTTTATGTAAGTATGTGTTCCGTCAGTGAATATAAAAGAAGAATATTGTGGTTCATCTCTTAACTCTAAGCCAAATGTCAATTGTATTTGATGTAA
Source organism: Mytilus galloprovincialis (assembly GCA_037788925.1). Lineage (NCBI taxonomy): Eukaryota > Metazoa > Mollusca > Bivalvia > Mytilida > Mytilidae > Mytilus > Mytilus galloprovincialis. The sequence goes on along the minus strand of CM075340.1, from coordinate 2,639,566 downwards.
ACATGGTAAAGTGTGTCACCTTAAAACAACCTATCCAAATTATAATAATTATTTATAAAGTTTTATTTTACTTGAATTCAATAAATGATCATGATAAAGGTCTAGATATTCATATGTAAAGATAACTTGTGTCTAAAAACTCTTTATAGTCGTTAACTTAATTGTAAAATATATGCACATATAACATCAAATTTAAAGATAAAATTTCTTTGTAGGTAGAAGAAGCTTTATCAGCAATGGACAACTAGAGTCATCAAAGATATCAGAATTATAATTTAGTACGTCAGACGCTCGTTTCGTCTACATAAGACTCATCAGTGAATCTCATACGAAAACATTCATAAAGCGAAACAAGCACAAAGTTGATGAACATTGAGGATCCGAAATTCCAAAAAGTTGCCAAATACGGCCAAGGCAACCTAGAAGTTAAGATTGACAATTGAGAATAAAAATGATATAGAGATCAAGATAAATAAGAGAGGAAACTATTTAATCATAGTTACATTTTTTTTTTATAAAAAGTAGCCACACTAATCATAATGGAAAAGACAGTTTATCACAAGCATTGCTACCAACCGATCTTGACCCAGTCATGGCTATATATATATCTGTTTTGCTATCAACGCTACTGATATTGGGATTGTCTATACCACACTGTTTCTAAAATGAATATGTTGCTGATAGAAGTACGCCTTCTATTAGTAGTTACAGCAGAAGATAACCCTACAACGCTTAAAGAAGTTGGAAGGCATCATAAACAGTCAATAGGAATATAGACCAACTGTTTTGATGTCTGAAAACTACAAGAGATCACTTATTAAACATCTATGATGTGGATAAAAACAGGGAAAATACCATAATGTATAAGACAGAACGATAATAGTATGTGACTGAATTCAGTCATAGACTTAGATTTAAAATTTGTTGGTATATATTGTATAGATATTTCTACTGTACAAACCGATGTACTTTATAATGTCAATAATAATGGTGCCAGTGACTGAATTCAGTCAAGATTTTCGTTATTGTTAACATTAATATGTATATTTAGAATCAACTTGGAATAATTTTTCTATAATACTATAATCTAGTTTGAAAAAGGACGATGATTCTTGATGTTTGTAAATTGACTGAATTCAGTCAACAGTTTTCTAATGCACTTCTGTAAAAACTGTATATACCCCTCAGAGCATTTACTTGTTGTGTTGCAAACACCCAACTGCTACCAATCTCCAATTTTTAATGTATTATCAATTGAATATTCAATTAATAAATTAAGATGAAAGTTGTAGTGCAAGATGACTGAATTCAGTCATGACTTTGGTGTCACATATGCAGTTTTTATTCATACAGATAACTGGGACAAACAGATTTTCATCAAAAATTAGTCACAATTTAACAGTTTGAATAAAACGTAAATTCTCATTTATTTTGTTTTTGAACATGCTAAATAAAATATTGTTGAACTGTTTTCTCTGGCTTATTGCATATGTTACTGGTCCTATTTGAAAAAAAATAGTATATTCAGCTTCAGATTACACAAATGGAAGCAAGTACCCATTGTTCCTAATATATTTTTCCAAAAAGGGACCGAAATCCTCAGACTAAAACAATAGTATATGTACATTTGCAATCGTGTACTTCTAACAAAATAGCTGAAAATACGTAAGGACACGATTTGCATCAACAGGTGTCAAATTCTTCCTAGATATGGGGAGAAACATCAGTTATCTAAATTTTAAGGAGGTGTTATTAAGCAGATTCTTGCATACTCTCCATATTTGACAAATCAGAATATTGACAAGTTGAAACAGAATGTGTTAAAATTGTTCCACATGAAATTGAACATGGGCAAATCATTTCGTCTCACTTTCTTTTATTCCCTAAGCCCCCAATTCTCACTTGAACACTTCCCACTAGAACCATATAGGGCAAACTAAACAAACCAACATTTTTTTTCACAAAGCCAGTTGACAAATACATAAAATATCAGCAGAAAAGTCGTAAGGTAGCGTGGCCGAGCGGTCTAAGGCGCTGGTTTTAGGCACCAGTCTCATTGAGGCGTGGGTTCGAATCCCACCGCTGCCAAGAATTTTTTACTGAACAATTCAATTTTTCTATCCAAAAGACTCTTTCCAACCCTGTCGATTTTTTACAGAGAGAGAGAGAGAGAGAGAGAGAGAGAGAGAGCTAAGAACACGGACGAGGTTTTTTTTTTTTTAAAGAATTCCTACAAATGAACGATAATGAATATTACCTGTTTCCAACTGACTACAAATTGCGAATTATCTACTTTCATGCACTTGATGCTTTCAGTCAGTACCTACATTTTTTTCCGTTTGCATTTTGGACACACCAGTCGGCTACACATTTGCACGGACTTCATGCGTATTGAACGGTGGTTGGGAAAATCCAATCACAAACTTTAAAACAAACATGAAGTTAATTCAGTGTTCTTTGGGAAACAATAACATTCAAGAGTGAACAATTTCTTCTTCCGCCCTAAAAACTCACTCCTCCGTTTTAACGTCCTACCCACTATGTGAAATCTATTTTTGATAATTGAGGATGAATTTCATTTGGCTCTTTGCTCAAACTGAGTTTACATGAGCTATTTTCAATCCACTGATGGTTCAGCAATTGATAACCTTACTAAATTATGACACTCTGATTTGGACAAGAAAGTATAACATGAATGTCGCATATGAGGGTTTTTTTCTTTCGTAATAGCTTTTACTATATACTAAATGTTTAACCGTTAACAAATTCGCAAAAGACCATTTCATGAAACCATGTTACAAATGAAGTGTAGAAAGTGATCAAAAATATATGGTGTCAGATGTGGGATTCGAACCCACGCCCACATTCGTGGACCAGAACACTCATTCCCACGAATGGGAAGGTATTAACCTTGAGTCTGGCGCCTTAGACCACTCGGCCAACCTGACATGACAACAATTTGGCTAATTTTAATAGTTAACCATCGTCTAAGGTACGGAAAACATTATAACTGAATAACTTGTACTTTTGGATTTTTATTAAATTCGTAATTGGCGCATTTTAGGATTTGAGGAATTTTTTCAACATCTCTAACCTTTTTTTCATCTGTCAAATGAACGTTTTATATGATTACTCAAAATTGTTCCACATGAAATTGAACATGGGCAAATCATTTCGTCTCACTTTCTTTTATTCCCTAAGCCCCCAATTCTCACTTGAACACTTCCCACTAGAACCATATAGGGCAAACTAAACAAACCAACATTTTTTTTCACAAAGCCAGTTGACAAATACATAAAATATCAGCAGAAAAGTCGTAAGGTAGCGTGGCCGAGCGGTCTAAGGCGCTGGTTTTAGGCACCAGTCTCATTGAGGCGTGGGTTCGAATCCCACCGCTGCCAAGAATTTTTTACTGAACAATTCAATTTTTCTATCCAAAAGACTCTTTCCAACCCTGTCGATTTTTTACAGAGAGAGAGAGAGAGAGAGAGAGAGAGAGAGAGAGAGAGCTAAGAAAACGGACGAGGTTTTTTTTTTTTTAAAGAATTCCTACAAATGAACGATAATGAATATTACCTGTTTCCAACTGACTACGAATTGCGAATTATCTACTTTCATGCACTTGATGCTTTCAGTCAGTACCTACATTTTTTTCCGTTTGCATTTTGGACACACCAGTCGGCTACACATTTGCACGGACTTCATGCGTATTGAACGGTGGTTGGGAAAATCCAATCACAAACTTTAAAACAAACATGAAGTTAATTCAGTGTTCTTTGGGAAACAATAACATTCAAGAGTGAACAATTTCTTCTTCCGCCCTAAAAACTCACTCCTCCGTTTTAACGTCCTACCCACTATGTGAAATCTATTTTTGATAATTGAGGATGAATTTCATTTGGCTCTTTGCTCAAACTGAGTTTACATGAGCTATTTTCAATCCACTGATGGTTCAGCAATTGATAACCTTACTAAATTATGACACTCTGATTTGGACAAGAAAGTATAACATGAATGTCGCATATGAGGGTTTTTTTCTTTCGTAATAGCTTTTACTATATACTAAATGTTTAACCGTTAACAAATTCGCAAAAGACCATTTCATGAAACCATGTTACAAATGAAGTGTAGAAAGTGATCAAAAATATATGGTGTCAGATGTGGGATTCGAACCCACGCCCACATTCGTGGACCAGAACACTCATTCCCACGAATGGGAAGGTATTAACCTTGAGTCTGGCGCCTTAGACCACTCGGCCAACCTGACATGACAACAATTTGGCTAATTTTAATAGTTAACCATCGTCTAAGGTACGGAAAACATTATAACTGAATAACTTGTACTTTTGGATTTTTATTAAATTCGTAATTGGCGCATTTTAGGATTTGAGGAATTTTTTCAACATCTCTAACCTTTTTTTCATCTGTCAAATGAACGTTTTATATGATTACTCAAAATTGTTCCACATGAAATTGAACATGGGCAAATCATTTCGTCTCACTTTCTTTTATTCCCTAAGCCCCCAATTCTCACTTGAACACTTCCCACTAGAACCATATAGGGCAAACTAAACAAACCAACATTTTTTTTCACAAAGCCAGTTGACAAATACATAAAATATCAGCAGAAAAGTCGTAAGGTAGCGTGGCCGAGCGGTCTAAGGCGCTGGTTTTAGGCACCAGTCTCATTGAGGCGTGGGTTCGAATCCCACCGCTGCCAAGAATTTTTTACTGAACAATTCAATTTTTCTATCCAAAAGACTCTTTCCAACCCTGTCGATTTTTTACAGAGAGAGAGAGAGAGAGAGAGAGAGAGAGAGAGAGAGAGAGCTAAGAACGCGGACGAGGTTTTTTTTTTTTAAAGAATTCCTACAAATGAACGATAATGAATATTACCTGTTTCCAACTGACTACGAATTGCGAATTATCTACTTTCATGCACTTGATGCTTTCAGTCAGTACCTACATTTTTTTCCGTTTGCATTTTGGACACACCAGTCGGCTACACATTTGCACGGACTTCATGCGTATTGAACGGTGGTTGGGAAAATCCAATCACAAACTTTAAAACAAACATGAAGTTAATTCAGTGTTCTTTGGGAAACAATAACATTCAAGAGTGAACAATTTCTTCTTCCGCCCTAAAAACTCACTCCTCCGTTTTAACGTCCTACCCACTATGTGAAATCTATTTTTGATAATTGAGGATGAATTTCATTTGGCTCTTTGCTCAAACTGAGTTTACATGAGCTATTTTCAATCCACTGATGGTTCAGCAATTGATAACCTTACTAAATTATGACACTCTGATTTGGACAAGAAAGTATAACATGAATGTCGCATATGAGGGTTTTTTTCTTTCGTAATAGCTTTTACTATATACTAAATGTTTAACCGTTAACAAATTCGCAAAAGACCATTTCATGAAACCATGTTACAAATGAAGTGTAGAAAGTGATCAAAAATATATGGTGTCAGATGTGGGATTCGAACCCACGCCCACATTCGTGGACCAGAACACTCATTCCCACGAATGGGAAGGTATTAACCTTGAGTCTGGCGCCTTAGACCACTCGGCCAACCTGACATGACAACAATTTGGCTAATTTTAATAGTTAACCATCGTCTAAGGTACGGAAAACATTATAACTGAATAACTTGTACTTTTGGATTTTTATTAAATTCGTAATTGGCGCATTTTAGGATTTGAGGAATTTTTTCAACATCTCTAACCTTTTTTTCATCTGTCAAATGAACGTTTTATATGATTACTCAAAATTGTTCCACATGAAATTGAACATGGGCAAATCATTTCGTCTCACTTTCTTTTATTCCCTAAGCCCCCAATTCTCACTTGAACACTTCCCACTAGAACCATATAGGGCAAACTAAACAAACCAACATTTTTTTTCACAAAGCCAGTTGACAAATACATAAAATATCAGCAGAAAAGTCGTAAGGTAGCGTGGCCGAGCGGTCTAAGGCGCTGGTTTTAGGCACCAGTCTCATTGAGGCGTGGGTTCGAATCCCACCGCTGCCAAGAATTTTTTACTGAACAATTCAATTTTTCTATCCAAAAGACTCTTTCCAACCCTGTCGATTTTTTACAGAGAGAGAGAGAGAGAGAGAGAGAGAGAGAGAGAGAGAGAGAGAGAGAGAGAGAGAGAGCTAAGAACGCGGACGAGGTTTTTTTTTTTTAAAGAATTCCTACAAATGAACGATAATGAATATTACCTGTTTCCAACTGACTACGAATTGCGAATTATCTACTTTCATGCACTTGATGCTTTCAGTCAGTACCTACATTTTTTTCCGTTTACATTTGGGACACACCAGTCGGCTACACATTTGCACGGACTTCATGCGTATTGAACGGTGGTTGGGAAAATCCAATCACAAACTTTAAAACAAACATGAAGTTAATTCAGTGTTCTTTGGGAAACAATAACATTCAAGAGTGAACAATTTCTTCTTCCGCCCTAAAAACTCACTCCTCCGTTTTAACGTCCTACCCACTATGTGAAATCTATTTTTGATAATTGAGGATGAATTTCATTTGGCTCTTTGCTCAAACTGAGTTTACATGAGCTATTTTCAATCCACTGATGGTTCAGCAATTGATAACCTTACTAAATTATGACACTCTGATTTGGACAAGAAAGTATAACATGAATGTCGCATATGAGGGTTTTTTTCTTTCGTAATAGCTTTTACTATATACTAAATGTTTAACCGTTAACAAATTCGCAAAAGACCATTTCATGAAACCATGTTACAAATGAAGTGTAGAAAGTGATCAAAAATATATGGTGTCAGATGTGGGATTCGAACCCACGCCCACATTCGTGGACCAGAACACTCATTCCCACGAATGGGAAGGTATTAACCTTGAGTCTGGCGCCTTAGACCACTCGGCCAACCTGACATGACAACAATTTGGCTAATTTTAATAGTTAACCATCGTCTAAGGTACGGAAAACATTATAACTGAATAACTTGTACTTTTGGATTTTTATTAAATTCGTAATTGGCGCATTTTAGGATTTGAGGAATTTTTTCAACATCTCTAACCTTTTTTTCATCTGTCAAATGAACGTTTTATATGATTACTCAAAATTGTTCCACATGAAATTGAACATGGGCAAATCATTTCGTCTCACTTTCTTTTATTCCCTAAGCCCCCAATTCTCACTTGAACACTTCCCACTAGAACCATATAGGGCAAACTAAACAAACCAACATTTTTTTTCACAAAGCCAGTTGACAAATACATAAAATATCAGCAGAAAAGTCGTAAGGTAGCGTGGCCGAGCGGTCTAAGGCGCTGGTTTTAGGCACCAGTCTCATTGAGGCGTGGGTTCGAATCCCACCGCTGCCAAGAATTTTTTACTGAACAATTCAATTTTTCTATCCAAAAGACTCTTTCCAACCCTGTCGATTTTTTACAGAGAGAGAGAGAGAGAGAGAGAGAGAGAGAGAGAGAGAGAGAGAGAGAGAGCTAAGAACGCGGACGAGGTTTTTTTTTTTTAAAGAATTCCTACAAATGAACGATAATGAATATTACCTGTTTCCAACTGACTACGAATTGCGAATTATCTACTTTCATGCACTTGATGCTTTCAGTCAGTACCTACATTTTTTTCCGTTTGCATTTTGGACACACCAGTCGGCTACACATTTGCACGGACTTCATGCGTATTGAACGGTGGTTGGGAAAATCCAATCACAAACTTTAAAACAAACATGAAGTTAATTCAGTGTTCTTTGGGAAACAATAACATTCAAGAGTGAACAATTTCTTCTTCCGCCCTAAAAACTCACTCCTCCGTTTTAACGTCCTACCCACTATGTGAAATCTATTTTTGATAATTGAGGATGAATTTCATTTGGCTCTTTGCTCAAACTGAGTTTACATGAGCTATTTTCAATCCACTGATGGTTCAGCAATTGATAACCTTACTAAATTATGACACTCTGATTTGGACAAGAAAGTATAACATGAATGTCGCATATGAGGGTTTTTTTCTTTCGTAATAGCTTTTACTATATACTAAATGTTTAACCGTTAACAAATTCGCAAAAGACCATTTCATGAAACCATGTTACAAATGAAGTGTAGAAAGTGATCAAAAATATATGGTGTCAGATGTGGGATTCGAACCCACGCCCACATTCGTGGACCAGAACACTCATTCCCACGAATGGGAAGGTATTAACCTTGAGTCTGGCGCCTTAGACCACTCGGCCAACCTGACATGACAACAATTTGGCTAATTTTAATAGTTAACCATCGTCTAAGGTACGGAAAACATTATAACTGAATAACTTGTACTTTTGGATTTTTATTAAATTCGTAATTGGCGCATTTTAGGATTTGAGGAATTTTTTCAACATCTCTAACCTTTTTTTCATCTGTCAAATGAACGTTTTATATGATTACTCAAAATTGTTCCACATGAAATTGAACATGGGCAAATCATTTCGTCTCACTTTCTTTTATTCCCTAAGCCCCCAATTCTCACTTGAACACTTCCCACTAGAACCATATAGGGCAAACTAAACAAACCAACATTTTTTTTCACAAAGCCAGTTGACAAATACATAAAATATCAGCAGAAAAGTCGTAAGGTAGCGTGGCCGAGCGGTCTAAGGCGCTGGTTTTAGGCACCAGTCTCATTGAGGCGTGGGTTCGAATCCCACCGCTGCCAAGAATTTTTTACTGAACAATTCAATTTTTCTATCCAAAAGACTCTTTCCAACCCTGTCGATTTTTTACAGAGAGAGAGAGAGAGAGAGAGAGAGAGAGAGAGAGAGCTAAGAACACGGACGAGGTTTTTTTTTTTTAAAGAATTCCTACAAATGAACGATAATGAATATTACCTGTTTCCAACTGACTACGAATTGCGAATTATCTACTTTCATGCACTTGATGCTTTCAGTCAGTACCTACATTTTTTTCCGTTTGCATTTTGGACACACCAGTCGGCTACACATTTGCACGGACTTCATGCGTATTGAACGGTGGTTGGGAAAATCCAATCACAAACTTTAAAACAAACATGAAGTTAATTCAGTGTTCTTTGGGAAACAATAACATTCAAGAGTGAACAATTTCTTCTTCCGCCCTAAAAACTCACTCCTCCGTTTTAACGTCCTACCCACTATGTGAAATCTATTTTTGATAATTGAGGATGAATTTCATTTGGCTCTTTGCTCAAACTGAGTTTACATGAGCTATTTTCAATCCACTGATGGTTCAGCAATTGATAACCTTACTAAATTATGACACTCTGATTTGGACAAGAAAGTATAACATGAATGTCGCATATGAGGGTTTTTTTCTTTCGTAATAGCTTTTACTATATACTAAATGTTTAACCGTTAACAAATTCGCAAAAGACCATTTCATGAAACCATGTTACAAATGAAGTGTAGAAAGTGATCAAAAATATATGGTGTCAGATGTGGGATTCGAACCCACGCCCACATTCGTGGACCAGAACACTCATTCCCACGAATGGGAAGGTATTAACCTTGAGTCTGGCGCCTTAGACCACTCGGCCAACCTGACATGACAACAATTTGGCTAATTTTAATAGTTAACCATCGTCTAAGGTACGGAAAACATTATAACTGAATAACTTGTACTTTTGGATTTTTATTAAATTCGTAATTGGCGCATTTTAGGATTTGAGGAATTTTTTCAACATCTCTAACCTTTTTTTCATCTGTCAAATGAACGTTTTATATGATTACTCAAAATTGTTCCACATGAAATTGAACATGGGCAAATCATTTCGTCTCACTTTCTTTTATTCCCTAAGCCCCCAATTCTCACTTGAACACTTCCCACTAGAACCATATAGGGCAAACTAAACAAACCAACATTTTTTTTCACAAAGCCAGTTGACAAATACATAAAATATCAGCAGAAAAGTCGTAAGGTAGCGTGGCCGAGCGGTCTAAGGCGCTGGTTTTAGGCACCAGTCTCATTGAGGCGTGGGTTCGAATCCCACCGCTGCCAAGAATTTTTTACTGAACAATTCAATTTTTCTATCCAAAAGACTCTTTCCAACCCTGTCGATTTTTTACAGAGAGAGAGAGAGAGAGAGAGAGAGAGAGAGAGCTAAGAACACGGACGAGGTTTTTTTTTTTTTAAAGAATTCCTACAAATGAACGATAATGAATATTACCTGTTTCCAACTGACTACGAATTGCGAATTATCTACTTTCATGCACTTGATGCTTTCAGTCAGTACCTACATTTTTTTCCGTTTGCATTTTGGACACACCAGTCGGCTACACATTTGCACGGACTTCATGCGTATTGAACGGTGGTTGGGAAAATCCAATCACAAACTTTAAAACAAACATGAAGTTAATTCAGTGTTCTTTGGGAAACAATAACATTCAAGAGTGAACAATTTCTTCTTCCGCCCTAAAAACTCACTCCTCCGTTTTAACGTCCTACCCACTATGTGAAATCTATTTTTGATAATTGAGGATGAATTTCATTTGGCTCTTTGCTCAAACTGAGTTTACATGAGCTATTTTCAATCCACTGATGGTTCAGCAATTGATAACCTTACTAAATTATGACACTCTGATTTGGACAAGAAAGTATAACATGAATGTCGCATATGAGGGTTTTTTTCTTTCGTAATAGCTTTTACTATATACTAAATGTTTAACCGTTAACAAATTCGCAAAAGACCATTTCATGAAACCATGTTACAAATGAAGTGTAGAAAGTGATCAAAAATATATGGTGTCAGATGTGGGATTCGAACCCACGCCCACATTCGTGGACCAGAACACTCATTCCCACGAATGGGAAGGTATTAACCTTGAGTCTGGCGCCTTAGACCACTCGGCCAACCTGACATGACAACAATTTGGCTAATTTTAATAGTTAACCATCGTCTAAGGTACGGAAAACATTATAACTGAATAACTTGTACTTTTGGATTTTTATTAAATTCGTAATTGGCGCATTTTAGGATTTGAGGAATTTTTTCAACATCTCTAACCTTTTTTTCATCTGTCAAATGAACGTTTTATATGATTACTCAAAATTGTTCCACATGAAATTGAACATGGGCAAATCATTTCGTCTCACTTTCTTTTATTCCCTAAGCCCCCAATTCTCACTTGAACACTTCCCACTAGAACCATATAGGGCAAACTAAACAAACCAACATTTTTTTTCACAAAGCCAGTTGACAAATACATAAAATATCAGCAGAAAAGTCGTAAGGTAGCGTGGCCGAGCGGTCTAAGGCGCTGGTTTTAGGCACCAGTCTCATTGAGGCGTGGGTTCGAATCCCACCGCTGCCAAGAATTTTTTACTGAACAATTCAATTTTTCTATCCAAAAGACTCTTTCCAACCCTGTCGATTTTTTACAGAGAGAGAGAGAGAGAGCTAAGAACACGGACGAGGTTTTTTTTTTTTTAAAGAATTCCTACAAATGAACGATAATGAATATTACCTGTTTCCAACTGACTACGAATTGCGAATTATCTACTTTCATGCACTTGATGCTTTCAGTCAGTACCTACATTTTTTCCGTTTGCATTTTGGACACACCAGTCGGCTACACATTTGCACGGACTTCATGCGTATTGAACGGTGGTTGGGAAAATCCAATCACAAACTTTAAAACAAACATGAAGTTAATTCAGTGTTCTTTGGGAAACAATAACATTCAAGAGTGAACAATTTCTTCTTCCGCCCTAAAAACTCACTCCTCCGTTTTAACGTCCTACCCACTATGTGAAATCTATTTTTGATAATTGAGGATGAATTTCATTTGGCTCTTTGCTCAAACTGAGTTTACATGAGCTATTTTCAATCCACTGATGGTTCAGCAATTGATAACCTTACTAAATTATGACACTCTGATTTGGACAAGAAAGTATAACATGAATGTCGCATATGAGGGTTTTTTTCTTTCGTAATAGCTTTTACTATATACTAAATGTTTAACCGTTAACAAATTCGCAAAAGACCATTTCATGAAACCATGTTACAAATGAAGTGTAGAAAGTGATCAAAAATATATGGTGTCAGATGTGGGATTCGAACCCACGCCCACATTCGTGGACCAGAACACTCATTCCCACGAATGGGAAGGTATTAACCTTGAGTCTGGCGCCTTAGACCACTCGGCCAACCTGACATGACAACAATTTGGCTAATTTTAATAGTTAACCATCGTCTAAGGTACGGAAAACATTATAACTGAATAACTTGTACTTTTGGATTTTTATTAAATTCGTAATTGGCGCATTTTAGGATTTGAGGAATTTTTTCAACATCTCTAACCTTTTTTTCATCTGTCAAATGAACGTTTTATATGATTACTCAAAATTGTTCCACATGAAATTGAACATGGGCAAATCATTTCGTCTCACTTTCTTTTATTCCCTAAGCCCCCAATTCTCACTTGAACACTTCCCACTAGAACCATATAGGGCAAACTAAACAAACCAACATTTTTTTTCACAAAGCCAGTTGACAAATACATAAAATATCAGCAGAAAAGTCGTAAGGTAGCGTGGCCGAGCGGTCTAAGGCGCTGGTTTTAGGCACCAGTCTCATTGAGGCGTGGGTTCGAATCCCACCGCTGCCAAGAATTTTTTACTGAACAATTCAATTTTTCTATCCAAAAGACTCTTTCCAACCCTGTCGATTTTTTACAGAGAGAGAGAGAGAGAGAGAGAGAGAGAGAGAGAGAGCTAAGAACACGGACGAGGTTTTTTTTTTTTTAAAGAATTCCTACAAATGAACGATAATGAATATTACCTGTTTCCAACTGACTACGAATTGCGAATTATCTACTTTCATGCACTTGATGCTTTCAGTCAGTACCTACATTTTTTTCCGTTTGCATTTTGGACACACCAGTCGGCTACACATTTGCACGGACTTCATGCGTATTGAACGGTGGTTGGGAAAATCCAATCACAAACTTTAAAACAAACATGAAGTTAATTCAGTGTTCTTTGGGAAACAATAACATTCAAGAGTGAACAATTTCTTCTTCCGCCCTAAAAACTCACTCCTCCGTTTTAACGTCCTACCCACTATGTGAAATCTATTTTTGATAATTGAGGATGAATTTCATTTGGCTCTTTGCTCAAACTGAGTTTACATGAGCTATTTTCAATCCACTGATGGTTCAGCAATTGATAACCTTACTAAATTATGACACTCTGATTTGGACAAGAAAGTATAACATGAATGTCGCATATGAGGGTTTTTTTCTTTCGTAATAGCTTTTACTATATACTAAATGTTTAACCGTTAACAAATTCGCAAAAGACCATTTCATGAAACCATGTTACAAATGAAGTGTAGAAAGTGATCAAAAATATATGGTGTCAGATGTGGGATTCGAACCCACGCCCACATTCGTGGACCAGAACACTCATTCCCACGAATGGGAAGGTATTAACCTTGAGTCTGGCGCCTTAGACCACTCGGCCAACCTGACATGACGACAATTTGGCTAATTTTAATAGTTAACCATCGTCTAAGGTACGGAAAACATTATAACTGAATAACTTGTACTTTTGGATTTTTATTAAATTCGTAATTGGCGCATTTTAGGATTTGAGGAATTTTTTCAACATCTCTAACCTTTTTTTCATCTGTCAAATGAACGTTTTATATGATTACTCAAAATTGTTCCACATGAAATTGAACATGGGCAAATCATTTCGTCTCACTTTCTTTTATTCCCTAAGCCCCCAATTCTCACTTGAACACTTCCCACTAGAACCATATAGGGCAAACTAAACAAACCAACATTTTTTTTCACAAAGCCAGTTGACAAATACATAAAATATCAGCAGAAAAGTCGTAAGGTAGCGTGGCCGAGCGGTCTAAGGCGCTGGTTTTAGGCACCAGTCTCATTGAGGCGTGGGTTCGAATCCCACCGCTGCCAAGAATTTTTTACTGAACAATTCAATTTTTCTATCCAAAAGACTCTTTCCAACCCTGTCGATTTTTTACAGAGAGAGAGAGAGAGAGAGAGAGAGAGAGAGAGAGAGAGAGCTAAGAACACGGACGAGGTTTTTTTTTTTTTAAAGAATTCCTACAAATGAACGATAATGAATATTACCTGTTTCCAACTGACTACGAATTGCGAATTATCTACTTTCATGCACTTGATGCTTTCAGTCAGTACCTACATTTTTTTCCGTTTGCATTTTGGACACACCAGTCGGCTACACATTTGCACGGACTTCATGCGTATTGAACGGTGGTTGGGAAAATCCAATCACAAACTTTAAAACAAACATGAAGTTAATTCAGTGTTCTTTGGGAAACAATAACATTCAAGAGTGAACAATTTCTTCTTCCGCCCTAAAAACTCACTCCTCCGTTTTAACGTCCTACCCACTATGTGAAATCTATTTTTGATAATTGAGGATGAATTTCATTTGGCTCTTTGCTCAAACTGAGTTTACATGAGCTATTTTCAATCCACTGATGGTTCAGCAATTGATAACCTTACTAAATTATGACACTCTGATTTGGACAAGAAAGTATAACATGAATGTCGCATATGAGGGTTTTTTTCTTTCGTAATAGCTTTTACTATATACTAAATGTTTAACCGTTAACAAATTCGCAAAAGACCATTTCATGAAACCATGTTACAAATGAAGTGTAGAAAGTGATCAAAAATATATGGTGTCAGATGTGGGATTCGAACCCACGCCCACATTCGTGGACCAGAACACTCATTCCCACGAATGGGAAGGTATTAACCTTGAGTCTGGCGCCTTAGACCACTCGGCCAACCTGACATGACAACAATTTGGCTAATTTTAATAGTTAACCATCGTCTAAGGTACGGAAAACATTATAACTGAATAACTTGTACTTTTGGATTTTTATTAAATTCGTAATTGGCGCATTTTAGGATTTGAGGAATTTTTTCAACATCTCTAACCTTTTTTTCATCTGTCAAATGAACGTTTTATATGATTACTCAAAATTGTTCCACATGAAATTGAACATGGGCAAATCATTTCGTCTCACTTTCTTTTATTCCCTAAGCCCCCAATTCTCACTTGAACACTTCCCACTAGAACCATATAGGGCAAACTAAACAAACCAACATTTTTTTTCACAAAGCCAGTTGACAAATACATAAAATATCAGCAGAAAAGTCGTAAGGTAGCGTGGCCGAGCGGTCTAAGGCGCTGGTTTTAGGCACCAGTCTCATTGAGGCGTGGGTTCGAATCCCACCGCTGCCAAGAATTTTTTACTGAACAATTCAATTTTTCTATCCAAAAGACTCTTTCCAACCCTGTCGATTTTTTACAGAGAGAGAGAGAGAGAGAGAGAGAGAGAGAGAGAGCTAAGAACACGGACGAGGTTTTTTTTTTTTTAAGAATTCCTACAAATGAACGATAATGAATATTACCTGTTTCCAACTGACTACGAATTGCGAATTATCTACTTTCATGCACTTGATGCTTTCAGTCAGTACCTACATTTTTTTCCGTTTGCATTTTGGACACACCAGTCGGCTACACATTTGCACGGACTTCATGCGTATTGAACGGTGGTTGGGAAAATCCAATCACAAACTTTAAAACAAACATGAAGTTAATTCAGTGTTCTTTGGGAAACAATAACATTCAAGAGTGAACAATTTCTTCTTCCGCCCTAAAAACTCACTCCTCCGTTTTAACGTCCTACCCACTATGTGAAATCTATTTTTGATAATTGAGGATGAATTTCATTTGGCTCTTTGCTCAAACTGAGTTTACATGAGCTATTTTCAATCCACTGATGGTTCAGCAATTGATAACCTTACTAAATTATGACACTCTGATTTGGACAAGAAAGTATAACATAAATGTCGCATATGAGGGTTTTTTTCTTTCGTAATAGCTTTTACTATATACTAAATGTTTAACCGTTAACAAATTCGCAAAAGACCATTTCATGAAACCATGTTACAAATGAAGTGTAGAAAGTGATCAAAAATATATGGTGTCAGATGTGGGATTCGAACCCACGCCCACATTCGTGGACCAGAACACTCATTCCCACGAATGGGAAGGTATTAACCTTGAGTCTGGCGCCTTAGACCACTCGGCCAACCTGACATGACAACAATTTGGCTAATTTTAATAGTTAACCATCGTCTAAGGTACGGAAAACATTATAACTGAATAACTTGTACTTTTGGATTTTTATTAAATTCGTAATTGGCGCATTTTAGGATTTGAGGAATTTTTTCAACATCTCTAACCTTTTTTTCATCTGTCAAATGAACGTTTTATATGATTACTCAAAATTGTTCCACATGAAATTGAACATGGGCAAATCATTTCGTCTCACTTTCTTTTATTCCCTAAGCCCCCAATTCTCACTTGAACACTTCCCACTAGAACCATATAGGGCAAACTAAACAAACCAACATTTTTTTTCACAAAGCCAGTTGACAAATACATAAAATATCAGCAGAAAAGTCGTAAGGTAGCGTGGCCGAGCGGTCTAAGGCGCTGGTTTTAGGCACCAGTCTCATTGAGGCGTGGGTTCGAATCCCACCGCTGCCAAGAATTTTTTACTGAACAATTCAATTTTTCTATCCAAAAGACTCTTTCCAACCCTGTCGATTTTTTACAGAGAGAGAGAGAGAGAGAGAGAGAGAGAGAGAGAGAGAGCTAAGAACACGGACGAGGTTTTTTTTTTTTTAAAGAATTCCTACAAATGAACGATAATGAATATTACCTGTTTCCAACTGACTACGAATTGCGAATTATCTACTTTCATGCACTTGATGCTTTCAGTCAGTACCTACATTTTTTTCCGTTTGCATTTTGGACACACCAGTCGGCTACACATTTGCACGGACTTCATGCGTATTGAACGGTGGTTGGGAAAATCCAATCACAAACTTTAAAACAAACATGAAGTTAATTCAGTGTTCTTTGGGAAACAATAACATTCAAGAGTGAACAATTTCTTCTTCCGCCCTAAAAACTCACTCCTCCGTTTTAACGTCCTACCCACTATGTGAAATCTATTTTTGATAATTGAGGATGAATTTCATTTGGCTCTTTGCTCAAACTGAGTTTACATGAGCTATTTTCAATCCACTGATGGTTCAGCAATTGATAACCTTACTAAATTATGACACTCTGATTTGGACAAGAAAGTATAACATGAATGTCGCATATGAGGGTTTTTTTCTTTCGTAATAGCTTTTACTATATACTAAATGTTTAACCGTTAACAAATTCGCAAAAGACCATTTCATGAAACCATGTTACAAATGAAGTGTAGAAAGTGATCAAAAATATATGGTGTCAGATGTGGGATTCGAACCCACGCCCACATTCGTGGACCAGAACACTCATTCCCACGAATGGGAAGGTATTAACCTTGAGTCTGGCGCCTTAGACCACTCGGCCAACCTGACATGACAACAATTTGGCTAATTTTAATAGTTAACCATCGTCTAAGGTACGGAAAACATTATAACTGAATAACTTGTACTTTTGGATTTTTATTAAATTCGTAATTGGCGCATTTTAGGATTTGAGGAATTTTTTCAACATCTCTATCCTTTTTTTCATCTGTCAAATGAACGTTTTATATGATTACTCAAAATTGTTCCACATGAAATTGAACATGGGCAAATCATTTCGTCTCACTTTCTTTTATTCCCTAAGCCCCCAATTCTCACTTGAACACTTCCCACTAGAACCATATAGGGCAAACTAAACAAACCAACATTTTTTTTCACAAAGCCAGTTGACAAATACATAAAATATCAGCAGAAAAGTCGTAAGGTAGCGTGGCCGAGCGGTCTAAGGCGCTGGTTTTAGGCACCAGTCTCATTGAGGCGTGGGTTCGAATCCCACCGCTGCCAAGAATTTTTTACTGAACAATTCAATTTTTCTATCCAAAAGACTCTTTCCAACCCTGTCGATTTTTTACAGAGAGAGAGAGAGAGAGAGAGAGAGAGAGAGCTAAGAACACGGACGAGGTTTTTTTTTTTTTAAAGAATTCCTACAAATGAACGATAATGAATATTACCTGTTTCCAACTGACTACGAATTGCGAATTATCTACTTTCATGCACTTGATGCTTTCAGTCAGTACCTACATTTTTTTCCGTTTGCATTTTGGACACACCAGTCGGCTACACATTTGCACGGACTTCATGCGTATTGAACGGTGGTTGGGAAAATCCAATCACAAACTTTAAAACAAACATGAAGTTAATTCAGTGTTCTTTGGGAAACAATAACATTCAAGAGTGAACAATTTCTTCTTCCGCCCTAAAAACTCACTCCTCCGTTTTAACGTCCTACCCACTATGTGAAATCTATTTTTGATAATTGAGGATGAATTTCATTTGGCTCTTTGCTCAAACTGAGTTTACATGAGCTATTTTCAATCCACTGATGGTTCAGCAATTGATAACCTTACTAAATTATGACACTCTGATTTGGACAAGAAAGTATAACATGAATGTCGCATATGAGGGTTTTTTTCTTTCGTAATAGCTTTTACTATATACTAAATGTTTAACCGTTAACAAATTCGCAAAAGACCATTTCATGAAACCATGTTACAAATGAAGTGTAGAAAGTGATCAAAAATATATGGTGTCAGATGTGGGATTCGAACCCACGCCCACATTCGTGGACCAGAACACTCATTCCCACGAATGGGAAGGTATTAACCTTGAGTCTGGCGCCTTAGACCACTCGGCCAACCTGACATGACAACAATTTGGCTAATTTTAATAGTTAACCATCGTCTAAGGTACGGAAAACATTATAACTGAATAACTTGTACTTTTGGATTTTTATTAAATTCGTAATTGGCGCATTTTAGGATTTGAGGAATTTTTTCAACATCTCTAACCTTTTTTTCATCTGTCAAATGAACGTTTTATATGATTACTCAAAATTGTTCCACATGAAATTGAACATGGGCAAATCATTTCGTCTCACTTTCTTTTATTCCCTAAGCCCCCAATTCTCACTTGAACACTTCCCACTAGAACCATATAGGGCAAACTAAACAAACCAACATTTTTTTTCACAAAGCCAGTTGACAAATACATAAAATATCAGCAGAAAAGTCGTAAGGTAGCGTGGCCGAGCGGTCTAAGGCGCTGGTTTTAGGCACCAGTCTCATTGAGGCGTGGGTTCGAATCCCACCGCTGCCAAGAATTTTTTACTGAACAATTCAATTTTTCTATCCAAAAGACTCTTTCCAACCCTGTCGATTTTTTACAGAGAGAGAGAGAGAGAGCTAAGAACACGGACGAGGTTTTTTTTTTTTTAAAGAATTCCTACAAATGAACGATAATGAATATTACCTGTTTCCAACTGACTACGAATTGCGAATTATCTACTTTCATGCACTTGATGCTTTCAGTCAGTACCTACATTTTTTCCGTTTGCATTTTGGACACACCAGTCGGCTACACATTTGCACGGACTTCATGCGTATTGAACGGTGGTTGGGAAAATCCAATCACAAACTTTAAAACAAACATGAAGTTAATTCAGTGTTCTTTGGGAAACAATAACATTCAAGAGTGAACAATTTCTTCTTCCGCCCTAAAAACTCACTCCTCCGTTTTAACGTCCTACCCACTATGTGAAATCTATTTTTGATAATTGAGGATGAATTTCATTTGGCTCTTTGCTCAAACTGAGTTTACATGAGCTATTTTCAATCCACTGATGGTTCAGCAATTGATAACCTTACTAAATTATGACACTCTGATTTGGACAAGAAAGTATAACATGAATGTCGCATATGAGGGTTTTTTTCTTTCGTAATAGCTTTTACTATATACTAAATGTTTAACCGTTAACAAATTCGCAAAAGACCATTTCATGAAACCATGTTACAAATGAAGTGTAGAAAGTGATCAAAAATATATGGTGTCAGATGTGGGATTCGAACCCACGCCCACATTCGTGGACCAGAACACTCATTCCCACGAATGGGAAGGTATTAACCTTGAGTCTGGCGCCTTAGACCACTCGGCCAACCTGACATGACAACAATTTGGCTAATTTTAATAGTTAACCATCGTCTAAGGTACGGAAAACATTATAACTGAATAACTTGTACTTTTGGATTTTTATTAAATTCGTAATTGGCGCATTTTAGGATTTGAGGAATTTTTTCAACATCTCTAACCTTTTTTTCATCTGTCAAATGAACGTTTTATATGATTACTCAAAATTGTTCCACATGAAATTGAACATGGGCAAATCATTTCGTCTCACTTTCTTTTATTCCCTAAGCCCCCAATTCTCACTTGAACACTTCCCACTAGAACCATATAGGGCAAACTAAACAAACCAACATTTTTTTTCACAAAGCCAGTTGACAAATACATAAAATATCAGCAGAAAAGTCGTAAGGTAGCGTGGCCGAGCGGTCTAAGGCGCTGGTTTTAGGCACCAGTCTCATTGAGGCGTGGGTTCGAATCCCACCGCTGCCAAGAATTTTTTACTGAACAATTCAATTTTTCTATCCAAAAGACTCTTTCCAACCCTGTCGATTTTTTACAGAGAGAGAGAGAGAGAGAGAGAGAGAGAGAGAGAGAGAGAGAGAGCTAAGAACACGGACGAGGTTTTTTTTTTTTTAAAGAATTCCTACAAATGAACGATAATGAATATTACCTGTTTCCAACTGACTACGAATTGCGAATTATCTACTTTCATGCACTTGATGCTTTCAGTCAGTACCTACATTTTTTTCCGTTTGCATTTTGGACACACCAGTCGGCTACACATTTGCACGGACTTCATGCGTATTGAACGGTGGTTGGGAAAATCCAATCACAAACTTTAAAACAAACATGAAGTTAATTCAGTGTTCTTTGGGAAACAATAACATTCAAGAGTGAACAATTTCTTCTTCCGCCCTAAAAACTCACTCCTCCGTTTTAACGTCCTACCCACTATGTGAAATCTATTTTTGATAATTGAGGATGAATTTCATTTGGCTCTTTGCTCAAACTGAGTTTACATGAGCTATTTTCAATCCACTGATGGTTCAGCAATTGATAACCTTACTAAATTATGACACTCTGATTTGGACAAGAAAGTATAACATGAATGTCGCATATGAGGGTTTTTTTCTTTCGTAATAGCTTTTACTATATACTAAATGTTTAACCGTTAACAAATTCGCAAAAGACCATTTCATGAAACCATGTTACAAATGAAGTGTAGAAAGTGATCAAAAATATATGGTGTCAGATGTGGGATTCGAACCCACGCCCACATTCGTGGACCAGAACACTCATTCCCACGAATGGGAAGGTATTAACCTTGAGTCTGGCGCCTTAGACCACTCGGCCAACCTGACATGACGACAATTTGGCTAATTTTAATAGTTAACCATCGTCTAAGGTACGGAAAACATTATAACTGAATAACTTGTACTTTTGGATTTTTATTAAATTCGTAATTGGCGCATTTTAGGATTTGAGGAATTTTTTCAACATCTCTAACCTTTTTTTCATCTGTCAAATGAACGTTTTATATGATTACTCAAAATTGTTCCACATGAAATTGAACATGGGCAAATCATTTCGTCTCACTTTCTTTTATTCCCTAAGCCCCCAATTCTCACTTGAACACTTCCCACTAGAACCATATAGGGCAAACTAAACAAACCAACATTTTTTTTCACAAAGCCAGTTGACAAATACATAAAATATCAGCAGAAAAGTCGTAAGGTAGCGTGGCCGAGCGGTCTAAGGCGCTGGTTTTAGGCACCAGTCTCATTGAGGCGTGGGTTCGAATCCCACCGCTGCCAAGAATTTTTTACTGAACAATTCAATTTTTCTATCCAAAAGACTCTTTCCAACCCTGTCGATTTTTTACAGAGAGAGAGAGAGAGAGAGAAAGAGAGAGAGAGAGAGAGAGAGAGAGAGAGAGAGAGAGAGAGAGCTAAGAACACGGACGAGGTTTTTTTTTTTTTAAAGAATTCCTACAAATGAACGATAATGAATATTACCTGTTTCCAACTGACTACGAATTGCGAATTATCTACTTTCATGCACTTGATGCTTTCAGTCAGTACCTACATTTTTTTCCGTTTGCATTTTGGACACACCAGTCGGCTACACATTTGCACGGACTTCATGCGTATTGAACGGTGGTTGGGAAAATCCAATCACAAACTTTAAAACAAACATGAAGTTAATTCAGTGTTCTTTGGGAAACAATAACATTCAAGAGTGAACAATTTCTTCTTCCGCCCTAAAAACTCACTCCTCCGTTTTAACGTCCTACCCACTATGTGAAATCTATTTTTGATAATTGAGGATGAATTTCATTTGGCTCTTTGCTCAAACTGAGTTTACATGAGCTATTTTCAATCCACTGATGGTTCAGCAATTGATAACCTTACTAAATTATGACACTCTGATTTGGACAAGAAAGTATAACATGAATGTCGCATATGAGGGTTTTTTTCTTTCGTAATAGCTTTTACTATATACTAAATGTTTAACCGTTAACAAATTCGCAAAAGACCATTTCATGAAACCATGTTACAAATGAAGTGTAGAAAGTGATCAAAAATATATGGTGTCAGATGTGGGATTCGAACCCACGCCCACATTCGTGGACCAGAACACTCATTCCCACGAATGGGAAGGTATTAACCTTGAGTCTGGCGCCTTAGACCACTCGGCCAACCTGACATGACAACAATTTGGCTAATTTTAATAGTTAACCATCGTCTAAGGTACGGAAAACATTATAACTGAATAACTTGTACTTTTGGATTTTTATTAAATTCGTAATTGGCGCATTTTAGGATTTGAGGAATTTTTTCAACATCTCTATCCTTTTTTTCATCTGTCAAATGAACGTTTTATATGATTACTCAAAATTGTTCCACATGAAATTGAACATGGGCAAATCATTTCGTCTCACTTTCTTTTATTCCCTAAGCCCCCAATTCTCACTTGAACACTTCCCACTAGAACCATATAGGGCAAACTAAACAAACCAACATTTTTTTTCACAAAGCCAGTTGACAAATACATAAAATATCAGCAGAAAAGTCGTAAGGTAGCGTGGCCGAGCGGTCTAAGGCGCTGGTTTTAGGCACCAGTCTCATTGAGGCGTGGGTTCGAATCCCACCGCTGCCAAGAATTTTTTACTGAACAATTCAATTTTTCTATCCAAAAGACTCTTTCCAACCCTGTCGATTTTTTACAGAGAGAGAGAGAGAGAGAGAGAGAGAGAGAGAGAGAGAGAGAGCTAAGAACACGGACGAGGTTTTTTTTTTTTTAAAGAATTCCTACAAATGAACGATAATGAATATTACCTGTTTCCAACTGACTACGAATTGCGAATTATCTACTTTCATGCACTTGATGCTTTCAGTCAGTACCTACATTTTTTTCCGTTTGCATTTTGGACACACCAGTCGGCTACACATTTGCACGGACTTCATGCGTATTGAACGGTGGTTGGGAAAATCCAATCACAAACTTTAAAACAAACATGAAGTTAATTCAGTGTTCTTTGGGAAACAATAACATTCAAGAGTGAACAATTTCTTCTTCCGCCCTAAAAACTCACTCCTCCGTTTTAACGTCCTACCCACTATGTGAAATCTATTTTTGATAATTGAGGATGAATTTCATTTGGCTCTTTGCTCAAACTGAGTTTACATGAGCTATTTTCAATCCACTGATGGTTCAGCAATTGATAACCTTACTAAATTATGACACTCTGATTTGGACAAGAAAGTATAACATGAATGTCGCATATGAGGGTTTTTTTCTTTCGTAATAGCTTTTACTATATACTAAATGTTTAACCGTTAACAAATTCGCAAAAGACCATTTCATGAAACCATGTTACAAATGAAGTGTAGAAAGTGATCAAAAATATATGGTGTCAGATGTGGGATTCGAACCCACGCCCACATTCGTGGACCAGAACACTCATTCCCACGAATGGGAAGGTATTAACCTTGAGTCTGGCGCCTTAGACCACTCGGCCAACCTGACATGACAACAATTTGGCTAATTTTAATAGTTAACCATCGTCTAAGGTACGGAAAACATTATAACTGAATAACTTGTACTTTTGGATTTTTATTAAATTCGTAATTGGCGCATTTTAGGATTTGAGGAATTTTTTCAACATCTCTAACCTTTTTTTCATCTGTCAAATGAACGTTTTATATGATTACTCAAAATTGTTCCACATGAAATTGAACATGGGCAAATCATTTCGTCTCACTTTCTTTTATTCCCTAAGCCCCCAATTCTCACTTGAACACTTCCCACTAGAACCATATAGGGCAAACTAAACAAACCAACATTTTTTTTCACAAAGCCAGTTGACAAATACATAAAATATCAGCAGAAAAGTCGTAAGGTAGCGTGGCCGAGCGGTCTAAGGCGCTGGTTTTAGGCACCAGTCTCATTGAGGCGTGGGTTCGAATCCCACCGCTGCCAAGAATTTTTTACTGAACAATTCAATTTTTCTATCCAAAAGACTCTTTCCAACCCTGTCGATTTTTTACAGAGAGAGAGAGAGAGAGAGAGAGAGAGAGAGAGAGAGAGCTAAGAACACGGACGAGGTTTTTTTTTTTTTTAAGAATTCCTACAAATGAACGATAATGAATATTACCTGTTTCCAACTGACTACGAATTGCGAATTATCTACTTTCATGCACTTGATGCTTTCAGTCAGTACCTACATTTTTTTCCGTTTGCATTTTGGACACACCAGTCGGCTACACATTTGCACGGACTTCATGCGTATTGAACGGTGGTTGGGAAAATCCAATCACAAACTTTAAAACAAACATGAAGTTAATTCAGTGTTCTTTGGGAAACAATAACATTCAAGAGTGAACAATTTCTTCTTCCGCCCTAAAAACTCACTCCTCCGTTTTAACGTCCTACCCACTATGTGAAATCTATTTTTGATAATTGAGGATGAATTTCATTTGGCTCTTTGCTCAAACTGAGTTTACATGAGCTATTTTCAATCCACTGATGGTTCAGCAATTGATAACCTTACTAAATTATGACACTCTGATTTGGACAAGAAAGTATAACATAAATGTCGCATATGAGGGTTTTTTTCTTTCGTAATAGCTTTTACTATATACTAAATGTTTAACCGTTAACAAATTCGCAAAAGACCATTTCATGAAACCATGTTACAAATGAAGTGTAGAAAGTGATCAAAAATATATGGTGTCAGATGTGGGATTCGAACCCACGCCCACATTCGTGGACCAGAACACTCATTCCCACGAATGGGAAGGTATTAACCTTGAGTCTGGCGCCTTAGACCACTCGGCCAACCTGACATGACAACAATTTGGCTAATTTTAATAGTTAACCATCGTCTAAGGTACGGAAAACATTATAACTGAATAACTTGTACTTTTGGATTTTTATTAAATTCGTAATTGGCGCATTTTAGGATTTGAGGAATTTTTTCAACATCTCTAACCTTTTTTTCATCTGTCAAATGAACGTTTTATATGATTACTCAAAATTGTTCCACATGAAATTGAACATGGGCAAATCATTTCGTCTCACTTTCTTTTATTCCCTAAGCCCCCAATTCTCACTTGAACACTTCCCACTAGAACCATATAGGGCAAACTAAACAAACCAACATTTTTTTTCACAAAGCCAGTTGACAAATACATAAAATATCAGCAGAAAAGTCGTAAGGTAGCGTGGCCGAGCGGTCTAAGGCGCTGGTTTTAGGCACCAGTCTCATTGAGGCGTGGGTTCGAATCCCACCGCTGCCAAGAATTTTTTACTGAACAATTCAATTTTTCTATCCAAAAGACTCTTTCCAACCCTGTCGATTTTTTACAGAGAGAGAGAGAGAGAGAGAGCTAAGAACACGGACGAGGTTTTTTTTTTTTTAAAGAATTCCTACAAATGAACGATAATGAATATTACCTGTTTCCAACTGACTACGAATTGCGAATTATCTACTTTCATGCACTTGATGCTTTCAGTCAGTACCTACATTTTTTTCCGTTTGCATTTTGGACACACCAGTCGGCTACACATTTGCACGGACTTCATGCGTATTGAACGGTGGTTGGGAAAATCCAATCACAAACTTTAAAACAAACATGAAGTTAATTCAGTGTTCTTTGGGAAACAATAACATTCAAGAGTGAACAATTTCTTCTTCCGCCCTAAAAACTCACTCCTCCGTTTTAACGTCCTACCCACTATGTGAAATCTATTTTTGATAATTGAGGATGAATTTCATTTGGCTCTTTGCTCAAACTGAGTTTACATGAGCTATTTTCAATCCACTGATGGTTCAGCAATTGATAACCTTACTAAATTATGACACTCTGATTTGGACAAGAAAGTATAACATGAATGTCGCATATGAGGGTTTTTTTCTTTCGTAATAGCTTTTACTATATACTAAATGTTTAACCGTTAACAAATTCGCAAAAGACCATTTCATGAAACCATGTTACAAATGAAGTGTAGAAAGTGATCAAAAATATATGGTGTCAGATGTGGGATTCGAACCCACGCCCACATTCGTGGACCAGAACACTCATTCCCACGAATGGGAAGGTATTAACCTTGAGTCTGGCGCCTTAGACCACTCGGCCAACCTGACATGACAACAATTTGGCTAATTTTAATAGTTAACCATCGTCTAAGGTACGGAAAACATTATAACTGAATAACTTGTACTTTTGGATTTTTATTAAATTCGTAATTGGCGCATTTTAGGATTTGAGGAATTTTTTCAACATCTCTATCCTTTTTTTCATCTGTCAAATGAACGTTTTATATGATTACTCAAAATTGTTCCACATGAAATTGAACATGGGCAAATCATTTCGTCTCACTTTCTTTTATTCCCTAAGCCCCCAATTCTCACTTGAACACTTCCCACTAGAACCATATAGGGCAAACTAAACAAACCAACATTTTTTTTCACAAAGCCAGTTGACAAATACATAAAATATCAGCAGAAAAGTCGTAAGGTAGCGTGGCCGAGCGGTCTAAGGCGCTGGTTTTAGGCACCAGTCTCATTGAGGCGTGGGTTCGAATCCCACCGCTGCCAAGAATTTTTTACTGAACAATTCAATTTTTCTATCCAAAAGACTCTTTCCAACCCTGTCGATTTTTTACAGAGAGAGAGAGAGAGAGAGAGAGAGAGAGCTAAGAACACGGACGAGGTTTTTTTTTTTTTAAAGAATTCCTACAAATGAACGATAATGAATATTACCTGTTTCCAACTGACTACGAATTGCGAATTATCTACTTTCATGCACTTGATGCTTTCAGTCAGTACCTACATTTTTTTCCGTTTGCATTTTGGACACACCAGTCGGCTACACATTTGCACGGACTTCATGCGTATTGAACGGTGGTTGGGAAAATCCAATCACAAACTTTAAAACAAACATGAAGTTAATTCAGTGTTCTTTGGGAAACAATAACATTCAAGAGTGAACAATTTCTTCTTCCGCCCTAAAAACTCACTCCTCCGTTTTAACGTCCTACCCACTATGTGAAATCTATTTTTGATAATTGAGGATGAATTTCATTTGGCTCTTTGCTCAAACTGAGTTTACATGAGCTATTTTCAATCCACTGATGGTTCAGCAATTGATAACCTTACTAAATTATGACACTCTGATTTGGACAAGAAAGTATAACATGAATGTCGCATATGAGGGTTTTTTTCTTTCGTAATAGCTTTTACTATATACTAAATGTTTAACCGTTAACAAATTCGCAAAAGACCATTTCATGAAACCATGTTACAAATGAAGTGTAGAAAGTGATCAAAAATATATGGTGTCAGATGTGGGATTCGAACCCACGCCCACATTCGTGGACCAGAACACTCATTCCCACGAATGGGAAGGTATTAACCTTGAGTCTGGCGCCTTAGACCACTCGGCCAACCTGACATGACAACAATTTGGCTAATTTTAATAGTTAACCATCGTCTAAGGTACGGAAAACATTATAACTGAATAACTTGTACTTTTGGATTTTTATTAAATTCGTAATTGGCGCATTTTAGGATTTGAGGAATTTTTTCAACATCTCTAACCTTTTTTTCATCTGTCAAATGAACGTTTTATATGATTACTCAAAATTGTTCCACATGAAATTGAACATGGGCAAATCATTTCGTCTCACTTTCTTTTATTCCCTAAGCCCCCAATTCTCACTTGAACACTTCCCACTAGAACCATATAGGGCAAACTAAACAAACCAACATTTTTTTTCACAAAGCCAGTTGACAAATACATAAAATATCAGCAGAAAAGTCGTAAGGTAGCGTGGCCGAGCGGTCTAAGGCGCTGGTTTTAGGCACCAGTCTCATTGAGGCGTGGGTTCGAATCCCACCGCTGCCAAGAATTTTTTACTGAACAATTCAATTTTTCTATCCAAAAGACTCTTTCCAACCCTGTCGATTTTTTACAGAGAGAGAGAGAGAGAGAGAGAGAGAGAGAGAGAGAGAGAGCTAAGAACACGGGGCGAGGTTTTTTTTTTTTTAAGAATTCCTACAAATGAACGATAATGAATATTACCTGTTTCCAACTGACTACGAATTGCGAATTATCTACTTTCATGCACTTGATGCTTTCAGTCAGTACCTACATTTTTTTCCGTTTGCATTTTGGACACACCAGTCGGCTACACATTTGCACGGACTTCATGCGTATTGAACGGTGGTTGGGAAAATCCAATCACAAACTTTAAAACAAACATGAAGTTAATTCAGTGTTCTTTGGGAAACAATAACATTCAAGAGTGAACAATTTCTTCTTCCGCCCTAAAAACTCACTCCTCCGTTTTAACGTCCTACCCACTATGTGAAATCTATTTTTGATAATTGAGGATGAATTTCATTTGGCTCTTTGCTCAAACTGAGTTTACATGAGCTATTTTCAATCCACTGATGGTTCAGCAATTGATAACCTTACTAAATTATGACACTCTGATTTGGACAAGAAAGTATAACATAAATGTCGCATATGAGGGTTTTTTTCTTTCGTAATAGCTTTTACTATATACTAAATGTTTAACCGTTAACAAATTCGCAAAAGACCATTTCATGAAACCATGTTACAAATGAAGTGTAGAAAGTGATCAAAAATATATGGTGTCAGATGTGGGATTCGAACCCACGCCCACATTCGTGGACCAGAACACTCATTCCCACGAATGGGAAGGTATTAACCTTGAGTCTGGCGCCTTAGACCACTCGGCCAACCTGACATGACAACAATTTGGCTAATTTTAATAGTTAACCATCGTCTAAGGTACGGAAAACATTATAACTGAATAACTTGTACTTTTGGATTTTTATTAAATTCGTAATTGGCGCATTTTAGGATTTGAGGAATTTTTTCAACATCTCTAACCTTTTTTTCATCTGTCAAATGAACGTTTTATATGATTACTCAAAATTGTTCCACATGAAATTGAACATGGGCAAATCATTTCGTCTCACTTTCTTTTATTCCCTAAGCCCCCAATTCTCACTTGAACACTTCCCACTAGAACCATATAGGGCAAACTAAACAAACCAACATTTTTTTTCACAAAGCCAGTTGACAAATACATAAAATATCAGCAGAAAAGTCGTAAGGTAGCGTGGCCGAGCGGTCTAAGGCGCTGGTTTTAGGCACCAGTCTCATTGAGGCGTGGGTTCGAATCCCACCGCTGCCAAGAATTTTTTACTGAACAATTCAATTTTTCTATCCAAAAGACTCTTTCCAACCCTGTCGATTTTTTACAGAGAGAGAGAGAGAGAGAGAGAGAGAGAGAGAGAGAGCTAAGAACACGGGGCGAGGTTTTTTTTTTTTTAAGAATTCCTACAAATGAACGATAATGAATATTACCTGTTTCCAACTGACTACGAATTGCGAATTATCTACTTTCATGCACTTGATGCTTTCAGTCAGTACCTACATTTTTTTCCGTTTGCATTTTGGACACACCAGTCGGCTACACATTTGCACGGACTTCATGCGTATTGAACGGTGGTTGGGAAAATCCAATCACAAACTTTAAAACAAACATGAAGTTAATTCAGTGTTCTTTGGGAAACAATAACATTCAAGAGTGAACAATTTCTTCTTCCGCCCTAAAAACTCACTCCTCCGTTTTAACGTCCTACCCACTATGTGAAATCTATTTTTGATAATTGAGGATGAATTTCATTTGGCTCTTTGCTCAAACTGAGTTTACATGAGCTATTTTCAATCCACTGATGGTTCAGCAATTGATAACCTTACTAAATTATGACACTCTGATTTGGACAAGAAAGTATAACATAAATGTCGCATATGAGGGTTTTTTTCTTTCGTAATAGCTTTTACTATATACTAAATGTTTAACCGTTAACAAATTCGCAAAAGACCATTTCATGAAACCATGTTACAAATGAAGTGTAGAAAGTGATCAAAAATATATGGTGTCAGATGTGGGATTCGAACCCACGCCCACATTCGTGGACCAGAACACTCATTCCCACGAATGGGAAGGTATTAACCTTGAGTCTGGCGCCTTAGACCACTCGGCCAACCTGACATGACAACAATTTGGCTAATTTTAATAGTTAACCATCGTCTAAGGTACGGAAAACATTATAACTGAATAACTTGTACTTTTGGATTTTTATTAAATTCGTAATTGGCGCATTTTAGGATTTGAGGAATTTTTTCAACATCTCTAACCTTTTTTTCATCTGTCAAATGAACGTTTTATATGATTACTCAAAATTGTTCCACATGAAATTGAACATGGGCAAATAATTTCGTCTCACTTTCTTTTATTCCCTAAGCCCCCAATTCTCACTTGAACACTTCCCACTAGAACCATATAGGGCAAACTAAACAAACCAACATTTTTTTTCACAAAGCCAGTTGACAAATACATAAAATATCAGCAGAAAAGTCGTAAGGTAGCGTGGCCGAGCGGTCTAAGGCGCTGGTTTTAGGCACCAGTCTCATTGAGGCGTGGGTTCGAATCCCACCGCTGCCAAGAATTTTTTACTGAACAATTCAATTTTTCTATCCAAAAGACTCTTTCCAACCCTGTCGATTTTTTACAGAGAGAGAGAGAGAGAGAGAGAGAGAGAGAGAGCTAAGAACACGGACGAGGTTTTTTTTTTTTTAAGAATTCCTACAAATGAACGATAATGAATATTACCTGTTTCCAACTGACTACGAATTGCGAATTATCTACTTTCATGCACTTGATGCTTTCAGTCAGTACCTACATTTTTTTCCGTTTGCATTTTGGACACACCAGTCGGCTACACATTTGCACGGACTTCATGCGTATTGAACGGTGGTTGGGAAAATCCAATCACAAACTTTAAAACAAACATGAAGTTAATTCAGTGTTCTTTGGGAAACAATAACATTCAAGAGTGAACAATTTCTTCTTCCGCCCTAAAAACTCACTCCTCCGTTTTAACGTCCTACCCACTATGTGAAATCTATTTTTGATAATTGAGGATGAATTTCATTTGGCTCTTTGCTCAAACTGAGTTTACATGAGCTATTTTCAATCCACTGATGGTTCAGCAATTGATAACCTTACTAAATTATGACACTCTGATTTGGACAAGAAAGTATAACATAAATGTCGCATATGAGGGTTTTTTTCTTTCGTAATAGCTTTTACTATATACTAAATGTTTAACCGTTAACAAATTCGCAAAAGACCATTTCATGAAACCATGTTACAAATGAAGTGTAGAAAGTGATCAAAAATATATGGTGTCAGATGTGGGATTCGAACCCACGCCCACATTCGTGGACCAGAACACTCATTCCCACGAATGGGAAGGTATTAACCTTGAGTCTGGCGCCTTAGACCACTCGGCCAACCTGACATGACAACAATTTGGCTAATTTTAATAGTTAACCATCGTCTAAGGTACGGAAAACATTATAACTGAATAACTTGTACTTTTGGATTTTTATTAAATTCGTAATTGGCGCATTTTAGGATTTGAGGAATTTTTTCAACATCTCTAACCTTTTTTTCATCTGTCAAATGAACGTTTTATATGATTACTCAAAATTGTTCCACATGAAATTGAACATGGGCAAATAATTTCGTCTCACTTTCTTTTATTCCCTAAGCCCCCAATTCTCACTTGAACACTTCCCACTAGAACCATATAGGGCAAACTAAACAAACCAACATTTTTTTTCACAAAGCCAGTTGACAAATACATAAAATATCAGCAGAAAAGTCGTAAGGTAGCGTGGCCGAGCGGTCTAAGGCGCTGGTTTTAGGCACCAGTCTCATTGAGGCGTGGGTTCGAATCCCACCGCTGCCAAGAATTTTTTACTGAACAATTCAATTTTTCTATCCAAAAGACTCTTTCCAACCCTGTCGATTTTTTACAGAGAGAGAGAGAGAGAGAGAGAGAGAGAGAGAGAGAGAGCTAAGAACACGGACGAGGTTTTTTTTTTTTTAAGAATTCCTACAAATGAACGATAATGAATATTACCTGTTTCCAACTGACTACGAATTGCGAATTATCTACTTTCATGCACTTGATGCTTTCAGTCAGTACCTACATTTTTTTCCGTTTGCATTTTGGACACACCAGTCGGCTACACATTTGCACGGACTTCATGCGTATTGAACGGTGGTTGGGAAAATCCAATCACAAACTTTAAAACAAACATGAAGTTAATTCAGTGTTCTTTGGGAAACAATAACATTCAAGAGTGAACAATTTCTTCTTCCGCCCTAAAAACTCACTCCTCCGTTTTAACGTCCTACCCACTATGTGAAATCTATTTTTGATAATTGAGGATGAATTTCATTTGGCTCTTTGCTCAAACTGAGTTTACATGAGCTATTTTCAATCCACTGATGGTTCAGCAATTGATAACCTTACTAAATTATGACACTCTGATTTGGACAAGAAAGTATAACATAAATGTCGCATATGAGGGTTTTTTTCTTTCGTAATAGCTTTTACTATATACTAAATGTTTAACCGTTAACAAATTCGCAAAAGACCATTTCATGAAACCATGTTACAAATGAAGTGTAGAAAGTGATCAAAAATATATGGTGTCAGATGTGGGATTCGAACCCACGCCCACATTCGTGGACCAGAACACTCATTCCCACGAATGGGAAGGTATTAACCTTGAGTCTGGCGCCTTAGACCACTCGGCCAACCTGACATGACAACAATTTGGCTAATTTTAATAGTTAACCATCGTCTAAGGTACGGAAAACATTATAACTGAATAACTTGTACTTTTGGATTTTTATTAAATTCGTAATTGGCGCATTTTAGGATTTGAGGAATTTTTTCAACATCTCTAACCTTTTTTTCATCTGTCAAATGAACGTTTTATATGATTACTCAAAATTGTTCCACATGAAATTGAACATGGGCAAATAATTTCGTCTCACTTTCTTTTATTCCCTAAGCCCCCAATTCTCACTTGAACACTTCCCACTAGAACCATATAGGGCAAACTAAACAAACCAACATTTTTTTTCACAAAGCCAGTTGACAAATACATAAAATATCAGCAGAAAAGTCGTAAGGTAGCGTGGCCGAGCGGTCTAAGGCGCTGGTTTTAGGCACCAGTCTCATTGAGGCGTGGGTTCGAATCCCACCGCTGCCAAGAATTTTTTACTGAACAATTCAATTTTTCTATCCAAAAGACTCTTTCCAACCCTGTCGATTTTTTACAGAGAGAGAGAGAGAGAGAGAGAGAGAGAGAGAGAGAGAGAGAGCTAAGAACACGGACGAGGTTTTTTTTTTTTTAAGAATTCCTACAAATGAACGATAATGAATATTACCTGTTTCCAACTGACTACGAATTGCGAATTATCTACTTTCATGCACTTGATGCTTTCAGTCAGTACCTACATTTTTTTCCGTTTGCATTTTGGACACACCAGTCGGCTACACATTTGCACGGACTTCATGCGTATTGAACGGTGGTTGGGAAAATCCAATCACAAACTTTAAAACAAACATGAAGTTAATTCAGTGTTCTTTGGGAAACAATAACATTCAAGAGTGAACAATTTCTTCTTCCGCCCTAAAAACTCACTCCTCCGTTTTAACGTCCTACCCACTATGTGAAATCTATTTTTGATAATTGAGGATGAATTTCATTTGGCTCTTTGCTCAAACTGAGTTTACATGAGCTATTTTCAATCCACTGATGGTTCAGCAATTGATAACCTTACTAAATTATGACACTCTGATTTGGACAAGAAAGTATAACATAAATGTCGCATATGAGGGTTTTTTTCTTTCGTAATAGCTTTTACTATATACTAAATGTTTAACCGTTAACAAATTCGCAAAAGACCATTTCATGAAACCATGTTACAAATGAAGTGTAGAAAGTGATCAAAAATATATGGTGTCAGATGTGGGATTCGAACCCACGCCCACATTCGTGGACCAGAACACTCATTCCCACGAATGGGAAGGTATTAACCTTGAGTCTGGCGCCTTAGACCACTCGGCCAACCTGACATGACAACAATTTGGCTAATTTTAATAGTTAACCATCGTCTAAGGTACGGAAAACATTATAACTGAATAACTTGTACTTTTGGATTTTTATTAAATTCGTAATTGGCGCATTTTAGGATTTGAGGAATTTTTTCAACATCTCTAACCTTTTTTTCATCTGTCAAATGAACGTTTTATATGATTACTCAAAATTGTTCCACATGAAATTGAACATGGGCAAATAATTTCGTCTCACTTTCTTTTATTCCCTAAGCCCCCAATTCTCACTTGAACACTTCCCACTAGAACCATATAGGGCAAACTAAACAAACCAACATTTTTTTTCACAAAGCCAGTTGACAAATACATAAAATATCAGCAGAAAAGTCGTAAGGTAGCGTGGCCGAGCGGTCTAAGGCGCTGGTTTTAGGCACCAGTCTCATTGAGGCGTGGGTTCGAATCCCACCGCTGCCAAGAATTTTTTACTGAACAATTCAATTTTTCTATCCAAAAGACTCTTTCCAACCCTGTCGATTTTTTACAGAGAGAGAGAGAGAGAGAGAGAGAGAGAGAGAGAGCTAAGAACACGGACGAGGTTTTTTTTTTTTTAAGAATTCCTACAAATGAACGATAATGAATATTACCTGTTTCCAACTGACTACGAATTGCGAATTATCTACTTTCATGCACTTGATGCTTTCAGTCAGTACCTACATTTTTTTCCGTTTGCATTTTGGACACACCAGTCGGCTACACATTTGCACGGACTTCATGCGTATTGAACGGTGGTTGGGAAAATCCAATCACAAACTTTAAAACAAACATGAAGTTAATTCAGTGTTCTTTGGGAAACAATAACATTCAAGAGTGAACAATTTCTTCTTCCGCCCTAAAAACTCACTCCTCCGTTTTAACGTCCTACCCACTATGTGAAATCTATTTTTGATAATTGAGGATGAATTTCATTTGGCTCTTTGCTCAAACTGAGTTTACATGAGCTATTTTCAATCCACTGATGGTTCAGCAATTGATAACCTTACTAAATTATGACACTCTGATTTGGACAAGAAAGTATAACATAAATGTCGCATATGAGGGTTTTTTTCTTTCGTAATAGCTTTTACTATATACTAAATGTTTAACCGTTAACAAATTCGCAAAAGACCATTTCATGAAACCATGTTACAAATGAAGTGTAGAAAGTGATCAAAAATATATGGTGTCAGATGTGGGATTCGAACCCACGCCCACATTCGTGGACCAGAACACTCATTCCCACGAATGGGAAGGTATTAACCTTGAGTCTGGCGCCTTAGACCACTCGGCCAACCTGACATGACAACAATTTGGCTAATTTTAATAGTTAACCATCGTCTAAGGTACGGAAAACATTATAACTGAATAACTTGTACTTTTGGATTTTTATTAAATTCGTAATTGGCGCATTTTAGGATTTGAGGAATTTTTTCAACATCTCTAACCTTTTTTTCATCTGTCAAATGAACGTTTTATATGATTACTCAAAATTGTTCCACATGAAATTGAACATGGGCAAATAATTTCGTCTCACTTTCTTTTATTCCCTAAGCCCCCAATTCTCACTTGAACACTTCCCACTAGAACCATATAGGGCAAACTAAACAAACCAACATTTTTTTTCACAAAGCCAGTTGACAAATACATAAAATATCAGCAGAAAAGTCGTAAGGTAGCGTGGCCGAGCGGTCTAAGGCGCTGGTTTTAGGCACCAGTCTCATTGAGGCGTGGGTTCGAATCCCACCGCTGCCAAGAATTTTTTACTGAACAATTCAATTTTTCTATCCAAAAGACTCTTTCCAACCCTGTCGATTTTTTACAGAGAGAGAGAGAGAGAGAGAGAGAGAGAGAGAGAGAGAGAGAGAGAGCTAAGAACACGGACGAGGTTTTTTTTTTTTTAAGAATTCCTACAAATGAACGATAATGAATATTACCTGTTTCCAACTGACTACGAATTGCGAATTATCTACTTTCATGCACTTGATGCTTTCAGTCAGTACCTACATTTTTTTCCGTTTGCATTTTGGACACACCAGTCGGCTACACATTTGCACGGACTTCATGCGTATTGAACGGTGGTTGGGAAAATCCAATCACAAACTTTAAAACAAACATGAAGTTAATTCAGTGTTCTTTGGGAAACAATAACATTCAAGAGTGAACAATTTCTTCTTCCGCCCTAAAAACTCACTCCTCCGTTTTAACGTCCTACCCACTATGTGAAATCTATTTTTGATAATTGAGGATGAATTTCATTTGGCTCTTTGCTCAAACTGAGTTTACATGAGCTATTTTCAATCCACTGATGGTTCAGCAATTGATAACCTTACTAAATTATGACACTCTGATTTGGACAAGAAAGTATAACATAAATGTCGCATATGAGGGTTTTTTTCTTTCGTAATAGCTTTTACTATATACTAAATGTTTAACCGTTAACAAATTCGCAAAAGACCATTTCATGAAACCATGTTACAAATGAAGTGTAGAAAGTGATCAAAAATATATGGTGTCAGATGTGGGATTCGAACCCACGCCCACATTCGTGGACCAGAACACTCATTCCCACGAATGGGACGGTATTAACCTTGAGTCTGGCGCCTTAGACCACTCGGCCAACCTGACATGACAACAATTTGGCTAATTTTAATAGTTAACCATCGTCTAAGGTACGGAAAACATTATAACTGAATAACTTGTACTTTTGGATTTTTATTAAATTCGTAATTGGCGCATTTTAGGATTTGAATTTGAGGAATTTTTTCAAGTAATTTGTTGATTTTTGAATTTTAAATTGGTAACCTTTCGATTACAAAATATCAAATCGGTATCATCCAATCGCGAGCTGCATTAGATTTTATTCTGGATACCATCTTGGGGTAAAAAAGTTGCCGGTAAAATGTAAACAAATAATTGCGCTGTTGTAAGTTATGGATACAGTAGAACAGTCAATTTTATTAACCAAAAAAAAAAAAGAGATATGGATTAACTTCCATTGGATGATTCAAACTAAAGAGCCTGAAGGTAACTTTCAATTTCGTCTTTTATTTTCATATTGGCTGTTTCACAATATTTTACACAGGGTTATAACAAATTGAATGAAAAATCAATTCTAGAAGATCTTTGTGTAACCTCTTCTGGTTTTCCTGTGCCGAGTAAAAATATGGAAACACACAGATGCTATTTTTCATTGCTCAGAAGCATTGTTCTGCTTGAAATATGAAAGAGTACACCGGTAACTATATATATATATAAAGGTTTTTGGGTCTTTATTAATTACAAGAATGAAAAAGTATGATTATCATCTAGAACAATCCTTATGTTTTAAGAAGAAAAAAAAAGATTCTTGAATGGGTTTTCCTTTTTTAGAATTTTGTTAATACTTTGATAAGTTTACAATAAACAATTTGTGTTTAATAAAACAAGAACCATTTTAACTTATTTTGTTACCCATATATTATATTTATTTAGAGAAACAAAATAAAAACATTTTTATTTGAAAGCCTTAATAACTAATTATTTTACAGAGTTTAGGGGCCTTGAAAACGTTGTGGACACTACATTTATTTATTAATTGCTTAAGGATGTTCGCTACTCTGTTAAAAAATAACAAGCTTTTTAAAAGACTATTATGAATTGACAGTATATAAATAATGAAACTAAAAAAGTAGAAAAAAAATGGAGGGTCCGTGTGCTCGTTTTAGAGATATAAGCCATTGAAAATTTGGCGGGAAATTATTCTCTCTAGATTTTTCATATATTTAACATTGGCACCTTATTGTTTAAAACACTATGAAAAAGTAGCAAGATTTTTATAAAATTTTGAAATATGGCTTTTTAAACTTTATGTAATAAAATTATAAAAAAAAAGTAGGGGTTAGTGGGCAAAATGCTTTAATGACAATACATGGATAAAACCAAAGGATTCCGAAAAACTGGCAAAAAGTCAAAAAATGGAGGAGCAAACATCCTTAAACTTTCTATTGTTATGTTTATATTTTGAAAGATTACATCTATAATTAAGGGTTATTAGGGTTTTTCATGTATTGCACAAATGAGAATGTATAACTATTACCTAAAAATTTAGTGATTATCCTTATATTTTTTGAGAAATAATTTTTGGACATATTTTCCTTTTTCAGAGATTTGTTCATACTTTGATAAGATTGCTATAAATAATTTGTTTTTAATAAAACAAGGACCATTTTAACCTTATTTTGTCAATAAAAATATAATATTAAAAGGGAAATCTTTTATTTGAAAGCTTAATTAATTATTCAACAGTTTTTAGAGGTATTTAAAGAAGCTTGAAGAATGTTGCACACTGCATTTATTTATAATTGATTAGACTTTATATTGTCATGTTTAAATATTGAAAGATAACATCAGTAATCAAGAGTATCTAGGTTTTCTCAATAATGAGAATGTATGATTATTACCTTTAAAAACATTGGTGATATTCCTTATATTTATTTATTAATTTATTTTATTTTTTTTTTGGGGGGGGGGGGATATTTTTGTCTTTTTCATAAATTCACCAAACTCATGATGTTACTGCACATTGAATATTAAAAGGAAAACCTATTTGGTTGAAAACTTCATCAATAATTAAAAATGTTAGAGGTCTTTTAAAGAAAGTTGAAAACGTTGCAGACTTTTCATTTTTTTTAATGTTATAATTTTATTGTTCAGTTTGAATGTTAAAAAACAGATCAATAGTGTTTAGCATAACAAAAATACCTCAACACTAGATGCTATTCATTTTAGTGATAAAACTATCTTAGAAAAAACCAGCTACATTTTATTAAACAAGTACTGAGGATAAAAAGAAGCTGAACAAATCTAGCTGTTTGAAATGAACTAGGATTCCTGCCATTAGAAACTTTTATAAAAACCCAAACTATGATGTACCTATCTAGATTAAGGTGGATCCCTACAGATATAGCAAATTTTTTTTCACCATTGAATTTTTCTTAAAATTTGCATACATATACTATGCAATGGCCTCTATGAAAATTTGAGTTAAAAATAGTATGTCACCAGACTCGTTTCCATGGTAACGGTCACCAAAGTTGGTACATCACGTGTATGCATAAATACATACCTGATGTAGAAACTCTGGATTTTTTTTAAGCCTTTGAAAGTATTTTGAAAGGTTTGTTCTTCATTTATTACAAAATTATTATTTAAAATGTAAACCCACTTCTTAATGAAGCCTTTAAATTAACTAAAAATTTAGATACGAAGGGAACATACTCTTGGTATACTTTTGCAAAAAATGTGTCACAAGATATAAATATTGATATCAAACTTATTGAGGAAACTAAAACTTTAAAACAGACTAAAAAGTTAAAACCCACATTAAAAAAAGGTTATATTAACTATTACCAAACTCTTATTGATGATAAAATAAATGACTTGAACGAAAATAATAAAATATATCTATATACATTTCTTAAATCAAATATAAACAACCAAATGCAATACCATCTATCGCACCCAAATAAAGAAACAAGAAACATGTTAACCAAATTTAGAATAAGCGATCACTGTCTCTTTATAGAAACTGGATGATATACAAAAATACTACGAAATGAAAGAAAATGTAAAATATGTAATATCTTAGACGATGAATTCCATTATTTCTTTAACTGTAAAATTAATAAGAATAAAAGACAAATCTTTCTAAAATATTATATACAAAAATATGTCAATTTTGATACACTTAATTTTACTGATAAACTCGTGATTATACTAAATCCATCAACACCAAATTAAATGATGTAAAAGCAGTTTGTTTCTTTTATTAAAGATCTATTAGAACTGAGGAAAGGAGACCAATAACTGTTTTTATCATACTGTACTATAATAGAGTTTTCATAATGTTTGTTTTGTCTATATATTTGCCACGACTAAAATTGGTTTTTGTTTGTTTTGCAAATAAAGAATTAAAAATAAGAGTTAATTTACCTATAGTACCTATAAAATAAGTGGTTATTTCAGAAGAAAGTTTCTCTTGAACAAACTAAATATGTAATATGCATGTGACCAATGTGTAACACTCACTTTTATTTTTAACTTAATTGTCAAGTACTAATTACCTGAACTGGTGATAGTCTCATAACATGCAAAAGATGATGAACATGTTTGATTTATCAACTTAAGTTAAGATTTTAATCATTGTTTAAAAGGAAAAATGTTGTGAATAACATTATCAAGGTGAATGTAATACTGAAATGTTACATATGTGAATGGTCAGATGAAACATTAAAATAAATGAAAGTTTGATTTAACTGTACAAAGAAATTAAAGCAGGAAGCTGAAGACTGAATTAGCTATTTAAAGGTGACAAAAATTAGGAAAACAAATATTGATTAAGCAATATCTATGTATTTTAGGGAGCTACCATTTGATTTTTATGGGGGGGGGGGGGGGGGGGGGGCTTGGATGAAATTTGAAACAAATAGGCAGGACAGGAGTTTTGAGTTAAAAAAAAGGCAGGATGAGACACTGGTAACTCCCTTAGTCAAACAACACAGTAGTTTGTATTGTGTATCTTATGTTTCATTTCATTTTCTTTGTAAGATTTCTACTTCTTTTAAATTATGATAAAGTTTGATACTTTCAATTGAAAGTTATTCAATCAAATTTTGGCTGAAAATGAGGAAAACAATGTTAAAAAAAACCAAGTTAATCAATAGTGTTGCAGACACTACATTTAAGTGATGATTTGATGCTGAAAAGTCTTGGAAATATAGAAAGTCATCCCTTATATGTAAATATCTACACAGTGAATGATCCTATTCACACAAAAAACAATAGTTTTACTGCTACAATTCTTAGATTTCACAGCGTTGCGGACACTACAAAAAAGCGTCCCCACAACAACCTTGAAAAAAATGAAGAAATAGGTCAATTTCTAAAATCATATTCAACTTGTACATTTACATAACTTGATATATTGAATAGTTATTCGATGGAAATATAATTAACAATTGTGTTTCAGTCTCTATACATTAAGCAAGATATGGTGTTTTATTTACAAAAAGCATAACAAAGGTGTCGATCACTTCATCTATTCATAATTTTGTCAATTTTTATTGCAATTTTAATTTAGCGAAGTGCAAAGTCTGATAGATACAGTGTATTTGTGAAACCTTTGATACCTGACATTTTTTAATCACTTTATATATAAACAATTCAAAGTTACCCCTTAACAATGTAATAGCATAATATCCAAAATTCCCCTGTTTGAGTGCATAAAATATTGATTTTCTAATATCAATCTCGACATAAGGTATCATATATCATTATAAAGCTTCAAGCTTCAACAGACATTTTTTTCAATCATTTGTTAACCTAAAAAGACACATGTTCATGTCATTTCATGAATATAACAAAAATTGTAAAGGCTGTGTAAAATATTGTGAAACAGCCGTTTAAAAATAAAACTCTTTAAGTATTAAAGACTGTTAATCCAAGACACACTATTCTTTTGAAGAGTTTGACTATGTCCAACCATAGAGGGATTAACCAACTGTACGTGTTATCAGGTGGTATATTAGTTTAGTCTACATTATTGTATAAGTGTTTTTGGCGGTGTGGTATATCGTTTAGAAATCTTTTGGTACCATTGTTTGCCACAGACGCGAGAGTCCGGTAGTCCAATTAACCTTCACGGTAGCCGAATAACATTGCAATGCATATTAAGAAAACCGAATAACATTGCAATGCATATTAAGAAAAAGCATTATCATGAGCCGGTTAAGGAGTAGCCATACCAAAACCAAGCTGAATGCTAGTACAGTGGAGATCACTTCTAACCTTTCATCAAATCTGTCAGGAGAACTGTTCCAGGACAGTATGTAGTAATGTCATCCTGACACCTTTTGGACAGTTCTAGCTAGAACAGTTCTAACCTAGAACTGATTTGGTCAGCTCTAACTAGAACTGATTTAGACAGTTATACCTAGAACTGATCCTGATAGTTCTTCCGTAGAACAGTTTTAGACAGTTCTACCTAGAACGGACCACATCGTTGGTCAGTTACGGTTATAACAGTTCTACGGCTAGAACAGTTCTACGGCTAGAACAGTTCTACGACTAGAACAGTTCTATACGATTAAAACTGATTTGAGAAGTTCTACGGCTAGAATTGATTTAGTCAGTTATATCCATAGAACTCTTTGTCTTAAATATAAATAAGTCAAAAGAATATAATATATAATAAAAAATTCTCATCACAGCACTGCTTTAACATTTTAGTGACGTCATTTATAACTGTTCTACATCCTGACAGGTTTGGTCAGTTCGACGGCTAGATCACTTTTAGACAGTTCTGCTAACAAGTCTACGGTTAGAACTGATTGAGTCAGATCTGCTGACAGTTCTACGGTTAGAACTGATTTGGTCAGTTCTGCTGACAGATCTACGACTAGAACTGATTTGGACAGTAACTGATTTGGACAGTTCTACCTAGAACAGTTTTAGACATTCCTACTTTAGAACTGATTCTGACAGTTCTACTTAAAACAGTTAGGACAGTTGAGAATAGTTCTATGACAGATTATTCTTACATTTCTAATGAGAGGTTTAGAAGTCATCTCCACTGTATCACTATCATATCGTTACCAGCCCATACACCTGACGCGTATTCTATATTTTATCGAAAAAACAGTGGAACAAAACATTGTTTTATATGTAACACATTCCATGCCGTCCATCATAGTATTTTGACGTACGTGATACCAGATCTTGCTGCTATACCAGCTCATAAACTGCTTCTTTTAAGTCTAATGCGTACTATTGTGTTATTACTAAGCCAGGAGATCTGTATTTTGGATCAATTTCACAGGCCATTCACCTCATCAAAGTTGATTTTTATTTCACTTCTTCCGCTGAGTGACCACCGTCATCAGGTTGAATATAATTGTCACAATAGGGTGTGCGCATAAATAATTCTGAAAACACAAAAAACAAAATAAAAGGTGCTATATATATTTAACATTGAGGGTTTTATACACAAGTGAATATAGATTTAATTTCTAGCAAGCAGCCTCTTGAAGGGTTTAAGATTATTGTTAGATGTCATTGAGTAGAGAAAGGCGTTCTAATCCCGAATGGTTCATGGGTAGATTTTTTCAGTGTGAATCGTGATGTTACATAATATAACCAGGAAAGAGTTTTGAGCCATTTTTCTTGTTTCTTTCTGGTGGTATGAATTTGAGGTTTGTTGTGATGTTTAATTCTTGGTTGCTAGTCCTATATACAGCATGGTTAGACGTGCATTTTTCCTTCTCCCCTCTAACAATAAGATTTATTTCTGTACAAATTTGTAACATATTTATAGCATATCTTCTTTGTACCGTATTCCATTTTTTGTGTTAACTTTTTTAGAGATGTAGATCCTATAAAGCTCTCGCATAATCAACTTGTTGTCTTACAAGGGAGATTTCTTTGCTATCGGTATAAGAGATGCTGAGACTTCGTTTGAGAAATCCAATTGTTGTATTTGCTTTAAACGTTTCTGATGGCATTTTCCCAATTTAACTCTGATGTTATTATTACCCCAAGACTTTGAGTTAACCATTTTATCTGAATTCACTGTTAGCTTTAGAAAATTTTCGCACAAACATTACTTTATTTTGTCCGTATTGTCTTCAAGGTTCCATGTTTTATTCCATTCACATTCTATTGTTATCTGTGTTTGCAGGCCTTCGAAGCTATCCGATAGAAGAACTATGTAATGATGTGGTTTAAGTAATCTCCGTGTAACTATTTCAAATTAGTATTTTCTTAATCATTAAATTGTAGTCATTTAACTACAAAAGTATTTACTTTTCATGTTATTTTATATATTTTTGATATGAATATTCCTTTTTCAACATTTCTTCAATATCATATAAGTGATAAGTTTTTCTTTAAAAGAGGTAGAGCCAATTTGCCGGCGATTTGTTTCATTCGATTAGATAGGTAAATCATGCTTTAAATAGCCCGATAGATGTTAATTATAGTACATGAAAATACGTCACATCATTTATTTTCATACCTTGAACAGGTGTTCCTACAAAGACAAGGCCAAGGCTATTGATTTTTTAATATTGAATTTATTTTATTATTAACATCCTTTATGCAAGGTGCCATACCACGTAACATGCCAAGGAGCCAAATAACATGG
Source organism: Mytilus galloprovincialis (assembly GCA_037788925.1). Classification (NCBI taxonomy): domain Eukaryota; kingdom Metazoa; phylum Mollusca; class Bivalvia; order Mytilida; family Mytilidae; genus Mytilus; species Mytilus galloprovincialis. The sequence continues at coordinate 2,594,804 of CM075340.1, read as the reverse complement.
AACAAATTCAAATCTTGATTTTCTCATTCTAAATATCTGTATATATGTACTTTTCCTGGTCTTTTAAGGTTTTATCGCCTATAAGATAAGATAAGATACTACATGTATATATTTTAACCCGAGAACATTTTACCGTCAGTTGGTCATAGATCACCCTGTGTTACTTACACATGTTATATTGCCTTTTCTGTCATTTTAACAAATCGGACCTTCGTTGTGATACAGATGCAACAGCTTCTTGATATTTTACCTTCAATCACGATTTGTAGTGTAATAGATTGTTCTGTTGTGTTGTTTTATTTTCTGATGACTTAGGTACCGGTGTAGGGACGGTGGTAAATATATCAGTACTAGTATCTAAACAGTTTGTAAATTGGCGACAAAATTGTTGTTGACTGCATTTGTTACATATAATACCATGTTCAAAAAAGGTTTCGAAAAATAGTTTGTGTTGTTTTGAATGAAACTTGTATACAATGGCCTTATTTTAAGTTATGTGTATATAACACCCGCAACATGTAGGTTTCATTGCTATAGAATTAATTCTCGTGTTATTGGTTATGTACAGGCCCCTACATCAGTTTGACGGCAGTTGGTCCTTGAATATATGTAATAAATGTACCCACATGGATAGAAAGTAAGTCAAGCGTATGGATAGTCTAGGAATGCACACAATAAGCAATACATTATTTTTTTCTTTGATACATGTAAAATGATATACTAGTAAACTATATAGTCAAAATGAACCAGAATGACTCTATGAATTAAGCAAACATCCGAAAAATATGATAGAAACATTAAAATTTAATATAACAACACAAAAATGCAAATATTCTGAGCGAGATTCGAACCCTTTCTTTCAAACCATCATTTATTAGTAGTTCTGTGCTCTTTTTTTTTTATCTTTATTATAATCAGACATCATATTTACACATTATACAGTTATTATACAGATTGACCTACAATGATATCACAGTTTTAGCAAATTTCCTACAATATCACACTCAGATATATTCATACATTTATATAATGCCGCATTATCACTTTATTTTTTTTCCTTTTATGAATTTTTTAATTAAAAATAGAATATACACATCGTCTCTTTCCAAACAAAAAATAATTATTTTCATTAACATTTTACAGAACATTACCATAAGTCTAAACAGAAATGCTTTTATAAAAACAAAAATTGCATGTACGCGGATGGATTCCAATTCCTTCACACATTCAACTTTATTTTAACATTGTAAGATAATAACTCAAAGACATGTTTTTAAAATTGAAAATAAAACTATTATTTCAAGTCATAGAATAATCAAAATTAAAAAATAAAACGCTTTCATATATACAAAATAAATCATTTTCTATGTTTATAAAGTCCATTAGCAATTGCACAATCAGCAATCCGAAAAAGTATATCATCAGTATCATCAGGACGAAATTCATAGTTCCTCACATCTGGAAAATCTTGTTCGACGTTTTGCTTATATGTGTCATAATCAACATCCTTTGGTCTAACTTGTCCTACTTTGTTACGACCCCGATCATACTTTACAAGTTTTTCTGTCCCTTTTATTTTTGCAATGAATTTATCAGGCAATAGTCTACTTGTCTTAATCACCGCTTTCACAATAATGTCGTCAATTGGGACTTGTATTGGACAACCATCATAGTCACTTAACTCACTATCGTCATCACTATCATCATCACTATCATCATCCGATTCATCAGACTGAATTGTCATTGTTGTGTCTTTTTCCTCTTTGCGTATAGTTTCAATTACCTTGTTTTCACTAATTACTGATAATTGAGCATTTCCTGTCCCTTTGTTCATTTTCTCAACTTCAACTTTGTCGGAATAAGTGTTTGAAAAATTCGTATTACTATCCTGTAATGCAAATGTACAGTTCTCTACTACAGTAGTGTCCGTTTCTGCGCTCCGTACAGTATCGTTTCGATCTCCATTAATTGATCATCATTACTTTCAATGGTTCCTTGAACAAAGCTTTTATTTCCTTCTAGTTTGTCATCTTTTTTTGTAACTTTTTCAATATAATTTTGCATTCTTTTGTTATTCCTGCGTTCCATAGATTTTGACTTTCGTGTACTTTGTTTACTATCAGTTTGTCCGAACATTATAGATATTCTTGCTTTATTTTCATCTCCGTGTATAGTGAATGTTATATTGTCAAATATGTTACATGCATTTTCTATCGACTTCACCAAATAAACAGGTAATTTATCCATAATCAATATTGATGTTCAAAGTTAATATCTAGGTCGATGGCACAGTTGTAAACATCAGTTTAAAACATGTCTTTTTTCAAACAGGGAGGTTACAGTTTTCAACAAACAAACGTTACTTACTTAAGACGAGTAAGTTCTTCATCCAAACATGAATATAAATTCTGGAAATCCAAAGAATCCTACATATATTGGAAAAATTTGTCATTGTTGAAATACACGTCCTTGCTAATCAAAGGTGCGTTCGACTTTTCTTAGTTCTGTGCTCTACTAATGGAGCTACGGCGATGCTTATACATATCTCTATTATTAAGCAGCTATATCGGTACAATTTATCGATGTTACAATTTTTTCTTTAAAAAGTTGTTTTTTTATGTAATAAGGACACTCTAAACCAATTTCATTTTTGAGGGAACAAGTAGTATGAATAACAACAGTCATAAAAAGCATAACTTTTTTTTTGGTTTAAAATGTCCTTCTGAGGGGATTCCCTGTTTTTCTCACCTAAAAACACCTGAAAATCCGCATATTGGACTTTCATCCTTTTTTAGGGTCAAATTAACTTTTGATCACACATGTCATAATATATGTAAATCGAGATATTGATCAAAAAGCATTTTTATTTTTTGTTTTTATAGTAAATTTTATTCTTTCGGCACTTTTTGAAATTGGCCCTTCTGTGAAAAAAATCATCGGCAAATTGGCCCTACCTCTTTGATCAGTAGTTGCTCTGGTTGAGAGAAGTCTACTCTTCACATGTATATATGAGAAGTCAGTGTATCACTGCAACCTTTCTCTTTAAATATACAGCTTGCAGGAATGAATCATTCCACTCTATTTATTCAAAAGCATATACATTGGCATCATTTTTTATACGATTTACTAAATTATAAGATCACAACGCGAAGTTTATTAATACGGTAAAATTTACTTTTTAAACACGTTTTTGAATAACTGTATTAATTTGATTTCATTTGGCTTGAAATACTTTTCTTTTCCATTTCTTTTGCCCATTATTACTGTTTCATTTTTTAGCTTAACTTTTGAATTACTGTTCTTATTCTATTTCATTTTACTATGTTTTACTGAAAGTTGTACATTTGTAAATAATTTGTTGAGTTGTACTAGATTAGTGTCTCTATTCTGCCAAAATCTGATATCAGGTATCCCGAGGATCGAATAGGGACGAAGAACTTACGACTACACTTCCTGGAAGGTGTCGTCACCGACTCCCTCCTGTTACAATTACTACACTACCAAGAATTTACCCACGTTTGTTGGTTCATTTCTACCCTCGTACATATCAGTACTGTTCGGCAAGGTGAAAACTTATAATGTTACTAGAACACACCCGTGATATCGCGGGTCCGTGACTGATATATAACTATGCGTATGCCTTATTTTAGTATTGGTATTGTCATCTGATAAAGTCATGCCGATTATAACATGTATAAGGTGCACAGTGTTCTCTGCTTTCAAAATCTTTCTGTTTGAACCCGTCGACCTGGAACCTATCAATTATTAGTAATATTAATAATTTTGAAAACAAAAGGGCCTGGAATGGAGTATTTTTTACTCAACAAAATACAACAAAATTCTAAATACACTGTTTGGTGGTGCGCCTGTCAGATGCGGAACGTACAGATAAGGTAATAGGTAACAGGTGAATATACTATTGGTATCGGTGTCTGACTCGATCCGGAACTTCTTAATCATTGGCAATATTAATTACGTGGAAAACAAATGGGCCTAGAGTGGTGTAATTTTTAATCAACACCATTGTACTATATTAGTTATATATAAAGTTGAATTCTTTGATTCATCGTTTTTACGTGATGACGGCTGACAAATTGGACCTCGTAATTTTAGTATTATAGATACTTTCTACGAAATCAGTACTGATTTTGTCGGTACTGTTTCAGTACTGATTTTGTCATAATTGTTGAAGGACTGATTTTGTCAGTACTGTTTCAGTACTGATTTTGTCAGTACCGTTTCAGTACTGATTGTTTCAGTACTGTGTCGGTACTTTTTTCGTCAGTACTGTTTCAGTACTGATTTTGTCATTACTGTTGAAGGACTGATTTTGTCGGTACTGTTTCAGTACTGTTTTTGTCGATTTTATTAGTGCTGTTTTGTACTGATTTTTTCATCTACTGTTTGATTTAGTAAATACTTACTTTTATTGTATTTATCAATATCAAAAATGTAGAGCTGTATTAGTTGATTTAGTATATTGTTTGCAAAGAGAAGACAACTCGTACAATTATTCCTATTAAACTAACGCAGCATAGCAGATTATTCACTTAACATGAAACCGGAAGTAACCCTAAACACAATAGAAATATGAAAAAAACATAATAAACCCCCTTTACCACGTTAGGGGACGACCATTTGATATTCTGGGGGGGGGGGGGGGGGGGGGGTGGGGGGGCAGGAGGATTTTGAAAATAGATAACTCAGCCATGATAATCACAATAAGAGGTTTGTTCTGTGGTAGTTTGAAAATAAATTACCTGACTGGCAATGTATTGAAAATAAATATCTCAGCAGGTCTAATCGAAAGTATGAGATGGCACCAGATTCTTCGTAAATTCATCTTTTCGCCAAAAAAAACACTTCCCAAATTTTTTTAATAATAAAAGTATAAATATTATTTAAATATACTTGATATGTCTGAAAATTGGTTTTATTTAACTTGAGGTATCTTGTCTCAGGAAACCTTACCTCACTTTTATTTTAACATATTTTAAATGCTTCATGTAGGAAATTTCAAAACTAAACGCTTGTCTCCATATCAAATTGTGTTCACAGCGAGCGCCTTGCAAGAAGCAAATTCTGTTTTCCCTCAGACGGCGTAGCCCTGATTTTTCGGGATCAATATTTCTTATTTATTTGTCTTTTGTTCATTGATTGCCCTTCTGTATTCTGTTAGTGTTGCATTCCTTTCGTAATCTAGTAATTTTGTTATGAACTTGATCATGAGTTAAAAAAACCAGCAGTCACAGACTTAACTATGTGAATTCCATTTTTACTTTATCATGCACATTGTTCTTTTGATGTTGTCCCTAGAAACTTAAGTCTTACACTGAATTTATACATTTTGCTTTGAGACCAAAATATTGTCAAAAAATTATTAATACAAAGCTTGCATTCTCAGATTATGAAAGGGTCTTCGGATTTTGCATCATTTGTTCTATAGCTTCTTGGGCCTTCAGTGGCTCCAAAACCCTTTAAAAAAAAATCTGCCTCGCTCCGCTCGGCGAAATATGTTTGCCAATACTTTTAAAAGAGGCGTTACAACCAAACTTTAATACTATGTATGTATGCAATACATGTATATGCAGTTGGGAATATAAAAGTTTCATTTCTGCAGAGGATGAAGATTAATTCTGATTAAAATGGTACATAATGACTTGACTATACATGTATTATTTATAATAAACGAATCATTTAAAAATTGTATGTTTTCGAATATCATAAATATAGTTGTGAAAATGAATAATCAGTCCCTTGCTTTAATGAAAATGAAAAATCTTGCTTCAATAGTGCAGAAAATGAATAATCTGTCCTCTTAGTTTACAAAAATAAATAACCGATCAAAAACAAATCCTCCTGCCTCCCCCCCCCCCCCCCACCCCACCCCCCAGAATATCAAATGGTCGTCCCCTTATAATTCAACCTGTTAAAAAATACAGAGCAATCTCAACGCGGTAAAAATTAAGCAACTTTAAAAATACGTTTATAAACAAAATACAATATTCATGTCAAACCAAAATTAAGAGCGTTACTACAAATATTACAGTATAGCAATGAGTGATCACAACAGAACATACGGCATGTATACAGTTTATAATTTGGAGGGAGGAGGGAATACATTTAATTGCATCAACAAAATAGTGTTATACAAAATTATCTCCCTTTGATCTGTTAAAATTATACACCTGTATTTAAACATTCATCACATATAAGTTATTTGAATTAGGTCTTATTGATAATTATCCATCTTCTGAGATATTTCAGTTTATCACACGACCGTTTATTATCTGTTTTTTTTTTCTCTTGAGAGTTTGATTGTATTTAATCTTTTAAATGAAAATTCTGACAAATTAGTAGAAAATGAATATCTAAAAACTGAAACAAAGGAATTGTCGGGTCCATGATACAATGACACAACTATACATAAATACCATCCAAAAATATAATGTTAGGCCACACTTAAACATAGTTTGGTTTGCCTAAACCCTACCAAACATCGAGACAGCGGGTTAGTAGATAGGCATTTTCTTTTCTTTTTTGGCAAAGAGAAATAGCAGATGTTTATAAGTCTTCATGACTATCTGAATAAAAAAAATCACATCAGGGCAGTCAATAAAAGATTTTGAGTAGGCAGCTATTTTCTGGGTAGGTAGGGTTAGGGCAAACAAACCTATTTTTTATGGCTTATGTGTACTAAAATAGCACTCATTTCTACAGCTTTTGTCGCATTTGATTATTAATAAAACAGGCATCTTGTTTATTTTTGTAAAATTATTTCCTTGTTTACTATATGAGGGTCTGGGTGTAATTAACAGAAGAAAGAATAACGGGCCAATACGTCAGAAAATTGGGAAAAAAAAGAAATAATTGTGTGCTAAAACATCAAGAATGGAGCTAAAATATTTGGCTAAATTTTTAAAGCATAGGGTTAAACGAGCAAAATTTAAAAAGAAAAGAGAAAATGGCTTAAAATATTAATTAATACAGAATTAAAGAACAGACTCTACCGTATATGTTTACAGAATTGACTTTGAATCCGTAATGATTCATAGAAAATAGGTTTGAAACCACCTCCAAATTTTCAAAGAATCTGTTATTAAGGGTACGTACATGTATGCACTTCAGTACCAATAGAATAACTGATGTTTTTATAATTATTATTTTCTACACATTTTTGGAACAATTTGACATTAGTCCATACTTATTGTGCACTTTGTGCGTGCTATAAAGGCCTGTTTATCGAAGGTCTCTTAGGATAAGACGTGTCCTAAGACCAACTTAGGACACAACTTAGTCCTAAGTGGGTTTATCAAACATGTCGCAACTTAGGATAATCCTATGAATTGACATAACTTTAGTATACCAATTTAGGTTCTTAAGATGGACCTGGTCCTAACTTTAGGATATATTTAAGATGGTTATTTTATAAACAAATATGGTTTGTATTGGTCCCATTTAATTTTTATGGCGGGGTGAAAAGGGGGGGGGGGGGGGGGGGGGGGGGTCTATGATGAAAAATATTGACATGCTTTCTTTTGATTGTAATCTCTGTCCTTTCTTTTTTTATTAGTGTATCGTGACTTTTTTCACATAAATTGTTAATATCCGCCTTTTTTTTTTTTTTTTTTTGCAAAGTTGTCCATCCGGTTTTATTTTATTCGAAACTCCTTTCCAGCCTTTTTCAAATGTCACTCCCCCCCTAAAATTCAAATGTTAGCTCCCTTAAATGGTGTATGTTATATCCGAACCCCTCTTTTCAGCACCATTGGTTGCAACATTTGACAAGTTATCAAAAAAGCAAAGTTTTACTCTTTTTTTCACGTCGTCCAGGAGAGTCTGTAGTTCTGCATCGGTTAAATTCGAAAGATTTATATACGAAATATGAAAGATGCCATGAACTTTTAAGTATGAAACCGTGACACTTCGAATTCAGCTCATTCTAGCATATAGTGATTTTACCCATTACATATTTAATTTCAACTATTTAAAATTAGTTTGTTCAATTCTTATTTGCAACATTATTATATATGTTGGTCATATGTTTTGTTTAATAAAGTTAAAATGTACAATTATAATATAAAAACTATTTATTACCTTTAATTTTAAACTAATAATTATTCTATAATTATTAATCTCATTTAAATTATAGTTATTGGTTAAATTAGGTACATCATTTTCATTTTTTTAAATTTTAAATTTGCTATTTTCTTTACCGCCAATACTTAGGACAGCGGTAAGGATGTCCTAGAAATTCGATGTGCATGCTGAGACGTGTCGTAAGTCGGTCCTAACTTTATCCTAACTTCTGTGCTAAGAAGTTCTCGGAGCTCTCTTAACTTAGGATGTATCGCATTTTTCGTCCTAACTTTAGGACACCTAATTAGGTGTCTTAAGATCATCCTTTCTTCATCCTAACTTAATAAAGTTTGAAATTCACTTTTTTCCGTATAGATAAACATAAAAGGAAACGCACTATCGGTTATTAACTCGTATATAAAGAAATTGTGCATTGTTTTAAACTTAGAACTTCGTGTTTCACGATTCGATGGCACTGCAAATTTAATTCCCATTTCAAAACAAATTGTTTTCGAGTTTAAATTTAAACTATTTGAAATCATGCATATAATTCTATACATATAATTATAAAATTCATAAACAGTTTTATTAATTTGTTTCGTCATTAATAATTGTTTTATAACAAAATTACTTAAACGATTTAAAAGTTCGCACTAATGATATGTTTAGGACGTCCTAACATAAGATGCGTCTGAGACAGCTTCGAGAAACAACTTAAGAGTGTTCTAAGTTGATCCTAAGTCCATCCTAAAATTGGTCTTAGAATGTGACTTAGGACGAATCTTACGATACTTTCGAGAACACCACCCCTGATTCACACTTAATTTTCCCAAATTTTGAGATATATTGACATATTGACCCTACAAGTGTATGGAACCTCTACGATTGTGTGAAAATTGCACCTGGGCGAATCTACGTGCGTTTTTCTCTTTTGTTTCATCATTTCATAATTGGACTTGTTCCATTACTAAAATAACTATTGTTCAAATACTGTGTTTTATAAATGTCAGTTAAAATAAGGGTAGGTAACACAGGACAGTCATAATAATTTGAAATTGAAATAGAGTTACTGCCCTTTTGCTACTAAATTCAATACCGCACACTTTCTATTCTTGTGCGTTTAATCTTTAGCACAAATAATTTACCAATGACAACAATGATATTGAGATGAATGACTTTGATATATTTGTTTGGTAGGTAAAATGACTCTTATGATAGTAAATATCAACAACTGATTGAATTAGCATTTACCAAAACATATATGCGACAAATATATATTCTCATACAATTCATTATTATCTGGATTATTTGCAAATATATATATTCCGTTCTAATGGTCTCTTCTTCAAGGATTTTTTTTTTACACAAGACGGAGACGAAGAGCATAACAGGATAACATTGTCAGAGTACACATTCATGCTTCCTTACTTCCCAACATTGAGCTAGTAACCTCCAAATATTCAAACCATATATGTAAAAACAGCGGTTAAAGGTGTCAGAACACCAATTCAAAATCCCTATATCTATTCAATCATATTTTTACAATAACCACAGCTTTCTAAATATTTTACCTCAAAGTTTAACGTCATAGGAAACTTTCTACATGCCGGCAATTTTCAACTAATATTTAAAGTCTCGTGATGACTTGAACACGCCAATTAGGAATGCAACTACTACTAAAATAACCCATGGTTTTCTGGACATCTTAAGTAAGTATCATATGGAGTGCATTCATCATCATTTTTAATGCAAACTCATGGACTTATAAGATGTATCTCAAAATGTTATAAATATGCTTTTCTTTTACAAAAAGTTTCATTTCTGCAAATGTTTGGCCTGGTCTGTGCATCTAGGTGAAATATGCTGGAAACAGTTGAGAACAATAGTAAATAATCGCACGGAAGAAAAAAAAATCATGCGTAAATAGAACCAGATCAACATTAATAGTCAACCTGCAAAAAAAAATCCTATCAAGGAATAACAATAATATTCGCTTCCATCTTGAAAATGAAGGAAAGCAAAATTGTTTTTCGTTAAGCGTGATGGACCAAAAACGTATAAAAATTAAACTGTCAATTGTTCTTGAACAATTGAGAGGTCTTTCCTTTTTTAATGTAAAATACATGTTCAAATAGACGTAGAATGTATTGAAAAGCTTTAAAACACACTGAAAATCCTTTAAATAAGGTTAAACACACTAAATTCGCTATATGGGATATGACCTTGACCTTTGACCTTTTGACCTTTGTCAAGGTCATTAGTCCCCAATGTCATTGCTGAAGACCCCATGGGTCTAGGACCTTTGGTTATAAAGTAAAAGCTGATTTTGTGTTTTCAGAAACCTAAAACAAGGGTTATGCCCCTTATAGAAAGGTCAAATCTCTTTGGTCAAAATATAACAAAGTTGCGCCATAATGATCCAAACATTTTCCACTATTTAAAACTTCTGTAAGTATAATGGTTCCTGAGATTATCCCATAACAAGGTGTTAGGTCAAAGGTCAAGGTCAACATACAAATTTGACCTTGAGGTATTTTTCGAAAATACATAAATTGATGATGATTGGTGAAGATCCCAGGTGTCTACGACTTATGGTTTCTGAGTTTTGGTGTCCAACCGACACCGGTTAATTTCCATAGGGGCATAACCCTACCAATGAGTCGTTGAATCTTTTCGATCCAAATGTAACGAAGAACCGGGGTCAGGTCCTGAACAAATTTCACCCTTCGTTTTTTTTCTACCTATTACGGTTACGGTGTTGGAACGATAACAAGGTTTTTGGGTTTCGGAGGGATAACTCCGAACCGACAAAATATTTCGACTCACAGGGTGAGTTCAGGATAGGTATTCATGACACCGATACAAGGTATGAATATGAAAGCGACACGTCTTACGGTTAACGCGGATAAATTTGTCAAAGTTTGGCGGAAGAATAATAATAATAATAATAAACAGAAGAAATACAGTAAGGTCTTTCCCTTTAGTAAAAGGAAAGACCTTAATGAGAAAAAAAGAAATGCCACGGTAATGACAGGTGTAAAATAGCCTTGAACAACGACATATCAGCTGTCTCGGGATTGGACGGACCATTGGCGAGTTGATGAATGCCACAGACGTGTCCGATGACACTGATGTGGACATTTAAAAAGGGAAATTAAAAATTTAATTTAATGTCCTTTTGTCGTTTTATGTTCCTTTCTTCGCTGTCCGCCATTATACGAGATATTGACACATGATAACCAGCCATTGTCACCAACGATAAAAATTTCTGCTTCAGAAAATCTCATCATTTTAGAAAAAGCGTTGTTTGTAATGGTGATATACGACGTTTGAATCAAGGTTAATTTTAATTTGATTATAACGATTGGAATATAGAATAAAGGGGTTGAAAGTTTCAGAAATTCTAAATGTGTTTACAATTGGTCATTTAAATTTTAAATTGTTTACGATTCCAATTAAATTAAAATTTCTACATATTTGCTATGCTTAGTCATTTTATAATATTTATACACTGTGTTTATACATATGTATCTGTAATAATAAGATAAAACGAACCGTCGATTATCAATTGTGTATTATACTATAAAAGTTCATAAACAACATTTATTGGCTATTTCAATGTATGTTTCTATTTACTTATTCAGCTATCACCCTCGGTTTTAATCAAACTTAAACACGTCTGATAAAACTGAATCACCACTTTTAGAATTTTACAGTTGTATAAGGTCTTTTTGGTTATATATATATATACAGTGGCAGATCCAGAGGGGTGTTCCGGGGGTGGAATCACCCGTTTTATTTTGACGATCAATGAATTTGTATGGGGACATATAGTTGGAACCCCCCTTTATCCTCTGATATATATAATGAGTATCATCTAAAAAAACAAGAATGCCCCATATTGCAATGACTTATTTAAGTCTATATAATTTTTGTTCAATTCTAAAAGATACATAAAAACAACAGAAATTTAAGACAAAGAAGTCAGAAACCCAACGTCCCAGTTAAATAAAATGTTTTTTTTTTCGCCGTGTCAAAGGCCCAACTAAGACTTTGAGATAAAGAACAGCAATAAAAGCACTAGACAGGCTGTTCCTTTATACTGCTATTGTGTCATGTATAGATACCTCATATACTTTATTTTTCATATCGTATAGTGCACATTGATATTAAACCCAAAAGGTCGAAAGCAGTCATTGTCTTAATCAATTATTCATTAGATGTCTGGAGATACGTCTCGATCGATAGTTTTGAATTAGTTTAATGTTGGGTATACGTCGTCCCCCCAGAAAAAGGAGACATTTAGAGGGGAATCCAGTCGTAAGAAGATTGATGTTAACACAATAAGACAACGTCTAGATCGTTTCATTCATGAGACATGTCCATTTTAAAGAAATTTAAAATAAATACTCTTTCCTCACTGCAAGTTTGAGACAGCCCCTAGCATGCACTGGTTGGAACGAAATACATTCGACTGATAATCACGCCACAACTGCAAATAGAAGAAAATAAGCCATGGAGTAATATCAATGAAATACATCTGGCAAAGAAATCAAACAAAACTATTTTCAATTCCTTAACATGTGTTAAATAATACTATACTTAAGGAGATATAGTAATATGATCGATCGCCAATGAGATGACTTGAGATTCAGATTTGGGTCTACGAATGTTATAAGTATTTAATTTCTGACCTAACATAATAAGCATGAACATGTACCTCGACTGTGAAAGGACTTCGAAAAAAAAATATACCAGATACACTTGACTAAAAATGATATTCGTACACAAGTGACCATGTACCAATAAAGCATTAAAGGGGTACTAGTTATCTTCAGAGGTGAATGTATGGGGACTGGGTGTCCTGCACTCTTATAAAGTAACACATATGGTCGATGCATACATGTATATATAGACTTTTACATGTTCCACTCCTACAACGTTGCATAGGTTGGGGCCCCTGGACCATCTTATTCAATATCGTGGATCCTCATTCGCTAATCGCGTTTACACACACTTCTTTTTGTAATTCGAATTGGCTAATTGGAATGATCCAATATTTGAATTAAAAGTTAACGTCGTTCGGACAGTAAAGCAAATTTGACGCACATTGCAATTCGAATTGACAGACCAGTATTTAGCCTGATGTACAAACTATGAGTACACACATTTTAGGCAGTTTTGCTTCTGTTAATAACTTCATTTTCATTTGCCAAGAGTGTATAACGATCTTGGAACATCTTTTTAATCCGATCGAGTTGCCTTAAGCTAGCGAAAATAGTTTCTGTCCAAAAAAAAATATTGATGGTCGGAATTTCGCACCAAATTTACAATATAATATTAAGAACGTTATTGTTTTTTCAACGAGTTGTAGGCAGCAGCCACCTTCATACGTGTTACTGTAGTACTGACTCTAAACTGATGTGGTATACATACGTGTTACTGTAGTACTGACTCTAAACTGATGTGGTATACATACGTGTTACTGTAGTACTGACTCTAAACTGATGTGGTATACATACGTGTTACTGTAGTACTGACTCTAAACTGATGTGGTATACATACGCGTTACTGTAGTATTGACTCAAAACTGATGTGGTATAAGAAAGACCAAGTATTTTACATGCATGGGGAATGTGTCAAAGAGACAACAACCTGACCAAAGGGCTAAACACAGCAGGAGCCCACTTATGGGGTTTCAACACAGCAGAAGCCCACCTATGGGTTTTCAACACAGCGAGAAAATTCCGTACCCGATGGTGGGATTCAGCTGGTCCCTTAAAAAAAATGTGTACTAGTTAAGTGAAAATGGACGTCATATATGTACATCTATGATTTATTTTTGACAATTATAGGGTCGGTTATAGGAGTTAATGACCCCACACCTTATACAACATGGACATAATCTGTCATCCTTTTGTATTTTAGTATATATACATTTCTTTCTAATCAAATTTTATTTATTACGAAATGCACATCTATACCATAAGGAGAAGTTCTATTTTGTAACTCTTTCTTTTCTTTTAACATCGATGTAAAGAACAATATGCGATGTTTTAATAAATCTATTTGAATTGATATTATTTTTTGTTCTTTCGTTATTTTTGTTCTTTATTTTTTTCATTTTTTTGTATGTTGCTATTGTTTTGAACTCTACAACTGTTCGTATACATCCTTTGCTCTTCAATGATCGACTTTGTGAGCGTTCCTGATGAAGATAAATCAAGTAAAAAGTAAAAACACAAAAATACTGAACTCCGAGGAAAATTCAAAAAGGAAAATCAAAAATCAAAAGGCAAAATCAAAAGTCCAAACACATCAAACGAATGGATAACAACTATCATATTCCTGACTTGGTACAGGCATTTTCTAATGTAGAAAATGGTGGATTGAACCTGGTTTTATAGCTAGCTAAACCTCTCACTTGTATGACAGTCGCATCAAATTCCATTACATTGTCAAAAAGCGCTTCGCTTTCAATTCATAACGTGTTGTTTTCATATATTGTCAAATTGAAAATGTGTTTTCTGTACAGTGCTAGTGTTATCACTCCGGTTCTACCAAAAACCAATTAGAGAATTCAATTATTTAACTGATAATTAGGTTTATCTGACCTGTTAAATTCACCTATGGCAGTACGGTATCTCTCACAATCTAATTGTAATTTATCTTTTTCTTAACTCATCACTTTTATATGGATGTCACATTCATTATTTTGTCAACAAAGTATAAATGTGAAACTAATTGAAACACACGCATTATTACGGGAAAAAGTATAGAAATTTCACACAAAAATCTTACCACTATTGTATCTCGAAGTAACGAAAAACGACATATCTAATTATTTCAATTCTAAAGTATGACGCCTGTTTTATATTAATTTATCTTATTTGAAATATATTAAAATATTTTTTTATTTAAATGAGATCTGTACAAAATGCATTACAATAAAAGTGTCTCGTTACGTTTGATCATAAATGATCCAATTAAATACCGACACCTTTTTTGCTTTTCAATTATTACTGTTTCGTTGAGATTTAATCCTAATAACGGTTAATAATTTGTGCTTAAATAATTGAATTATATATCATATTTGTTTGCCTCGATTTGCATGCAACGATAATCGCAATATCACAATTCATATGCTTTAATTTTTATTTAGGGATCATTAACCCCTTTCTTAGCTAGACTATAGTTGGAAATAAATATACGGTATAAATATAATTTACATATCTGAGAACGTCTTCTTTTGATTAGAAAAATTCAACAATGCGTGTACTAGATTGAACTGTCGACCCATATGGTACTAGGCGGAGTGATATCTGCTATAAACATGTCAAGAAAACCCTTGATGAGAATGATTGACAACCTTGTCTTCCTTGTAGCGGTATCATCAAAGGCTTTGAAGTACCGCCCACAACACCTTTCATCTTGAATGTGCAGTTATTGCAAAATAGTTCCGCATTTACAAGAGAATATGTCCGTTCTAAATTAGTATTTTACAAAAACTATAATCTACTCATTTGTGTACAAGTTTAAGTTTGTCTTATTCAAACGTACAAAGTTTGTCAACGTTTCTAAAGATAAACAAATTATCGCATATCTACCTCTTAAACAAGTAAACATGGCGGATGAATATATGTAATTAAAGTTGATCAATGTTTACGGTAGAGCGATCGGATACACGACTTTACTGACAGTGTAATAGTCACACAGAGACATTACACAAATAGATAAACTTAAAAGCATGTATCGGATAAATATTCAGTTTACTTAGTGATTGTCGATTTAATATGGGACAATTTTCGCAGCTTGTCTAAATATTTTTGTTGTTTAACATGGACATAATGCATTGGATTTTAGTATTTTGTGTCGTCTGCTATTTACCATGCTATCAGACTTTGTCGCCTTTTGACGGACGACATCAATATGCAAAGTGCGAACGTATTGAAATTCCAATGTGTATGGATATGAAATATAACTGGACACGGATGCCGAACTTAGTCGGACATTCAAATCAAAAAGATGCTGCGATCCAAGTACACGAATTCACACCATTAGTACGATATGGGTGTTCCAGACTTTTGCGATTTTTCCTATGTTCGTTGTATGCCCCCATGTGTACTGAAATGGGGGGCGAGACGATGATTATTCCAGTTTGCCGCTCTATGTGCCTGGAAGTGCGGCAAAAATGTGAGCCAATTCTTAGCCGTTTTAATTTTGAATGGCCAAAAATTCTAGACTGTTCTAAACTTCCACAAAAAAGTGACCCGAAACCGAATAATTTGTGTATGGAAGCACCAAATGTGACACATGAAACGGAATTGGATCCTCAGATATTCGATCCACTCAACAAAAAAGATAAAAAGTGGCAAGAATTGGTCAACAAAATCCGTCCTTTATCAAATGACAATTCAGAAAAACATAATATTCACAAACCTATGAAATGTTCGGATAGATTTTATTTATGGGATAAATCTGATCATAATGATACATGTGTTCCAAGATGTAATATGGATGTTTTATTCCGCCAAGAGGATAAAGATTTTGCCGAAATATGGATGATAGTGTGGGCCTCCGCCTGCTGTTTGTCCACAGTCATCACGTTTCTGACGTTCGTTATTGATACAACTCGATTCAAATATCCCGAAAGGCCTATTATATTCTTATCAGTGTGCTATGCAATTTATTCCATGGCGTTTATGATCCGTGCCATAATAGGACCTAATGCAATATCGTGTGACAAAGGACACGATGGATCAGAATTTTTAATCCAAGAGGGATTGGAAAGTACATGGTGCATTATAGTCTTCTTGATAATGTACTTTTTTGGAATGGCTAGTCAATTATGGTGGGTGATTTTAACATTGACATGGTTTTTAGCAGCAGGGCGGAAGTGGGGCCAGGAGGCTATCGAATCCTTAAGTAGTTACTTCCACTTAGCCGCATGGGCTATACCAGCCATCAAAACTATTATTATTTTAACAATGCGCCGGGTTGATGGCGATGAACTAACAGGTCTATGTTATGTAGGCAATCAAGACATTTCTGCATTAACAGGTTTTGTCCTGACACCTTTAATTTTATACCTACTGCTGGGTACATTTTTCATATTAGCAGGCTTTGTAGCCTTGTTCCGTATAAGAAACAATTTAAAACAAGACGGAACAAATATTCGTAAATTAGAAAAATTGATGGCAAAAATTGGTGTATTTGCTGTGTTATATACTGTTCCAGCCACTTGTGTGATAGGCTGTTATTTCTATGAACGTGTGAACTTTCAGACTATGCGAAACGCAGCCGAGTCGTTGCCTTGTCGGACTGGAGATAAAGGCACGTTAGACTGCAGTTTGGACAAATCATTTCCAAGCGTGGAAGTATATATGTTAAAGATTTTCATGTCATTGGTGGTAGGTATAACCAGTGGTATGTGGATATGGAGTAATAAAACTGTTAGTTCTTGGAAAAAATTCTGTACGAATAGATTTACTAGGAAAAAATATGGAGGCAATGTGACTTACCAACAAGCGCCAGTCGTTGTCGTTAAATCTCATAAATGTGTTCCAAAAACTTCGGGTTCGAGAGTGTAGCATGCTAGTACAATGATAGTTATATTGTGTTAATTGCATTACATGTAGGTTCAATAAGCTTTATATCGGGTCATTCTGTACACAATTTCTAAATGTACAGTGTAAAAGTGCAATTTTCACATTGTTCAGAATCATATATATATTTTGTACACAAATACCTAAGAAAAGGGTTATCTCCCTTTTGTTTTTGATTAAGAAACGTTTTTTCAATCATTTTTTCATGCAAGGTTTCATATTTTATCCATTTGTAACCGTTTGTGTTTAATAACAAGAGTTAAAGACACTTGCTTAAATTGGGAAATGCATCTTTTAATTTTTTTGACAAAAGAGTAATCATAAATTTTATGATTACTCTTTTGTCAAAAAAGAGGTACCAGTAGCAAACAGGACTGAGTTCTTGTCCCTGGTACCCATGGATATCATTATGTATATCCTGCATTTACGTAATTAACTGCAGTGATGCACCCACATGGTAATCTATGATGATATAAATTATTCAAAGTATTTTTCTGATAAAACACGTTTGGATAGATCCATGATCATTAAAACAATTTGTTATATAGTAGGGTAAAAAATTCAACACAAATTTGAATAAAAGAACGTCAATTTGAAAGCAGTAACCAAAAATTATCAGTATATATAGTCCCCAATATAGGGAAGTCAACAATTGGGAGCAATATATGGAAAGCTCTAAATCAACCAGGCATATGAAACAAAATTTGTGAATAAATTGATCCAAAAATATTAAAAGAAATTTCATCAATACCAAAGCCTTAAAATATAAAAGCACAGACTGAAAGCATTAGATATTCCTCAGATGACAACCACGGGCGATAAGTAAAATAACCTCGTTATAAATCATAAATCGGGTACATCTACGTAAGAGATGTTGTAATTCACCTGTCCTGTCAATCCTGACAATGCCCACCAACAATTTGGAGTGTTTCTTGTGACATTCAAATCTGCATGAAAAGATGCTCGAGGACTAATAAATTTTAAATAAATTGCAGTCTCTCTCTACATGTACTTACATGTACTTATTTAAATCCCCTCTGTGTGTCATTCTGACTATAGAATTGTTTCATAAATTTTGGAAAAGTGGGAAAATTGGTTTCAAATTCTAATTTCATATCAACCAAACAAAAGAGTTCACTTAATTTGGTAAAACATGCAGTGTTAATGGAATTTATATTTTTGTTTAAGTTTTTACTATAATCTTAATCATCTTAAAGCAGTATGTATATTGCATTTTTCAAAAGTAAAAATCTGAAGTTTAAAACGCAGATTTCCAATCGTTTAAAAGAGGGACGAAAGATACCAAAGGGACAGTCAAACTCATAAATCTAAAATAAACTGACAACGCCATGGCTAAAAATGAAAAAAGACAAACAGAAAAACAAAAGTACACATGACACAACATAGAAAACTAAAGAATAAACAACACGAACCCCACCAAAAACTAGGGGTGATCTCGGGTGCTCCGGAAGGGTAAGCAGATCCTGCTCCACATGTGGCACCCGTCGTGTTGCTTATGTGATTACAAATCCGGTAAATAGTCTAATTAAAAGTTGAACAAAATTCTCAAATATAACATTTGCATGACGTTCAAACATTAGATAATTTGTTTCTCTCCTTCATCTTTTTAATCAATTGAATATTGAGAAAATCTCAATAAGACAGCAACCCAACGTCTCAAACTTTTATTATTGCTTTCATTATTGTTCGTTACCCCACAATTTGTTACCTTTATAACATCATATCTCGTAATTAAAAACCATAAACATACAGTTTAAAGATAATTTAAAAAGTCTGTTTTGACACAAGATCTTATTGCAAAGCTCTGATAATTGAAGGGTTTAGAGAAGTTTGTTATGATCTTTTATGTGATATCGTTTTACACAACCCTATCCAATTCTGTTAACTATAGGAAACTTTTGATATTCGAACTACTAAATTGCTATTGTTAACTTTAACAAATACGGAAAGCTTAAATCGAAACTTCTCAACTGGAGCTAATAACTGAAATTATAGGGCAGCCATTAAAGGCAGATATGCACATTGGTTTTTATGCTGTATATGTTTATATAGAGTAGTTTATCGTTCATTCATGTGTGAAATTGTTGATTATAATGACAGAGAGCCATGACTTTATGACTTAATTTTTTGTTATTTGTGTTGAAATACGTGCCACGTGGAGATTCTTATTAAAGTTTATTTATAAAAAATACTTTTTTCGAATTTTGTGTTGTGTCAAAACATTCAATCTTTGCACAATAAATCACAGTGTTGCATTACTTCCCCCTGGGGGCCCATTTGTTCATGCAGTCTATTGTGCAACACGTTAATTTACGATAAGGACCGTGGGACGGAAAACATGTACAGTATTCTAAAGTACTGCGTTTGTTTGTCTTTCATCGTATAAGATGTTGTGATCTATTTGTGAATATAGTTTACATAAAATGCATTTTAACCTATAAATTATTCAAAGTGTATACATTTTACACAATACTTAAACGTTCTTTATAGGGAATGTTTATCTTTCGCTCTTTGAAGTTAAAAACATAACTCCCGCTAGTCGCCAGGTTGAAATTCATTTAAAAGGCCTCTTAAAAATTCACAAACGTATCTTATTCGAAACAAGTCAGTTGTATAGATAAATGGTTTGGATTTTATTAGGAAATTGTTTTTAAACTTTGAAATGGAAGTATATAAGGCCCCAAAATTCACAAACGTGAAGTCAGTTTCAGAGCTTAATTGTTTCTTTCACATCGTTTCGTCTTTCATTAGCAAGATTAGGAAATTGTAAAAAAAAATAAGCCCCCTAAAAAATTCACAAACGTATCTTATTCCAAAGAAGTCAGTTTCAGAGCTTAATTGTTTTTTCAAATTGTTTAAATTTTCATTTGGGAATTGGAAAAATAAATGGAAATATTTACATTGTTAGCTACCTTTAAAATCAGGCAACGTATCTTATACGAAAGAAGTCATGCAGTTGATGAGATAAATTGTTTCTTTCGCATTATTTAGACTTTCATTAGGAAATTGTTTTAAAAATGGATTATTTTAAGGCCTCAAAATTCAGAAACGTATCCTATTCAAAAGAAGTCAGTTTCAGAGGTAATTGGGTTTCTTCGCATTGTTTGGACTTTTATTAGGAAATTATCAAAAAAAAAATGGAAGTATGTAAGGCACCCACATTTACAAACGTATCTTATTCGAAAGAAGTCAGTTTCAGAGCTGAATCGTTTCTTTCACATTGTTTGACTTTCATTAGGAAATTGTTTAAAAAAGGGAAATATGTAAGGCCTCAAAATTCTTAAACTTATCTTATTCGAAATAAGTCAGTTTGTAGAGGTAATTGGGTTCCTTCGCATTGTTTGGACTTATTTCATAAGGAAATTGATGAATACAAAAAATGGTCATATTTTTTTTATTATTGTATTGATCAAATAGGATCAATAGTTTTTTATTATTTGTTGTGTAGTCTGTCGCATGTTAATGATTTCATCTTCTCAAATTTCCTATTAACTAGTCAATGTTTTCAAATACTGATCAGCTATGTTACAAACCAATTGATTTCATGCTATATGATAATTGAATGATTGTTGCTTGATAAACGTCCAGTGGCAGATATTTGATGCATATTCAGGAGGATTGTGAAATCACTCTTCCAAAACATTATATTGGGAATTTCAGTAAAGGAGTGGACTGTAAAAAAAAAGTATTTTATATTATGTCATTATATAGTGTACATTCAGAGAGAAACATTTCCGAGTGCACTACTTGAATCACCAATAACCACCAGAAATTCATTATGTATAAAAATCACCACCAATTTGAAAATAAGAATATATATATATGTGGTCTGAATGGTAATGAGGCAACCCTCGAGCAGAGACATATGACTTAGAAGTATACACGTTAAATAGTGATTTTGCTGAATAGGTATGTGTTTCATGCACTTCGGTAATTCAACCATGCACGCTTTGTGCACTGTTGTTCATCTTTGTTTTGTACGGGTTTTTTTAAGGAGTTGGATATTGAGGTTTTTGGTTTGAATGGTCTATTACACTGCACATTAATTTCGGAGAATTCTTGTTACCCGCTGTATGTATACGTACCCGGCGGTAGAGATACTTTGATAATGTTCCAAATAATGTGACTTTGACACTTTGATCGGGTTGTTGTCTTTTTGACACATTCCTCGTTTCCATTCTCAATTTTACTGTCAAGTTGTGATTTCGATGAAATTGTTTTAATTTTTTGAGTTGATAATTCTTTTCACATTTTAGCACACACAATTTAGTTGTGTTTCCTGCTTCTCTGTGCGTACTCCTAAACTAGTAATTTTATAATGTTGTATAATTATGTAAAAGAAAAACCAACAGATTCTTTCACCTATTTCAGTCAATACCGTACTTTTTCTGCAGTGGACCCAGGACACGGGTTTATATATATTTATTCTTCACCGTATTTATTTAGGTTTTAATTGAAAAATTTAAGTCGAAACGTTGGCATGATCATGATTATGATTAAAAAGTTTCTATATAGATAAACCCGGTTTTGGGGTGTGTTTGCATTGCTCAGTCTTATATTTCTATGCTATGTTTTGTGTATACTGTCTTTTCTTTGTTTTTCATTTGTCAGTTTTTGTTTTCGATTGATGACCTTGTAATATATATCCGATTTGGCATATTTCGCTTTTCTTTTCTTTTAGATGCAGATAAAGTTATTTAAGTTTTTGCTGAGCATAACACTACGAAACACGGCGATTGCCATGCCGCAATCATGGCAATTGAAGGTGATCACACTCGGGAATATTCAACAGTATCAGACCACCACGAGCATAAAATACCTAAGTAAAATACAGTGAAATCACAAGCATAAATACCTAAGTAAAATACAGTGAAATCACGAGCATAAAATACCTAAGTAAAATACAGTGAAATCACGAGCATAAAATACCTAAGTAAAATACAGTGAAATATTCCATAGAGAATCCTCTACAGTTGTAGAACTCATTGCATAAATTAAAAAAGAGTTTTTATCTTACTAAAACAATTTAAAAAAGGTTAAGGCAATATCACTGCAGACTGCACATTCCACCATCACTGCGTATGTCAAACTAAGTTTCTGCTTGTATTGCATATACTCTTGTATATATAAAGAAGAATAAGTATATATATGTATAGTTATCTTACATATTAAAAATGCACTCGAAATATTTATACAATTTGCTACAATATTAGTAGTGTCAAACGTTCATTGTAATCGAAGTAACAAGGGAAAGTTAACCAATTATTTTGTAGAGTTACGCATTGTACGCAGTTTAGGACTCGCTTAGCCTTGAGGACGAGAAAAAATGTACCGAAAAGTTTAAACCAGAGACGCAAACAAAAACATGTATGTCAATACAAGACGTCGGACGACATAGTAATCTTTTAATCTGTAATTATTAATTAGAAAAAGACGTGTTTTTCGTCATCTCAAATTAAAAAAGAGATGCCTATATATATATGATGTAATTTATTAAATTGCAACTTCACTTTATCAACTAAGATATCTCGTGTAATTATTACCATCTATCTCCTACCAGTCGAAAATTCAATTGCATTCAGATGGAAGTAAACAACAGGGAACCAGGCGATTGGAATTGCACATTAATTTGTTAATTTTAAAGTTAAGTGAAAGATATGGATTTTAATTGAAGAGACGGGATACAAAACTAAATAAATTACGACAGAAAAGTCTGAAAAAACGTGCATTACAAATATCTAGAACATTGCAGTTCAGCATCTTCGCTAGGCAAGGGTTACCCGTGGCTAGCAAATATGTGCAGATCAGATGCGACTCCGGGATTTTGAAAAGGGTGGGAGGGCATTGGAAGCAAGCTAACGTTTGCATGGGTGATGCTTGTTAAAGATTACTGTATGCATTTATCAAATATGTGGCTCCATCATTTTGTCCATAAGGGGGTCTTGGGTCCACCTAAAACAACCTTTGTATGTGAACTCACGAATCACACCAAAGTTAAAAGACGGGATATTTAAATCTATAGCAAAGTATGAAAAAAACATGCTTACATAGACTACACGAACAATGTAGAGCAGGATTTTGAAAAAGATGAGAGGGCGTGGAAATTAAGCTAACGTTTAGAATGATGCTTTTAAAAAGTCAGCATTTATCATACATGTGGCTCCATAATTAAGGGGGACAGTCCCTCCTTGCCCGCCTCTAAAGATGACATCAAAACTCACACATAAGTTAAAGA
Source organism: Mytilus galloprovincialis (assembly GCA_037788925.1). Taxonomy (NCBI): domain Eukaryota; kingdom Metazoa; phylum Mollusca; class Bivalvia; order Mytilida; family Mytilidae; genus Mytilus; species Mytilus galloprovincialis. Next base: position 2,570,864 of record CM075340.1, on the reverse strand, counting down.
CCGGATATTTAAATTTACAAGTTTGTTCACAAAGATAATTTCATTCAAGTGAGTAAAATTAATCTCATAAATTTCTTACATGCTATATAGCATCAATGAAATAAAAGAAACATAGCAATCTTTACATCCATAGATTTATTATATCCAATTACACAAAAAGCCGTCTTTATTTGGATAGCTGTTGAACATTTAATATATTGATGAAAATCAAACAAACTACACTGCAAACTTCTGAAGAGCTGTCATTGTTTCATTGTATTCCAACTTTACTGTCAAATATATAACTAGAAGTACAATGATTTACAAATATATATAACAAAACGCTATGTATAATCAGTCTCTTAGGCCAAATAAAATAATATGTGTGTTTCCTGTTTCCTCTTTGAAAAAAATAGGGTAGGTAGGTAGGGATTTTTTTTTATTTTACCATTTTTTTTTACATTGAGTCTATGGGAGAGAAATCCTGACTTTAACAGTGCTTATTGAAAAATGACCAAAAAAACTTTAGGGTAGGCTATTTCTAAGCTTAAAATATAGGGTAGGTAGGGAAACAGGAAACACACATGCTTTTTTATTTGGCCTTATATGATAGAAAAACTTTATATGGAGCAATCCATTATCTTAAATGTGACAAGTAGAAAATTTATATTTAGTTCATTTACCAGAAAGATGTTAGAAATTTACTCAATATTCGCTTTAAATAATATGCAAGGTCTGGAAAAGGGTTTTTCTAAACTATCTTTATTAAAACACATCCCTTTCGCTTGTTAATCATTGCATTGAGATTATGGTTGGGCCAAGCACCATTAAAGTAAACTTATTTCTCTTTCTATAACATGTATAAGGATAAGACATACTTGAGTTTTTTTTCGCTTGCTTTTAAAAAGTCAGGTTTTTTTCCCGGCATGGACCTAATATTCATATTCAAAACTATGTTATAGCGTGTATCTATTTTAGTTCTTGAATGACAAACAAATCGAAAGATGCTAAAAAATTAACAAGAAGATACAAGTTTAACAGCAAGTTGTTACTTCTTTGACAGCTAAATTAAATTTTAATTAATTCAGTCAAACGTATAATTACAAACATTTATCTTTATTTTTATTGATGGTTTCATTTACATACTTGCATAATATAAAAAAGGTATAGCACACAACGATTATTGTTCTTTATATTTCGAGGATTGATAAATTGATTGATGTTTAACGCCACTTTTGACACTATTGAGCTATTTCGTGGCTGTCAGCTTTTAAAGGTGGAGGAATCAAGAGTTCCCCTAGAACACCACCGACCATCCATTTAGATTTCTGAGATAGAGAGAAAGTTCGAGCTCGAGCAAGATCAGAAAACATAAGATTCGACCTTGAGTAATTGCAAACCTGGCAAAGACTTCTGTCAACATTTATTAAGATGAAAGCTGTAGCAATTGTTACAGATTCAAATTCAACGTTATGAATCTACAGTGTTAATTAAAAAAACGTAAGATAATGTAATGACGGTCCTTGTCTAAAAATTGGAACTTACTTAAAAAATACTAGTGGAGCACAGTTTGTTCCCATATGAATAATTGCCATTTTTGATAACATGCCTACCATGCATCACGGCTCCAATAAATCTTGATTCCCATACAACTTGTCTTATACGCGTAGCCAGACAAAGCCGGGATCCTGGGCTGGTTTCCAATGAAATATCATGGAAATATGAATGCAGGTTGTTGAGGCATGCATTTAGGCAAAATAAAACGTGTACATATTATATGCAATAAACAATAAAATATCAAGCAATATGAAATAATTATTGATCTACCGCAATATTTTCACCCTTTCCATTATAGAGCGCCGTAAAACCCTTTCGAACATCTTTTTTATCTTTCATTTTTTTGACACAAATATATGTACAAAACTGCAGGTTTTTTTTCTTCATTTCAGGGTATTTTTATACAATGGTCGAAATAAATTAGAATTAAGAAACTAGAATATATGATACATTGCAATATGCGCATATGAATTTCAAATTGAGTTTCATTTTAACTAAGTCTAATGATTTTTGTTTATCTTGCAGAAAGGATTAAAAAGTGGAATAAGATTTAAAAAGAATTTGAAAAACATTGGTCCTACGAATTTTTTTTATCAATATTGAATGAAATAGAACGATGAAGATTTTTGTTTCATTATATTACCAACAGAAGATTGAAAGATAGTTGGTAAAATACAAACAATTTGGAAAATTAGATATTTTAATCAAAGTAATGAAATCTGTAAGCAGACGTTACAAGCACGCGGAGGGAATTTGCTTGAAGCAGACGATGCTTTTAACAAGAAGTCACGAGGTCACGAAGAAATCATTGATGTTTCTTACATGCAGCTGACTTTAATTTTCATATTTCCTTTTTATCTTTTTATGTATGTAACATTGTTCTTTACTTCGCAACATGTGCTCTGTAATCAGCCATTTTATTTCTCCTATAGTCCGTGTAGAATTTCTTCTCTTTTAGATTTTTAGATATGATTTCTCTCCGTTTGCACTTTTCTTTACATCAGAATTATAATATCGTTTTATTTTTTACATTCTGAAACTTATAAAAAAAAAATGCGTGTGCTAAGTTCAATGGACTGATTTCGGTAAGATTTACTTTTGCAATTGATAGGGAAAAGGATAATTCATATAAACCCTGAACTTCTATTTAGCACTCACAATTGTCACCCCATTTCTGCATTGTTAAGCAATGTGATCATTACAAAGAGTAGACATATTCCATTGAAATAACCGATTACGACAGACGGCAGTACAAACTACATTGTATGTGAACTTCTATTGTCTGTACTTGTAAAAATTGATTGATAGGAGTTTAATCGCGCTGCATAATTCATTTTTTGTTCATATAACATGCAGTAAAAGAGGGACGAAAGATACCAAAGGGACAGTCAAACTCATAAATCTAAAACAAACTGACAACACCATGGCTAAAAATGAAAAAGACAAACAGACAAACAATAGTACACATGACACAACATAGAAAACTAAAGAATAAACAACACGAACCCCACCAAAAACTAGGGGTGATCTCAGGTGCACCAGAAGGGTAAGCAAATCCTGCTCCACATGTGGCACCCGTCGTGTTGCTTATGTGATAACATATCCGGTAAATAGTCTAGTTCGGTAAGTCACATTCATGACTGAAGGGAAAGGGATTGTAGTTACGACGTAAGGAACATATCCGATATCATTTGTGAAACGGTTATTCCATAACGGTCAACCAACTCGTGATGGGGTCCGTAAAATTGACGAAGCCTTCAAGGGATGATTTCAACTTCACTATTTGGAACTCTTGGTTTAAAATCTTCGTTGTGAGCAGCAACCCTCTATCGAGAAAATCATGATAGGAAATACAAGCACGGGAATACCGTATCAAATGGGAGATATATACCCCGTATGCAGGTGCTGCTGGAATGTTGCTACTTAGAAATGGAAAGTTCCCTCAATTGGAAAGCTGAAATCATCTCTTTTGTCGTAAAGTTTTGTTTTCAAACGACCCTCATTGTCAATTTCTAGAGGTAAATCGATCGTTATTCAATCAAATCTTGACCAGTTGTTTATAAATACGCATGGGAATAGCTTAAGGTGTCTCCTGTTTTCTTACATGAACAAAAGACTACACACTTTAGTATCATTTCTTTCTTTTCGTGGTAGTAGTAACAGTGTCCGTATTAGAAATTAGAGAAAAATCATTAAGACGACAAAAACATCCCTATTCCAAACAGTTTTTCTTAATTAAGCGAATAAATTACGATTAAATTATATTGAAATCAACCCCCCGTAAAACATTAGGTATCGGAAAAGTCTGTAACTCTATAATTGGGTGTATTTCTTTTCTTTGTTAAGCATTGATCCGATGATTGACAGTCTTATGTCAGCCCGATGTCACCTTTAACAATAGCGTGTTTAAGCAATAAAAACTTTAATATCTGAATAATTCATTAAACGTCCTACTTTTCACTGTATTTTTCTTGTTACTTCAATAATTTGTTCAATATCTAGCAGTAAATTATCTGAACAATCGAACTTCATCTTTCATTAACATCAGATGTCACAAAAAATATTGTAAATTTAACTGGTTTATTAGTTATGAAGTCTGATGTTCATCTTGTCGTGGAGGACTTGGATCAAATTGGTCTTGAATCACTAGCTTAGTCGTGATATAGCTGAAGAAATCTCTAGTATTCTGAGCTAATCTTATACTTCGTCGATATACAGTCAGCGATAGCAATCAGTGAGCCAGGCTCGTAATCATATTGCTACATAAGTTAAGACTGATTTTTCAACGTGACCTAAGATAAACAACATGTAGTACTGCGATTGAATATAACTTTTGACAATGTGTTTTCATATACAGAGAAGAGAATTGTCTATTAAAGAGAAAAGCGATGCCAAATAGTATTAATTTCCATAGCGTTTTGTTAAATTCACTAAATAATTATCATCTCTATAAGAAATAGAATGTTGGAAAGTATCTACCTCGCTTACATATATAGGGAAAACGGTACTATTTTATGCCATTTTAGGCGACAATGCATTTTCTAAATTTACCAGTTTTATAATACAAACCTGGATAAAACAGTTATGTGTGGTGTTAGTTCTTTATTACTCTATTTTAAAAATTGAAGTCAAATAGTTTCATGACCAATTTCCAACGGAGCTTATTTATGTTATCCGTGCCCACCGTCATTTTACACCAAATTAAGAAATTTTTTGGAAGCTTTTTCGAATAATTCTCTAGAAAATATTTTAATAGGTTTTAAAATTTATATTGTAAATTTACACACTGCAGTTATTCATAGATAAATAAAAAAAAATATATATTGTACCCTTACATCCAATCACAGCGCTCCTAAGTTGACTTCCTTCACCTGTCTTGGATACACAAAAGGCCAACCTAATGCTGGGAAAATGAAATAGTACCGTTTTCCCTATAAACATATAATAAACATAATACAGAGGCAAATCCATCATTTAGAAAATGGGGACTTCGCAATGATAACGGTTGGACATGTATAAAGTATATGCATGCATTTACCCAGAGGCGGATCCAGATATTTTGAAAAGGGGGATCCCAACCCAGGATAAGAGGGGTTCTAACTATATTTCCCCATTTAAATGCATTGATCGTCTTAACACACCGGGGGTACCAACCCCTGGATCCGCCACTGTTTACCATTATATATTGCTCCATAAGAGAAGGAATTGGCCTTCTATCAATGTATTTCATATGATTTTTCTTATATTATTATGGGGAATTGTAAGATCTTACAACATTAGATACTGTTTAGCATACCTATTTTTAACACCATTAACAAACACTTATGTTTGATCTAGGTCCTAATCGGAGAAAAGTGTATCAATAATTTAAAAGAAATGTACATTAACTAGTAGTATATGTAGGTACAACATTATCCCGACATATATATATAAATATTCAACCATGATTCATTCACAAATGCCCCTAAGCAAATTATATATAACTAGTAATGTATTTGCTAACTGTCAATTTCTTCACTTAATCAACTGTGACACTATCTTATGTGTACTATATATAAGAGCCTGAAAGCGAGTGACTTTGCTATGTCATAAGTCAACCCTTTACATTATAACAACAGAGTTGTAACGTTGTTTCGTACCGGTAGCCTATAGTTGTATTTACACAAACATGAACAATTGTCGGCGGACGTTTAAAGAGAAATACATCATTACGGCTTATTAAGCAAGTTGTCAGGTGGATGTATTTTGTATTTTTATCACGTGATAATTATGTACATGCCTTCAGAGCTCAGCATTCGACGATAACGTGTAGAACATTTATTGACTTGATTCGCGAAGATATTTATATTAGTACTATAAAGAAAAAGATACTCTAATTAAACGACATATAATAAATCTAGAAACGATTGAATGGCAATAGATTTCTTTAGCTCTTTTTTTTCAACTATTTTCTGCATTAAAAAATGCCTAAAACAAGCCAGGAAAATGACAGTTGTTTTCCATTCGTTTGATGTGTTTGACTTTCCTTTCAAAATTTTCATTGAAGTTCGGTATTTTTGTTATTATACTTTTTTCATGTATATATAAAAAAAGATGTGGTCAGTTTACCAATGAAACAACTCTTCACAAGTGACCAAATGACAAAAAATAAACAACCTTCTACAATGAACAAATCCAATATCGCATAGTCAGCTGTACAAGACCCCTAAGACTAAATTATCAATCACTTTACATTCAACATCAAATGGATTTAGTGTATATACTTCATACACAGTCATAGAAAACATAACCTTGCGCAAAGCAAAGATACAGGTATCGACATATTGTAGATCTATCACGAATGTGCATATGTATATAACAATAATATCAGCTTCATTTTTCTCTCTTTGAAATTGTATAGTGTTTACTAAATTCAAATCTCAGGAGTTTTGAAAAGAACAATAGGTATTTCATTTTTATTCTATTTCGTTCTATTCTTGAAAAAAAACTCGGACACAAAACATTTAGTTTATACATGTATATATACATTACTATGATCAAAAGTCCAAATAATAACAGTTAAATGACATTCTAAGGCTTACTTTCAGTATTTTATAAATAACGTTTGAAGTATACAATCTGTTTATTTCATCGGTTGTTATATAAACCATACATAAGACCTTTTAGTATAGATGACGTTGCTGTGACACTTTTCTTAATGGGTCTATATCGGAAATACTTGATTTCAGGAAACGTCAAAATAATGAGCCATATCCTTCTCGTTATAAAGCTCAGCTGGGAGAAAACAGATTTACTTTCCATTTAAAATAAGTTTACGTAACCAAGCGATGTTTATGAAATAAATAATGTTTTCAATCAAAGAAATTTACAGTTGTTGTACATGTATCAACCGTCAAGTGTTGTAGCAATGGGTCTTTTTTTCTTGTGTTTATTCTTCTTTGTTTTCAATTTTGACAAATAAATATAAATGAGAGGGTGAATAAAACGTTTTGGACACTTCATGACGCATCAGTGTATTTTAAAAAGAGTATACAACGGTAGGTGTCACCGCGGAAGTAGGAACAGACACTTCCGGTGCACGCGAATGCTCTGTCGGCTGTCAACTTATGTTTTTATCCTTCAAACATATAAGGTAAACAAAATTATGATATTGAAAGCTCGAAAACATCAATACACACAAATTTGATTTACCGTCATCAGGAACACTTTTGAATTTACCGTAATCAAAAAGACTTTTTGATATACCGCCATCGGGAAGACCCTTTGGATATCGGGCCGTCAATATGATCACTTTTTTTATTGACCTGCATCATTTACACGTTTTAACTACACGTCACTACTAACATTGTTTTTACTTATCTTTATCATGAAGATTTCATAATATACCGCCATTAAAATCTTTCAATTCCAAGTAAAACCATGAATGTGGAATCATAACCGTCCCCAGTATATAACAAAAACCGCCAAAAGTTAACGCATACTTATCTACAAGAGGTTTGTGCTCTTTCAACGCTGTCTTTCGATTTCTAAACTGTAAGCGTAAAAAATCCAGTCAAACATAAATTTGCAGAAACAGCTTTTTTTATTGTAATTGATTTTAAATTTTATCCCCAAAAAATAAACATAGCACAAAATAATAAAATATTCTTTAAGTTTATGTACAAAACTTAACAAATTTAAACGAGTCTTTTCAAACAGACGGCATCGTCACGTGTTTCATCTTTATAACTTTTATAACTTCTATAGAAACGGTACCGTTGTGGATGAATATAGTTATTAGTCTCAGTGCAATGTGCCATTATTGAATTATATAGTGCATTTGTACGAGAATAAACCTGTATAGCTCTGTACGAATGTAATAATTCAAACCACTAACATGCTATATTTTATGCGATAATTTCTTTGTTATTATCAGTATCATATGTTAAAATGATATAAAATGCTCTTTGATCTTCGAGTGGTCATATACCCCTTAAGTGAATGGTACTTCAACGTTCTCTCTAAAGTATGCTGCGCCATTAAAATTGAAAAGAACTTTACAGTCAGACCGTATTGAGATTGCAAAATTTCGCTCAATCGTTCGGATTTGTACTAAGTTTATAGATTGTCTTAGTACAATTTAACGGTAATAAGTGCCATGCAGCTACCATGTTATATCACTGTTCGCATAGGAAAACTCACTTTTAAAAGATATGTCAATAAAAACTAATAGAGCGAAAAAACAGAGGAACTAAAATTACCGTTCATGGCAGGTTTTTCAAATGTAAAAAAGAAGATGTGGTATATTTCCAATGAGACAACTCTCCACAAGAGACTAACTGACACAGAAATTAACAACTATAGAATACGATAGAATAAGTGACCGTACGGTCTTCAACAATGAGCAAAGCCCATACCGCATTTTAAAATATATTTTAAGTTTACTAGATAATAAGTGCAAATAAAACAACTCTCCATCCAGGTCACAATTTGTAAAAGTAAACCAGAATAGGTCAAAGTTCGGTCTTAAACACGGAGCTTTTGCTTACACCGAACAGCAAAGATATCAACGACCGACACGTGGTATATGATTCTTTATATTTGATATCGGCTGCTCGAAACGTCTTTTTTTATTATATGAAACCATTAAATGAATTTAGAAAACGTACACATGACATTCACAAAGCCAGAAGAAATAAGACTAAATTAAAACATACTCAGATGTGAGAAAAAGAGCGCGTCTTGCATGGATATCGAGGCTGAAGAAAATGTGGTCTTCAGTAACCGAACCACAGCCAGACGTATATACTTTAGTGGTTGCATATGGTTGGGAAAGTTTATTTTAATCAGATTCAATCACAAAACTAGCGTCTTTCATGGAAATCTATAGTGATAATTAATATGAATGAAAAACGCAGATTCCTATGATGTACTGGTTTAGATATCAACTCTTGTGTAAATAAACAATGCATTTCTCAAATCAATAAAAATATCTTGTTTTTATTAAACATCTACATCAATGGACAGTTTCGTTTGATCCTTCTTTATATTGATTTTGTACGGAAAAAGAATCAAGTTTATCTGGTAAATGTTCAAACAACCAGCTACAAAAATATAAAATAGCGAGACATTTTCATTTTAAAGACGATGGTCTTTGATGATAACGTCATAATATTATTGTTAGTAACGTGCTTTAGTTATCTTCCTGTTAACTCTGCACTGAGTTGCTGCTTTAAAAACAAATATGTTTTAATGGCGTCTTTTAAATATCGTTTTCAAAAGCAACATGCATTCGCTGAACTGTAATGCAAGTCTTTTCAATTCGAGAAAAGAGTTATTAAAGACATTCAGTATTTATTTGAACGTGCTGACTCAGAATCATTATTTCATTTGTTTAGGGACGACATAAAAAATCAATGAAGGATAAAAAACTTAATTCAAATAGTTTGGGGGTGGGGGTCAAATTGTTGCAGGTTTTGTATAAATTGACATCGATTTTACACATATCCTTATTGGTCAATCAATTTTTCCCAAATTAAGTTAAGAGAGGGGTAGGGGTCAGTGAAAAAACGATATGAATGAAGTTTTTTATCCTTCGTTGAAATTTTGATGTCGTCCCTTAGTGCGTATAACATATGTCAAAGCACTAGTATGACGACCTTTCAACTTTTGCATAGGGCAAGGTCGTTTTTATCGATTAATATTCTAAATTTCCTGGAAACAAAGAATTTGTTTCAGAAGGAAATTGAATAGAATAGTTGTTTCCGATGAAAATTAGGGGCAGTACAATTTTGGGTTCGTTCCTGTATCTTATTGAACAATATTTTCATATTTTTTATCGATTAAGGTCGAAAAATGTGGTCCTCTTAGTAAAAACTACCCATTGTCACCCAACACCCCTCTTTTCCACACAAAATTGAATGGCCGTTGTCGTATTGACTTTTCTGTAGTAAGTAGTGTGAACAGAGACAAGAGCACTACTAACCTATTTTATTTTCTCAACCGGAAACACTTCCATTACATCATACAGAATTTTTATATATGTCTTATAGTCTTTTATGAAATGCTGAACAGTGTATGTAGTCTCCAATAGGGTTTCTTTCTAAAAACGTAGCAAACCGGAACGATGAGATTTCTTATTTTTGAAATATTTATGAATAGCATCATAACAATTTCTTTTTGTTTCTTTAATCATCTCCTCCCATGACAATCAGGTTCAATAAAATCATAATGAAGCAAAACGTTAAAAATATAAACCTATCCTCAATAGCTCAAGTGTGAAACAATCAAATGAAACACCCTAATGATATACTGAACAATTAAAAAGCTAGTTGACGGAAGAACATTTTATCTTAAACAGCACAGCAATATCGATTCCGTAATTAAAATTCATTTCTTATGTAATAGCTTGTCGTTTAGTATTGCATGTCTACCAGGTTCTCGTATCACGTCTGCGATTGAAATACTGATAGTAGCAATGTGTATTCAATAAAACTATCTGTTGTAAACATTAGCGCTATATACGGAAATTTATGCCTTCCCCGTTAATGGTTATTAGTGAATCATCTACATGTACCTAAACTCTGTATTTCAAACTATCTACGAGGCTCTGAAAGGGGTCTTTCTTGCTGTATTCTTTAATTTTTATGTCATTTTTCTAAAATTGTGTTTGACTTTTATTAGTTGTTATATTTTAGCATCCACTATGATTTTCTCTTTGGTATTTTGTTTTCGATTGGGTCTTTTTTTTTTTCTTTTCTTAATTATTTGACATTTTGTCTTATCTTTTTTGCTGTAGATCACATTCAGATTCTTATTTATGTCTTTTTTGTTTTTGGTTAAACAGAAAGAGATCATTATTTGCCAGCATAATGATCCTTAATATCGTTCATGGAACCAATATGTCTCTCTTCCTGCTTGATTCTGTTTCCTCTATAATCAATAGTGCTGAAGGTGGCGTTAAACCCCAAACAATATTTTTTTGTTGGAATAATATATGGGTTCTGAGTTTCATTCTGGATGTGTTTTTTTGTTTATTTATAATTGAAAGATCCTTTTTTTATATGTTACAAAAAGAGAGGCAGAGGATAAAGTGACATCCAAACCCACAAGTCGAAAATGAACTGATAACGCCATAGCTTATAAGACGAAGACAATCAAACAAAAGTACACAAAACACAACATAACAAAAAAGACTGAGTAACACGAACCCCTATGGGTTGATCTTAGGTGCTCCGAAAAAGTAAGCAGACCCTGCTTCAATATACTGAAAATCTCTTTCTCGACACACTATTGTTAATGGACATACAGATTAAAAAAATTCGTTCGTCCGAAAATCTTCTGAATGTATCTTTACTAAGAACGATTTTATTTTCAATACGATCACTTGATATACATACGATTAGTGAAGTAATTAGTTAGATAAAAACCATATTACAAAAAATGAATAAATAAATAAATGTTATCATCGTTTAGAATTAGCTAAATATTTGTTGAACAAAATGTCTTTCAAGTTATACAGTTTTATTCACTGATTAGAAAACACTGCAGACAAAAAAGTCTAGACTATTATTTATTTCTAGTATATATATAATACAAATTTGAAGTTTGGTTGGTAAATTGTTTGACACGAAATCAGCAGAAAACCGACTGTATTAACCTATTCGTTATCTTGGTTGTTCTGATACACAAATACTTGAAGAATATTAATTTCTGTGTTCAAAGGGCTTAACGTTAAACCCTTTCATTTTTTTTCTCAAGTCCTGTAGGCATGAAATTTTGACATATCAAATGAGAGTGTTACAGAGGTTTTAGAAATGTTATTAAAATATATATCCCACGTAAATCTCTCTGTATGAAATATAGACACGTTTTATTTATAATGAATGACGGTCACTTCTATTTTATCTTAAAGGTAAAAGAGCCGTAATGGAACACGTGTACATTTATGACATTAAAAGAAATCATCGCGTTGAAATTAATTAAAAAACAAGCCAATTTAGATTTTAATTAATCAGTTACTTAATATTTGGAAAAACCTTTTTTTATATATATTTTTTTAATAACACCACTGTATTTACATCAGTTTGTACTTGCCTTTTTCATATTGTTCATTCGTTCAATTAGTTTATAACATAAGTTGACATAAGGCCTGTACCTCAATTGACACAGAGTTGACACATGATCAGTATCATTTTTACCTCAAATGTGACCCATCAAATTAGACCTACTACCAGGTTTCTTTTCCCATCAGCAATACCACGGATGTTTCATGTGGAACAGAGTCTACTTACCCTTCCGAATACCCTGATATCACCCGAATTTATGTGAGTTCGTATTGTTTAGTCTTTTAGATTCCAAGCTGTGTTTGGAATACATTGTTTGGTTTTCGATCTCTTTCATTTGTTGCTTCGTTGTCATTTGATTTTCAACTTATGAGTTTGAATGTCCCTTTGGAATCTTTTGCCTGTCTTTATATAATAAAAACCGTCAGAATTTAAAGAAATGTTGTGTCAAGATCAGTTTCTCCGTTGTTAAAGATGAACATAAAATTGCTATAACTGTTTTAATGGTAACAGAGACAAATCCATTAACCATGTCCCTACTGTGGAGGATTCGTAAAACTCATTTCCATACATCAAAGAAATTATCATGCGTTTACATTTTGAATTTTTCATCATCAAACACTATCTAAGGGTGACATATTGTCTCAAATAAGTCAAACACTTTAGACGTCTATAGCCATTGTATTTCGAAATCTTTCTCCAAACAACTATTCATTCATGGAACATTAGTTCCTGAATACGATATGATTGAAAGTGTACTGAAGCGGAATGTAAAAGTGATTTAAAATTGGACCGTAACAGGTTATGGTTAATGATCATCAGTTTGATATTTAGTAACCTGGAAGTTAATGAGAGGTACCATTTAATATCTAGTACGAGAATATTACAAATTCATCTTGGCTCATTGATTAATTTCATTTAATATCTCTCCAGCAATTTATTCATCGCGGGAACAATACTTCATATCCTTTCAATATAAGATATAACCCTTCATGTGTGACTTCTCTAGACCAGTAACGTACAATGAAACATTTTTATCAAGTCAAGTAATACATATTAATTTTACAAACAGCATTATTTTATATTGAAATGTTTGGAAACCATTATTGCACTTTGAGAGAAACTTAATTCCATACACTAATTACATCAGCATGTTGAAAAGTACAAAATGGAAAGCATTTTTACGAAAATGTATATAAAAATGTTTTAATGGAATTTAAATGGCTTTGAAACAATAGAATTCTCAAAAACCAGATTTATGAGATATATTTTTCACTAGCTATAAAAGTATACAAAGCATTTAATCATTATCTAACTGTAGATTATGTAACAAATGTTATTACATAAATTAGATTAGAATAACTGACCGATACATTTGCTTTTGTATAGAATTCAGAAAAATTAACGAGAAACTGCAATTGACCTTCATCCACTTCCAAGTACATTAACTGAGCCTAACCCATAGATATTTCTTTGTCTAAGGATACATATATATAGTAACGGACAAAAGCAATTAAAATAATCATCAAATCTACCCATTACAGTCGAACCATTCTTGAAAGAAAATCCATGTTGATGCGCAACTTTTCTGTCCACACAGTACCACGAAAGGACTATATACGATTACTTGGAAATAATTTTTGACATTTTTGAAATTTTAAAATGTGTACCATAATATTGAGAATGGATTAGGTCAAAAAATGACATAGTATATTAAATGAGCAATAGATAAGGGCTTTATGGCATGGTCAAGTTGATAAAACAATATATTCTTAATCTGTCGTATCAAACTTGAAACGAAACATTTAGATAATCGTAACAAATGCAAGGGTAAAAAAAATTTTCATAAACAAGTTTGGTCATTTTCTTTGCTCATGACATGAATGCCAAAGTATCGTAACAACAGCACTTATATCCTTCAAAGCTGCTGTGAATTATACCTAAACCATTAATGTTAACCTACGAAACAATCAAAATCGTTATTAGCCTTATCTTAATTTTTATACAACATCATAACATCATATGAAGAGACTCTTCACATTCAACAAAGACCTAGGCAAAACACTTGTTCATCCTTTGAAGTCGGTCTGAATGACCTTTCTACAGGTAAACGAGGATCGTTTCAAACTTAATTTATATCCTTGAGAGTGACGTTAATTTACAGTACACCTCTAGTGAGAGTACACACCAGACATGTCAATTTCAGATACAAGCCTTTAATATTAGTTAAGATCAAAGGCTTATATCTACGATCCTAACCGTTTTTGTATTGGACTGTCAAGTTAAACTATCGTTGTCATATTATATGGGCCTAAGTAAGAACTCTGTCAACAGTAATATATAACATAGCACGATATTTAAGTGACAATTTACTGCAGTGCGCAGTTTAAGAATTTCATAGATTAACATATGTTACAAGTTTTTATTTATACAAGTATCGTAAAATAAAATCAGCTTACACAGGCCATTATGTAAATAATAATGACACAGGGTTCCAGGGGGATAAAATATACCATATTAGAAATATCCATTTAAATACTCACATTTCAGTCGCAACTTGAAATCTGAAATGCTTGATTGATTGTTTAAAGCAAACTGTTGACCCGCAAGACGTTGAGCGTGTATTTTCCTAGCACGAGACATCATGATGAGCGTTTTCGCAGTACAAAAACAATAACAAAAACAATCAACAAAACATGAATAACAAAACACGTCGATTGAATAATACTTCTAAAATCTATTTTTGGCAAAAGGATATACCATCATGGCGCAATTCTGGTTAAATGATTAGCACCAGTTGACCATTTCTAGCAATTATTGATATTTTTAATCCACAAAACCCGTTCTATTACTGCTAAAAAATAAGCTTAACTAAATAAACCACTTTTGCGTTCAGCTACAATGAGCAATTAGATACATGATATTATTCCATATAGGAGATTATTACGCCATGAACACATGCTGCAGATCAAAGGAAAAAAAATCATTACATATACAACAGATAAAGAACGAACGTAATACATAGTAAATCGCTCTGGTGATTTATTAACGGTTAAATCAGATTGAGACGAGAAGATCCGTGGGGACGATAGTCTCAACAGGATATATCTCGTCATGTGTTGTAAATCACCACGTTTTCTTTCGGTTCCGATTTCGGTACGTTTCACAGTTCATTGGACACACGAAATATCAGAATTAGCTAGGGGACTGAAACTGAAACAGAAATATATATTGCAAATGTTAAATACATTTTCAGATTGATTTTGCTTCGCTGAAGACCATGTGCTGGGATGCATTTCCAATTCAAATCATCCAGATTTCATTCGGTACGGTTCCTCTTCGATTTATCAATGCATGTCAAATTTTAATTAGTGTATATTAAGCAGTCTTTCCAATCTATAGTTTCTGTGAAGTAGAATTAACCACAATTCTTTACATTTTTATTTTCGCTATTAATAAGGCCACGGTTTCGAAGCTAATTCCAGTGGAAATTATGAAAAAAAAAATTTAAAATCATAACTGCAAATCACAATTAGAAACATGAGAATATTTGATTTGTTTTTGTTAGGAGGTATGTCATTCGTCGATAATCGTCAGTGATCATGATCATGTTATTTCGACGTTAAGGTTAGTTCTGGGGAATATGTTGTCATCGTCCGTGATAGTGGTCTTTTTTAGATGTCAAGTTAGTACTGTAATGATGTTGTCACCGTTAATGATCATGAATTCATTTAGACGTCACAGTTAGCTCTGTGATAATGTTGCCATCGTCAATGACCATGATCGCACTTAGACGTCAAAGGTAGTTCGTTGAAAATGTTGCCATCGTCTTGATAATGAACTCATTTAGACGTCAACGTTAGCTCTGTGATAAGGTTGTCATCGTCAATGACCTCGAACTCATTTAGACGTCAAAGTTAGTCATAAAATTATGATAATAATGTCATCGTCAATAAGTATGGTCTTATTTAAACGGCAATGTTAGTATTATGATAATTTTGTCACCGTTAATATTACCATGAACTCATTTAGACATCAAAGCTAGCTCAGTGAAAATTTTATCATCGTCAATTATCATGAACTCAGTGAGACGTCAAAGTTAGCTCTATGAAAATGTTGTCATCGTCAATGATCATGTTTAGTATGATTGTAATTTTGTCACCGTAAATATTACTATGAACTCATTTAGACGTCAAAGCTAGCTCAGTGATAATATTGTCATGCATCGTCAATGATCATGGTCTAATTAAGACGGTAAAGTTAGTTCTGTGATATTGTTGTTACCGTTAATATTTCCATGAACTCAATTAGACGTCAAAGCTAGCTCAGTGATAATTTTGTCATCCTTCAATTATCATGAACTCATTGAGACGTCAAATTTAGCTCTATGAAAATATTGTCATCGTCAATGATCATGGTTTCATTTACACGTCAATGTTAGTATAATTGTAATTTTGTCACCGTAAATATTACTATGAACTCATTTAGACGTAAAAGCTAGCTCAGTGATAATGTTGTCATGTATTGTCTATGATCATGGTCTAATTAAGACTGTAAAGTAAGTTATGTGATATTGTTGTCATCGTTAATGATCATGAACTAGTTTAGAGGTCAAATTTAGTTCTATGAAAATGTTGGTGTTATAATGTATATCTATTATATAGTCATTTTTTATAAATTTAATGTTTGCAAAAGTATGAATTATTCTAAATACAAAGGATGTTCTTATCCCAGACAGAAAAACCTTAGCCGTATAAGGCACAACTTTTTGAAACTTTTGATCCTCAATGCTCTTCAACTTTGTACTTTTTTGGCTTTCCAACTTTTTTATCTGAGCGTCACTGGTTAGTCTTGTGTAGACGAAACGCGCTACAGGCGTATCTAATTAAAAACCTGGTACCTTATGATAGTTATTATTTGTGTGTTTCTCTGTCCTATATGTTCTCCCATTTATTTGTATTGAAGTCCTGTCATGTTATGTTGTCATTGTAATGTTATATTTAACATTGCCATTAATGCGGGAGGTTTGGCTAGCCACAAAACCAGGTTCAACCATTTTTTTTCTTAAAATGTCCTGTACCAAGTCAGGGAAATGGCCATTGTTATATTATAGTTTGTTGCTGTGTGTGTTACATTTAAGTGTTATGTTTCTGTTGTGTCTCAGTTCTCCTCTTATATTTGATGTCTTTCCCTCAGTTTTAGTTTGTAACCCGGATTTGTTACTTTCTCAATCGATTTATGAAATTCGAACAGTAGTATACTGCCTTTATGTGTCATCGTCAATGATCATGGTCTCATTTAAACGTCAATGTTAGTATTATTATCACCGTAAATATTACGATGATTTCATTTAGACGATTTAGCTCTGTGATAATGTTGTCATCGTCTAACATCGTGGTCGTCCCATTTAGACAGCAGAGTTAGTTCTGGTGACGATGTTGTCATTATTAGTATAAAAGTAATTTTCGTGACAATAGTCAGTTGAAAAGCAGCAATTAAAAAAAGTTTACAAATATATTTCGAAAAAAGACATAATATGCGGGCTATTAAAACAAAGTCAAACATTTATTCTTTGACCAAGCTTTTGAAAACGAGAAAGTAATAAATATTTTAGAAGATGATCTATACTGATTATAATACCATGCATATCTTGAAAACTCCTTGGGAATTTTCTTCTCATTTTATCAGCATTTTTTGACGAATTGTGATATATTACGTCTTCGTTACGGAGAACACCATCGTCAAATGAATTATCAAAGGAAATATGTTCATATAGACACCACAGGTTGCTCCAGTGTTAACAAAAACAAGCTGTTGGTATCATATCATATGATAAGTAATAAACGTTTAAAACGGGAATTATTATTGATTTCAACTTTCCCTACGAAAAAGAAATTCTAAAAACACACAACACAAGCTGTTTTATTCGTTAATTTTTGCTTGAAATTATTTTTTCATTTGTGCACGTGCTTTTGAGGTTATGATAAGGTTAGATTAGAAAGTCTTTGGTTACAAAGAATAAAAAACAACTTTTATACTATTTAAGATTTGCTTTTTCCTGAATAATGTCAGTCAATCTTTTTATTTAAATTCTTAGGTACTATTAAAAACGGGTTCTGTTTACTCAATACAGTAATATGCAACGTATGTTCAGTCATAGATGTAATACCCATCTATGGTTCGGTAAAGAGCCATTTTGCATATGCCAAATACGTTTTACCATTGTGCACTGAGAAAATATTTCTTTTCTATTGAATTTTCGTGTTGCTTGCTGGATTTTGTGTGGGTTTTTTTTTTTTATTTTAAAATCCTTGATTTTTGCAACTATAATATAAACCGATTTCCTAACGAAAAGCTATAGAGACGACTAAGAGAATATAAAAAAAGAAGATTTGGTATGATTGCCAATGAGACAGCTATGCACAAAAAACCAAAATGACACAGACATTAACAACTATAGGTCACCGTACAGACTTCAACAATGATCAAAGCCGCATAGTCAGCTATAAAAGGCTCCGATAAGACAATGTAAAACAATTCAAACGAGAAAACTAACGGCCTTATTTATGTAAAAAAAGAAATGAACGAAAAACAAATATGTAACACATAAACAAACGACAACCACTGAATTACAGGCTCCTGACTTGGGACAGGCATATACATAAATAATGTGGCGGGGTTAAACATGTTAGCGGGATCCCAACCCTTCCCCTAGCCTGGGACAGTGGTATAACAGTACAACATTAGAACGAACTATACAAATCAGTTGAAAAAGGCTTAACTCATCAGATGGACAAACTACAAGTGGACGTGGCCCGGTACTTATACATCCCGACACCAAAAGACACAATGAACAGATCTGAGAGTACTCGCAGTTATCTGACAGCTAGTTCAAATCCACTGACAACTAATCAAAAAAATCATGCAACCAAGACTAAACTATCAATCCGTACACATCCAACATCCAATGGATCTAGTGTAAAGACGTCATAAACATAAGAGAAGACGAGTTTACTTGTATTAAGATCAATTATTTCGTTTCCTAGTCAGTTCATAACCTTAATCGCTGACGAAAGATCCAGCTTTGTGAGCGAGGACTGGAGTCCAAATAAGTGAAACGTTTAGATATGTTTGTGTACCTTTTCCAAATGTAATGTATACAATACAACGGAGTTATTAACAACACATCTGGAAATTTTCTATTTCAATAAAAGTCTTCTTATTCTTACAATGTCTTAAGTGTATATATACAGACAGTTAACATTCATTTTTTTAGCATTAACTAAAATTAAAATAAAAATATTTTTTCTTGTCATAAATTTTATTTTTCGAATGTTTGTATTGAAATAAATAAGACACCCTAGCCTATCATTACAACTATATGATTTATTGAATAAGGGAGCTACCATTTGATTTTTATGGGGAGGGGCTAGGATGAAAAATTTTGTCCTGCATTTTTTTTTTTTTTAGCTGTAATCTCTGTCCTGCCTTTTTATTTTTCACTCTGTTCGGTCCTGCCTTTTTTTTTTAAAGTTATCCTGCCTTTTTTTTTTACTCAAAACTCCTGTCCTGCCTATTTTTTTCAAATTTCATCCTAGCCCCCCCATAAAAATCAAATGGTAGCTCCCTAAGATGGTAATTGACAAAACAATATGTTATTTTATAGTTCAGCAGTGGCATTTGTTTTCCATTACTAGAATATTTTTATCATCAACATATTGTCCGTTGAGATGTTATAAAAATCTTTCTGGTTCATACCTTTCAAGTTTTGTACTAATTTATTCGAAAACAAAATATAACTTTATGAAATACTGTCTTAATTTGACTTTATAATGAGTGGGTATTAAAATCATCACATAAATTATACCATAATGTATGGAAGATGCATATCACAAATACAAACCTTCGGGCTTTGTATACACACTCGTCCAAACTGATTATATATTCCTATTTTAACTTTTCACGGTAAAAGTTTGAATATATTAGGTAACGTACACAAATAATAATTACGAAACGCCCTGCTCTTTTCGTTTACCCATAAGTATTAATATATATCGATATAGGGGCATGTAATTTCCCTATCTTATTGGCAAAAATAAAATGTTAATATAAAATTGCCAATTCACAACACGTACTTGCTACACAAACCCCTCCAGCTGGGGTTTTCTTTACAAGCCAAATAAGTTTTTCAGGTGTGAATAAAATATAAAGATATTATCGAATAACAGAGTGTTATGATATTTTCTAAGCGTGACCGCATTATAAATGAGGTCATATCTATTGTAGGGAAAACAGCAACCTTTCGCTTTATTACTTTTTAAAGACATATTATTATGAGAATCAGCCGTGGAAATCAAAAACCTGCAGATCTATCAAAAGATCTTGTAAAGTGTCACGTTACGTCACCTTTTAATCAAAATATACACGTAAGTTTGTTTAGACTGACGGCAAGTTTTTTTTGGAAACCCTCTTAGCTGCAAAAATGTTAAAATTGCACTACAGGATAATAAAAATGTCAAAATAGTGTAGAACTGTATTTAATGTGTTTCTTTGAGTGTTGCATGTTTTTTCGTCTCTTTAATGTCAAATTAATAGCCATACAAGGGGAAACGTGCGACGTCTTTTATTATATCCACTTTATGTCAAACATATACTATCCATTCTACTATAAAAAAAAAAAGGTCAAATAGTTTTACTTAGTAGCTGCCTGACATATTTGTTTTTCGTTGATTGTATTGTCAAAAATCAAGCTGTTGGGTTTCTCTTTTAAATTGTGCATTATTTCGTCAGAGCTTTTTGTAGCTGACTCTGAGGTATTGGTTTTGTTCATTGTTAAAGGCCGTATCGTGACCTGAAGTTGTTTACATCCACGCCATTTTTACTCTGTTGTCAAATTGGTAACCACAGAATAGTGTTGTTAGACTCTCGGTCATTTGGTCTCTGGTAGGGGAGGGAGTTGTCTCATTTGCAATCATCCCTTATCTTCCTATTCTTAGCTCAGTTACAAATGAGTCCAACCACACGGGTGCTGCTTTGTTTCTGTATATACTTCATAGCCCAACGGGTGTCCTCAGTAAAAGTAGCTGCATGAATATATACTTGTACAGGCATGTAAACGCTACTGGATAAAAAAAACACTTTGTGTCTGTAATCTTTTTGTTATTTTTTGGGGCATATTTCCTGACGATCATATGAGTCGAGCTATTTTCAGCTGATCTGAAGTTTGTTCGTAAGTTCTGCTATTACACAGCCATGTCAAATGAAGTTTTGGTTGTTACCTTTTCAGTGTCATGTCGGGACCTGTCATAGCTTACTATACTGTATGGGTTATGTTTAAGTGTTGAAAAATGCACAGTGACCAATATAGCTGCTTAAATCTTAATAGAATACGATAATGCTAGTGTGCTTATCTCAAAACTCTTGTACATTCTGTTGGGGCATAAACAGAAGAAATAAAACGCGTTCTTTTATTGGTGTGTGTATAAGTGTATTGTTTATTTGGTTTGTGTATAAGTGTATTGTTTATTTGGTTTGTGTATAAGTGTATTGTTTATTGGTTTGTGTATAAGTGTATTGTTTATTTGGTTTGTGTATAAGTGTATTGTTTATTTGCTTTGTTTTGGTTTTATTTTGATTTTTCATGAGGGGGTTTATAATAATTGAACGTATACATGTGTCAGCTTACATGTTTTTTTTCGACAAAAGAAGCATCTTCATGCCACCAATGAAAAAAATACAAAACATCATCTAAGAATTTTCTTCGCATCTGCTACCAAATATGTAACGTCTTAAGACTAATGTCACCAGGTTACGAATGTTATCTACAAATATTTTCCCATATGCACTTTGTATACCTTGATAATGATAATATAATGGCCACCTAAGCGTCAAGTGTCTGCCTGTGCCATTAAAATGGTTTTTCTGGTTTGTAATATTGAATACAGATTTGTATTTAATATGCCAGATAAACAATTTTTAATATGAATATATACAACAGTTTTGCATGCATTATAAAGTATAATAACTATTATATGTATGGATCTGCTGAATTATGTATGAAAATTGTTTTTCTCACAGTCGGTAAGGAAACAGGTTTCGTTTATACACAATAATTCTCCTACAGTTTTTAATATAGGATTTTATGTAATGATATTAAAGTCTTTTATTATACGGTATTATTTTATTTTACACGGAGAAACATCAATATTCAGACTCGTATATGAAGATTTATGTCCTTAATTTTTACAATATTTCAAATCTAAACTTTATGAACGCAACTTCGTGTTAAAATGATATTTTCTTTGAAAGTACAAAGCGTATTGTAAGAAGAGAATACCAGACGAAGCTTGCAATGCTGTATTCGCATTAATTGCTGGTGATATAAATTGGGAAAGAAAAATTATATATATAACAATGTTGAAGGTCGATTTTTATGCTGATAAACTTTGTTCCCTCAGACGGCTCAACGGGGGAACATGACATGATTAAAAACATCTGAGATCATGTATACAAATAATCGCAGTTGAAGAGCACTGATGACCCAAAATTCCAAATTTGAAACATTTTTATAAAAAGTAAAAACACAAAAAAACTGAACTCCGAGGAAAATTCAAAAAGGAAAGTCCGAAACCAAATGGCAAAATCAAAAGTTCAAAACACATCAAACGAATAGATAACAACTGCATGTCATATTCCTGACTTGGTACAGGCAATTTTCTTATGTAAAAAATGGTGGATTGAACCTGGTTTTATAGCTAGCTAAACCACATGAAGAACTGGTTGAACTTTTTTTAAACAAAATTATAAGATATTGGCAAAATTCGAGAACAATCTATATAATGATACGAGAAGGTAACCATCCCCGACACATGCTGTGGTGAATATCTGTAGAAATTATTAATGCAGTTTCCTTATTCATCAAGCAGTGTTGATTGACAATAATGGAACCTTTCACCTGCAGGTGACACACAGACAGAATAAGATGACCGCATGCATATGTAAATTTACTTCCCATTTCTATAGTGGTCGTAGTGAAACTTACTCGTGAAGTGATTTTAACAGTTGGATATTTATACAGACTATATTATATACTGCATACTTTCCCTACCTAAAGATGTAATAATATTAACTTTCCCATGGAACAGAATAGAAAGGATGAATTCTTCCATTTTGATTTCAAATCAATTTAAGATAATTTACATAATGAAATAAATTTGGATGTTAAGTATGTTCAAAACCCCAAACGTTCATGTTAAATTACACCCGTTATTCCACTCATTACCCACGTCTTTATAAAGCATATGATACATGTTCACATGGAATCAATTATAAATGCGCAGGTTTCATAGAGATACAAATTGAAAGGAAAAACAGGAAATGAACTTCAGAATCTATTTAAATTTCTCTCATTTGTGCAAATTTGGACTCCGTATAATACAAGATAAATGTTTTTCGTGGTCTGTCTTTCTTGCAAGCGTCCGACCAAAAACATTCAACTATTTAATCAAGTTACTTTATAATAACTTACTATCAAGTACGCTCAGAGAGACACAAAAGATCAAAGCTTTACCATTTGATCAGGTGTTCCAATGAACAACAACTTCAATACTTATTCTAACCCAAATAATCTAGTTGTTAACTCCCGCTATCTACAATCACTCCATTTACTGTCAAAGATACAGACCGTATATGAGGACGTTGTCTATTTCATACAGATGGAAGTCCGAATAGAATTATCTTTACGCTGATGCAACGTAGCACAATCATCATCAACCGTTTTAATAGATGTGTGTGGCCTTTCAATCATAAAAGACATGTAAAAAACACATACACACTTAAATCAAAAAGAATAACTATAAAAATAGCACAAAAAAGAAAAGAAAAAAAAAAGCTATTCATAGGATGACTACTAGCGTTAGATAAACTATATCAAGTTAAATCATTAAGCAAATAATACAGTCTTGTACCTCACTAAATAGGTAGCACATTCAGGCTAGATTTCATCTGAAGCCTCATATAATAACCTGATGGAAAGGCAATCTTAGTCAACATTGTGAAATAGTAAGTTTAAAGATCTATAGTACCAATACGTTTATTGCGTGAGTTCTCAGCTAATAACCAGCGAAAATGACAAGATAACAACATCAAAAGAATACCTATATACCTGTACAAGACGATCAGACGCATAGATAATATAGATACTATTTTACTTTCCCTTTATTTACATACTCAAGGAGTCATTACATAATTACTGACTATTTTCTACTCTAGATGTAGTGATACGCGGATAGCATTTTTTTTTTTTATATAAAGAACCTTGCCCCACTTTATTTTGTTTACATTTAAACAGACGATGCACGTTTTCTGTGTTG
Source organism: Mytilus galloprovincialis (assembly GCA_037788925.1). Taxonomy (NCBI): domain Eukaryota; kingdom Metazoa; phylum Mollusca; class Bivalvia; order Mytilida; family Mytilidae; genus Mytilus; species Mytilus galloprovincialis. Next base: position 2,546,413 of record CM075340.1, on the reverse strand, counting down.
TCATCCACTGGATATTAGGTCCTTGACCATACATAGATGATTTATTAACGTCATTTCGTACGGACGTTTCCAACGTTAGACGTAATAGTCTGGTTGTTTGAGACCGCTTTCTCCTTTTCGCCGCTTCAGAACCTACAAATGCAATTTGAATAATGTTTTCAAAAGTGTTTACCAATATATCAAAAATGGTTGTTAACCTTAGCTACAGTGTAATTTACTTCAATGACGTAAGGCAGTTTTGATACTGATGCAAGTAATTATAATTATGCTGAATTCTTTATATTAAATAGCGAAACGATTGTCATACAAAGAGGTGTGGCTAGCAATAGATTCAAGGTTAAGTCCACTATTTTCTGCACCAGAAAATCTCTTTGCCAATTCAGGAATGTGACAGCTGTTTTACAATTGTTTGATGTGTTTGAGCTTTTAATTTTGGCATTTGACAAAAAGATTTCCGTTTGGAATTTTAAATTATATGTTAAAATAATGTTTATTATATTTGTTTATATGACAATAAAGATTATTATATATTCAACTTGTTTTAAAGTTCAAAGTTGATTAGCCCATTGGTTTATATCCTCCTTATGAACATTAGCTTCCTAAAGGATACAGCCACATGTATTGGTAGAAAAAATATGTATTTTAATTTCATATGTTGAAATTTGTTTTACAAATATAAATCTTTTCCGTATTTTATGAAGTTACATGTTACACATGGAGGAATTTTTATTATATTTACAAGTTTATGATTTAATTGATATATGCATGTTAAACAGTAATAAACACATTATAAAATATCGATACTGATAAATTAGTCAAGTCATTGGGACATGCTTCATAAAACAAAGACAGATTTAAATAGACAAATTAGTGTAAATCTTTTCAATGTCTTCAAATCTTTTAATATAAATGGGTACATCGTTATAAAGGTAGATAAAACGAGGTTGTGATCACAGGTAAACATCAAAGAGAATACCTGTCAGATGATTCTAGAGTCAAATTACTTACCCGCGCCCTAAACAATGGCTTTGACAAACAGGTATGTCAAAACAAAAGATAAAAGAATACGTTAAATAGCAAGGTCAAGGTCTAAGTTCAACCTTTTTATCGTTTGACCTGAAATTTGCCTTGAGTAAATATTCATATCACATGTGCACTTTAAAGGGACTTCGAATTTTTAATGAAAATTTTAAAGATGTGTCATTAAACAAAGACAGCATCTGAATTTTTAAGGCGATACATTATGGTATATTTTATCGAGATCACTTTCTTAAATTTGCTAATCGAGTTGACCAAAAGAGTGATTTTTGTCGAGCCTTCGACTTTAGTCGAAAAAGCGAGACTAAGCGATCCTACATTCCGTCGTCGTCGGTGTCGTCGTCGTCGTCGGCGGCGTCCACAAATATTCACTCTGTGGTTAAAGTTTTTGAAATTTTAATAACTTTTTTAAACCATACTGGATTTCTACCAAACTTGGACAGAAGCTTGTTTATGATCATAAGATAGTATCCAGAAGTAAATTTTGTGAAAATAAAATTCCACTTTTTCCGTATTTTACTTATAAATGAACTTAGTTTTTCTGCGGGAAAACATTACATACACTCTGTGGTTAAAGTTTTTAAAATTTAAATAACTTTCTTAAACTATCCTGGATTTCTACCAAACTTGGACAGAAGCTTATTTATGATCATAAGATAGTATCCAGAAGTAAATTTTGTGAAAATAAAATTCCATTTTTTCCGTATTTTACTTATAAATGCACTTAGTTTTTCTGCGGGAAAACATTACATCACTCTGTGGTTGTAGTTTTTTGAATTTTAATAACTTTCTTAAACTATCCTTGGTTTGTACCAAACTTGGACAGAAGCTTGTTTATGATCATAAGATAGTATCCAAAAGTAAATTTTGTAAAATGACAAATCCATTTTTTCCATATTTTACTTTAAATGGACTTTTTTTCTGCCAGGAAACAACACATTCACTCTGTGGTTAAATTTTTAAAATTTTGATAACTTTCTTATACTATTTTTTATTTGTACCAAACTAAGACAGAAGTTTGTTTATGATCAAAAGCTAGTATCTAGAAGGAAATTTTGTTAATATTTTGTACCTGTGTATCTGTATTTTACTTAGTTTTTCTTCCAGTTAACATTACATCCAGTCTGCAGTTAAAGTTTTTAAAACATTTATTAGATTCATAAACTATCCAGGATTTTTTTTACCAAACTTGGACAGAAGCTTCCTACAATCCAAACATGGTATCAAGCGGAATATTTTTATTGATTTTTTCCCTAATTTTTGTTGATCCTGCAATTTACAGCAAAAGTAGGCGAGACACTGGGTTCCACGGAACCCTTACAAATTTTTTTCAATAAAGGTTCACTATACCAGTAAACTGAACATATACTAATCAACAGAAGCAGGGTCTGTATTATGTATATATTGTACCTGTTTCTACATCTAACTAGATACACCGTTTTTAACATTAAGCAAAACCATATCGTATATAGCTAAGCAAGCTATAAAAACACCAACATAACAAAAAACATGTGAAATAATTCAGAAGATATAACCGATGTGAAGATCTTGACTCAGTTTGAAGTTCATGTACCGTATCAAGTGTTTCAAACAACACAAGGAACTAAAAAGAGGGAAAGCTCGTAAGATGGAATCTGAACTTACTTTTCGATGCTTTTTAAAATAGTTGATGCAAAAAACGACACTGACTACCCATGAGGGTGTTGCACTGTCGGCCATGGCAAATACTTAAAAAACTCTTTTTATATGGTTCTAAATATTTCCAGATTTGTTCAAGAGCCACGTGTTAGGTATTTCCAACTTTTTGTCATTAATTTTCGGCTTCCCTTTTATTAAATTATAATGGGGTCGCCCGATATTCCGACACCATATTAGTCCGTCACCCAATTGGTCTGTTACCCCTATGCTCCGCCGTCACCCCATTAGTCCGTCACCCCATTGGTCCGACACCCCATCGGTCCGACACCCCATTGTGTGTAGTATCTCATGAACCGGGATACAGTGTGTGTAAACCAAAATAATAGACGGAAGTAAGACACATAATGTGTTGTTTTAAAATCGGGGAGGGGGAGCTGGGTATTTCTTAAACATGCAGAACCATCTGATACTAGTATGTCATGATATATAACAAAAACTTCATTTTACTTATAAAAATGTTACATTTATAACTCATAAACAACAGTGCGAATTATTTAAACGCCTACAAACACACTTTTCCACGACGTATATATATATATGACTAAATGAATAACCAGACCGCAAATATTTTTTCCAAATTAAAGCAAAAACTCCAAAAGCCAAATATATATAAAAAAAAATATATCATAAAAAAACCACCTGAAAATATAGCAGGTTTTAATGGAGCAACTGTTTTACTTAAAAAAAGGGGGGGTGTCTGAATCAGATTTTTTTTCGCGTTTATTTGTTTAGCTCACCTGGCCCACAGGGCCAAGTGAGCTTTTCTCATCACTTGGCGTCCGTCGTCTGTCGTCCGGCGTCCGTCGTCATCGTTAACTTTTACAAAAATCTTCACCTCTGAAACTACTGGGTCAAATTTAACCAAACTCATCGTTGGAGTATCTAGTTTTAAAAATGTGTCCGGTGACCCGGCCAACCAACCAAGATGGCCGCCATTGCTTAAAATAGTACATAGGGGTAAACTGTAGATTTTTGCTTATAACTCTGAAACCAAAGCATTTAGAGCAAATCTGAAAAAATTGTTATTCAGGTCAAGATCTATCTTCCCTGAAATTTTCAGATGAATCGGACAACTCGTTGTTGGGTTGCTTCCCATGAATTGGTAATTTTAAGGAAATTTTGCCGTTTTTGTTAATTATCTTGAATACTATTATAGATAGAGATAAACTGTAAACAGCAATACTGTTCCTTAAGAGCCTCTAGTTATGTTTTTTTTTGTTAAGACCATAACCCCACCCCCACCCATCCACATGAAGTTAAATGGTAATTTCGGTAACCCAACTACCTTGTACATCGAATTATGAACCGAGTGTTATGAATTAGGGTTGAATTCTGTTCGAGGTCGGGGCTATTCCAGGTAAGGGTGTAAGGTCAGACCCGTAATGCTGTTTTTGGTGTTTTTAGTATGAACGTGCTTATGGAGAATAAAGACGTGTTTTTGTAATGATGTCTTGTCCAGTTATTTAGTCCCCGTAAAAGGCGAGAACATCTCACGAGAGTAATAGTGAAAAGTTAGTATCCTGACAATTTCTACTTTCCGCGGGTGAAATCACTAAAATTTACTCGTGAATATAAATGTTAGTACATGTATTGAACCTAAGGTCAGTTCAAATGAAATATGAAATCGGATGCATCCATAAGTATGAATGTACATGGATAATAGAATCCTAGTCTCACTGGTAACCCATAGTCCTAATAGAGATAAGATATGAGAATAGTATACGAAACAAACATGATTTTGATTGAGAAATAAATGAATACGAAAAATATATGAATAAATTATCTGCGACCCTTATATTTTTAATTTAAAATAAATACCCTTTATAAGGTTGTAGGAAAGGGCGAGAGTTGTTCCTCCTCATCGGTGAGCGTTCCCCTCGCTACCCCCGGCTACACATTTTTTGTAGCGGAATGCCACCTAGCTAAATTGTAAAGGTCAATGTATATTATACTGTCTTTGTCAGTTTCAATATTTTCTTCTTTGGTCATGCCAGACTAACAGTAAATAGTATCGGCCATGAGCAGACAATAGTATTAGTATTGTCGCAAGGGAAATGTTAAATTTAGAAGATAGCTGCATTTAATGAGTTAAAACAATCGCCTTAATCACCCAATGTGCATGAAATGCAACATTGTCAGAAATGAATAAGTTTTAGGTTGTTGAAAGTCATAAGACTCAATTTATAAAACAAAAATATTTAAAAAATATGTTAATAGACAAAAATAAGTGTTTTAAGGGGGCCTTTGAACTTGAGGCATTATTTGATTCAAAATTTAAAAAGAAAGTAATTCAATATTATTTACTACATACAATATTTGAGCAAACATGTCTAAGACCGCCATCCTTATAAGTTTACGAGCGTTGTACATAGTGTTGTAGTATGTAATTTTATTCTAGGCTGGCTTGTATGATTTTTTAAATTTAGATTTGATGTTAATAAACAAAAAAAAGCAGAGACTCATGGACGCGACCTAAAGGAAATAGGGAGGAAGGGGAAATACACTCACAAAGACCTTACATAACATATCTCAATGTCCAATCTTGTACGCAACCTAAAGGAAATAGGGAGAATGGAAAAAAAAATATACAAGGACTTGGACTGAGATGTAGTTTTATATTAATGTCTACGGTGTGTATGAAAAATAATTAATGTTTGTGTGGGTGGTAGTATAAAATTAGGATTAAGATTTATTTCACTTGAGCCTGAGTGTTCGTATGTCGGTTTGAAAGATAAAAAAAAAAAAGATTTTGATTCAAGAATTTTTTTAAAGTATGTAACAAATTGGTATACATTCATAAAGACAAATATGTGTTGGAAGACATATTTAGAATCAAATCTAAATATATACTTAGGACATTCGTTAAAGAGAAGCAACCTAACAACACGACAAAACAGAGAAAGTAAGATGTCTGAGGGGGGATAGGAGGGGTCTTGATCCCGAAATCCCGGACTTAAAAAAACGAAATCCCGAGGTCCCGAATTTAAATAAAGCAAATCCCGACATCCCGAAATCCGAAAAAAAAAGGATTCCCGGATCCCGAAAGGGTCAATCCCAAAATCCCGAGCTTAAAAACACCCGATCCCGGAGTCCCGATAAAGGTCCTATCCCCCCTCATGTCTATATATATAGCGATCAAAATACAATGTTCAACAATAGACAGATGTCGGTACATATGTCATTCACTGGATTACCAAGAAGAGAACACCAATGTCGGTACATATGTCATTCACTGAATTACCAAGCAGAGAACACCAATGTCGGTACATATGTCATTCACTGGATTACCAAGCAGAGAACACCAATGTCGGTACATATGTCATTCACTGTATTACCAAGCAGAGAACATCAATGTCGGTACATATGTCATTCACTGGATTACCAAGCAGAGAACACCACAGAATTACCATCAACAGCAACTTAAACTCTAATAAAAGGAGGTTTTCGACTTAAGATATTCAAATACGAATTTGGAAAGAAATTAATATTAGGCGTCTATGTTGCGAACATCATGCATTTAAGACGACATTATCAATCAGTACACATCCAACATCCAACAAATTTAGTGTAAAGGCCTCATGAATAGTCAGATTGTGCAATGCCAAGCTATAATAGTTATCATTGGATTGATATAGATTAAAGATTGTTGCAGATATAAAAATACAGGACATCGTACATTTAAAATAGGACTTCAAAATACAAAATCTAAACGTATAGATATCATTCATAATTTTCTAGAATGTTCCAAAATTACTTATACTAGATTTGTTCATTGCAATTACCACTACTTTGACTATTTTGATTGAAACATTCCATAAGTCGTTTTACTTAAAAGCTGTAATATAAAATCATTACCCCTTCGTACATGTATTACCTCGGGTTTTATGTTAAGTTAATTAAATGTAAAGTACATACACCAGGGACAAACAAAATACCTTTTACACTCACCTGTTAAGTTTAGGTATTTGAATAAGTAAATATCAAACGACTGGTTAATATGTCTTGTTTCTTTGTAGTACTTAAGTCATGTCATGTTATTTAACTACAAAAGTTAATCACCGAAAACATAGCCAGGAAAGGCGGTATGTATTGTTTCTGTAGGGAAAACAGTACCAGTTTATAAATCACTGGGAACATTAGAGGACACATTACTCTAGGGGGAAATACAATTTCATTAAATCATCGGCGACGCTTTTTGTGATGACTTATGATGCACTTTAAGATATAAACTTTTTAAATGTATTATGAATTAACAGTATTTATAAAAAAAGATATTTGTGAAAATTATCGTCATACCCTTTGATTTTAAAATAAGGATTAAATTGGAGAACATTTGGTACTGTTAAAGATAACACAGTAAAACCTAAATTAGGAAAAGTTGAACATGTCTACCCTCACAATTATACTTATACTTTTCTAAAGATTTAAGATTCTTTATTTCAAAATTCTCCGCGGAGACCTTTGATTCAGAGCTGACATTTTGGCTCTTCTCGTCGACATTTATTCACAGTATACAGACTTTATTGAGATGTTGTTATAAAACAGTAACATATGACTTCCACAATAAAAAGTAATCAATAACTTGTTGTAGTCAGCATCCCGCCTCCCCCTTTTCACCCTACGCTATCCTTTCCTCGTTTATAGCACCATTCAAAACGATCACGAAAGTACAATATAAAGCATGAATCATCTGGCTCTATATACAAGAACCTGATAGCATGCCTGTTTTGTAGGGTCCTGTTCACGCGGATACATACAGTGCTTGTGCAGAAGACCGAATGATCGATTGTTGAACATCTACCAGTGACAACTATTTCAAGAACTACAAAAGATTGGAGAAAGTTTCAATCTAGTATAAAATGTATATATATTCATGTATATAATGTAACTAATATCAAACAAGACAGGCATATATATGAGTCTGAATGATGTTGATGTAAACAATGCACATATAAAAAAGAAGATGTGGTATGATTGTCAATAAGACAACTATCCACAAGAGACCAAAATAACACAAAAATAAACAGTTATAGGTCACCGAACGGCCTTCAACAATGAGAAAAGTCGATACCGCATAGTCTGTTATAAAACATGATACACCAATAACATTTCACACGTCCGTTCATTTTTTTGTTAATCTAACATATTTTTATTGACTTTTTTGAAAGTAATAATAAACTTATATAAGCATACGTAACATATACTTCATTCATCAAATTAGTCTTTAAACATTTATATTAAATTTTGCGGTCTCGTAATTTAATCACTTGTATAGAATGCTTCGATAATTGCAATTAAAAATTCATATTTCCTCATATTTGTGGATCATAATATAACAATAAATATGTTGTTATTGCAATGTGTTAAAACTTTTTTATTTTCAATATTCATTGATCTACATGTGTAATCGCTCCACATATATCTGAACCATGCATGTGTACTCAATCGCTCCACATTTGTAATCGCTCCACATATATCTGAACCATGCATGTGTACTCAATCGCTCCACATTTGTAATCGCTCCACATATATCTGAACCATGCATGTGTACTCAATCGCTCCACATTTGTAATCGCTCCACATATATCTGAACCATGCATGTGTACTCAATCGCTCCACATTTGTAATCGCTCCACATATATCTGAACCATACATGTGTACTCAATCAGAGTATAGTTGTGTCTATTATGGGATGTTACGGTCATCTTCTGTCATTTTAACTTTATACATTTTAGTCTCCATGAAAAAAGTGGCTTAAAATGTTTGCTCGTAAAAACAGGGGTTAGCGGTAGATTCAGATATAAACCTACATTTTTAAAAGGATCTTCTTGACACCATAGATGTAATACCCATAATTTTCTTTTCGAATAATGCACTTTGTTTTTCTGTCGTTACAATATCATCATAATTTGATATTTGATATTTGTGCGTGTGCTTATTTTTAGGTGTATTTGTTTATGATGGTTTTTGCTTGCTGTCTCATTGACGTTTTATCATTAAAACGATAATGCTTCTTAATTAAAGTATCCAGTTGAAAACATATTCCACATTTGGCACAGCTTGTGAAATCTAACAGTCTGGTTAGAAGTACGGTAGCGGAATATATCGAGGTTTGCCGATTGTTATATTCCACACTCGATACACATCTGAAGATCACGTGACAAGTTAGATGTACGGTTGCGGAATATGCCGAGGTTTGCCGATTGATATATTTTATTGTTTCCATGCTCAGTTTTAAATATTCCGGTCGGTTACAACAAAATTATATGTAAAAATGGTTATATTTTTTTTGTAATTGAATAAAGAGTTAGTACATATGTCTGCAATCTAGATACGGGGATATTTAATGGTACATTTATGTGTTACAAATTAATATGTTACGTTGGAACGGACAAACTAGCTTGTTTAATGAGAATATCTTTCATTGAGAACTTTTACCTTGAGGCTGCAGACTTAATGAGGTGTTTATTATTTTTTTTTACCAACGAGCTTTAAAAAGCAGGTTGTACATAGAACGATAAATTGTCAGCAGGGTAGACATTTTACACTTAATTAGTACAGTATGTGCCACAATTGGAGTTAATCACTCATTTAGTCAGTTCTCATTTTTTTCCCACTGAAACTGAGTTTGATGGTTTTAAAGACTGTGACTTTCACATTTTCAGAGAAAAAAAAACCCCATCGAAAATGTATGGATTTTCATTTAAGAAAAGCGTAAATCACTTTGATTGCTTTATGCACTAATTTATTGGTCAAAAGATCTGACATTATAGAATATCGAGCTCACAAGACGAGCCATAAGTTCCTATTACATGGATAATACTAATACGAGAAAATATAAACTAAAAAGAAAACGTTCTAAACATTCAATAGTGCTATAATCTTTTGACATCCCATTAGTATGCATTTTGTCCGTCTTGTTGTCATGCATAGAGGTATAGGGGAGGGTTGAGATCTCACAAACATGTTTAACCCCGCCGCATTTTTGCGCCTGTCCCAAGTCAGGAGCCTCTGGCCTTTGTTAGTCTTGTATTATTTTAATTTTAGTTTCTTTAGTTCATTATCACTGCACTAGTATATATTTGTTTAGGGGCCAGCTGAAGGACGCCTCCGGGTGCGGGAATTTCTCGCTACATTGAAGACCTGTTGGTGAACTTCTGCTGTTGTGTTTTTTTTTTGTTTTTTTTTTTTCTATGGTCGGGTTGTTGTCTCTTTGGAACATTCGGATATGTACATGTAGCACTACAATGGTCATCGGAAGTGAAGAGAACTATAGGAGGGCCAACAATACATGGATAAGAACAACAGAGAGTTGAAGGAACCAATGGGGATGGACAAGTTGGAATAGCAGTGTGGAACCTAATGCGACTTCTGGAGCAGAGAGGGGCCTCTGTGATCGAGTGGTCTAAGAAGATAACTACTGTTATCACTAGCCAGTCAACACTGAGGTTGTGAGTTCGAATTGCGGATGCACTCGTCTTTAATCTTAATTGACTAGGATTGTCAGTTTTTCTTTCGAAGGTCGGTTGTTTTCTCCGGGCATTCCGGCTTCATCCACCAATACAAACTGGCCACCACGAAAAAGACTAAATGCGGTGCTTAAAAGTGGCGTTAAAAGTCAAAATCAAATCTGGCGCAGAGAGAATAAAGTAAGTGTAATTTTAAAAATCGGAATAAATATCTATCACATCTCGTGAATCACGTTGTGACACTATGCATTCTGTTATCAATATATTTATCTATTTTGTTATAACAAAATGCCGCCGTTACTACATTTTTCTATTTAGCTGTAAATGTTGCATATACAGATTATAGAAGGACATATTTTTTTCTAAACCAAAAATCCAATTATTTTGACTTCCTAGTGTTGTTTTTTTTAAATGTTGTTTGGTTGCTGTCTCATTGAAGTTTACGTGTATTATTAATCTCCCATTATCACAATCACAATTGGTATCAGCGCTTTTTGTTTACTGAACTTTACACAGCTTTACAAGTTGTAAGCAAGTTAAAAACTCGTGCGCCACTTCTTAACATATAAATCCACTTTAATACATGTACTTATCTTGAGAATACACTGATACACGTACTTCCTTTGGACTCGGGCAGATTAGATATTTATATCTAATGGTACTTGATATGACATATTATAGGATAAAAGTATAATGTTTATATTCTCATTACTATCAAGAAATACATCGATACCGATAAGAGAAGTAGTTCTCCTACAGTAGTTATAGTCTTCTGTATTTTGTATCATCATTGACAAAAATAAGGATATTTTATAAAGACGATAGGTGATCATGCAATTTAGACTGTGTAACAGCAATTTATGTCTGGAAAAATATATAAGGTGGTTATTGTGAGGCTGATCCGAGATAACTTTTTTTAAGTTACTGTACGTGCTTAAAAATAACAATGAAATACTTCCAATATCTAATCATAGCATTGGCGGATCCAGGAGGGGGGGTCCGGGGGCTGGAACCCCCCTTGTTTTGGACTATCAATGCATTTGAATGACAGCATATAGTTGGAACCCCCTTTCCTCTGGGTTGGGACTTGAACCCCCCCCCCTTTTTTAAATGGCTGGATCCGCCCCTGCATAGACAATTAAAGTGTTGTTCGTTGTACATTTCGTCAATTTTCTTACAGTTAAATTAAAAGAACCACGGTAGTCCTTCACAGTATATTTTTACTGTGAGGAGTATGTAAACGAAATGAGAAAGGAATAACGATAATGATTTCATGCAATAATGTGTGCAAAATTATTAAAACGTAGTCTGCAGAACCCACTTCAAGATCTATGTATTTTTAGGGAGGGTTTTGAATTGACTTTTATTAGGAACTCTTGAGAATCCTTACATTTATATTTGAAAGTCAGGTATACATAAATACGTAAGTAAAAATGTTGGGTGCTCTTTAGGGAGCTACCATTTGATTTTTATGGGGGGGGGGGGGGGGGGGGCTATAGGATGAAAAATGTTGTCCTGCATTTTTTTTTAACTGTAATCTCTGTCCTGCCTTTTTATTTTTCACTCTAATCGGTCCTGCCTTTTTTTTTTTAGTTTATCCTGACTTTTTTTTACCTAAATTGTCGTCCTGACTATTTTTTTTTTTTGCAAGTGTCACATCCTGCCTTTTTTTTTACTCAAAACTGCTGTCCTGCCTATTTTTTTCAAATTTCATCCTAGCCCCCCATAAAAATCAAATGGTAGCTCCCTTAACTTCAATCATTGCAACTGACCTAATACACTTTTGATTGCATTATATATTGAAAAAAAATCCTAGCAACACATCAATAGTACAAACAGCTTAATAATAAAGAGTTGCATGTTACATGCAATTTTGCATGTTTGTTAATTAAGGTAATTGTTGAGTAAGAGTTCGAAAAAATACCTTTGTCTTGAAACGAGAATAATAACAAAAGAAAAGTAAATATTTGAAAAAGTAATTTTTCACTAGGCAGATATTATTCCCCGTATATTTACAAATGTCTATGAAATACATCGAATTCTTTAAATGAAATCTATAAATAGTTTTCATGAATTTAGAGTGGTTTTTAACTAGACATGTTTTGCTTTGACAAACAAGCAGTGGCTAAAAGGGTAATTAATCAATCCCTAATAATCTAGTTATTATTCCCCATTACAATGCTTCACATTATTTCTATGTATGTCTTTGTGACTTGAAAGACTCTTGTAAGTACAAAACTTAACATGAGGGTCTATATTTTGGGCTTATAGCATAGAGAATAAAGGACAAACATTGCAGAATATATGGCATAAGAAATTAAAAAAAAAAATAAGACACATCGACAAAATAAAAACAAAGAATAGAGAATAATGGGCAAATATAGAGAAAAGTGACTTAAAAACTTAAAGAATACAGAAATGAAGGAATCTTCATCCAGACCCTCTAGCTTAGCTTGACATCATTTTCTGGAATTCCAAACTAATGTTGTGAATAAAATCAAACTTATCAGAAGTTTGCGTGATTTCATTCAAACATTAATGTGTGTTTATGAAAATTTTATATCATACGGAGATCACATTTAACAAAAGACCACAGAGTGCAGAGAGTATAAACATTCAAATGTATTTTTAATTCCACAATTCAGTTACAAAGGTCTGACAAATATTTATTTCAATTAATACAAATGAATTAAAATCATCTTTCAAGTTTGCGTGACCAAATTTCATACTTGTCAACACTTTATAGTAGATCGCTGATCTGTAAAGTGTCGTATTGATAAAACATTCAAATCAAATATCATTTGAAATGCATGTATTCTGCAGTATTCAGGATGGTGAAACAAGCATGTCTTCTTTAATCGAGGCACGCCTTCATCAGAGTTTAATCCTCGGTCAACTCGAATATAAAATACTTGCTGCGACTGTCAAATTATGGTTACCTTCACTGTTGGGAAATGCATTTAAGATACCAAAAAGGTAGAATTCTTTCATCGTACATTGTATCACGGTATTAAGGCATATCTTTAACAATTTTGATACTTTTTATTGTCACACGAGACGGTTAAAATGTTTAATCTAGAACGTTTAGATCATTATGGGCAACTTAGATGCAGTCAAATTAGGCTCTTGTACGGATTAAATTGTCATTTGTTTTCTTTTGATGTCATATTAAAATATGTTTGCACTTCATAAAACTGTATACTTCTTGCAAACCTGAAGTTAAATGTGTTCAAATCTTTTTGTTTTGTTTTATTTGCGGGTAAAAACTAATCCATGTAAAGTCAAATTGTGCCTGAAATTAAACATGAACAAACATTTATTGCACAAAAGTGCATGGGAACTTTATATACTATTTAATTATCTATATTTGATTTCGTCTATAATTCTTGCACTATTGGTCCAGGAGTTAATTCTTATTTGGGTTTTTTGCACGCTGCTTTTGGTATATTCCCCAAACCAAATTTCAAAAAAAGCAAACTTCTCTGAAAAAAATTTAATATATTTATAACTAAGGTTCAAAGGTTATTATTTTTCGGATACAAGATTGTAGTGTCTGTGCTTCTGATCCAATGCATCTCTCTGTCTGTTTTGAAGAGATGTGCTTTGTATGGGGGCCTAGATGGCCGGATATACAAAATAGATAACAATGGACAAAAAATACAGAATACAGGGCAAACATATAAAGAATAAAGAAAGATAGAAAACGAATAGAGAAATATTGGGGTGCTGATATAAAGAATAATGAAAAATAAAGAATATATAGAGAAAAATGGTCAAATTGTTTAAAAAATAAAGATATGGGTTTGAAGGACCCCATCCAAACCCTCGTATATATATTCCTTAGACACTTCGATGGGGTAGTGTTTCGTCATCAAGACAATTTGGAGCATCCACTCCTCCAATAAACTTTAAATCTACTTTATGGTATATGCCGCTCATGTTCATGTGATCATCACGTCCAGATATTTAAAAAAAACCATTCCTGTCAGATATCTTTGAACGTTTCAAGCGTATATTCAAGATTTGATTCTAAGGCGCTAAAACTTTGTTTATGGCGGCTTAAGCACAACACCCTTGAATATGCTAGCGTGCGTATTCAGTTTTAATTCTGTCTATTTTATCGTTAATTTTGCGACGGTAAATAATTTCATCATAAAACCAGAGCCCTATACAGAATAAAAACAAACCGATCACAAAACTAATTAAGGTTCGAAAACCGTTTGTTAATGCCAAATCAATATTAAGCTTTCTATATCATTATTTCTTTTCTAGTGATGCCACTTCTTTGTCATCAAATGTATTTCAAGATGAAGTCCTTCTGTCTGACGAAGATCGACAGCAGAGATTCCGATTGGCTATAGAGTTCGGAACATTTATCATTTTCCAGGCCTGTCAAACACAGAGCCGACCGTGAAAGTAGACATGTTGACACGCCATTCTTTATCATTTGAATCTCATGATTATATTTTTCATGTTTAAAAAATAAAAGTTTTGTCGCCTAATAGTTCTGCAAAAGAATTCTGATTTTCATTAATGTTAATATTTCTCTTGCACCCATAAGTGTCAAAATACATGTTTAAGATAAGATCAGTGTAATATTATCACACTTGAACGTTTTTAAAATTTAATGTAAATTATGGATGATCGGTCTAAATAAAATAGAATCATTAGAATTTTTAAGTGCGGTCTATAAAATATAATATACGCGATCAGAACGATAATGGTATCCCGAATGTTTCTAGCTTTTATCAATGCGGATATTGTAAACATTTTAATATATTAATATCATCCTATTTAAATTTTGTAAGGTTTTTACATAATATGTGCATTTAATATCAATCCATTAAAGTGAATAATATCTTTTGGTAATAATAATTTCCCACTGTGCATAGCGACGGGAGACTAAAGTGTTCATTCTTAAATTTGTTTATGGGCTATACGTCTACGCGATAAAAATATACTCTTTATAAACATCGCAGCGTCAATTCAAGGTGGTTTATATTAATATTGTCAAAATTAATTTCATTTCTCGAGTCTTTTCGGTAATTTCGTGGCATTAACGTTCACTAAAGGGCACACACTAACGTTGGTTTCAGAATTAATATATTGACGGATCTCTTTAATCCCATTATTTCGCTAAAATAAGTTTTATAAACTTCAAGTGGTTCTCTTTTGTTTGATAGGGTCGCTTGAGATATGAAGAACCCCATGATAGGGCCGCTTGAGATATGAAGAACCCCATGATAGGGTCGCTTGAGATATGAAGAACCCCATGATTTTAATGAAATTCTTAGTGATAAATTTTATCAAAATCAGTCGAGCTTAAGAGTTGATTTTTAACCATGTATATTGGACTCGCTACTTGGCTCGGATTAAAATGCTTCAGAGACCAGCAAACAATTCTTTTATTAATAGATTCCTATCACTGTACGAGATAAGAATTCATTAAGATAAGGAATTATTAAATGTCTATTTCAGTTTATTACATTTAAAGTTTCTGATATTGAACGTAAAATTATCAGATTTTCTGATAAAAAAACCTGATAAAGTTTAAAGTACATCACTCTAAGAACAGATACACGTAATAGCAAAATAAAATAAGATTTCATGAATGAATAAAAACATGACAATGTATGAGAGTAATATTGAGGAAACGGATGCTTTTCGGCCGGTATATATTTATACATTCTTGAAGGCCTATCTTAACCAATAATGGTTTACTTTTTTAAATTGTTCCTTGGATGGAGAGTTGTTTCATTGGCACTCATACAACATCTTCCTATATCTATTGTCAAAATTAACATAATCATTACGCTTAAATGTTGTTTTATTTTTTTTATATGTTTGTTTATTTTTGTGAAGCTACTATCTATAACTTGTAGATCATATGTTGTAAAAGAAAAGTGTGTAACTGAAAATTCAAAAAGGATGATGTCTAACTTCAATATTGAAGTAAAAGGGCTCATTATCTGAAAATCGGGGTCAAAATGGAGTTAATACTTATCGAAGCTAGTTAAGACGTCCATAGCTGTTGGTCAATGAAAGGAAGGTTCAAGCAATCCAAGGTTGGGGGTTGTTTTATTTTCCTTTTGAATATTTTCTTTAGTATCAGTCTTTTGATTGGTTGATTGATAACTAAAACATACATTTTTCTGGAACCCCTCTCCTCCCCTCCTTATACATTTGTAATAGCCGATGCATATAATATAAATGTTCACATTTCACCATCGCCGGTTACATGCATGCTTTGTTTTATACTCTCCTCTGTTTCTCAAATATTTCTCACTGAACATTATATGTATTCAATATTGTCAGCTGCTCAAAACGAATTACAAAGTAGTATATTTGGTACCCAAATTTGCACCAATTATGCACTAAGGAATTATGATCACTAAATTGTACAGGCATTTTAAATATTAGAATTTCTTGTAATCACGCCTATTATATAATACAACAAATGAAGTGTAATTTCAGTTGAAAATTACAACAATGAAATCATTTCGAGCAGAAAATATTTATTATAATATCATAATACATAAAAAGAAACAATTTTACAAACGACTAATTTTGTAATTATATGACATTTAACGATAAAATACAGTCACAAACGAATGCATATATACCACCCAATTATCATTACTGAGCATACATGAACATACTGATCTTATAATGAAGTCGTAATTATATTATAAGACTAGTCGCTTCGTTAGATTTATTTCTAATGAGAAACGTTCCAATTTACCGCCTGGATTTTTTTTTCAAATTCGTATTCAGATATTCATACACCAATGGAATTCCTAACGAATCTCAAAAAATAAAGGTAGTTCATCCTGCGATTAAGGTGAGAGGTTAATAATTACAGCGATAAAGAGTTATTTTGAAACCACAATTACATAATTTTTTAAACTTATCTGTTAAACTGTGTACTTTGAAATCTACGTGGATATGCACATTGTAAACTGCTAATCTTTAGCAAGGAAAACATGCATTAAAGGCTTATTGTACTGATTTTGTTTTACACAAATCTTAACATTTGCTGCATACATTTACAAAATTTGTCACTGAGTTTTGAAATACGTTTTTGTTGGTCCCTTTAATAGAACTTTTGAAAGCTACGCCTCTTTGGGTTAAACAAAACAAAAATAAAGGGATAATTTGTTTTAAAAAGCCAAAACATTTACCAAATGCTTGATTACAGAAAACGTCTACCAGTTTTGTTTGAACTTGTTAAATTTGTAATTACTATATAGACTAGTGGCTTTGATTCGAAACTTTTGAGCAACAATTATGTTTTGAATTGCATGCAAGTATTTGTAATCTATTATATAAAGTAAACATGCGAAAACATATAATAGTAGTCCTATCTCATTATTTATTTTACAAAATGCATTTTCCATGTTCAACGGACCGTGAAATTGGGGGTCAAAACTCCAATTTGGCTTTAAAATTAGAAAAATCATATCATAGGGAAAATGTTATTAAATTTCAAGTCGACTGGACTTCAACTTCATCAAAAACTACCTTGACTAAAAACTTTAACCTGACATAGGACAGACTGACGGACGGACGAACGGACTCATATATCAGAAAACATAATGCCCCTCTACTATCGTAGGTGGGGCATAAACACGGGGTTTGGACATATCTAGAACTACGATGGAGACGCTGAAGTGTGATTGTCATGTTAGCTGATGTGCGAGGATATTATATTACATGCGAAGGCTAGTTTAAAACCTACAGATGTTCAATGATTATGACAAAAAGATTTTGTTAATGGTCTGTATGTAAATTTGCTTTCGTTTTTGACTACGTATGTCCTTAGTTACCGTAGCATACTAAATTATAGAGAATGTCCTTCTTGATTTTCTGAATGTGAACATATTTCTGAGTTAACATTTTATAAAATTGAGAATGGAAATGGGGAATGTGTGAAAGAGACAACAACCCAACCACAGAACATACATTTATTTTGTGTCTTTAATGCGTTTCTTGTTCATTGAATATACTAGGCAAAATATATTTTATATAACAATAAGTTAATGGAATAGTTAGCTAACATGATTTTGAAGAGAACGACTACAAGTTTTCTCTATTTGAAACAGTATTGCACATTTGTGGGCAATTTTAACAGGACGAGTTCAAAATCCAAGTAAACATGTCAATACCATGTATGACCACCTCTTGCATAACTGACCACCTACAATCTCCGTCGTATTAATTCAATTAGACGTTGGATGAAATATTGAGGGATGTTGTTCCATTCCCTAAAAAGTGCTTTTCAGTGCTGGGCGAGCGTTTCCGGTGGATTTGAGCTATTTCTGATACGTGTCCAAGTTTGTTTCAAATATGTTCGATTGGCAATTTCGAGAGTTTATGAGCCACCTAGTAACTTAGATAAAAAACCAAAAACTGCTTAGCTACCAAAAAGATGGCGCCATAATGCCACCATCACACGTCAGCTTGACCAAAACGCGTTAAAGAGACCTCTGAATATATCGGATCATACTGTTATATATATATTGACATTAAAATGAAATACAATCAAATTACTAAATACTCGTCATATAAATTTAATGAATGAACAACCTTCGATACAGGACATACATACTTATATTTAATTGAGTTTAGTAAAGTATTTTGAATGTACCGAGTTAATAAATATCATACAGTTTGAATTACCACTTGAAATATTCATTAAATTGTTTTCATATCTTATTCCGTAAAATAATTACAATTTCACATATCAAATACATATACCATCTAAATTATACCCAATGTATCTGCTACTTAGAATGTTGCAATTAAATATCAAAGATCTGAAGCACTTGATGAAAAAATGTTTAAAGTTGAATTTTGTGCCAGAATAAAATATTTGATAAGCATCTAATTAGTGAAACACTTAGGCGTATCGTTAATGAAATCTTAACGTAATGAACAACAGCTGATAGTTACGTAGAAATCCGCTCAGTCTAAATTACTTAGGGAGCTACCATTTGATTTTTATGGGGGGGGGGGGGGGGGGATAGGGGGCTAGGATGAAAAATTTTGTCCTGCATTTTTTTTTAGCTGTAATCTCTGTTCTGCCTTTTTATTTTTCACTCTGTTCGGTCTTGCCTTTTTTTTTTTTTAGTTTATCCTGACTTTTTTTTTACCTAAATTGTCGTCCTGACTTTTTTTTTGCAAGTGTCTCATCCTGCCTTTTTTTTTTACTCAAAACTCCTGTCCTGCCTATTTTTTCAAATTTCATCCTAGCCCCCCCCCCCTTAAAATCAAATGGTAGCTCCCTTATTACTTTACAGTACTACATTAAGATGTAATGACAAACAACTGTATTGTGTTTTAACAATTAAACGTTTGTATGTCTGTAGGTCTGTGCGTGTGTTTTTAGATACTAGTGATACAGTTATGCAATAAGAGTAGATTTTTGCTAAAAGTTTAAATTGCAATTATGACAAATGGAAAATAGTATTTTCATAGAAAAAATAGATTCATGACGTGTTTACTTGTCAAATTTCTCAACTGCTGATATACAATCCATTTCAATGAAAGAAGCTGAGGGGTTGAATGCTTTGCGATATTTTTCAATGCTTTCCAGTATTCTTACATTCTTATCGCACGTCATGAGCATGTAAAATTGTCCGTTTATAAATTTTGAAATTATAAAGAAAGTAAGGTTTTAACTCCCTTAGGCAAAATTGCCTTTAGATGGATTTGGCTTTTTTTATAAGGTTATTTTTGTTTATACAGCTGCCAAAAAGCTCTGCAAACTTGGTAAACCTTTTGTTAGCTATTATTGGTGTATTCTCTGTCCTATGTACGTTCTCCCATTCAATTGTATTTTAGTCCTGTTATGTAATGTTGTCATTTTAATGTTATATTTAAGATTGCTATAAAAGCGGGAAGTTTGCATGCCACAAAACCAGGTTCAACCCACCATTTGTTTCTTAAAATGTCCTGTACCAAGTCAGGAAAATGCCATTGTTTTATTATCGATCGTTTCTGTGTGGGTTACATTTTAATGTTGTGTTTCTGTTGTCCTCTTATATTTGATGCGTTTCCCTCAATTTTAGTTTGTAACCGATGTTTTTCTCAATCGATTTATGAATTTAGAACAGCGGTTTACTACTGTTTATGTTTGTAGTATTTCATTTAACCCGACTTCAAATAAATTTTCTTATCTGATCTTATCTTATAGCTTTTCAATTGTTTCGGTTCTTATAAATTCTTGGCTTTAAAATATTTGGCTTTAAGCGTTCCTGATGAAGGCATATCCAGAAAAGTGCCTCGGACGCACGAAATTTATATTAAATGTGTTGTTTTTGTTTTTCCTGCCACACGCATGCGTGTATTATGTATAGGCACATGTTGGCGACCGTACTATGTTGACCCTACTATGTTGACCCGTAGATGTCGTGCATTTCCTGTGTCGTTGGTTTACTATTTTATTAGAGCATACACTCACATTGCATTAATTTGTTTGAAATAAAATGAGATCAATGATAAAAAATAAAACATCAGGTACACGCTCAACTTGCTGTAAATCCATCTTATCCATACGAAATATACCCTTTCCAGGACATTTAATAGCAATTTAGTTAAAATAATTCTATAACAATTAGCTTCAATAATTACTTACAACTTATACAACATATTCGCATAGTCGGGAAATACACGGCGGTCTGGATAGAATATAGAATATATATTACGTTGACAAGTGTACAGGAATGGGCAAAATATATTGAGAATAGTGAAAGGACAGCAAGCCAACAAAATAATTTAACAAAAGAACACGGTACTTAGTCGTTTCGCTCCCCTAATAACATAATGCACATGATCACACTTCTAATACCAAGCATCAGGAAGCTCTTAAATTAAACTCTTCGAAAGCAAATTCCTGTCCGATCTGACAAAAAAAGTTAAGTGCATTACAACTCAAAATTATCCTGAATAAGTTTTAAACGTTTGATCTTAACAAAGCGTGAGTATTACAATAATCAACCGGAAGTTAGAAATAAACCACCAATAGATGGCGGCACGTTTGCTGAGATTGAATGATTTCTGCTTCATTTGTTTAACTAGGCAAATCTATAACGAGGCTTACAATAGCTTACTATACTCAGTTCAACATCAAAGGCTTTAGAAATGTATTTCAATGGATTTTACTTGTAGACTTTATGCATCTGTGACATAATTCCGACATTCAATATTAACAAAATTAAAAAAAAGTAGTCCCGGTACCTTTGATGTTCCCCATTGTAGTTATACGACAGTAGGTAAATACTATGTTCTATTTTATGCAACATTTGTAATTATTTAATTCTATTTTATGATATTCTTTGTTTACCGTGTCTTAGGAAACCCCAGTGATTCTACATTTAAAGTTTTTTTCCTATTGTTATCATTTTTTATTCCAAACGTTTGAAACTTTGATAACTTACACCTTTAACATGTACTTTTGGTTTGTTTAGAAATTTATTCAAACATGAGGCGTGTATTTGCACAATGCTCACGCTATCATTAAATTGACCTTTATCTAAATTGCGAGTCATGAAGCTGTTTACAATTTTAGATCCTACAAAGAATATGAAAAACATCATTGTTACATTTTTGCCGTTAACGTATATATAATTTGTCATATATTTGTTTTAAACTTTTAAACTAAATGCAATCATATTCAAAATTACATAATACATGCACAAATATTAACTTTGAAAAATAGGACAAAAATTTAATCGATTTCAAAGCCTGGCCAAAAAGCAACAAATCGAACAGCCATTTTGTAATTCTATTGCATGAAAATAATACTGGGAGTACTAAATAATCAAAACCTAGGTAATGTGTCTATGTCCGGTCAGAAATATCCTTGTAGTTGTTTCTAGGTCTCATTTTAAAGTGTAACAGTTGATCTTTAATATTCCTTTCTTTCATTCATAGCCCTCTGTAGGCCGCCCACGTACGTCACCCGCGGTCGAGACCCGCGGTAGCCCGCTGTAGCTGTGTATGACTAAGATTGTCATTCTATGACATAAATGCTGACCTTCAGGTGTTTTTCAAATTTCACTTTATTGATTTCTCATATACAAATCTGCAACAGAAATTATAAAAAAAATATGAGGTTTACAGAAAAGAAAGCCTTATACAAACATTTACATTCTGACAAAATATCAGATGTTTGTGTAGATATGTATAGTGGTAAGTAATAAACATCCAAGAATAGACTCACAATCTTTGCGTAATAAGATGAAAACTCGAGAAAACTTCATGCGCGTAAGCACAACCAGAACACACCTGACACTATAAGTATAATTTAAAAATTCATAAGGGTTCCGAGGAACCCAGTGTCTTGCCTATTTCTGCTGTAAATCGCCAAATCAATATAGTGCCGGTATAATTCAAAAAGAAGAGTTTGAATGTTTTAGTATGTGTGAATTACTGTCGAAGTTTGAATGTTTTAGTATGTGTGAATTACTGTCGAAGTTTGAATGTTTTAGTATGTGTGAATTACTGTCGAAGTTTGAATGTTTTAAGTGAATTACTGTCGAAGTTTGAATGTTTTAGTATGTGTGAATTACTGTCGAAGTTTGAATGTTTTAGTATGTGTGAATTACTGTCGAAGTTTGAATGTTTTAGTATGTATGAATTACTGTCGAAGTTTGAATGTTTTAGTATGTGTGAATTACTGTCGAAGTTTGAATGTTTTAGTATGTGTGAATTACTGTCGAAGTTTGAATGTTTTAGTATGTGTGAATTACTGTCGAAGTTTGAATGTTTTAGTATGTGTGAATTACTGTAGAAGTTTGAATGTTTTAGTATGTGTGAATTACTGTCGAAGTTTGAATGTTTTAAGTGAATTACTGTCGAAGTTTGAATGTTTTAGTATGTGTGAATTACTGTCGAAGTTTGAATGTTTTAGGATGTGTGAATTACTGTCGAAGTTTGAATGTTTTAGGATGTGTGAATTACTGTCGAAGTTTGAATGTTTTAGTATGTGTGAATTACTGTCGAAGTTTGAATGTTTTAAATTACTGTCGAAGTTTGAATGTTTTAAGTATGTGTGAATTACTGCCGAAGTTTGAATGTTTTAGTATGTGTGAATTACTGTCGAAGTTTGAATGTTTTAGTATGTGTGAATTACTGTCGAAGTTTGAATGTTTTAGTATGTGTGAATTACTGTCGAAGTTTGAATATTTTAGTATGTGTGAATTACTGTCGAAGTTTGAATGTTTTAGTATGTGTGAATTACTGTCGAAGTTTGAATGTTTTAGTATGTGTGAATTACTGTCGAAGTTTGAATGTTTTAGTATGTGTGAATTACTGTCGAAGTTTGAATGTTTTAGTATGTGTGAATTACTGTCGAAGTTTGAATGTTTTAAGTATGTGTGAATTACTGTCGAAATATTTCAATACAGAAGTACCGTTTTTTGAATACTAAAAATATGTGCAGGCTAATTATACTTCATTAGCAATGAAAATAGCATAATAATGAATAAATAAAGTAATAAATATCCCAAGCGCTCCATGGAATAGTCCATGATTTGCCAATTACCGATTAGATTCTGTTATTACACACTTTTTAAACAAATTACTTCCCTTTGTCAA
Source organism: Mytilus galloprovincialis (assembly GCA_037788925.1). Taxonomy (NCBI): domain Eukaryota; kingdom Metazoa; phylum Mollusca; class Bivalvia; order Mytilida; family Mytilidae; genus Mytilus; species Mytilus galloprovincialis. Next base: position 2,522,609 of record CM075340.1, on the reverse strand, counting down.
TCTTAGACTGGTTCTATTACTAACATTATGCACAGGTGAAATTGCTCTTTCTGCTAGCTCTCCATTGTAAATTAATGTCCATCATAAGGGAGACAAAAAAAGGGATATCTAATTTGAGGGTCAATTACGGGACTTGGCAAATGGACTATAGGCCAGTTCCGGGATACGGTTTTCAAACGAATCTGCCATGTGACTTATATCACCACGTGACAAAAATGTATGCATAGAAATTTCCAACTCATGTTGAGCAAACGGGTGAATTTTTTTTATTTTATACTGCACAAACTATTTGGGAAATCAAAATCTAAAAGGATGGTCACCCTCCCTCAGTCATACGACAATCACTTGTATGTACTTACGGAACATTAATTATTTCCTAAGTTAACTACTCTACAGAATGACTATTATGAATGTGCTGGAATCTTTTATTAGAGCAGGGTTACAGACGCGCCTACTATCTGGTATATGACGTCATAAAGGCGTTCGAAATTGATGATCTTTTCCGGTGAAAGACATGATTTCAGAAATGACCTATTGAGAGAAAATATTGGACCTTGAACATCAGATTCCTCCGATGAAACAACCCCACAAGCAAAGACATACAGCTGAAGCAAGACATGATCACGATAGCTTGACTTGGTATAGGAACAAAATGAAATGGAGTTAAACCAGTTTTACGTGCAAACCAACCTCCTGTTTTTCCAACACAGGAAATTCACAGGTTAACAACAAAATGACTGAACACTCATTGAAATCTACTGGATTAAAGAGGACATACTATTTTCGACTCTCATTCATTAGATATAAAAAGATGTGGTATATAATAAAGGCAAGTTCCAACAGAAGTATACCGCTGTTCAAAACTCATAAATCCATGGACAAATAACAAAATCGGGGTAACAAACTAAAACCGAGGGAAAAGCATTAAATATAAGAGGAGAACAACGACATAACACTAAAATGTAACACACATAGACAAAATCCCACGAGAATATGGTATGAGTGCCAATGAGACAACTCTCGATCAAGTCACAATTTATAAATTTAAAGTAAACCATTATAGGTCAGAGTACGGTTTTCAACACGGAGCCTTGGTTCATATCGAACAGCAAGCTATAAAGGGCTCCAAAAATGACGAGTGTAAATCCATTCCCTTATATATATAATTATCCTTCATTGTCTACAGTAACTACACTATCTATTCAAGTACAAAATACATCATACAACATGTTACGGAAATATTCAAACATACAATGTTATAATTTATTCGACCATTACGTCATTAAAATGTCAAAATTATGAAATTATGATTACTTTATGGTGCACTCTGTTGTTTTCTCTGTAAGTTATAATAAGTGTTTTATGTGTTCAAACTTCACGCTTAATCTGTCAAAACCCTCACTTAAAACAATTATTGTTCAAACTTGTTATAATCAACATGAACCCGTGACATATTAGTACATTGTACTACACATACGACTATTTTACCTCTTACTATCTGACTCTTGTATTACAAACACAAATCTAATACGGAAGCAGGTTAGTGTCAGGTTGGAGTTTAACTTTGAATTCGTTATAACGACTTAGCTAACTTGTTATAACGAGTTAGCTAAGTTGTTTAAACAAGTAAGCCAAGTCGTTATAACAACTTAGCTAAGTCGTTATAACAAGTAAGCCATGTCGTTTTTAAAAACGTCTTGGAATAAAACTCCACCCTGACACTAACTGGCTTCCGTCAAATCGGATAATAGGATTAACTGCAGTCGGTGTACAAAGTACATAAATCTCATCTAAACGTTGGAACATATTTAAAAGTTTCTGTTTAATTTTTGCAAAATGTTTTTTCAGACAAGCGACATGTAAAGACAACTCTGCCTGTCTATTGTTGAAGACTAACTATCACGATATTGTAATGCCCTCATATTGTATTTTTGATTTCCTTAATCGTTGGGTAGCTGCCTCATTGACGTATTTATTGCATGTTCGAATATGTATATCTGCTACTTTTAAAAACGACACAGGCGTTAAACAACAACGCATATTTGTTCCAAATTTTAACTTTAACACTGCTACAATATATCACGAGACCCTATGATAAACTTTAATAGCCGCGGCTATAAATTTATTTCCTAAATAATAATAGAATATAACATAGGTTTTAAAGGGGCACTACATTTGTAGCTACGAGATATATAAAAAATCTAAAGTCTGATTTTTTCTGTTCCATCAATAATGAAAGTGAAATAGTGAAATAACAATTCGCTTTTTGCAGCCAAAAAGGTTCAATTTTGTCAAATAACGCTAAGAAACATTTATAATTTGTAATTCACTTGCAAGTGAATGAGTCGACCTCTTTAAATCCGTATTCATGTGAACTTCAATTTAACCCCTAGCTAGATATTGACAACGCATGTATTGTACGTGTACTGGTTACTTAAAGAAAAAGAATGTCAACAATGAAAGTGAAACTACGGTAAATCATTTGATTACTAATTCGATGCACATAAAATCATTCTTGTACGGTTAAAAACAATGAGAAACATCTATTTTTAATCTATAAAATAAAATCAAACAGACCTATTAAAATCCAATTGCACGTGTTGGTTTAATCTATTCATATCTTTATTTATTCTTACATCGCTTATATGGTCATCTGAGGTCAAATCGATAGGTAATTAGATGGAGTTTGGACTTAAATACACACGAAACGAACCTATATATTATCTACCCCATGCTCTGTAAACTGTTTATTTTAGACTTTTGATAGTTTGGGTAAATGTTTTAGATTGTTATAAATCAAATATTAGAATTTGAGTCAAATCGGTGACCATGAATTTGACAGCTAGTGCCCCTTTAAACAACCGAAACAAAAGGCAAACTCGTTTTTCGTGTGAACAAAATCTGCAAGATTTTAAGTGACCGGAACGTGTTTATACAACAATATTTAAAGAAAGGAACGGAAGCGCGTTACTTCTTCGGGATTCTTTGGTTTTGTCGGATTAAGTATTAATTACTATACATGCCTTCAAACATTTGAAAACTAACATTTCATTGGCTAATGTAAAAAGAACAGATAATTGTCAGATCATTGTGAGGGAGATTGGACACATGCTCTGTATTTAATCAGATTGGAATGCACATGTATAAGTTTAAGTAAGAAATAATTTTATCTCAACAGAAATGCTTTATACCAACTATTAATTTATCTAAACTATGGTGAATGTGTTTATTAATGCAAATCTGAAATGCATTTGATTAAAAAAGAATCAATCGTGCAAATGTTTACATCACAACCTCGTGGTGATCAATAGGCAGTGCTGACATCTGGCGGTTCAAGTTATGTCGTTTCTGTTTGATCTTCCGTTAAGTTTATATATAACAATGCAAAAATACGCTTTTCAAAGGGAGCATATGCACTATTCTAAAAACGATGCATGTTTGATGTACAGAATCAAATTGTTACTAAATCTTTGTTAATGTAAACGCTATACTCTTTAAGTCTTTTTGATAATGCATTAGGTTTTGCTGGAAGAATATATTAGTGGTACCTTTAAGGAATGTTTAATTGGTTTAAAAATCAAAATGTACCCCCCCCCCCCTAAAAAACAATATCGTACCCCTTTAAAAAGCAATGGCTGTTTATTTAGTTGTCTCTTGTAAATTGTGTCATACCGGGACCTTTTAAAACTTACTTTAACCTTTGATGTACTCATTGTTGAATACCATGTAATGACCTGTAACTGTTAACATCTGTTTCCATTGGTCTTTCTGGTAAGTTGTGTCCTTGACAATCATGTCATGCATTCCTCTTTTTGTATAATTTGTTTCATAGATATAGGAAGATGTGGTGTGAGTGCCAACGAGACAACTCTCCATCCAAATAACAATTAATAAAAGTAAACCATTATAGGTCAATGTACGGCCTTCAATACGGAGTCTTTGCTCACACCGAACAATAAGCTATAAAGGGCCCCAAAAGTACTAGTGTAAAAGTAAAAACCATTCAAACGGGAAAACCAACGGTCTAATCTATATAAAAAACGAGAAACACGTATAAATTACATAAACAAACGACAACTATTGTTCATCAGATTCCTTACTTATGACAGGTGCAAACATTTGCAGCGGGATTAAACGTTTAAATGGTACAAAACCTTCTTCCTTTTATGCCTTTTTTAATGTAGGCAAAGAAATCAAAGGTAAAATTCTTTGTAATTGTAAAATTTTAGAATTTACCAAGATGTAAGCCTAAATCCTTTATAAATTGGTTAACTAGATGCTAAAAAGGACTGTTAATCCGAGGCAACTGGATATTTGTGTATACAGGCTCTTTCTTCTGCAATCCACACAAATCTAAAAACCTATCTTATCTCCTAAAGATATACAATAATTAAAAAGCGGAGCTATTTTCCCCATGTATACATATTGTGATATAGAATCAATTTCAGTAAGCGCGGAAAAAGCTTTCCCCTCAACTTGAACCAATTGGACACCCAACTTCTCGCGATACCGTTATATATCAAGGGTCATTGCAATCATAAGCTTCAATCTAGTTTGCAGCAGATACAATCGGCACATCATCTATAAAACTGCACTGTCACGCGAGGTTGCTGCAGCTGTCATCTAGTAATTTCAGCATTACCTTCTATGTCTACTGTTTTATATGAATTTTACTCATCATACTGCACTTTTCTGCAAATCAGGACTCCATAGACTTATAGCTGCATAAATAAAAAAAAAAAAACCAGATTAATAAATTTTGAAAACCTTGATAACAATTTTTTTTAAGACTCGAATGATTTACAAATTATAAAGTTGTTGTGTTGCTGTCTATTCGTTATATCCCATATCTTCTTCATTCATAAGTTCTTAATGAATTTGATTTATGAATTAATAGTAGTCTTGATAGACAAATAAAATTCCTCGCCACCATCGCGAACACACAAAATCTGAATTTTAGCACACATGTTTTCCCATCTCACATCAAATACAAAAAAGTAATACGGTCAGGAAAATGTTATTAACTTGATAGGTTCTAAATCATACGAATGGTAGACACATTAAATCTGAAAATAGTTGATATTAAAATATGATGATAACGGAGGAAAAGTAATAATTCTAACATCGTGTTACCCTCCCTGGAGAACAGTTTCACTACGGAATATCACAACACCCGTAATCAATTTGTTATTATATGTATAAGCATCCGTGCAATCAAATGAAATGATGAAATGAGGTTCTGGTAGCGGGTCTGGATGAGGGGCCTCCTTCGAATCCGTATTCTTATTTTTGTTTAAACATTTTTATCCATTCTTTATAAATTTTGCTCATTATTCTCTATTAATTAAGTTTTAACACGACATTATTCTCTATTCGTTATTTTTTTACCTATTTTTCTGTAATCGTGTTTTTTTTTTTTTTTTATTTAACTATTTTCTTTAGAAATAGCACATTATTTTCTCTTCAGTAAACCTTACCTAGATCCAATTTGAAGAGTTCAATTGATATTCTGTCTTGTGTTTTTCTATTCGTCTAAAGGATATTGGTTGGTGAAGAGTAAAATAACAAAAATACATAACTTGAAGGAAAATTCAAAACGAAAGTCCCTTACTAAATGGTAAAATTAAAAGCGCAAACACTTCAAACGCACGAAACTATAGACATTTCATTTTGCAGAAAATGGTGGATTGAACTTGGTTATATAGCTAGCAAAAATGCGTAAAATGAGATTATAATGTATGAAAAATATGCGTTTGCATTCAGTATAATTACCCACAACTCCACCAACAAAGTATCATGCCTATTCGCTTCCTTCTTTCAATGTGTAGAATATATATCTTATAAAAGATGAACAACAACGTTCATTCAGACAGCGACAACCCATCGATAGCATCACTCAAACTCAATATTGATCCTGATGATATTACATGGAATATTACGATTATTACACAAAGAGAAATTTTATTTCAATAATTTTCGGATTAGATTGTATTAATTAGCTTTTGATATCTGATGTATGTTAATAATAATTGCCACGAAGGTAATATAAAATCGCACCTGGCGTTACGGACGACGAGTAAAACAACCGTCCAACTTCCGAACGTAGCTAATTTTCCCAATTTACCATCGATGAACACCGTTGATATGCTTCTGAATCAATTTCATTCGTAATGTTATTCTTAATTAAAGTTATGATTTTCTCTGATTCTATATTATAGTGAGTAAACATGTTTAATAGTTTAGTTGCATCATGGATTTTCAGTATTTTTCTCTGTATAAGAAATTTCTGTTAAAAATAAGTTTAATACCAGAGAAAATGGAAAGACAGTTGTGTCTGGCGACTGACCTAGGCAGGTTGGTTCATGATAATTGAAGATTATTTAAAGTCTAAATGTAAAAAAAAAAAATGTTAGTACCCGAACCCAAAAATCATCACATCTCGGCGTAGGTCAATTTGGCATGCTAGATTATGTTGACGTCCTTTTGGTTGTATACATTTTGATGTATTCTGCCTAGGTTCATTTGGGTTGAAAGATTTAGACTCTTCTAGCTGTGATGGTTCTTTTGTTGGATAGTTTTTTGCGTATTAATTTCAAGGTCCTTCTTGTTCGATCATGACGTATTATGCCAGTGTGGTCATTTTGGTTAGAAGATTTTGAAACATTCACTAAATTCTTCTATAGATAACAGATTTGCTTTTGAAGTTTCTACCTGCAGAAAACGGGATAGCACAATTAATCCTCATTCTACGGAGATGTTGTTTGTCCAGCCCGGAAATTTGGAAACGATCCAGGTAAACCTATCGATATATATATATATAATGTATTTCAAAAGGTTATCACAAAGTAATGTATTTCAAAAGGTTATCACAAAGTAATTAGTTTTATTGGTTTTAAAATTGATTTTGTTATCTGTAAATTAAAATCAACTAAATATTGTTTTATAAACATTTGCACATTCGTGGCACTACAATCTGTCGATACTTGTATCTTGGCATGCACAAGGTATTGTTTTCTCTGACTGTTAATGACGTTTTTTTTTTACTAAATCTATTTGATGATGGACGTGTACTGATTGATATCTTATTCTTAGATGCATGATTCGTTTAAATAGTTGTTATTGCCTTTGAACTAGCTGTCAGTAACTGCGGTTACTCTCAGATCTGTACTCCGTTTATCTGTAGTGTGGATGTATAAGTACCCGTCCACGTTCACTCTGTTTTTTTTTTTTTGTTAGATGTACTTCTCTTTGTATCCATCTGATATGTTAAGCCTTTTTCAACTGATTTTTTATAGATTATTCTTATTTTGTACTATTACACCACTGTCCTAGGTTATGGGATGATTGGAGCCTTCAAATGAGTTTTACCCCACCAGGTTCTATTTTTGTCTGTCTTAAGTCAGGAGCCTGTATTAATTTTTTTTCTTCATTATAATGTACAAACGTTATGGCGTTGGTTTTCATATTTTGAACTGTTTAACATGTACCATTTCGGGACCTTTTATGGCTAACTGTATGAGTGCAGTATTGGCTTTCCTCATTGTTAAAGGCCGTAAGGTGGCTGATAATTTCCTTGTTAGTTTTTGTCTTATGGAGGGTTGTCTCATTGACATACTACAACTTCTTTTTATAGTGATAATTGTATAGATAACTTCTTAGACCTGTCCTCAATTGAAATGAGTAACTGGGTTTTTTTTTCATTACGCTATTGATATATATGTAATCTTCGTGATTCCTGTGTCAATAAAAGGAAACTAAACGATATTAATTTTCAATATTCTTCTAAGAATGATTTTCGCATTATAATGTTAAGAAAGACATATTGCATCCAGAATCCCAAACTATTGTTCCTATTAAAACGAAACAATAAAAACAAGTAAATCATGTGTTAAACATTAAGAACAGATTTACCTTTGGTTATCACTTGGTTTTTGGAAGCGCAGCAAGTGTTAACACTCTTAGAAAACAATTACAACTACGCTAATTTGACAAACACATGTTTCAAAAAATTAAGAATAGATAGGGTCTGGAATGTTAATAGAGGGATTCTATAGATAACAGTAAACAAGAAACTTGTCTCATCACCATACACAACTGACAGACCGCTACAAACAATGAAAAAAACATCGACCGCTTCAAACAATGAAAAAAAAAAACATCGATGAGTATTGTCATGTGGCGTGAAATACTAAGCTGTTCTAGGGTGAAATATGTATTAATTAAATGTTCATTATTACCAAAGTTATGTATTAAACAAAAGCTACTATTGAGAGGTTAATATGTTTAGCACGTGCAGGTCTTCACGTCATGCGCTCGTGAGGTTTTTACGCACAAGCCACGTTCGGTCGTATGTATAATTTGAAATAAATGAGATGACAGAGAGTACAAGAAACTGTGCATCTGCAATTGTAATAAACAATATTTAATTACCTTGATGTTTTGTTTTTTCAACATATTTTTATATGCAGCTCAATTTGTAATTTGATTCTACTTAACTCGCTGTGCCTTAATCCAACATCATGGTCAAAGTAAAATGGCTTTGTCTACTAGCCCCTTTTTGAAATCTTTTTACTTGCACTTTCTAAAATCATATCATGGTTGAAATGGGGTTCGTATTGTTTAACTTTTTATTTTTATTGAGTCTTTTTTGTTGAATTATTTGCGTTGTATGTTTATGTTCGACTACTAGTAATTAGTTTTAAATGTGATAATTTAACGACTATTTACTAGTACTTTTGATCAAGTAAAACACCAAAAATGTTCGTCCACTTTTCAACAATTTGACCAGGTTCAAATCTTAAGTTAATAGATTGTTTTGAACAATTCTTTAATCTTTTGAAATTTAAAAAATATATAATGTCTCAAAAAAAGTCGAATTCTGTAACAAATACTTAATACTATATATGCATTTCTTTTTAATATTTTGTTCTGTATCTGTCATCACACAGCCTCATTTAACATTCTTAATACAAAGTTATTCTTATTATATCTTAGATTGATGTTTGAATTAAAAGTTTAATCCACCAGTTTTACATGAGGAAATTTCTATTCCAAGTCAAGAATATGATAGTTGTTTTCAAATCGTGTGATGAATTTGAGAATTTGATTTAGCCATTTGATAAAGGACTTTCCATTAACTTTTGAATTTTTTGGAGTTCAGTATTTTAGTTATTTTACTTTTTACATAATTTTGAAAAATGAAATGTATTTGAATGTCCGTATTTGACCTATCGTTTCAGGATTGTTGTATGATTTGAACAAATTGTATATTAAAGTGCAGACACCAATGACACTGATGTGTAAAGTGTTGTAATATTGTATAATTGTGAAGATCAACCCCACAAGATGAAGATTAATTTTCCTAAAATTGTTCGCCGCAGATCTGCGAAAAACATTCATTTCCATAGTAAATTTCCGCTTACAACAAATGTACAATTCCTATTTGCTGCAGATTTACAGCAAATATTTGCACGTTACGTCATACAAATACAACCAACAAAGTCTTAGCCGACCAATCATGAATGAGATGGGAATATTTCTCTTCCGATTCCTATATATAATGGTATAAGCGTCACTGAAATGGGTTACAGCATTTGATTTTACTATTTAATAAGGGACTTTCCCTTTTGAATTCCTTTGGAGTTGGGTATTTTTGTTATTTTACTTTTTACATATTAAAAATGGATGTCCGTACGTGACCTATATCTTTTTCAGATTTGATGTGTAATTCAAGTATGCAGACACTAATGATATTGATGTCTTGTAATATTGTGTAGATCCTGCAAGTTTGCATTAACCCCGCAGTAGGAAGATTAATTTGTCTAAAATTGTTTGCTGCAGATCTGCAGAAAACACTCATTTGTATAGTATATCTTTGTATGCTTGATTAGAAATACACAATACATGTTTATGCACTTTTGTTTTGTTCACACATCGTTGTCAATATAATTGAATTTTACAGGACTGTCATACTAGTGAGAGGTTTAGCTAGCCTTACAACCACCAGATTTAATCCGCCATTTTCTACATAAGAAAATGCAGGTACCAAGTCAGGAATATGACAGTTGTTATCCATTCGTTTGGTGTGATTGATGTGTTTGAACTTTTGATTTTCAATTTGATTTTGTTTTAATTAATTAGTTTGTGATTTTACTTTTTGCTGCAAGTCAATAACATTTTGTCTGCTTATTCAGCAAAAAAATACGTTACTGATATTGTCCAGTAAGCATTCTGGTCTCTTTAACCGTGAATATTAAAGTACAAAAATACAACCAACGAAGCCTTAGCCGACGAATCATAGGTGGGATGGAACTGGGTATCTACCGGTTCCTATAATTGACAGTATAAGCGTCGCTGATATCGGTCAATCTGTGGATGTTTACATGCCATCTATATCAAGATATCAGTGGTAGTACTAGTAATTGATTTGCAATGTGTCCTACATTTTCGTCATTTGTAAATATTGTTCTCCACAACTTGTGTTTTAGACATTTCTCATAAAGGCAACAGTAGTATACCGCTGTTCACTTACAAAAACATAAACTCACATACACACACTAACTTTGATAGGTAGAGTTTGTGTACATTCCTTTTTTCTTTCTATCAACTTTCGTTTTGTACCATTAATGTAAAAAAAGCAATGCAAAAAGAAAGAAAGACAAACACATATAACATAAACATAAGTAATCTTTCTCATAAATGTATCCGCGGTTAGTAAGAACAGTATTCTCTAAAAATCCGATAAATTGGCAACTGATTTTTACAGTTTATTATTAAAATATACTGGAACCCAACTGTCTCAGGTAAAGAGGGGATTGAGAGCTCACAAACGAGTATAACACAGCTACGTTCGTCATGTGTCTGTCCAAAGTCAGGAACCTACACGTGACTGTCTGTGATGTGCAATGTCATTTCCGGAGCACCTGAAAACCAGGTTCAATCTACCATTTTCTACATTTGAAAACGCCTGTACCAAAGCAGGAATATGACAGTTGTTGTCCATATGTTTGATGTGTTTTATCATTTGATTTTGCCATTTGATTAGGGAGTTTCCGTTTTGAATTTTCCTCGGAGTATTTTTGTGATTTTACTTTTCACTAACATGTCCTATATAAGTGCATTGATTTGTGGAATGACATGTTACCCTGTCGTCCAGAGCAATCAAAAATCGATAATTATATTGGCAATGAATTTAATTTACACCAAGTAATATAAAAACACAATGTTTAAGTTCTCCGTTTTGGCTCAGATCTTATAATTTGACTGTCAAAATAAAAAAAAAAATAAAACTTATGTCGTTCTTTTCCAATACCCGTAACGTTGTTATGTATGTGACGTCACAGAAAATACTTTTAAAATAAAATTAATCTGTAAAAGACAATAATGATAGGACATTCATCATAATAGATTAAATAACACATAGCTGAGAGGGTGTAATTTATGTAGTGATATATAGAGTCAAAACTGTTTGTATTTGATGTAGTCAACCCTTCTTGAACTGTTATCAACCAATATTCTTAAAAAAAAAATGCATAGAAGGATGGCACACATTACAAAGATAATTTTGAAAGTAGTGATGTTTTTGGTAAATAAAACAAGCTAGTGTTAATTTTATGAAACCGCTTCTTACTTGAACTATTAACATGCGCAGATCACTATAACCTGTCGGTATACTTGATATTGAATTTCTTCCGGATTTTGTTTATAATTTTCTGGATAAATCAAAAGATTTAAATTTTGTATTATCAACGACCCCAACAATTTTAAACATAATCCTTGGACTTTTTGTTGACTGTTTTGAAACTTTTAATATGGAGCTGTGTTCAACATCAATCTAATTAAAGTTAAATCTCCCCACTCGCTCATTTTTTAATGCTTGGTCGCTGCGTGTCCATGCAGCGACCAAACAAATAAATGAGCGAGTGAGAAGATTTAATTTTAATTAGATTGTGTTCAACATGTTTCTGCTGTATCCTTCATTTCGTATTTCAATCTAAATATTTAGTAACGACCATACTCCATTTAAAAAAAAAACAAACTGTGCTTACCGACAAACACATTTTTTTGGTGTATTTCTGTTACTTGTGCTCGTCCTGAATATGTAATTAAAAAACACATGTTTCATAATAAATTTGTAGAAGAATAAGATATATATTTATTTGATATCTGTTACAGGAGCATGGCCAGTAATTGCAGTCTTTGTGGTGCCGGTGGCGAAAGTCGGCTAACAAAACCATCAGTAGTCTGGTGTTCAAAATGTGATGAGGTGTTAGGTGGAGAATGTAAAAAGTACCACAGTATTGCCGAGACAACACTAAACCATGACATCGTTTTGATCGCCGAATACAAGAAATTACCCTCCGATGGTCTCCATATCACTCAGTTGTGTAAAAAAACATAATAAAATATACGAGCTGCTTGTAGTAAATAGTAAAATCACAAAAATACTGAACTTAGAGGAAAATCAATTCGAAAAGTCCATAATCACATGGCAAAATCAAATAACAAAACGCATCAAAAACGAATGGACAAGAACTGTCATATTCCTGACTTGGTACAGGCATTTTCAAATGTAGAAATGTAATTCATACTAGAAATATATCATATTGACATAAAATAGAACAATATCATACTGACGGGATCTTTGAAAGTACAGAGTCACGTTATAAGAACCAAAGAAATACAAAAAGTCGCATATACAAAACACACCACCAAAAAAATGAAAGACAATACAAACACATTGACGAGATGTATAAGTACCGAGCCACGTCAAACGGATATCACATAAAACCATTCAACAGTAAAAGTAATATTGATAATTGAACAAAAACAAATGAAAGAACTATAAAACACGTTGTTAAGAAGATAAACAAAATCAGTACGTAGAATCTATACATCAAGACCATCGTGTATTATTTGTGAAGTTGATACGGAATATTTATCAACAAGGTCTTGATACCTTCCGATGAACTTTTTTAGAAAAAGAACGAGACTTTTTTTGACATATCCCTGGTTCATCAACTTTCTACTCAGACACTGATGACGATTTACAAAGTCTGAGTAGGAGCTACAAGCTCTTGAATATCGAATAAGTTGGGAAATATATATCCCATATGCAGGTAAAGTTGGTATATTGCTACTAAGGTGGGGAAAATTTATAATTTCAAAATTAAAATCGTCTCGTTTGTCATAGATTCTGGTACTGAGTTGACTGTGTAAGTCAAATTCGAAATATAAGTCTAAAAATGAGTCGGAGGAAGCCGTGTCTGTTGTTTCTTTAATCTCTAGTTCTGAGGGATATATTAATGGAACCCAATCAGAAAAGTTCGGATTGTTTATGGAAAGAACATCATCAATATATCTGAAAGTGAAATTAAATAATCTGGCTTCTTTGATCTTTTTGTTTTTGACAAGTGTCTGGAGGAACTGCGATTCATATGAAAATAAGAAGAAGTCGGCAAGAAGAGGTGCATAGTTTGTTCCCATAGGAATTCCGACAATTTGTTGGAAAAGTCTACCTCCAAACTCAACAAATATGTTGTCGATAAGAAACTCCAGCATACTGACCACTTGTTCTTCTGTGTAGCATGTTTTACCTTTTTGTTTGTCACTATTAACGAAATATGCCTTATGAAATCACAAAGTAATAAATTTATAGCGTATGCTACCATTGTTATGTTGAAAGGCATTTTGGATTATTTCTGTTAGGCGACTGTTCAATTTCACATGGGGAATGCTGGTATACAGGGTTGAAAAATCAAAAGTTTCGATAGAACTAATTTCAGAAAAAAACCGAGATTTAAAATTGTCTAGAAGTTCTTTGGAATTTTTAAGAATCCACATATGGTTAATACCACTACGCGAGTAAACAGTTACACAGTATTTCTGAAGACCCTCTTTCACTGCGGACAAAATTTTAGTCAATCTAATGGACAACTCTTTAGTGGAACATGAAGATGAGCCAGCAATATACCGTTTTTTGTACGGAATTTTATGAAGCTTTGGTATCCAATGCAAACAGGTTAAAACCTCAGATTTGGTGTTCAATGTAATATTTATTGAAGCCATAAAGGACTTATAAATTTCTAAAATCTCATCCTTGTCAAATGATATGTCTTTTAACCCATTCTGACAAAGTGTCCAGTTCAACTTCTTCTCGGTTAGCCCATGCTCTTGCGTAGTCCTCAATGGAATCCATAATTATTTTGAAGTTATGGTTCCAATTGATGTGTTGGGGTCCTCTATACCTAGGACAATGAGAAATCACCTTTCGGAAGCAAAGCAGGAAGGAATTTCCTTTTTTCCTCATGTAAAGGTTCCGATCTTACTGGTTTGAAAAGACGGAAAAGAGCTACATCACAAATAATACTGACTAGTCTGTATATTGCAGAAAATCTATTGGTGCCTCCTTTGTCAAGTGCATAATCTCTCAAACGTTTTAGAAAATTAACTTGCAGTGAAAAGAGATTAATTCTTATGTAATGTAACCCTAGTGGATGATGAAGATGTGAAAGAAGGTTATCAAAGCTCCCACAGAGTGATCTGGATTTGGAAGACTTTTTTCACATTAGGCCGATGGTAATGTTTTGCCCATGACTACGTCGTTGTCGTAAGGTAGTATTAAATAAACTCATTACATTAACATCACTGCAGGCAGGATTTGACAAATTTCTTACTCCTTTAATATTATCATTGCAATCATATGGCATTGCAGTCCCTAACTCCCTTATCCAGAAATTTTCTCTATCTTTGCGGAAAGGAGTACTTAGTACAGGGCTATTTGTGTGGTGATAAATTTTCTCAATGATGCGTACCTTCATAGATAAAGAAGGATCATGGCCCGTTGATTAAAATGGTTATAAAGAACCCTAAATTGAGGATCTTTATTATCAGACCGGTGTTGATTCATTCTTTTACGCAAAGTTTGACTATTTTCACCAACATAAAGTAGTCCACACAAAGTACATTCGATTCCGTACGCGACATGGAACAGTCCAGAGACTCGAAAGATTTAGTATAATATGTTTTAGATGTTGAATTACTAGTAAAAGCAGGAGTCGTGATTAACATATCACATGTCTTACACGTGCTCCTTTTTCCTTTTTTATGTTGACTAGAAGAAATGATAGGTGTTGATTCACTTGTAGCAGGTGTCTTTAAACAGTCGGAAATATTGCCGCAACATGGGTTTAATTTATGAAAGGTACCTGAATTTTTGAAATAGTAATTACCGTCTGGCTGAACATAAGTCAAATTAGGGGTATCCCGGAGGATATTCCGTGGAACACACAAATCAAATGCTACAGTGTTCCGTGCATCCGTGCAGTAAACACGATTGTCCGTGCTGTAAGAAATGTGTGAAATCTCACATCGATTGTAAAGGTTTTACCGTGTCCAGCAGTTTGAAGAAATTCATGTTTGTCTGATTTTTGTCAATTATCGATTCAGAAACGGAAGCAGAAACAAGCCCAGTTTACGGCAGCTCTTCCAACTACAAATATTGATACCCTGACACCGACGTTAAATAAGTATATATTTACTGGGTTTTCAAATGTCCGAGGTTTTTCTTAGCTCCCTGGTGGTAGGATGGTTTTCTCCAGTTTCCAACCATCCTACATAAGAGTATGTAAATCTGTTGGGTTAGAAGATTTCAAAATAATTAAGATCGGTGATACTTTTGACGTGGTTTCAATTGATGACGATTGTATTGCAGTTTCATCAGGCTGTAGAAGCAAGATAAATATAATCGACATGCACGAACAATAAGAAGTTGAGGCAATCAATTTATATGGAGTATTTTAACAGTGGGATAGCATACAAAGATGGAAATCTACCGTGCCGGACATGAAGGACTACGAATGATTAATCTTAGAGATGAATCTAATATAACTATTGCTAATAACAAGCTTTCGGACTTTGCGTATGTTACTACTTTCGCTGACAAACTGTTCGACACAAACGACGAAAATAACAGTGTTACCTGTTGTGATTACAATGGTAACATACTGTGGACATTCTGTGATGATAGTGTTCTGATGTTTCCGCTTGGTATATCTGTAGTTAATGACGGGAATGTGTTTGTAGTGGGATACCATACTTGCAATGTGGTAGTCATCTCTTCTGACGGACAACGGTCCAGACAACGTTTATCAAGTAAAGACGGACTTGAATATCCACGAGTTCTGCATTATGACACATCTACAAATAGACTGTTGGTTAGAAATCGCAAAAAGAAGCGTTCTTGTTTGACGTTAAATAATAGATAGTGATGTTTAACATTTCTTTTTAGCTTACCTAAAAATTTAAACATTTGGTTGTTCTAGATTACACATTTATACGATTTTTGTTATTTTGCCTGTAAATAAACAAAAAGCTAATTTCATTAAATCTTCCATATCCACAACCACAATTAGGAAACCATTACAATTCCTACCATTTCGTGGTATTTGTTGTGTCTTCGAATGCGTACAACGCAAATTGTAAAAATTCCCTTATGATAATAAAATCCTTTAATTACCTAGACCTATTCATATAAATGAAATTCGTTATTGTGAAGTCATACACTAATTATAAACATTGCGCTGACAATAAAACAACCAAGAGATTATTTCAGCTTTGATCGCTTAACAATGTTATAGTGTTATTAATTGGCTGTTTCTGTATTGGCCATGTTATAGATTCGAGGTTAGCTATATTGGATCCGAGACTCTAAGAATGCAGCTGATCGAGAATCTATATCATGATAATGATATATTACAATTTACTTTATCTATTACATATAAAGTAGCTAGGAAGAATAAATCAGACAGTTTAACTTTCCTTACTCTTGGATTGTCTGCGTTCTGATGATTGATTAACGGAAATGAAACAGTGACAATAATCGAAAAGGTTGTGAAATATTTCCGTTTCAAGACTTCGATTTCCCTCAGTTTTATGTTTTACCTGGATTTGTTTTTTTCTATCGATTTATGAGTTTCGAACAGCGGTATACTACTGTTGCCTTTATTCGAGACGTTAAAAAAAACCAACTGAACATCATTTAAGGTGGTACCTAACACTTTCACTAAAATTAATTTGGCTCGTTTAATTTTCATTTACTTTGACCATTTAACAAAAATTTAAAAATATCAAAAATTTTGAACCAACCATTTTATTAGAAAAATTACACTGGTTATATAGCAGTTTGACAAATACCAATTTTGATCATTGAGAACCTTTATGTTCCCTTCACAACACAACATAATTAAAACGTTTAGCTGACTTTACAGAGTTATCTCCCTGTAGTGTTAGGTACCACCTTAAGATCATTTAAACTCTTTATTCTATGATTTTAATTTAAAACAAAGTATAATTCAAATGTTGTTGATGCATTACGATAAGTCAGAAGTTAAGTAAGGCGCAAAAAAATTGAAACAAAAAATGAACGTCCCGTATGAGCCCATGGGCAAATAAGGGCTTGTTTTCGTATTGGCCCTGTCGGAAAATCAATATTAACTCTTGATTTATATCGACAGGTTAACGTCATCGGTATTGTACATGCTGATTTATCGGTATTAGGGTTGATTTGCTGAGAAATCAAATCCGGGTTACAAACTAAAACTGAGGTAAACACATCAATCATAAAGGGAAAACAACTAAACAACACAAAACATTGAAGTTCAACAAAAAACCAAAACGACAATGCAACACACAGAGAAACGAACTATACGCCATTTTACTGAAACTGACCATTTTGGTCATGTTGACCTATTTGTAAATCTTACTTTGCTGAACATTATTGCTGTTTACAGTTTATCTCTTTCTATAAAAATATTCAAGATAATAACCCAAAACAGCAAAATTTCCTTAAAATTACTAATTCAGGGACAGCAACCTAACAACGGGTTGTCCGATTCATCTGAAAATTTCAGGGCTGATAGATCTTGACCTAATAAACAATTTGACCCGATGTCAGATTTGCTATAAATGCTTTTTTTTTTGAGTTATTAGCCAAAAACTGCATTTTACCCCTATGTTCTATTTTTAGCCATGGCGGCCATCTTGGTTGGTTGGCTGGGTCAACGGACACATTTTTAAACAAGATACCCCAATGATGATTGTGGCCAAGTTTGGTTAAATTTGGCCGAGTAGTTTCAGAGAAGAAGATTTTTGTAAAAGTTAACGACGACGGACGACGGACGCCAAGTGATGAGAAAAGCTCACTTGGCCCTGTGGGCCAGGTGAGCTAAATATTCAAGATAGAGAAATGCACAAATAAACAAGATGTGATATGAAAACAAATGAGACAGCTAGCAATACAAGTTCAAGTGAAGTGAATGTATGAAAAAAGTAAAATCACAAAAATCCTGAACTCCGATGAAAATTCAAAACGGAAAGTCTCTAATCAAATTGCAAAATCAAAAGCTAAAACACATCAAACGAATGGATAAACTGTCTTATTTCTGACGTGGTGGACTGAACCTTATAGAAATTATAAGCAGTCGTACGGCCTTTAATTATGAGAAATACCAATACAATACAGAAGGCTATAAAAAAAGCATCGCTTTTCTCCTCACTCTGGGACTAGTTAAGATAAATGAAAACAATTTTCATTTCTGTGTAAAATTGTTATAACTATAATTGTATCATTTTGTGGCTATAGTATACAATTATATTTGACCAATGTCAGAAACATGTCATCTTTTTTGTATTAAGAATGAGACTTGTATTGATATATCGTTAAGATAATAACAAGAATACATTAAAAAGGAGATAATAAGTTAAACCGTTAATTTACTAAGAATTTCAAAACGATTAACGATTAGGGTCACATTTTTTTTTATTTATCTCGTAATTACGAGATAAAAAAAACTTCTTATCTTATGACATAATCA
This sequence comes from Mytilus galloprovincialis, assembly GCA_037788925.1. Taxonomy (NCBI): domain Eukaryota; kingdom Metazoa; phylum Mollusca; class Bivalvia; order Mytilida; family Mytilidae; genus Mytilus; species Mytilus galloprovincialis. The sequence continues at coordinate 2,503,737 of CM075340.1, read as the reverse complement.
TCGCGTAATTACGAGATAAATATTATTTTTTTTTGGTGACCCTAATAGGCTTTCGCAGACTACATATACTTACAAAATTGATTAAAAAAGGCATGTCTATTCACCAATCACTTGCTATGTTTACATAATTTGTAAATATTGATCAGCGCTCATTATATTTTGAACTATTTTATATGAATATATTTGGGATGAAATGTTCATACAACTCCAAAAAGATAAAATAAAATAAAGTTTAAAGAAACCAGCTGAACATCTGATCCTTAATCTTACGAACAACAAATCTAATGAAAATACAAAACATTATAGTTCCTGATTTGAAAGATTTAAATCATGTGACAATCTATATACAGAAAAGAAGTCTCCTGTGTGTAAGGCCTAATCAGGTATGTATATTGTTTCATTGATTCTGTGTATAATACAGTCACAATTCACACTCATCCCACACCATGCACACACTTACGATCTAAAAGGACATGCACACATTAGATTTAAAATGTAAAGTTTGTTTATTTAATTTTTGATTTTGTTTTACTTTCGTTTTGTACCAGATGTGCTGGAACATGTTAAATGTTTTACTATGTTAATCAAACCTTATCTACCCTGGGTATCTGTTTCGTCTTTTTTCGTTCCCTTAAATTATCAAGTATGATCCGATATTCTATAAAACAAAATTAAGGAGATGTGGTTTGATTTTCAATATGATGTATTTCCGTGATGAACAAAACACCATGGTATTGTTGTTTCTTTTGAATAGTTGATATCTGGAAGGAAGGAGCCAGCATATGAAAAATATAACTCAAGATAGTTAATGTAGAGAAGTGCACTCTGATAACATAGTTGAGTGGTGTACTGGGGGATATCAAATGCATATACATCTATAAGGCAAATAAGACATAAAAACATTTTTAATATATTTTTTTTATGTCACCTGTTATGAGCTTCATTCGTTTCTGTGCGTCCTTTTCCCGTACACTTTTAGTAAACGTCATCTCTAATCCTCTGAACAACAGTTTATTTGTTCATTGGTTTTCTATACAGTTACAGTTCACTCTCCACACCATCGCCAATGACCATCCACTTTCACCTATCCAGAGTTTGTTCACTTTTTTTCAATTAGTTGTCGTCTTGTGTTTGCAAAGCTTTTAAAACACATGGTAATGATAGGTATATAGGGGAGGGGATAGTAAACGAAACCAAGCCAGGTTATCTTTAGATAATTTTTTGTTTACATCTCTTTAGTGTTTCAATTCGATTTACCACCCAATAAATGTCATGCAAATATTGTTATAATATATGATTACCCTTAAGACAAATGTCACCCTTGGACCATATGTCAAGGATTTGAACAACTAGAGACAATGGCAACTGGACGGAATTCAATAGTGAGTGAATCCAATACCGTATAGTAAGCTACAAACGTTCACAGTAACAAGGCCTACAATCTTGAACGATAAAAAGTCCTATGCCTAAATAATATATATATGCTTGTTTAATGTGTCGAAATGAACTAAATGATGAAACTATTAGTCAGAGAATGAACTGTTCTGAATTGGTGGTTTTATCCCTCAAATGTTTTAAAACCCCTAATCCCTGCACTTTCACAGAAAATTTGCATACCTGATTATTATATATATAATTTATCTATTATATTCATCATTGTAGCGCACCTCCCATTGTGAAGTTATTTTAGATTTTCAGTATATTTCTTTACACTGAATACCACCATATATCCAAATATTCAGTGTCGACTATTCTCCATTGTTAAAAAAAATCTATGCAGGCCTATCATGTGAGTTTTCGATCCATTTTAGTTATTTGTTTTTGTACTGATAATTAATGAAATGTATGAAGAATTAAACTGTTGATTACTATATTCAATTGCAGATGATTATAATGTATAACTGTATTATATGTAATCTCTTTATATGTATATTTTAGGATCATGGCCAGTAATTGGAGTCTTTGTGGTGTATGTGATAATCGTCAGATAACCAAGCCATCAGTAGTCTGGTGTTCTGAATGCGATGAGGGGTTATGTGGGGATTGTAAGGAATATCACAGCAATTCCAAGGCAACAAAAACCCACGAGCCTGTTTCCATCGTCGAATATAAAAAATTACCGGTCGCAGTTTTGCAAATCGCTCAGGTCTGTAAAATACATAACGAAAGATACGAGCTTTTCTGTAGAAAACACGATTGTCCGTGCTGTAAGAAATGTGTGAAATCTCACAACGATTGTAAAGGTTTGACCGACATCAATGAACTTATAAAAAACGTAAAAACGTCAAACGCTTATTATGAAATCGAACAAACCCTGCTGGAAGTTGTCGAAAATATAAATAAAATCATAACTAACAGAAAAGACAATCTTACTTCGCTAGAAAAACGAAAAAGAGAAATCGAAGAAGAGATAAAACAAATCAGAACCAAGATAAATAGTCACCTTGATAAACTTCAGGACAGTATGATGAAGGAAATAATGGCAACTGAACAAAAAGAAAGCAATAAAATACAGAAATTGTTGATTGTTCTAAAACAGAAGGAACAGGAGATAACAGAATTCCAAGCAAACATCGCTAGTACCAAACAGCATGCATCCGAACTTCAAACCTTTTTGTCCATGAAACAAATTGAAAAAGATATTGCAGTTGAAGAACAATTTATTCAATCGATTATCAAATATGACACCACGAATCAGGTCAATATCTCATTCCAACTCAACAAGTCTTTACAGCAAATCACAACCAGCGTGCAGACATTTGGAGAAATTAATGTTAGTTCTGATCCATGCAATTTGTTCATTCAGAAACGGAAGAACAGACAAGCCCAGATTTTAGTAGCACTGTCAACCAGAAACATCGACAAATTGACTCTGACGTTACAGAAAAATTTAAATACAAAGTTGGCAAATGTCCGAGGTTGTACTTCGTTACCTGATGGTAGGATGGTATTCGCTTGTTATAAAAAAAATGAAATAAGAGTACTCAAGTCCGACGGATCAAACGATTTCGAAATAAAGAAAATGGGCGAAACGTTTGATGTGGAATTCATTGGTAATGATTCTATTGCAGTAACATCAGGCCGATCAGATATGATTACTATACTCGACGTAAGGAAGCACAAACTGAATAAGTCAATAAAAGTAAATTCATACAATGGTGGAGCAGTATACAAAGATGGAAAATTGATTTATTGTGCTAAGGAGAAAGGATTACAGATGATTAGTCTTATTGATGAATCTATAACCAATATAATCAATACACGACTCTCGAGCTTATCGTACGTAACAACATTCAGTGACAAATTGTTCTACACTAACGATGAAGATCACAGTGTAACCTGTTGTGATTACCATGGTAACATATTGTGGACATTTTGTGATACAAGTGTTCTGAAAGATCCACTCGGTATCTCTGTAGACAATGATGGTAACTTGTTTGTAGCGGGATATGATACTGACAATTCGGTCGTTATCTCTCCTGATGGAAAACGCTGTAGACAACTTTTATCATACGATGATAAATTGAGCGGACCAACGGTTCTGCACTATGACAAATCTAACGATAAATTATTAGTTGTCAATTTCAGTGAAGACGCATTCTTGTTTCAGGTAAAATAATCACTAGAGATGTATACTACTAGTATTTATGTTAAGACAATCTTACAAAACATTTCTTTTATCTATGTATCACAGATTATATTTCAGATAGATGATTTTGTATAATCTACTTTCGTTTACAATTTCATTGTTTACTAATTGAAAGAAGTATCTATTCGTTATATTTTGTCACTTTCAATTTTTGGTTGTGTCCAATTTGCCCATTCTCTAGTTTTCTATGTTGTGTTTTGTGTCACTGTCGTTTAGCCATTTGGTAATCTTCTATTTTTACCTATAATGTCTGTTTGATTTGCTCACGCATTTTTGCAATCTCAATAAAATCAGATGCTATGATACGCTACACTCCTCTGTCCTATCAGAACATATGATTTTAATGCGATTGGCATTTTTGTAAACTTATTTGTAAATCTATGCGAAAAAAGCAAAATCACAAAAATACTGAACTCCGAAGAAAATTTTAAACGTTAAGTTCCTAATCAAATGGCAAAATCAAATGATATAAGACATCTGACGAATGGACAACAACTGTCATATTCCTGACTTGGAACAGGAATTTTCAAATGTAGAAAATGGTGGATTGAACTGGTTTTATAGCACTAAACCGCTCACTTGTGTGACAATCGACTGTCATATTAGTGAGAGACCGAGATTGCTTTAAAACCAGGCTAACTCCATCATTTTCAACCAAAGGAAATGACTATACCAAGTCAAAACTATGACAAATGTGTCGATTCGGTTGGTTTGTTTTAGCTTTCGATTTTAATGAGGTACTTTCAGTTTTTAATTTACATTGAAGGTTAGTACATAGGCACATTTTACTCACATCAATTTCACGTGAATTTAAATTCATGTGAATCGCACGTAAAATTCAAGTGAATTTCACTTCAAACGACCTTATACGTGAATCTCATGTGAAACTACAGTGAATACCACGTTAAAATCACATTATTTTTTTTCAGGTGAAATTCATGTTAATTTTTTAATATAATTGAAATGAAAAATACCAAATTTATTTTGGAAAACTCACATGAAATATTGTAAAAAATTTCACGTAAGATTCATGTGAAAACCAATTCACGTAAAATTCACATGAAAATTTGCACGTGAAATTGACAAGAAATGTTCTCGTGTGTTTCATTATACATGGTATAAGCTCGTTTGAGGTGAATCTGACGTGAAATATTGCACGTGAATTTCATATGAGTTTCATGTGAAATTCTTGTGAGCATACTTTGTCTGTGTATTTTTGTTATTTTACTTTTCATCATATACATAGTTATCAAATGTATGATATTGATTATATATTCCTGTGATATAAATATATATATCAGTGACACTCGAAAAAAAAAATCAATCACGATGAAAATTTGATCATAAATAACTAAATTAAGATTATAAGGCTCTTCCAAACTGAGGGAGATCTGCAGAGGACCTCCTGCAAAATTGCTGCAAACATAAAAAAAAAATATTGATCAAATATTATTTTAAATACTCTATAATTTTTCGAATTTTTTTTAAATGAATAGATATTGAGTTTCAATAAATGTTGTTTTGTAATTAATGTTACATGTTATGTAAAAAATGCCTTTTACGTGTTTATTCCTTTGTTTGTGAATATCCTATCACAATGAATAGTTCACTTGATAAAAACATATTCTTTCTTGTTTTTTCATCTTGAAGAATATTAATAATACTAAAATAACTAACGAAAGATAATGTATTTGAAAGGATGCTCGTATGTGACAGACTTTGGTATACCATATGACTTTGAATAAGATCAGGTGTACCCACACATGACATTGATATCTATAGAATTAGAACACACCCGTTAAATCGCAGACATTTAGAGCGTGTCTGAAAGTATGTAAACGGTTGTTGTGGATAAATTTTTGTTAAAGATTTTATGACAGTATTCAGAAAAGGTATCAAAAAGCAAAGGTACTTAGGGACAGGACACATTTTTTATTACTCCGCCTTTTATGAACAGACATATACTATAATCTCTATATAATATGTGACCGCCGTTGATGGTTAAGTTGGAATTGATAGTGAATCGTAAATACAATGTACACTTAATTTATTGTATATGTATGTATATAGTATACAGAAAAAGCGAAAACAAATTGTCCTGTCCCCCAAGTACCTTTGAAAATTATCTGTGATTTTAAACAGTCCTAAACGGAAGTCTTGTCTATGACTTGAAAGTCCGTCCTATAATGGAAACAATATCCGGACGCCTTTAATTTTGTTTTTTCCCAACATAAACCCAAACAGAATAATCAAAATGGAAGGAAGAGAAGGGACACACGAAATGAAATCTTCCCATTTAATGATATTGGTAGGACATTTTTGGTTTTAGTACCCAGTCTGTGGAAGAAGCAAATCAATAGAAAAACGTTTCTTGTATGAAATAGCGATATTGTCTTATATCAACGAGTTGCATTGTGGGAACTTTAAGACGAATGTTACATTTGAATGAAGAAAGGAAGATTTCTCGGCAATAAAGTGATGACATTTCTTCTTAAGACAGGGTGACATTTACCACGACAAAAGTCTGCTGTATAAGTTTTATGGATTGTGTAAAATAGTAGCAAGTTGTATTAATACGAGAAAATTGAATTGTTGATTAAATGAAACATAAATGCACGATTCATCATTTGTAGATGTACAGATTCGATAAATATCAGATAGCAAAATTAGTGGAATACACTTTCGATTAATTCAATTGTTTTCTAAGCCAACATCATCTATTATTCAATGATACTGTCATATTTTATTATACCAATTCGATATTTTTCTAACATTAAATCTATGTGATATAAATATAAAAAAAAATGTTATCTCAAGAACGTTTTGAATGACTACTTAAATCCAATCCATTAGAAAAATTATTACAGAAAAGTGCCACGTTCAACCATGCACTTATACTGCACTATAATTATAACATATATGATGGAAAATATATATACATATAACTGTTACATATGAATATTAATATAAATTAATATATAACAACAAACCAGAGTATACTGATTTGTATCAATACAAAAAATAGTTATTACGGTGAGGTTGAATTCTCTGTCATTTATTCATCATTCACGCACGAACTTGTCTCCGAAAAATAATATATCTCAGTATATATTCCTCACTTTTAGGTATAGAGATGTGATTTTTTTCTGAGACAAGTGCTTGTGACCATCCACAAAAACTTGCGGTCAAACCGATGATCAATACTTCAGTACTTCGATTTTCAGGTGCCTTGATAATAAACTTCTCCCTTTTAACAACATATCGTATCAGTTATTTCTTGATATTGTTACCTGTTTACTTCTGAAAATGGATGTGCAATGCGAAAAAGTAGCCAAACAGATTTGGAGGACTGGAAAGCAGTTATTTAAGGGATTTTTTATAAAGATTTGATAAATATAGGAAGATGGGGTATGAGTTCCAATGATACAACTTTCCATGAAAGTAACAATTTGTTAAAAGTAAACCATTATTATAGATCAATGTAGAACCTAAAACATGGAGGCTTGGCTCACACCGCAAAACCCGCTATATAGGCCCCCAAAATAATAATGTTAAACCATTCAAACAGGAGAACCAACGGTCTAATCTGTATAAAAAACGACATTCAAAGGGGTAGGGGCATTAAGGCCTGGTTTTGGCCCAAGAAAATAAAATGTTTGATAACTTTTTCAAATTGGCACATAATCTGTAGAAATGCATAGGGTCAAGAAATATAAATAAAGAGCATTAAGATTCTTATGTGATGACGTCACAATTACGTCACAAAATGTACTGTTTTCACAAGAACGATGAAAATTCAGAATTTATGCAGTTTTCTATCTTTATTTCTGGAAACATCGTGCGCAGCCAAGAAACAACACAATAATTTAACTGAAGCTTTATTATTACTATTGACAAAATCTCACTAAATATAAAGTTGTTTCTTGGGTGCGCACATACTTTTCCAATCGAAAATATACTTAAACATTTGATGAAAAACAAGGAAAATCACAAAATTTTACAAAATATACAAATTAAGGCATGATTTGTTGCCATGGTAACTTGTTCAATGTCCAAAATTATTTTGTTTTTCTGAATACCTTCTACCTGATATACTTTTCAGTAATTTAAAAATATGTATGATAACTTTTAAATTTGCAGTAATTTTTGGGCCAAATAAGGGGCAGGTCAGATTTTGTCGAATTAAACTGAACGAGAACAATATCATACATCTTTGGCACAAGTTAATTTCATTGTTCCCAATAAAGAAAGTCTTCCATGCGTGTGTATGGAGAATATCGGATATGTATTGTTTCGATTCGTTTATAAAGAAATTTTATAGATGTTACATTTGTGAACAATAATTTTGATACTTGGCTATTACATTCCAAAACCAATTAAGAAATTGGAAAGATGCTACCAAAACAAATTTGAATTGAAGCAATGGCCTTAAAACTGCTTATTAACATACAATATTACTGATAAATAAAGGCAACAGTAGTATACCGCTGTTCAAAACTCATAAATCCAGGGACAAAAAACAAAATCGGGGTAACAAACTAAAACCGAGGGAAACGCATTAAATATAAGAGGAGAACAACGACATAACACCGAAACGTAACACACACAGAAACGGACCAAGCATCAGACAAAACACCACGAGAATAACAAATATAACAAGAAAACCAAATACATGAATTTGGGATAGACAAGTACCGTGCCACGTCTGATCTCAATATCTTTTTAATACATTTTAATCAGTCCGATCATTCCATTGTTTCTATGAAAGTTCGCAATATCGAAAAAATATACCATAGTTCTAACAATCCAAATCTTGCAACGCCTCTCCGTGGACAAAAAAGAGGACTACTGGATTAGACAATTGGGAACTGCGACACCATATGGCTGCAATGACAAAATTGATGGTATATGTGTTCTATCTAGTCCTTCGTGTAGCTCGGTAAATGTGATGAATTTTTTCAAATCTATTACTCGACGTAGACACAGTCATGGTCATCGTCATTATACATCACCTACTCCGCATGATGTCTCTATTAATGACTTGCTGCCATTTATACACCATTTATACAAAAGCCGTTAGATATTCATCACATTCGCACGAAACTTAATTCATTACCCGTTTCAAAACTTCATTCTTTGTTAAACTTACAGCTATAATTTCGGATATTACAAGTCACAGACTTTTCAAACCAGACCGCACTGGAAAAGATGATAAAGAGAAAAGATTTTTTACTAAAGAAACTAAATGGGTTTATCAATGCCCATACTACGTCAATCTTTAAAGACTCAAAGGTTGCAAAACACTTAGCCTACTTCCATGACAAATATGTTGTTGTCCCCGCAAATAAAGCCACAAACAAAATCGTTTTTGTGTGTAAAACTCATAACATTAACTGCTTGATAAACCAATTAGGTATTGACACTTCACTTGGAAACTCAACATATACCCTCACGACACTAACCAAAGAGGAAAATCCTGGAAAATCATAGGTCTGTTCTATGTTCCTTTGGAATTTCAACCTGATGAAGATGAAGAATTGGATCTTCCATCACTGTATTGGATACCTAACATACATAAGTGTCCTCACAAACAACGGTATATTGCTGGGTCCTCCAAGTTCTCCACGAAACCTCTTTCTAAAATATTAACATCTATTTTATCAGCAATCAAAGACGGGCTTCAAAGTTATTGTGAAACTACCTATTCTAGAGGTGGCGTGAATCAGATGTGGATACTTAAAAATTCCAAAGATCTTTTAGAGTACATACAATCTAACTCTCTTTCATCTTGCAATAGTATTAAAACTTCTGACTTTTCTACACTTTACACGAGTATTCCACAATCCAAACTAAAAGACAAATTGAACGAGTTGGTATTGCTTTGTTTCATAAAAAAAAAGAATGGCCGACGTAGATACAAGTATCTTGTCTTAGGGAGGAATGAATCCTACTTTGTAACAAAAACTTCTCTGAAACTGACATTATCAAGATGCTTGATTTTTTTTATTGACAACATATTTGTTACGTTCGGACGTGTATTTCAACAGACTGTCGGCATTCCAATGGGAACCAATTGTCCTCCTCTTCTTGCTGACTTGGTTTTTTTTAATATTATGAGGCTGAAGGAAGAAAAGATAAGAAGTTAGCAATATCCATTAACTCTACTTTCAGCTATATAGATGATGTTCTTTCCCTAAATAATTCAAAATTTGGTGACTGTGTTGAACGCATCTATCCTATCGAACTAGAGATAAAGGATACAGCAGATACAGTTAAGACGGCCTCATATCTTGACCTATATCTAGAAATTGACAAATTAGGGTCGGTTTAAAACAAAACTTTACGACAAAAGAGATGATTCATTTCTAAGTAGCAACATTCCAGCAGCACCTGCATACGGAGTATATATCTCCCAATTGATACAATATTCCCGTGCTTGCACTTCCTATCATGATTCTCTTGATAGAGGGTTGCTGCTCACAAAGAAGCCAAAAGTTCCAAATGGTGCAGTTTTTAAATCATCCCTTCGTAAATTTTACGGACGCCATCACGAGTAGGTTGACCGTTATGGAATAACCGTTTCACAAATGATATCGGATATGTTCCTTACGTCGTAACTACAATCCCCTTCTCTTTCATGAATGTGACCTGAGATCCCCCTAGTTTTTGGTGGGGTTCGTGTTGCTTATTCTTTAGTTTTCTATGTTGTATCATGTTTTCTTTTGTTTGTCTGTTTGTCTTCTTTCATTTTTAGCCAGGCGTTGTCAGTTTGTTTTCGATTTATGAGTTTGACTGTCCCTCTGGTATCTTTCTTCCCTCAGTTATATTACATTAAAAAAAATACTGCTATCATATTTTAAAATTATCGCATTCATATAAGAATTTATAGCATTTGTTTATTTATGTACATAAGAAAAACACAGCACTCTAAATTTTACACGGCCAAAAAGTTATGCTATTAACTAACTTCTGAATTTATATTTAGACTTAATTGTTGTTTATATTTGAACAATATGTTTTAAAGTACGTATTGTCTTAATTTTTCGTTGCCGAAAATAACTTTTTCCGCATGGAGTTTCTGCATATTTACTATTCATGTTAGACAATTTCGCTTGTTCATATAAGACACTTTATTTCCGATTCGCTTCTTCCATAGACTGAGTAATGACTTTATCAAGATATCTAAACCAGTCTCTATCAAAAGATAAAATGTCATTAGTCTGTTTACTGTAATTTGTCATAACTTATTTTATTGTTGTTGAGATTTTCATTATTATGATGAATTATATGGTTTTTATTTCTTTGGCTAACTCGGCTGTGACTTTTTATGTGCTATTTTAGGTTGTATTATGTATTCGTTTTCATTCGGTAGTTAGTCACCACTTCGGTGTTATCATGTATATCTATTATATAGTCCTTTTTATAAATTTACTGTTGTCAAAAGAATGAATTATTCTAAATAATAAGGATGTTCTTATCCCAACAGAAAACCTTAGCCGTATTAGGCACAACTTTTTGGAACTTTTGGTCCTCAATGACCTTCATCTTTGTACTTGTTTTGGCTTTCGAACTTTTTGATCTGAGTGTCACTGGTTAGTCCTGTGTAGACGAAACGCGCGTCTGGCTTATTAAATTATAAACCAGGTACCTTTGGATAGCAATTATTAGTATATTTCTCTGTCCTATATGTTCTCCCAATTATTTGTATTGTAGTCCCGTCATGTAATGTTGTCATTTTAATGTAATATTTAACATTGCCATAAAAGCGGTTAACTCTGTGGTTAAAGTTTTTAAAATTTTAATAACTTTCATAAACTATACTGGATTTCTACCAAACTTGGACAGAAGCTTGTTTATGATCATAAGATAGTATCAAGAAGAAAATTTTGTAAAAATAAATTTCCACTTTTCCGTATTTTACTTATAAATGGACTTAGTTTTTTTGCCAGAAACAAAACATTCACTCTGTGGTTTAAGTTTTTAAATTTTTTATAATGTTTCTAAACTATCCTGGATTTCTACCAAACTTGGACAAAAGCTTGTTTCTGATCATAAGATATTATTCAGAAGTAAATTTTGTAAAAAAAAATCCACTTTTTCTGTATTTAACTTATAAATGGACTTAGTTTTTCTTCCAGTTAACATTACATACAGTCTGCAGTTAAAGTTTATAAAACATTTATTAGATTCATAGACTATTCTGGATTTTTACCAAACTTGGAAGCTTCTTTCAATAAAAAGACAGTATCGAGAGGGAAATTTTTATTGATGTTTTTCCTCATTTTTGTTGAGTCTGCGATTAACACCAAAAGTAGGCGAGACACTGGGTTCCACGGAACCCTTACGAATTTTTCTTAAAATATCCTGTACGAAGTCAGGAATATGGCCATTGTGATATTATAGTTCGTTTCTGTGATTGGGTCGTAGTTCTACTCTTATTTTTGATGTGTTTCCCTCAGTTTTAGTTTGTAACCCGGATTTGTTTGTTTCTTAATCGATTGATGAATTTCGAACAGCGTTATACTACTGTTGCCTTTATTAGTTAGTAAAACTACGTCAAAGATACCACAATGATACATTGTACATGATATCATTGACTTATGTTTTCGAGAATCAAATCCTATCCACGATCTTACAAATATTAGGTAGAAACATCGAAGGGAAAATGAATAAATTGCCGCTTAATTGCAATATTTCTTAGGTTTTTCAAGTGTCGGGTATACAGTTTACAGATCTGTAGCAAACAATTCTTTTAATGGTAAATGTCTGAACGCAAGTATCAGCATTTGTTTATTTTTTTACATTAGAGTATAAAAGTTTAACCAACGAAATCTTCTAAATTGTCGATCAATCATGGGTGCGGAGGTGGTGGTGTTTCTTTATATTCCTTTATAAGTTCATAAGTCCGGCTGAATTGGATCTCCTTTTATCATATATGTATGCCAATAAACTGATGATATCAAGGATATGATTTTGCTGAGGTTTATATCATGGGCAATAATTATGCTAATTTGTAGTGTTTAAATGGCACAGCTATACCTTACGTTGACACCAACATCAAATTTCGATGTAATCTCATATTTTTAGATTGTGCAAAGGATTATATCTCATGATTTGAAAGATGTAAAGCATGTGACTATCTATATATAGAAGTCTAGAAAACTATCTACGTGTTCAGGTATGTAAATTGTTTCTTTGATTCCATGATAAATGTCACATTTTATACATTTCATACCAACACAAACATACACAAACCAAGTGGGTTTTAGATGCAGTTTTTAATTTAATTTATGTTTATCAAATTTCGTTTCATAACAGATGTTCTTGAACACGTTGAATGTTTTACTATATTTATCAAATTTCATCTCCCCCATTTGTATATATGGTCTAATGTTAATTTTTGTTTATTTAATTTCTATGGGTTTTTTTTACAACAGAATTAAGGATATGTGTTATGATTCTAAATCAGATATCTATCTATGAAGAACAACGGACAAAGGTGATTGTTTGTTTCTTTTGAATAGATAGTTAATATCTGAACAATTTTTTTTTAAACTTATGACTTCAGAGAAGTGCAGGTCATATCTTCTCCTTAAAATCAATTGCTCAAACAAAGTAAAGAAAAAAACACCAGTGTTTACCCTCCCCCCCCCCCTTAATTGATCTACGCAAAGGTTTTTGATACTGTCTAGAGGGAGGGTTTATGTTATATTCTATTGTAAAACAGACTTTCAGGCAAGCTATTTTATGCTAATCAATAAATGAATAATGAAAAATAATGTAAATTAAATTTCTAAATGTTACTACCATGTATTTATATCAATTTGAGTAAAGCAAGGAAATGTACTTAGCCCAACCTTGTGAAATATCGATATACATGGCCTTGAAAATGATCTTGATCTTGCAAACACTCAGCCATGTTAAACTAATATCATTATTGTTTTAGCTGATGCTATCTTATTTTCAGAAACTCAAAACGATTTACAGAATGTACTTAATGAATTAACTGAATATTGTTCCCTTTGAAAACTTGATGTAAAAAAATTTTTTTTTTTAAATACGAGCTTTTCTGTACAGAACTTGATTGTCCGTGCTGTAAGAAATGTATAAATTCTCACAACGGCTGTAAAGGTTCAACCGACATAAATGAAATTCTAAAAAACTTCAAATTCTTCAACACCTTTTACGAAATCGAACAAGCTTTGTTATAAGTCGTCGAGAATATTAAACGACTCATTACTAACCGGAAAGAAAATTTGAAATGGCTAGAAAAGAAGAAAAGAAGAAAAGAGAAATGGAAGTAGAAATCAAACAAACGAAGACAAAGGTAAATCATCATCTCGATAAGCGTCAGGATGATTTGATAAAAGAATTAACGACAGTTGAACAAAAAAAAAAGCAGCAAAAATAGGGCGGAGGAACCCGTGTCTGTTCTTTTTAATTCTATTCTGTTCTAATTTCTAGTTCTGGGGGATATATTAATGGAACACAATCAGAAAGGTTCGGATTGTTAATGGAAAGAACATCATCAATATATTTGAAAGTGAAATTAAATAATCTGGCATCTATGATCTTTTTGTTGTTGACAAGTGTTTGAAGGAACTCTGATTCATATGAAAATAAGAAGAGGTCGACAAGGAGAGGCGCACATTTCGTTTCCATAGGAATCAGTATCAAGTCGGGAATATAGTATTCTTTTTATTTTGCCATTTGATAAGGAACGTTTAGTTTTAATATTTTCTTGGAGTTTGTTTGAAAAGCTCGAACAAAAATCTATTTATTGACAATTGCAAAGAAAATTGACCAGTATTTGTTTGGTATCATTTGATCATATCCAAAGAGTATCATGTCTGTCATGCCTGGACTGTTAGAGATATTTGCCAATCCACAATAATCTAATAAAGCACCAACTGTTAGCGAAAAGTAACCAAACGTGGAGAAGTGGGAAATACGAAGAACTAATCAGTTTTTCCGTGGGAAGACATTTAGGTACTTAAAACTGTGCCAACTGACCCAAAGACGAACCGTTTTTTTTTTATGCAATAATGACTGTATTCATGCATGTGACGAAATATCCAACTTAGGCTAAACATCTTCGATTGTCATTTTTTGATTGCATAAGCGAACCTCACAGTTAAAAGTCAGGAGAAAGTTATTTGCGTATTGCCCCTCTTTGACTGTCATTTTGGACTTTTCACTGTAAACATTTCTATTTTCTACAGCAAGTAAATCTGCGAGTAGTGTTTTGTGGTCTACGTTCTAAAAAAAGTCGTTAACGTATTATGATCTGAAAATTTACCGATTGTTGCTTCAATATTTTATTGTTCAACTGTCCTCTAGATATGTATAAATAAAGGATGTGTTAAACGAATATTTGCAGCAAAGGCTTAAATCATGTTAACATATTCGACTGGAAAATGGACATTATACACACAAATATATGCTTATTTTGAAGTTCCCGAAATTCTTTTTTTTCTTTCTTTTTCTTTTTTTAATTATTAATTTTATGAATGATTGAAAAGAGATGTAGGGAACTCAACACATCCATATGTGCATTATCTTCAGTTATTAAACCGTCATCATGTTCGAGTGCCATAGCGCAATGTTAAATTATGCTAATATATTTGTGTGTATAATATCCATTTTCCAGTTGAATTAACACTTACACAGTTAAGCAACGATGGAAGATTTATGATTTCATAAAGTAGTTGTTGTTCTTTACCAGTTATTATATTCTTAATGCATAGATGATATAAATGGGATTTTGTGACACTCGGGGGTCTATCCAGAAACGGCGGCAAGTCTCATAAATGAGTTCAATGTGTGCCATTTGTAGTGACACTTGAATTTACAATTATACATACTTCATTGATGAAAAAGAATACAGAATAAAGAGACCATTAATAACAGCATGATGCAACATAAAGTACTTCCAATACCCCATTTTCAAATATGAACCACAAAAAATAAAAATGAAAAAAATCTTGTTTACGTTTTCTAACTGTTTTTTTTTTCCTTTTTGTAGATGCAATTAATGTCAAAATATAAAGAAACTATAATTAAATCAACTAAATGGCCATTGCAAACATAAAACTTCTCTTTTTTGGGAAAAAAATCAACTTTACAAGATAAAGTAAACTTTGAAAATAACAGAAAAAGTTTCTTAAAATAAGAATGTGTTTGAATCATTTTTTTTAAATATAAATTGACAACATATTTAGTTAAATAGTAATAATATTCTCCCCCTTGCCGCGACTAGCAGGGTCGGATGACTTAAACCGATTAAAGACAGTGAAAGTCTGTAGTTGAGAATTTTACCACATCTTCCTAGTTTTATAATTATGGAAAAAGATTTCACGTGCATCCCAAATTTCGTTCTTCTTATGCGACAAAAGAAATATAGCCGTGGTCATCTTTCACACCGTGAGGTCAACATCAGTTGCACAAAATATGATGTAATCTCTAGTTTTCTTTCAGAGGGAACTTCGACTTTTACTTCACCACAAAGAACTATGCAAATGATTGTTTAAGGTGTCATGGTTCAAATCAAAGACCAGTTCTAATAACTAAAAGATTATGGGTAATTCAATTGTTCGTACCCCAAAATGAACATATCTTTTGACGTCACGTCATTGGTTAAAGAACGTTTTTAAATAACCGCAACCTTGAGGTATACATTTTGAAAATATTAAAAGACATTTAACAGGCTGGTATGACTCATAACCATAACATTCAATTTGGACATGAATAAAGTGAACAGTAGTATACCGCTTTTCAAAATTCATACATCGATTGAGGAAAAACAAATCCGGGTTACAAACTTAAACCGAGTGAAACACATCAAATGCGAATGCAATAAACATAATACACATATATATATATATATAAACGAACCATTAGGTACGTTACTGCAATAAACATGACATTTTCAAAAGAAATGGTGGATTTAACCTGGATTATTGCTAGCTAAACCTCCCACATGTATGGCAATATACAATACAGATATCAAGTTCTAGTTTCAAAACAATGTTGGTATGGGAAATAATTACATCCAAATCATAGAAAGATGATTAAGCGATCATGTATTTTTGAACTCTAAAATTGAGAATTGTAATGGGGAGTATGTCAAAGAGACAACAACCCGACCAATGAGCAGAAAACAGAACCAGGCCATCAATGGGTCTTTAAAACAGCGAGAATATGATCATGCACCCGTACAAAACCACCATCATCACCCGTAGTCGGGTTTCAGCTGGACATTTAATCTTCTATGTAAAAAGCTTAAACAAGCAACTGAGTGTATTTATTAACACTATATGCTGCCTTCTCACCCGAAAATAAATAAATTATATGCGTCTTTTTATCCAAGCTTTTTCAACGTTTGCAGTATTCTGGTAAAAGTGCAGAAAGAGTTGTAATCATTACTTTTGACTCCAACAAACAAAAACCTACAGAGGGAACATCTTCAAAGGGTGTGATGTATTAAAAAAGTTCAAGAACAAAGAATATTTTGAACATAAATTTAAAAAAAAGTAATATTAATGGGTGCTAACACGTTCTCTTCGTGCAATTATTTCAAACTAGTACATAGTTCAAAAGTACCGTAAAAATGTTAAACTACGCGAAAGGGTTGATAAATACCGAACAGCGTTGTTGTTGTTGTTGAATCAGCCCTTTTTTTGCCAACGTTAAAAATGACAAAATGCGTTCAATTTCCCCCCAAAGTTAGTATTTTTTGGTAACACAACTTCAAAGATCACCAACGGCAAAACTTTACCTAAAAAGAAACAAAAACCAAATTCTTGTTAGATAAATTATGTATAAGTTAGCTGTACTCTTAAAGTTTTAAGTGTTATTTCCCAATTTACAGTGTGAAAGTTAACATGAAGAGCCCATCATAATTCTATTACACACGTATTAGGCTAAATCGGCCCAAAAACTCTTCAATCAATCTTAATATACATTCTATATATTTATTTGTTATCATTGTTGTGAAGTTTGTACGATTGCCATCTTATTTTCATTGGCACGGCCCGATAAATTTATCGTTGCTCTGCCCTATGCGTCGACACATATTGCTCACGTGATACGTTGTTACTATGTTTCGCCATATTACTCACGTGATATGTTGTTCGTATGTTGTTTCGCCACAGGTTGCTCTCGTGATACGTTGGTAATATGTACAGATATAAATTTGTTGTGTATTTGTTAAATTAATGATAATCGGTATGTAATATAGATATATATATGTAGATCTAGATCTCGAAACAAACTTATTGTATATTGCGGCGTACCTGTTAAGACACGTAGTCCTATTAGTGAGATACACATGTAGTATTTAGATACATATATACAAAAAGATGTGGTATGGTTGCAAATGAGACCACTCTCAACGAGAGACCAACACGGCATATAAGTCAGCAATGAACAAAGCCCATACCTTATATATAGTCAACTATAAAAGGCATAGAAATAACAAATGTAAAACCATTCACACGAGAAAATAAACGTCCTAAATGCACTATCTAGTCAAATTAAACTAAACACAGTATGAACAGGATAGAATAATATATTATCACAACGTATAATGTGGTCGTGGCCCGAAAACTTCCAAATCGGTAAAGATGTTTCCTCGGTCAAAGAACGTTATAATACAGCATAAGGATCTCTTATATTGAACGAATTTGATTATAAATCAATTTGAGATACTATTTTTATTTTTCCGTAAAAATTGTGTTGTAACTGTATTTTTGTACTTCTTGTGTGTGTGTTTGGAGAAAGGGGTGGTGGTATTCATAACCCTTATAAAGCTTTTCAAAACACTCTTTTTAACGTTCTGATATATAACATCTCATGATAAATACTAACTAAGTGTAGATTCAATAGACGCCTGGTATTCATATTGTTTCACTTAATTAACCAATTTTCTAGCTGATTTACTAGCTGATGGGGAAGATAAAAGCATAAATTAAGTTAAGACCATTATTTTTTTGTTTGAGGGACAGTTCAGGGTTGATATTTATGATATGTTTTTCGCAGTTCAGAAATTATCTACTCGATGTTGTTACTTTTTCCCTAGGGACTGGAAAGATCTAATTTGCTGACGCCATTTTCATCAGTAGAAATTTCCAATTATCATTATCGGAGTCATAGAAACTCCAACCGTTCTATGGAATCGTTATATTTCTACATTTGTTGGAGCCACTAGTATATCTTAGTATTATATTGTAACAGTCTCATTAGTTTATACTTTCATACCACAAAATACTACAGATATTGACATTATATACAATTAAGAATGGAAATGGGGAAGGTGTCAAAGAGACAACAATCCGACCATGCAAAGAGCAAAAAAAAAAAAAAAAACCAGCCGAAACCCACCAATTGGTCCATAAACACAGCTAAAATATCCTGCACCTGGAGGCGTGCTTCAGCTGGCCCCTTAACAAACATGACTTTTTGTGTTCTAGTTCAGTGAAAATGGACGTCATATAAAACTAAAAAAAAATCGACTAAAATTAAAATCATACAAGACTTACGGAGGCCAAAGGAGTAGACACTAAATAAGACCATGTTTATCTCTTCTATGAAGTAGATTTACAGTTACAATACGTAAAAAGCTGTGTTTTTTCAACGAAACTTAACCACAAAATGCGTCCAGAGGCAACGCAATGTTCCTTATATAGATAGACCTGTGTCTATCTTTCAAAAAACATGAAAATATTTCTTGGAGTGTTAATCACGCATGTATGGTTCTCCTGTCTCAATATTGCCTGTCCCAAGCCATGGCCAGGAGCTTAAAATACAGTGGTGTCGTTAGTCTGGCATAAGTATTTTTTTCATAATTGCTTAACATTTTGTCGATCCGGGGATATTTATAGCTTACTCCATATGCAGTATGAGATTTTCGAACTGTCGAAGATCGTACACAGTGACCTGTTTTTGTTCCCAATGCCATCATCGTCTTTTTCTTCTTTGAAGTTAGTCGTCCAATTACCAATCATACCACATCTCCTTATTTATTACTGTTGCATCACGATTGCACTTAGCAAATAAATTGAAAATATCGCAAAGACTGTAAGTGTTAATTTTGGTGATTGCAATCCCCATCATAGTGCAATTGTTAAAAAAAATATCAATAAAATCTACAGTTTTCAACATAACATTAAACAAAATGGGAAATTTCCTAGAAGTAACTTGATTTAAAGTCCGATACAATAATATCAATGGCTATATTGAGGTACATAAAACTGAGTTACATCGGCGCCACATGCTTCAAATTTTGATTTCAATATGAAACAACCACGAATCTAAACATCAAAAGGAAAACTATCTTTGTTACATAAACATCAAAAGATGGTTACAGTTGCAAAACAAATTAAATGTTTTGATAATAAAATCAATTTATTTATTGAATTACATTTGTTTTATAGCTATAATCATTAAATTAGGTACTTAAAGAACGAGATAAAACTTACTTCAGAAGCACGTGCATCACATGTAAATTATAAAAACGCTCGTGTTTCTTGTCAGAATAATGAAAAGACAATTATATTAATGTGTAAATTCATCTTACAATTTGTATAGCTTCATTTCTTTGCCAAATTTCATTTTATATTTTTTTCTATAATTCTGTGTTTTCAACTGAAAAATACGGAGTAAAACTAGTACAATGAAAGTCGACGTTAGGTGTCGCCTTCAAATTTCTGTAAATTTTATAGACACGTCACACTTGTAACGTTACAACAAATGTTTTGATTTTAACAAATATTTTCTTAACTTTTACAGAATTGTTTTCTCATGCGCAACCATTCTATATGCGTGTTTCTATCCAATTAATAAAGTATGTGTCCTTATAACAGATCGAATGAATGAAACATTATATATGAAATTGCATAGTTTCCCAGGATATTCAAAACTTATTTCGTCTGAAAAATTCATAAAGGTGTTCTAAAAGTCTACAAAAATCACATCTGAGAAGCGAGCATATTTAACAGCACAAGACCAAATGGACATATTTTTTATAAAGAACAAAAATGTCTGCATTCAACTCAAAAGCTTATCATACTTTTAAGCAGACTTATTCGGAAAGGATATACATGTAGTTACGATACTGTTGTCAGGTTTGCATCGGAAATAAACACAATTATTCTAAAACCAGTTGTTGATATGATGTATACGGGTTATGTTCTTCTCTTATTATATTACGAGAGGGGTTATACTTGATTTTCATATGATGAAGACGAAGACGTAATCTTTCAATCACTTAAATTGAGGTCTGGAGTAGGCATGTCAGTAACTGCTAGTGATTCTTTGTTTAAAATTTATATGTTTCATTGTCATTTCGCTTAGTTACTTTTGTTACCTATTCTGACATCAGACTCGGACTTCTTTTAAACTTAGTTTTGCTGTGCGTATTTCTATGTGTTTCTTTGTTCTACATTGGCTAGAGGTATAGGCTAGAGGAGGGTTGAGACCTCACAAAGCATGTTTAACCCCGCCGCATTTTTGCGCCTGTCCCAAGAGCCTCTGGCCTTTGTTAGTCTTGTATGTTGTTAGATTTTAGTCCCTTTTTATGTTTTTGAGAACAACAACCTCTGAAATACAGGCTACTGAAAATTCAAGTACGTTCATTTTTGTCAAATTTATTGCGTCGCAGTATATATATATATATATTATTCGTCCGCTATCTGGGACCTGTATACGATATATGGACTAGTTGATGTTAAATAGATCAGCGGGATAGTAATTTGAGTGCTTTTTATGTTAAAAAAAAAATTATGAAAAAAATAGAATGGATTTTCATTCATTAAAATGTGATCCTTTGTTGTTTTAGACAAAGTTAATTATTTATTAATCACTCTTATATATTTTTATTCCATTAATAACATTTCATATAGAATAGAAATGTATCAGTTAATGGACTCAGTTTTATTCTAAGTGTTGCAATTTACATTTAAAATTGTCTAACTGAATGAATTGATTAAAAATTAACAAAAACCTACTGATAGAAATTAGATAAGAGGTGCTATATTCATCTAGTAATTAATAATTGTGTTTAGTAGGAGCCTCCAGAGACAAATAATTTGTATGCAATCAAGATATAAACTAAGGTAAAAAAAGAAAAGAATTTTAAACAAGAATGTGTCCATAGTACACGGATGCCAAAATCGCACTACCAATTTTTATGTTCAGTGGACCGTAAAATTGGGGTTAAAACTCTAATTTGGCATTAAAATGAAAAAGATCATATCATAAAGAACATGTGTACTAAGTTTCAAGTTAATAGGACTTTCACCTTGACATAAAAAAAACCACCCTGAACCGGGACAGACAGACGGACGGAAGAACGGTACAACACACGGATGAACAGACGATCGGGCGAACGACGGACGCACAGACTGAAAACATATTGCCCCCTACTATCGTAGGTGGGGCATAACAATGTGACTATCATGAACCAACGACTCTCACTAAACTACAGGCTCCTAAAATGGCACAGACATATATAGAAATGTGGTTTTAATTAGCTCTCCGAAGATCAGGCGAAACTATAAACATAACTTAGACGGATATATACACTTTTTATGTCTATGACTTCCCATGCAATCTTCTTTTTCTTTCATCGCTATTATCATTGAATACAATATTTCTATTCTTACTATAATATTCAGTATTATTTATAAAGTATGTTCAAATACGAAATAATACTTTAAATTGAACGAAGGATTATGACTATTCTATGGCAGCTTTTATTTCCAGTTTCAGGCGTATTCTATGGGATGGTCCTATATGATGACCACAAAGTCTGTCATAAAACATGCCTAACAGTTGGAAACCCAAGACTAATATATTACGCTTCATATTTAACAATATGTTTTAAAATACCTCTATCTATCGAAAATAAAAAGAGAGCGTACAGATTCTTTTCATTTTAATTTAACCTTATAAAAAAAATCACAAAAACACTGAACTCAGAGGAAAATCAAACCGAACAGTCCAAACTCACATGACAAAATCAAACGATCAAGGCAGATTAGTAAAATATCCCTTTGTCATCATTTTTCTTTAATCGATAAGAATTTTCATTCTGTAAAATACATTCTATACATTGGTTTTTGTTCAAACATAGATATTTTTGTACTTTTATATGAACAATATAAGTATTAAAATCCCATTTTGAAAATTTAGTTCAAGTATTTTTTTTTTATAAATTTTAGAGGTTAAGGTCTGAATTTCTTTTATCTACGTGTACTTGTAAAAGATAGAAGTACCATTGCAATCGAGCTACTCATCAATTGTAAATTAAATAAAACGAAGTGATATCAATTATTATTTCACACAGTCTCATTCAGTTCAATTGACAGCTATCTTCAAATACCAATATCGCTGATGAAAAATAAACATTCAATGAAAATAGGTTCAGATTTCAATCACAATTTTAATTTGATACTTTATTTCTGGTCATTTTCAATTTTAAAAACTCCTGTAATTTTTAGAAATGATAAGGAAATTAGTTAAATGATTCATTATTTAAAGATAACATTTGTTAATGGACTTTGCGGTGGGTCGGTTTTACAATTGTTTGACGCTAATGGTAGTGAAAGAATACAAATTCAGGGTGCGACTATAAACCGAAAGGAAATTGTGTCTTTTCACGTAATTTTCATAATTACGTACTAATTGCCTCGACGGTGTCGTTATAACATGTTCGTTTCCAGTACGGAAGTTTTGGAGGTTTGAATCTCAGCAGTCTCAACTCATAAAGTTTTAAATTGCTATTTTCTGCGTCTTTGCTAATACACAACAGTCTTTAATAGACCACTTTCGAGTTCACCCGTCACCGGAAAAAAACTCGTCAACTATACGCGCCTTTATGACGCCATTTACCAGATAGAGGGGGTCGCCTGTATCCCTGCACTTTTTACGTTCATCAAGCGTCTTAGTGATCGTCATTGTGCAGGAAAAACTAGAAATAATGGTTGTTCTGTAGGTACTTAATGTTAATTCCCTAATGACAGCAATGCTGATTGTCAATTTTGAGAATTCAATTTGCCGAATAATTCGTACAATATAGAATTATAGTTTTCCAACCACTCGCTCAACATTGGAATGGAAGTGACGATGCCCCTAAACGCACAAATGACGTTCACTAAAACCAGAGTTTTTGACGGAAATACATCGAACCCGAAAGTTGTCCATTGACTGTTGATTTCTTATCGTCCTGTAGTAAATATTGCATGCATGTTAAAAAGGTTGCAGTACTAAGTTATATAAAAACTATTAGCAATTATGGTTCTCAATGCTCTTCAACTTCGTATTTTATTTGGCCTTTTTAACTTTTTTGGATTCGAGCGTCACTGATGAGTCTTTTGTAGACGAAACGCGCGTCTGGCGTATATACAAAATTTAGTCCTGGTATCTATGATGAGTTTGTTTTATACTATCGTTTACTATGTTAAATATATAAAAGAAAAAGTTGCTATATAAAATGAATGTAATACAATTGTAGAAAGATAATGGAGGTTGGCAGGGGCGGATCCAGCCATTTCAAAAGGGGTGGGTGGGTTTCCAACTATATGTCCCCATTTAAATGCATTGATTGGCCGAAAAAGGGGGGTCATTACTGAGATCATGGGGGTTACATAATTGAGAATAATGGGCAAGGAATATAAAATATATAGGATAATAAGGTGCTGACTATTCTGCTCTTTGGTCAGATTGCTGTCTCTTTGACACATTACCAGCTTCCATTCTCAAATTTTATTTTTAGATTCTCAATAATGGACAATAAGACTAGAGAACATCGCCTATATAGTATATATATTTGTTTAGGGGCCAGCTTAAGGACGACTCCGGGTGCGGGAGTTTCTCGCTGCATTGAAGACCTGTTGGTGACCCTCTGCTGTTGTCTGTTCTATGTTCGGGTTGTTGTCTCTTTGACACATTCCCCATTTCCATTCTCAGTTTCAGAGATTAAAGAAGACAGAAATGAAGGACCCCCCTTCCCAGACCCTCATTACTTATTATGAAAAACAAACACTTATCCAACATCTTCTTACATCCCTTCCCAGACCCTCATTACTTATTATGAAAAACAAACACTTATCCAACATCTTCTTACACCCCTTCCCAGACCCTCATTACTTATTATGAAAAACTAACACTTATACAACGTCTTCTTACATCCCTTCCCAGTCCCTCATTACTTATTATGAAAAACAAACACTTATCCAACATCTTCTTACACCCCTTCCCAGACCCTCATTACTTATTATGAAAAACTAACACTTATACAACATCTTCTTACACCCCTTCCCAGACCCTCATTACTTATTATGAAAAAACAAACACTCATACAACATCTTCTTACACCCCTCCCCAGACCCTCATTACTTATTATAAAAAACAAACACTCATACAACATCTTCTTACATCTATATGCACATAAATTATTTTATATTACAACATACAATATAATATTCACACATATTTCGATAGGGGTCAAGGAATACACATTTTGTCTGTTCTGAAGACTGTTCAATGAAACCTCGGACTCAACCAGTATAATGGATTCATAAGAAACAATAAGATGTGGTTTGAGTGCAGATGATACAACTTTACTTCCAAGTCAAACTTTGTAAAAAGTTAACAATTATAGGCTAAAGTAGGCTTTCAAGACGTAGCCTTGGCTCACACCGAACAACAAGCTATATTGAAGGCCCCTTAAATGACGTCAGCATTATCATGAATTCTTAAACGGTGTTATATATTTATAAACAAAAGAAATTTAATTTCGGTCATTTGTCATTTTTTTTTTTTTTTTTTTTTTTTTTTTTATCTAAATGAGTAAAGTAAACAAAATACCGAACTCCGAGGGCAATTGAAAACAGAAAGACTCTCAAATGGCAAAATCAAAACCTCAAACACACTAAACGAATGAATAGAATAGAATACCAAATTAGGGCCACAGGAGGGCATATAGCATACAGACAATATTCTTATAAACAATAACATATACAATACACAAACAATAAAAGATATGTAACAAGTGTTATAAAATAAATAACAACTGTCACACTCCTGACTTGGTACATAGAAAATGGTGAATTAAAACTGGCTTTAAAGCTAGCTTAACCTCTGACTAGTTTGGAGAAGCATTTATGTTTTATTCCAGTGAATACATTTAATTTGTAAAAGGGAGACAACCATTCAAACGGAATAGATACATTTCCCGCCATTTTTATGAACCGAAATGCGAGGAGAAGCAGTTCGCTACCTGACAATACTAATATTAATATATTTTCATCTCATCACAATTGATATCTGCATTGATTTTTATGTAAAACGTGAGTCGACATCCAAACGCCGCATTAGAAAACATCAAACGCAATTGACATTTCCCTATTTTTAATATTTGAATATATTAAAATGATTAATCTCTCATTAATAGAGCTTTATATCAATCAGTTTTCATTAATTATTGTTATTTATAAAGGCTCGTGAGTGATGGATGTCATATTAAATTGTAATGTATGATAAACATATTGCTAAAACCATTTGTAGTCCTGTCATGCGTGCTGAGATCATTACGTACAATTACACGGTGATGACAAAAATACAAAGATGTTCGGAACGTTTCTATTGCTATTGAAGATGACTGAAGTGATGCAATAAACCGTTGTAAATGATATTGCTGGTGACAGATATCGTTCTTTGATCACTATCTTGTATAAGCAAACTTTAAATCTAGATCAGCACTTTTCGTACATAAAACTGTGGAAATACGAAGGATAATAATGATGCTATCCAGTAACTCAAATTACTTTATCCTTATCCTTGTCCGAATTTCTCCCACGCGAGGCAATGCAGCCATTGTAGATCAGCGGAAGATAAGTTAACGACTGAATTATTCGGTTTAAGTATCCATTTTGATATATATGTTTGCAATGGATCCAATTGAGCTTACACTATGTTAGTTTGGACATAGATCAACATTCGTCTTTTAGAGTCAGCATGAATATATATATGGGGTAGTAAATATACTTGAAATGCAGTCGATGAAAAGTGTTTATTTCCTAGCACTTGGGCGATTCTGTTTGTACCCTAATGTAATCATCATCTCAGTTTTCAGTCATTAGCAACTGGCAGCGAAGATGAGTTTCCCCAGGCAACGTTAACCTTAGATGAATTTTGATATTCTTTGGGTTTTTTTTATACTTTTCGGACGTACTAAAAATACTTTGTTTTATAGCACTTACTTTTCAATCCAAATAGGATTAGGGAGCTACCATTTGATTTTTATGGGGGGGGGGGGGGGGGCTAGGATGAAATTTGAAAAAAATAGGCAGGACAGGAGTTTTGAGTAAAAAAAAAGGCAGGATGAGACACTTGCAAAAAAAAAAAGTCAGGATAAACTAAAAAAAAAAAAAAAGGCAGGACAGAACAGAGTGAAAAATAAAAAGGCAGGACAGAGATTACAGCTAAAAAAAAGGCAGGACAAAATTTTTCATCCTAGCCCCCCCCCATAAAAATCAAATGGTAGCTCCCTTAGCCTAACGTTGCTGTTTACTACACTATTTGTTTACATAATGCTCTAGAAATTTATTTATTGAGAAAAATAGAAAGAAATATTGCAACTCAAAGCAGGTGATAGGGTTAATGATAAGCTTCCTTTGTTTCAAAAAAAATTCTCTATAAACATACTCTCGACCAATCAGTCTTCAATTAAAGCCTCATAATTCTTAATATCTATCCTCTATTAAACCTAGAGATCCTCAATAAATGTCTCATAAATAATATTCATTCTGCTATTTGTTATTCGTACTTCAAATACAACATCTGCAATGTCGTAAAAATCTTTTGAAGTCTATTATTACGACACTGAAACGACCTATTAACGGTTGCAGCGCGCATGAAATATGTTTAGAAGAGTAATTTAGCGTAGTATGTGAGAACATGCGGGATTCCAGCGGGTTGTCGGACCTACGTTGTTCGATCGTATCACAAACCGTCTTCTAAATGAGTTGTTTGAATGTTTTGCACGTAAACAAATTAATTTAACATGTTTAACTTCTGATAGAAACATTTTTTTCCAGTTAATCAAAACAACCCTCTGAGTCTTTGAAGCGGTGAACTCACTTTTTTCTTTTGTCGTAGAAATTTTCTCATTTCGTGCTTGAAAACATCAAATGCTATCGCTCTTTCATCTAGAAAACTATGTTTTCTTGGTAAATTTGTGGAGATCCTAATGATTTTTCCGCCTGATAATATACAATAGGAAATCCTCCTTAACCTTGCCAATTAGACAGGTTTTATATAATGAAGAAAACACCTTTTCTAACACCTGCTAAATATTAACGTTCAAAACGAAAAATTCAACGTATTGTTAATTTATAAAGTTTATAAATCGGATATTTTGGGAAGATCCTTTTTGTTAACATTTATCCAGACGAAAACTTCTCACATGAATCAAAGTTTAACATTTGGCTGATGTTCCACATTTATCCGTCAAGAATAGTTTTATTAGAAAGTATCTAGTAGCTTTACCCTTAACAGAGGAGGGTACTACGACGATTTATTTTTTAATAAGCGTTTCATAGTAAACAATCCTAAACTTTTGAAATTTAAAATTTCGATGTATTGTTTTAATTTCATTTCTTAAAGCGTGCTGAAGAGACTTTAATATTTATAGTATTCAACGAAAGACAACTCCTGCATATTTCTTCATCTTTATTTCCCGTGAATGCGTCCTCAGCACAATCTTGATTTTCAATGTAACTGATAAGAAACAAAATTGTGGTTGGATATATATGTGGCTGCGTTCAGGGGACGATCAATTGAATTTCCTGTGAGTGGAAGAGATCACAGGGAAGTGTCTATGAATTTTTGTGTTTAACCGATGAACCATTTACTGCATGTCCAAGATGATGAAATTAAACTACAGAACGGATTATTTCGTCCCGAGTACAGATACACGGTTACAGACATCACCTATGAGACATAGGAAATTGACGATTCTTGTTCCAAAAGATGCAATCTGAATCACAATTACACCTTACCGGCAGAATATCAACTACCTCCACCAAAAACTTTAACCTGAAGTGACAAAAAACTTTAACCTTAAGCGAGAAATGTCATTTTTGATGTATAGTAAACTCTAATTAGGCATTAAAATTAAAATGATCCTAACTACATGTAGCATAGACAACATATGTATTAAGTTTCAAGTTGATTGGACTTCAATTTCACCAAAAACTAACTTGACCAAAAACTTGGACACGGAGCGGGACAAACGGACGGACGATCGAACGAACGGAAGCACACACCGAAAAACATAGTGCCCCTAGGTCGGACATGAAAACATTACATTTATTAAGTGTTTATAAAAAGTTTATTCTCAGATTCTACCAGGGTTAATATAACATGGTACGGAGAATGTATCTGGACTCACTAACGTTTTAATGGCTGCCGCAGTAGCTGCTATTCCAGCAAGAGTACCAACAAATATAATCTCATAATACTCTCTCCCAAAGGGGAATAACTCTGAAAAACAATAAATGATAAGCTACATTTTTAGTTTTATGTTTCCTCAGGGTCTCTTAAAAATACAGTCATTTTATCCATTTATTTGATTACTTTTAAGAATTTGTGTTAAAACTGCAAATGTTGTCCTTCAAAAAGTAACGGAAACAAGTGTGCTAATTTTATATTTTTTTAAACCGTTAATTCCATACCACAAGAATGTTTAAATCGTTAATCCCATACCACAATAATGTTTAGAGACTTGCTGGTTTTGAAGAATTAGTTTGGTACTTCTGAAAGTAGATGTTGGTAACGATGTCGTCGCTGTATGGGCGAAATTGATGAGTAAATACACAATATATATAATTAACTGATGGCTAAATGTGTACTTCAAAACGCTGTTTAATTAGTCCTGCTGAATGCATGTTTTATATAACTCAAATAATTTTGCGCCCTCTAGCGGCCTAAAGCCTATCTATTAATGTAGCAATCGGAGATTAGATGGAGATCGGCGGAATATAACGACTGACATTATTCGGGCTATTGTAGCAATCGGAGATTAGACGGAGATCGGCGGAATATAACGACTGACTAATGTCGTCGCTGTATGGGCGAAATTGATGAGTAAATACACAATATATATAATTAACTGATGCCTAAATGTGTACTTCAAAACGCTGTTTAATTAGTCCTGCTGAATGCATGTTTTATATAACTCAAATAATTTTGCGCCCTCTAGCGGCCTAAAGCCTATCTATTAATGTAGCAATCGGAGATTAGATGGAGATCGGCGGAATATAACGACTGACATTATTCGGGCTATTGTAGCAATCGGAGATTAGACGGAGATCGGCGGAATATAACGACTGACATTATTCGGGTTAGTTTTATATGTCTTTTCAAGTCAAAAACTTCATCAGTGTTTTCTCCTGTCAAATATTACGCCAGTCATTTGTTATTTGGAGAGTTTTTTGGTATTGATGGAAGATATTTTTAATTTTTTTTTTGGTGTTTTTCTTTTTTTTTGTGGTTTTTTTTTCAATTTTCAGTGTTATTTATTGCAATTTTTCATATTATATAGACCGTGCCATGTAAATTGTTGAAACTTGTTTTTTTTTTAGCTATAAAATTCTTTTGGTTGATCATTTGTTGGGTTCAATACCTTTGACATCAACTCATAGTAGTTAAGTAATGTGGCCTATCTCAACTACTTTAAATAACTTAACTTACATTTCCTCAATTAGTTCTCTGTCTGGTTCCTCATATGAATGTGGAGGAGCACCATTGACCTCTTTTATGTCATGTTTTGTGGTATTCAGATCTTTTATTAATGGAGTCTTTTTCGGTTTTTCTGTATAATTTTGCTCAGAGAGATCGCCTTCGTCTGTTGATTCAGCATTTTGATAAGAAATTCCGTATTTTTTGTGACTAGTTTGATTGTTTGATCCTTTAGCTAACTTGAGATAGAACACACACGGAAGGATATAGGATAAAAGTGTAGTTGTCGAACCTCCAATCAGAGATAAAATTGCGCCAAAGTGAGGAACACTTTCAGCAACAAATATAACAACTATTACAATTGCTGATCTCGCAATACAGCGTTTCCATGTAAAAGCTGCAAGCAAAATAACATTATAAAAATAAAATTCAGCAATATATGGAAATAAATTCAATAAAAAGTAATAAATCTGTTACAAAACGTTTGAATTCTAAGATTTGTAACCTTGACTTCTGTATTAAAAACTAAGACTGATTGTATTAGATCACAATGTTAAATATAGTACGCTGTCTCTGTAACGTATACTGTAAACCAACGTATATTCGCGGAATTTTATTTCTAAGCAATTCCCGGCGATTTACTTCGCGATTTTTAAATTTTCATGACGTTTTTATACAAGGGAATATTAAAGTTACCAATTTGCGATGATTCATATTCGCGTTATTTTCAAAGTCGCTCACTACAATAAGTTGGTTTATCCTGCGGTTAGCCAACTATTACTCAAATAAAGTCTCCTGTTACCTTACTTCCATGTTGAGGAAGCGGTAATATGAATATTCTATTTCCAAACCAGTTCATTTCGGAGTCCTCTTCGCGGTCCGCGTTTCAACTAAGTCGATTTCTTTGAGAATTTGAGACAATGATTTAGATTTTATTAACTGAATTTGAATGTGTTAGGAGTAATTTAAGGATAAACACAATATATGTACATGTATGTTGTCGGAAAATATCAAAAAAATATTTGTATTAGCTTCGAAACAAGAGGAAAACTCGACAGAGCCTCGCTTATCGTCCAGTTTCTAACGCTCATACACATATATTTTCCGACAACATACATCAATTGTATATTTACAGCATATTTTCATTCATACCGTTTCTCGAGTTACAATCATTATTTATGTATATTTTAATTTGTAAAGATAGACTGCATATGGACCTGTTTATTATTTCTATTCGTTTCACTGATTTATTCATACACATAACGTTGTCATAACCATAATTGTCAAAAAAAAAATAATTCTTGTTCAGAAGTCTTGAGTTATAACAACCTAATCATTCGGGTTTTCTATGATCAAGTGCTTCTCAGCATGTAACAAAACATATATTGAAGTTTTTTGTGTTTAGTTTTGTGAAAGATGTTTCCGTTATCTAAAGGAGTAGGTCCGATAAGGGCCGATTTTGACCTAAAATTTCAGGTTCATCTGACCATGGAAGTAATAGTATTACTTCCATGATCTGACGAAAAATTTTGACACTTTTTAAACACTTAAGTCTCTATTTCAGTTGATTCAGTTAGTTTATGTGAAATATTTTAACTGATTTTATCATTAAAAACGCTCAGATTCAAGCTTAAATATGAAAATCTATCAAATATACAACAAAATGTCACTTAAAAAATTCAGAAGTTTTTGTCAAAACAGTGGCCGCATCCGTGTTTATCTTTAAACTTTATGTATGTTATGTATTATCATCAATACAACTTACATTTCAATATTAAGAATGAACACAAATGCGGCCACTTTCATTTAATACGGAAACCGTCTAAAATTTAACTAAAATGCTAAAATTGTGAAGATTTCAATAATTTAGCATGACTTAATGATGCTAGTACCCGATATATTTGCATTGTATTATCAAAAACATCCCATATTTATGTAGCAGAAGCATTCTACTTTCTTATAAATAACTAAAAGTTTACATTTTAACAATTTTGTAAAACTGCTATATTATGGGGCCAATAAGGGGTCTTTCTGGACCTACTCCATATTTCACTTTCTATAGTATGACGAACCTTACCTTTAGGAACACCTACTTTAGCCTCTAGTCCCTGACAGACAGGGTTGATGAGTATTAAGTATCCAAATATTAAATGTAGAGTCATTAAAATATCTATGATGTAGGTTATAGGTCCTGATGTCATGTTCTTTACAATGTTTGGATTCAGATTTCGTCCATAGACGAAGTAACCGGAAGTTGTGGTCGGGAGATACATCAACATGACAACTGTAACGATAAAGACTATTTGTGTATATTTGCTGTTGAAAATCTTAATATTTTGATTCTACTCAATTTGTCGATTTTGCATGTTGAAAGAAAGAGATTTCATGTTGTTAAGATTTCCAAAAATAAATGAAAATTTTGAAATTCTTGTTGTTGTGTGGTTATTGTTTTGTCTTGTAAGTGTGGATTTGTTTTTTGTATGTGTGGATTTGTTTGTTTTTTTAAGGTTTGTATGTATTTTGTATGTTATCATTTTGTCAGCTTCTCATTTGTTGTGTGTGGTCTTCGCTTCTTGTTCACATTTTTAGTGTGCTTATGTGCTTTATTTTTGTTTTGTTGTATTATGCGTTCTATCATTATATGTGTTGTCTCTTTCCAATTGGGGTTCTCCGTATCTTTTTTCCAAACAAAAAATTAAAAGACGGCTGACCATTTTAAGTACTCACTAATATATCCTATCAATATTGCCCATTTAAAATCTGTCTTTTTCTTCATGTCAGCTATAAATGTCGGGAAAGCGGGATGACCACTAACCGAAAACACCAAGGTCCCAAAAGCTGCAGAGAACTTCATAAAATCAGTTGACGAATGTGTTACTGGTGGTGCAGATTCATTATCGTGTAAAACCTGAATCAGAATCAGGATGCAGGCTATTCCTGTTGACATTGTGGCACCAACACCAATAGGCCTTCAAATACAAATCAAAGTTAAAACGGTTTAAGGAGGTAGACCTAGATTAAGGGAAATAACTCTTAAAATCATCAGTACGTTTGTGTCAACTATTTTTTAAGAATATATTCTAAGCTTCTAGGGTACATAGATTATTTTCAATCTGTTTCAGGTAAATGCTTAAAATACATTGATGAACTTGACTTTTACAAACGCTTAACTTATTTAAAGAGTTATCTCCCTGAACCAAGGTCTACCCCCTTAAATATACATAATCATGAAGCATGTTGAATATTACAATTTCATACATTAAGAGCGCTCTGGATATGAGGTCGGGAGCATAACAATTTTAATTTCGTGAAGCGGATCGAGTGTGGAATTTTTATGTTAAAAAAAAAAGTGTATCTGATTTTATGAAATTGTTCCTTTAATAATTAAAAATCATTGCTGTAAACCTTTGGATTATGTTTCAAATATTTTTTGAATTATTTATTAATCATGTCTCATAGACGTGTATCCAACATCGTCTGCGTACCCATAATAAGCGTATAAGAAAAGAAAAGAAATAACAAAATCTTAATGCATGATAGTTAAATTTCAACTTTTGATACATTTGTTTTATAAGTGTGATTTTAAAGATGGTCATGTATTAGTTCAAAATATATAAAATTAGGAACCAAAATAGCTGTTAACGAGTTCAATAATAAATAATGTATGCGAACACTAAAAGTTGGAAGAGGGGAAAAAAAGGTTAAACCAATAACAAACAAACACGGAAGGATCTGAACTGCGATGACAGATTATATAAATATTTGGATTGACAAATTGAGTCGTTCAGATACTCCCCTAGTATATACGTACCAAAAGTCTGCAGGAGTACCAAGACATGTGATTGGTGTAAGTATAGCGCCAAGTATCAACAACCAATAGCAGAACGAGATATCTTTAGTAACATCGGACATGAGATCTTCGATATTCTCGGATGCCAATATCAAATAAACAGTAGATGCACCAAACAGGGTGAAGTTAATGGAAAATGTCACCAAATGTCTGAAATCAAAATTATTGTGAGCACATTTTATATTGAAACAATTTAGTCTCTAATTTGTATGTTGATGATGACAGACGATTTTTTTTTATTTGTACATACATTTGTAATAATAACCTAGATAAGAGTCAAAACGTCCGTGAGTCGGCGACCTATTTAACACTTCGATAAGCTTTGAAATAAATTATAAATGCTTACCGCTCTTAACATTGGTTGCAAAAGTAGTTTCGGTACCATATGGTGTATTGAAACATTAAGCAGGGGAAATAATTCTAACGGACCGATCACTTACAAGTATTTATACATAGATAATATCTATAATTGAAATAACTGCTCACCGTCCATGTTTTCCATAAGCTTTTTCTCCGATGACAGGATAAGGGTCAGGAACATGATTCCGGTATTCAGGGAACCTGTCTTGAATTATTATCCAGCTTTTCGCAATAATTGTTCCCGTGTATGATGATGTTAAAGTAAATACTACAAGGAGCGGGATTCCAATCCAACCTAAAACCAAAGAGTTCATTAGATATTGATAAAATAAAAATGTTCAGTTTTCGTAAATGAGACATCAAACCGATAACACAAAACAACAACAACAACAACACGACTGTAACGATAACATGTACAGGTCAATGGTAATTAGGTGTCATGCCATGCAGTGCTTAAATTCGTATGTGCTTTTTATGTTTTGGCTATTGACTCATTGTCGCACACAAAACACAATCTTTTATCTACACGTATACATTTGTTTGATATATTTAAACTTCTACAATGCGTACTTTTTAGTCTGGTCTTTTGTAATTATATAACTGTCTTCTTTTCTGATAGGCAATTAATAGGGAAATTATGTACTAGTGTGGATCTAGCCGTCGATAGCAGCCGGCGTTAATATTCATGAGGCCAGCCTTCAATAATATTCATGAGCTGTCAATAATATTCATGAGATGACTTGCGTTCGAAGAAGTGTTGTTAGAAACTATGAACGATAATTATAATTAAATAACGTTCCTATTTATATTTGATATTACTTCAAATAGGCATGTCAATGGGTGTCTTCTTCGAGGTCCGCGTTTATTGAATCAACTTTGGGTCTTCTTCAAGGTCTGCGTCTTTAAACAACATTGTAAATGTAATAAAAACAATGTAAATGCCTCCATAAATATAAAACAAAGAAATGGTCTTTTAACATTCTGTGATTAGAGAAATAATGTAAACTAAAGCAATCACAAGTTTTAAAAAAATATAATTAAATATAGAAATAAAACGGGACATTACAACAAACAAATAAAGTAAAGAACAGTTCTTATTAAAATTTTGTGATAATTAAATCAATGTAAGCTACAATAAATTTAAAAAATTGATTAAATATAGAAATTTAGGAATGACAGAGAATTGATGGTCATTTGTTCGTTGTCTACAAATATAGTCCAATCATGAAACTAAAACATACAATATTACGACAGTAATTTCTATTTAAACATATCAGAAAAATAGAAACATAGTTAATTGCAGAAATAAAAATAACAGAAAAATAACAACTGTCAATTACTATTTCAATGACATATGATTCTTCAAAATTATGGAGACCAATCTGAGTCATTATTAACAATTCATAGTATTGCCTCTAAAATGGCCCATAGCACTTATGCCCTAGACCCGTACGATTTAGTCAGGAGAGAATAAGGGGGTACCCTGGTATATCACAAATTCGAAAATGAACTATTGCCGGCTGGCCAAACGAAGAGATTCTCCACGTGGGCAATGGTATCAGACGAAGAGGTACTTATTGCCTTTAAAATGGCCCATAGCACTTATACCCTAGACTCGTACGAGTTTGTCAGTAGAGGGTTCAAAGGGGGGATATGGTATCCGGTTTACAACGAATTCTTACTGAACTATTGCCGGCTGGCCAAACTAAGAGATTCTCCACATTGACCATCATACCAGAGGTAGAGGTTGGTATTGCCTCTAACATGGCCCATAGCACTTATGCCCTAGACCCGTACGAGTTAGTCAGGAGAGGATAAGGGGTACCCTGGTATATCACAAATTCTAACATGAACTATTGCCGGCTGGCCAAACGAAGAGATTCTCCACACGGGCAATGGTACCAGACGAAGAGGTACTTATTGCCTTTAAAATGGCCTATAGCACTTGTACCCTAGACCCGTACGAGTTTGTCAGTAGAGGGTTCAAAGGGGGGATATGGTATCCAGTTTACAACGAATTCTTACTGAACTATTGCCGGCTGACAAAACTAAGAGATTCTCCACATTGACCATCATACCAGAGGTAGAGGTTGGTATTGCCTCTAACATGGCCCATAGCACTTATGCCCTAGACCCGTACGAGTTAGTCAGGAGAGGAAAAGGGGTACCCTGGTATATCACAAATTCTAAAATGAACTATTGCCGGCTGGCCAAACGAAGAGATTCTCCACGTGGGCAATGGTACCAGACGAAGAGGTACTTATTGCCTTTAAAATGGCCTATAGCACTTGTACCCTAGACCCGTACGAGTTTGTCAGTAGAGGGTTAAAAGGGGGGATATAGTATCCGGTTTACAACGAATTATTACTGAACTATTGCCGGCTGGCCAAACTAAGAGATTCTCCACATCGACCATCATACCAGAGGTAGAGGTTGGTATTGCCTCTAAAATGGCCCATAGCACTTATGCCCTAGACCCGTACGTTTGGCCAGCCGGCAATAGTTCATTTTCGAATGTGTGATATACCAGGGTACCCCCCCCCCCTCCTTTTCTGACTAACTCGTACGGGTCTAGGGCATAAGTGATATGGGCCATTTTAGAGGCAATAATATGGACTGAATTAAAGATTAAAGACTCTTATTGATCTCCGTAATTTTGAAGAATTATGTCATTGAAATAGTAATTGACAGTTTCTATTTTTCTGTTTATTATATGTCTTCAATTAACTATGTTTCTTGTTTTTCTGATCTTTTTAATTGTGTGATACTATCATATGTATTGTATATTTTAGTTTTAGAATTGGACTATATTTGTAGACAACGAACAGATTATGGAATGCCCATATGACAATTAATTCCATTTAATTACCCTCTATTTAATCATCTTGTTTCAATTACTAAAGTTTACATTGATTCAATAATAACAACATTTTAATGATCATAATTGTTTTGTGTTGTGTGAGGCAATGCAATTAAACTTTTCATTTACTTTCATTTTAAATGACGCGGACCTTACAGAAGACACCTATTGGCTTAATATTTCTTAATTACTTTATATTGCTATAAATAGCATAACCATAATGGATATTGACAGCAAAATTTATTTTATTGTCACAATCTAATAACTACCCAAAACATTTCATCGAACGCGGTTTTGATCTCATGAATATTATTGACGGCTAGCCTCATGAATATTAACGCCGGCTAGATCCACACTAGTAAATTATGTAGCATAAAAAAAGTTCAACCCTTATACTTTACAGCAACTATAAAATATACATGCCCCACGCCAGGAACCATTTAAATAGTGCATATTACACTTATTTTATGTATTTTTAGCCAAAAAAAAGTCCCAAATTTTTTTACGATACCACTTTTTCTGCACCAGATGCGCATTTTGACAAGATACCCCATATCCGTATTTAACATACCTGTATCTTCTACAGCTTTAGGAAGAGCAAGAACACCACCTCCTGCTATTTCACCTATTATAAAAACAGCTGTTGTCCAAATAGTAAGTCCATGATGACTCGCCTGAAATTAAAAAAACACTGATGAAACTATAAACAAAATATATGTATGTGGGTAAGCATCAAAAAGTTATTGGTTTCAAATCCAAAATTACAATACCGTAATCAAAAGATATATACTTCATACTACATACGACAATTTACAAACTGGGCAAAACCAAACAAACAAATGAAACTTTCCACATAGTAATAATACAAGTATGCAATTGAAGTAAAAATAAAGAGGTGTGGTTTGATTGTCAATGAGACAACTATCCACCAAAGTTCAAATGAATTGGATTCAAGCAATTATAAATGGTCTTTAATAATGATAAACTGCCATACCGTATGTAGTCGGCTGTAAAAGACCCCGACATGAAAAATATGAAACAATTCAATTGAGAAACTAATAATTTGATTTTTAAAGAAAAACACGTAAAACCAATATGACAGGCATGAATCAACGTTAACCACTGAAATACAGGCTCATGACTGGGGTCAGGCACTTAAAGAATATGGAGGGGTTAAACATGGTTATGCTCGCCCAATCCTTCCCCTTTTACTCCTGTGGCTCTGCAAATGATTTTAAAGCATACAAATAAAAGGGGTCATCGTTTCAATTCATCATTGATATTATTAAATGTCATTTTAAAAGGGTTAAAAAGTCGGTTATTTTTTTTATTTTTTGGCAATTTCATGGAACTCTTAGCTTGTTTTCAGTACCTGCTATAACTCTTTGACATAGTTTTACATGTATGAATTATATATCTTCATTTTGTTCGTTCTAAATACGGTCACTTTTGTTTATCTGTTAAACCGTTTTTAACTGATCTAAGTGATTTCCTTTTTTGTATATATTTTTGTATTAATCTTTCTTCTTGCCATTTCTCAATGTTTTTGTTGTTTTGAAAATTTGGCGTTCGTTACATATCTTTGATAATACCCGTTTAAATTACGAGCAACTTCTTAAGACCTTGTGAAAATATAGCTTGGCATATCTTATAATAGTCACCGTTTTGCTCAATATATGTGCTGTCGGGTTGCTTTCTCATTTAGGTTTACATCAAAACTCCTTTGAATTGTACGGAAGCCGATAAGGGCCATTCAAAAAAATTACGACATAGCATGTCGTAATTTCGACATAACATGTCGTTATTTCGACATAACATGTCGTTATTACGACATCGCGATGTCGTTATTTCGACATAACATGTCGTTATAACGACATCGCTACATAACATGTCGTAATAACGACATCACTATGTCGTAATAACGACATCGCCATCTATAATACTAAAATTACGAGGTCCAATTTGTTAGCCGTCATCACGTAAAAACGACGAATCACAGAATTCAACTTTATATATAACTAATATAGTACCAAGGTGTAGATTAAAAATTACACCACTCCAGGCCCTTTTGTTTTCCACGTAATTAATATTGCCAATAATTAAGAAGTTCCGGGTCGAGTCCGCTACCGATACCAATAGTATATTCACCTGTTACCCATTACCTTATCTGTACGTTCCGCATCTGACAGGCGCACCACCAAACGTTGTATTCAGGATTAATATGCTATATACACGGGTCATAACCACAGGGTTGACACTACTAAATTGTCAAATTGTTACCTATTGTAGTATTTTAATCAGTAAGACTTTCTAAGATAACAATACGAATACTAAAAATCTGGACTAAAAATAAGGCGTATAGGTACAGTTTTCAATTTGTTAGTGGGCATGACATAAAACAGCGAATCAAAGAATTCAACTTTATTTATAACTTATATAGGACAATGCTGTTGATTAAAACATACTCCATTCCAGGACCTTTTGTTTTCCAAATAATTAATATTATTGTTTCAGTTCGACGGGTTCAAACAGAAAGACTTGAAAGCAGAGAAAAACTGTGTATCTTATAATCGGCATGACTTTATCAGATGACAATACTAATACTAAAATAAGGCTTGCGCATAGTTATATACTTTAATTCAGTCACGGACCCGTGATATCACGGGTGTGTTCTAGTATATATATAAAAGTATATGTATTATGATTGCCAAGACACTAAATGACACAGAAATTAACAGCTATAGGTCATCATAATGCCCCCAATAATTAGAAAAGCCCCCGCATAGTCAGCTATAAAAGAGGGATGAAAGATACCAGAAGGAGAGTCCCCGAAATGCTGTGTGGCAGACAGTGTTATTTATAAATTAATTTAGCTCCCTTGGTAAAACTCCAAATTTCATATTTAATGTATTTCATTGTTAAATAATTTACATGAAGCTTAATAAGTATATATTTGTTAATTGCATAGCTTTTGCTATTTGAATCCATTGGTTAAAGATATTTATTTATATTGTAAAATTTAATATTTGCATCGTCGCAAAATCTTTGATTACCTTCTTTGGTTTCCTTCTGTGAGAAACTTATATATTTTATAGAACCCATTAACACTGTGTCTAAACCACATCGGCAAAATTTGCTCGGACTCGATGCTATCTAACATCCGGCACAATGACGGAACACCAATAGACAAAAGAAAGGTAGGTTTCTCCTTATTTTTTAATTTCTTTTATGATATCGAAGAATATATATACATATACAACTATTTTCTATTGTGAGATGCAATATTTTCTACAACCGTTCTCTATTAACGGAGAAATAAGTCAAAATGTATGTCAAAATGACGAATTGAGTGAACCTTGCCTCGAAATTGTTTAATTTCTCGTTAAATTGTTCACATTGTACGAAAAGAAAGGTACGGGAAGATAGATATTGACACGGAGATTGCAAATTTAGTTATTATGAGCATCTCAATAATTTTATCTCTGTGTATGGAACGAAAGAAAAGGTTCATGTCAAATTAAAATAAACCGGTTTCGTCAATGTTGTTACTACACAATCACCCGGTTTCGTCTATATATATCACCCGGTTTTTTTTCGTTTTTTTTTAACAAACAATTTATGAAAAGCAACTTTGGCACGGATCTGAACAGTGTCTTTCGAGAATTTAAATATATATTTATTGTAAGGTAAACTTGACGTGTTAAAATCTAATTTAAACAGGCACTTTTGGACATAGTTAATTATGATAATACACATTTTCCTAAAGAAAGGCGTATCCCTTATTTCACTTAACTTCAAACTAATTTTAAATGGAATATAAATAATCAATAGCAAACACTGGTATCTAATTATTTTGTAACATTATTATATTTTCTTTGTTTATAATAGTAGAATGGAAAGATAAAAAATAAAAGTATGTGTTTTGATTGTGCCATAATTTTAATTTACTATACTATATTATATACACTATGCATTCAATCATTGACGAACAGTCCCAAACCGACTATAGTCTATACTGTTCTGCACAAGTTTATCATGCATGCAGTCCTGCCATATACTGTGTTCCTTGCGCACTAAATCAAGTTTTCACACTTAAGCATCCATAACATAGCAGTGAGATTTGTAACTTTCTACCCGTTTCTGGTAAGCACATTTATTTTCCTAGGCATGTTTTTCACATTATATTTACAGTTCAAATTCATTTTTTTTACAGTTCAAATTCATCTTTTTTACAGTTCGAATTCAATTGAAACTTCAAGATAACTTTCGAAAACAATACATGTATCTGACAGTTTTGTATTTTCAATGTGAATAAAAGTTGGTTTGCAAAACATCACCGTCATTTATATCTAGGTCTTATTTAAAAGAAGTGACGGTAACCACTTATCCCATATACATTGACAATGATACAACTTTCTTTTAGACACAAAAATGATGTTGAATTAATCAAGTTTAGGTCACCGTATGCCTTAAACAAGGAGAAAAACACACAAACCGCATGAAAGCAAGCTATAACAGGGTCCTAAATTATAAATGTAAAACAATTCAAACAAGAAAACTACCTGCCTATTTTATGTTCAAAACGCATATGGTATAAAGCAATCAAAGACAACCATGGAATTACAAGCCTGTGACTCGGGAAATGGACTGAGTCAAAGTGTTGTCGCTGACACAAACAGTACAACAAAAGTACAAATAATAAAAAATGATAAATAAACCTTAACTCGTCCTTTGACAGAGCCTGTATAGTAAATTCGCGATTTGTGCCAAAACTTGTATCATAGTTAAAATTATCCATTAAATATGATAAATATACATGTATTCGCAGTTTACTATGAAATCCACTATCACTGAACTAGTATACATATTTATTAAGGGACCAGCTAAAGGACACCACCGGATGCAGGAGTTTCTCGCTTCATTGAAGACCCATTGAGGCCTTCGGCTGTTTTCTGCTCTATGGTCGGGTTGTTGTCGCTTGGAATTTGTATGAACTTTTCATGTTTAAATCCCCCCTTTTTTGTTTTTCTTTTACCATATATGTTTTCTTATATAACTAAGAAGTGTATAAAGTTTGATGCAGTTATAATACTTCGTTTTTGAGATATGGCGCGACATGTTAAAAAAAACCACATTCCTGTTTCACTTACATTTTCTGTAACTCAAAAAGATTTAATTTGATTTTCACTAAAAGGTTTACAGATCGTTTGGCCATTATAAGAAATAACTATGTTAAATTTTAAGAAAATGAGATAAGCTGTCCTGAAGTTACGGTGCGACATGTTTATAGTGGACAGACGGCTAGATAGACGGACGGACGGACAGAATGACTGATAGACGGAGGAACGGACGGATGGAAGGAGGGGATGTATACAACAATACGGCCTGTCAAAATTGGGATGGGCGTGTAAAAACGCAAATAAATGAGAAAAAAAATCGTAATTAAGGTCAATAAGTTTTATTAGGATATCGGCCAAGTCGATTTATTTGTATATTTGTCTGCCTTATCATTTTCCTATATAACTTTTACATATATTTGAAAAAAAATGTATAGAAATCGATAAAAAGAACTTGATATTCGGCATTTATTATGAGAAACATAATCCAACTGACATAATCCGATTGCCCGGGTGTCCCTGTTTTCTCATTTCTTAAAATATTTTAATTCGGTATACACTTTATAAGATAAGTGGCGAATCTAGATGACGTATATGTTGCACGCCCCGACCCCACCTTTGGTTGCCAAAACTTTATTGATTCCTGTATTTAAAGATTTTGTAAAGCAAAAAATAATCAAAATATTGTTCGACTCGCTACGCTCGGCGGTATGTAAAAGTTGTTCGAAATACGCCCACTTTGAAATAAACTGAATCCGTCTGTCCGTATATATTGTCAAAATATCAGTGTACGATCATCATAACACAATGGCGACAGTGCAGACTGTGCGAGAAAATCACATATCAATTGTGTGTTTCGATTTTTAAGACCGTAAACTTTAATTTCAAGTTTAAAAATGTTCAACATATTTTCCCATAACTCATATAGAAAAAGCATATTTAGAGAGCTTTAATCTCAATATGCTGTTAAAAAATTTCGGAATGCAAAGTAAAATTAAAATATTTGTGTTCTATAAGAGTATGAATTTGCGTATTATTTATTTGAATCTGAGACTCATATAAATAATAAGCCGCTGTCCGGTGAACGAACTTGTTTTCGAACGACCCACAAAAC
The DNA here is from genome assembly GCA_037788925.1 of Mytilus galloprovincialis. NCBI lineage: Eukaryota > Metazoa > Mollusca > Bivalvia > Mytilida > Mytilidae > Mytilus > Mytilus galloprovincialis. Next base: position 2,460,045 of record CM075340.1, on the reverse strand, counting down.
TCCTTTTGAACGCTGAAGTTAAATAATCTATTATAATGTAATGCGATTATGATTTTTTTTATTTGACCAAACCGGGTTATGCATTTTGAAATCTATGACGAAACCGGGATGTATACATTGACGAAACCGGCCAGTTCGATTTTGACATGACCCATTTCTTTCGTTCCATACACAAAGTTACAATTATTGAGATGCTCATAATAACTAAATTTGCAATCTCCGTGTCAATATCTATCTTCCCGTACCTTTCTTTCCGTACAATGTGAACAATTCAACGAGAAATTAAACAATTTCGAGGCAAGGTTCACTCAATTCGTCATTTTGACATGCATTTTGACTTATTTCTCCGTTAATAGAGAACGGTTGTAGAAAATATTGCATCTCACAATAGAAAATAGTTGTATATGTATATTTATTCTTCGATATCATAAAAAGAATAAAAAAATAAGAAGAAACCTACCTTTCTTTTGTCTATTGGTGTTCCGTCATTGTTCCGGATGTTAGATAGCATCGAGTCCGAGCAAATTTTGCCGGTGTGGTTTAGACACAGTGATTAAAGCGCATTCAACTACCGACGTATCGTGAAAGGTTACATAGCCAGTCAAAGACACTTCAGTTTATTGAAAGAATAACATGTGGAACTATATGTGGACTGACATTCAGTCCTACCAAGGCAAACTAAGCTTTCCACATCCCAATCAATAAGCGCAAACTACATGGCTTCTTGTAATAAGGGTGAATTGAAGTATTGATTGCTCTATTTCTACTTTCAAACGTTGGGCACGATGTTCCTACAACACCACATTACACTTAAAATGCGGCGTCGAAGAGGGTTTTCGACTTCGATTAATTTTTGTAAGTTTTATTCGGTTTTTTATATGTTGGTTGATTCTGGTTCTGTTCGTTTTGTTATGTCATTTTATCATAAGTTACCTAAAGTTGTGGAAATGATTCGATTTAATAATGTTTATCCTTTAAGTTATTTCAACAAAAAATGCAGAACTGTCGCAAGTAATGTAGGAAGGAAAGATGGGAGGAAGTACATGTAAAGGGTTTCTATATCTTAATTCAACTCCAATTCAAATATATCTGACACTGCAAGTAAATCGGACATTTTTACCCTTGGTTAAATTTGAATAGAATTGTGTTTTCCCTGGCACACAAGTTGTCGAAATACACCCCTTCAATTACTTGAACCTTGACTTGAGAATTATTTCCCAAGTCATCTATAGTGTTCAACTTCTGATATATATTTTAAAATATAGTAATCTACTCCTGGATCGTCCGCGAAAACGGCTAATATAATCCCGGGTTTTTATTAATTCGATGAAACAGTTTTCGTCGCTGTTTGGGATTCGTCTTTCAATTACCTCCATTTCATGCACAAGTTTATATTGACGAAAAGTTCAGGCTTCGATAGTACAGGAATTAATTTCATCACGACAGTTATAACCTGAACAGGACAAATCGCGAATAAAAACATTCCGTGAACTGGTATTAAGTCTTTTATTATTGGTGATGGACATTACTGAAGTGGCGACTTTAAATTGTCTATTTTAGAGTACTTCCGCAACATAAATTTCAATTCGCATTTTACATTTAGAGGACTGTCTTGGTGTCTCCAATTTGTTTTTGCAAAAAGTGGACGAAGATCATGTGATTTTTCCCCATTTCCCCATTCTATTAAATAAATCGTTAAAAGCTATAAACGATTAATAAAAATTGCAAAATTTAACCTGTGTCGAACCTATGTCCCCGGGCGGAGTCTATAGCAACATGCACTATTCTTTTTTTCTGCAGCAATCATCAACCTCTTTTTCCAAATTTCATAACACGATTTATCATGAACATTTAATTGAAACTTTAGCACATGTAACGTCGGAAATTAGCGTCTTTCGGATTTTAGACGTTTTCAGACGTTTGGACAAATTGGCTACCGTTTTGTAATGTGTGGAATCATTTTATTCCTTAAAGACCCAAATATGTAGTTAATAAGAAAAGAATCTTGGCATTTTTTACTCTTCGTGTATCTAACTTTTGTTTTGATCAATTATAAAAAATACGCGTTAACTGCTTTGAAAATGAAATATCAACTTGGACAAAATGGCTACCGTTAGAAAAACGACTGTGAAGAGAAGATTTTATTGAATCAGCAATATTTGAACTCAAGAACAATGAGGCAAATATTTGTACTTTTGTTAGATATTATTAGTGTCTTACTCTTTTTATTCATTTTCTGCTATATCTACTTATAAAATTCACTTTCAGTCGTTGAGTTAACGAAAAACGTCGTTGGACATTTTTCTTATTCCAGCTTAATATTCAGCCACCGAGTCAAATGAAATTTGGCTAAATAACGGCTTTAATGCCACAAAGAACCGACACATGTCGCTGTTCCTGCCAAGAATCAAAAAGATCAGAGAATAAGAAAAAGTATCACCTTACATAAGAGTTAAAACAGTTTTTCATAAATGTAACGTTGGACATCCGTTTTTTCACATAGCTTTGTTATTTTAATCCTCAAATAAACTAGGTATTACTTACTAAATGATGAAGAGCTGTAAAACATAATTTAAAACATATATTGATTTTGTTTTAATATTGGTTCGTGTTTTCTAACATTTTTATTTTGTTTTGCGGATGAAATTTTGAAGATTCTGTTTTAAATCCTAGGGCTTGTAGGAACGTCGTGCCCACCGTTTGAAAGTAGATATAGAACAATCAATACTTCAGTTCACCCTTATTACAAGAAGCCATGTAGTTTGCGCTTATTTACAGGGAGGTGGACAGCTTGGCTTGCCTTGGTAGGACTGAAACAAATAGACGTTTTTATTGACCTTGACAGGCTATATAACCCTTTCACGGTCGGAACTATGTTTAACATCATATATATATATGGTGGTGTTTAACGACCTTGACTGGCTATACAGCCCTCGCACGGTCGGCTCGGTACCCGAAGGCGTTTGGTGAGCTTTATCATATTTTGATGCCATGGGTCAGGAACAAGTAGTGGAGGTCGCAATATGTAGGCCGCCATCTTGGTTTTGGTGAGTTGTTTTTGGTTTGTTGACTATTTTGATGTTGGTTTACTTCACAACGGCTGCTTTCAGGGCCAGTTTGGTCAGCTTGGCAGCCCGCTAGCCTCGATGATGGAGTACTGGTAGATGATCTCGGACGTAGTTCGAAAGATGACAGGAAGCATTATAAGGACCAAAGCCGTGAGGCAGTGAAATGAAGGTCGTATCACCCAACAGCCTAGGATACAGCCCTCGGACGTTAATCGGCATAACACTCCCCATGATACAATGGTTTTGGAGTGCATGTTAACGCGGGTACGCCAACTACTACGTCTATCTGTACGGCATGGATTGGTTTCTGTCATCATATGTAGTAAGTCGTTGATATCTAACTGTAAACCCTCATCGAAGATAGCGGGTAAAGGAGAGCTGGCCCAGCACGTCCGTTCAGCTGTAATTTTTTTTTTATCTTTATTCAGCTGTAATGACTGAGACGTGAATGTATGGTTTAACATCAATTGGATCTATAAAATATATAAGTTTCTTACAGAAGGTAACCAAAGAAGGTACCAGAGATTTTGCGACGATGCAAAAAATTAAACTTTACAATATAAATAAATATCTTTAACCAATGAATTCAAATAGCAAAAGATATGCAATTAACAAATATATACTTATTAAGCCTCATGTAAATTATTTAACAATGAAATACATTAAATATGAAATTTGGAGTTTTACCAAGGGAGCTAATAATTAATTAATAACACTGTCTGCCACACAGCATTTCGAGGACTCTCCCTCTGGTATCTTTCGACCGTCCCTCTTTTATAGCTGACTATGCGGGGGCTTTTCTAATTATTGGGGGCATTATGATGACCTATAGTTGTTAATTTCTGTGTCATTTAGTCTCTTGGCAATCATAATACATATTCTATTAAATATATAGAGATGTCGTTATTACGACATAGTGTATGTCGTTATTACGACATGTTATGTCGAAATTACGACATAGCGATGTCGTTATAACGACATGTTATGTCGAAATTACGACTTGCTATGTCGTAATTACGACATAATTTTTTTTTTTAATGGCCCTTATCGGCTTCCGTAGAATTGTACTTCTTTCAACAAACAATCTCCTGGTAAACGTGGATGCATTTGCATATTAAAGACATAAAAGTTCCTATCTTCATTGGATGTAAAAATCAACGAAAATCTTTTGAAAATCTATCGAATGATTTGTTACCTATCAATAATAATTAATATATGTTTCTCACTAAAAAAAAAAAGAAAAGTTAAATCAATACTAAACCTTTTTAAAACAATCATTAGAAATTGAGGACAGAAGTATAATATAATTTGCCATGCCTGTGCTTATAATAAAACAAATTGTAATGTTGTTTCTTTATTGTTTTTTTTTTTCATTCTTTATCGCATATAATACTAGAACAACTAAAACAACTAGATTTTAACATTGTATATATTCATATTGCAATAGGATATAGGTTTTACTGCTCTTCTTTTGCTCGGTATTGAAGGGAACCAGTTTACTAATTATAATAATAGCTAGAGCTAATATCGGGGACGGGGATATACACGGTATTCATGTACAAAATGTTGAAACATCGTTAGATAACTCTTGTCCAAAAGATATAGAGTATCTTTTTTTTCTTGTCTTCTATGGAGACTTTTTAAAAATGAGTAATTGTAAAAATTAAACGTTAACTTTAATTCATGCACCTGAGATTTCACAAATATTTCGTTTTAACAAAATCAAAAATTACTTCTTACCTGTTCATTGCTCATTTTTCAAAAGATAAATTTACCTCACAAGATAATGGGCACATGACTATTCTCATTTTACACATTAGAGTACATGTGTACTAACAAAATGCATTTCAGAAACCTTCGACTTTGGACAATGTTAAATTTATATTTTCCTTATTCAGGTTGTACAACTGTTATAGCATTTAATGTTTCTATGATAATTTAGGAGGAAGGAAAACGTAAATCATTGATTGAATCGTAAATAGGGATCAATTACTATAATTTTGCATTTATCGTAAAATGGTAAATTCGGCAACACCAAAAAAAAAAAAGAAAAAAAAGAAAAAAGAAAAAGGATTTGATATAATTTAATATACATTGTAAAATCAAAACAATATATATATGTATCAGTTTGCCTTCTAACTGGTATGATATAGGTGCAAACAAATATTAGTTATAGGTGAGATTTATCTATCAGCAAGTATATATATTTAAATATATTAAACTAATCTATAATTATATAATGAGATATACAGTGAGTAAAACCGATAATCACGATGACATTTATAAATCTATATATATTTGATAGATCAAGATATAGTACATCATTTTTCCCCATCTTTTTCGTAGTACACGTGTTGGCCACGATATTTCATAGAAGTTAGGTTCAAATATTCAAATCCCGATAGAAAGAAGTCTAGACGCTGACTTTGGGGTTAAATTTCGGACACTATGTATATACTAAAGATAGTTTGTGATAGTAGCACTTGAATTTTTTTTAAAGGGGAACAAAAAGACGTCACAAAAATTGATGCGGGTGTGTGTTTGCAGTCGAAAAAAATGTGAAACATTTCAAAGAGAACTATATAGTTCAATTTTATGTGACTTTGCATAAATCTTCAGATAAAGGGGTTTCCATCAACCACAATCTCTCTAGTTTAGCAAATGTTTAAATTGTTACAGTTGCATCTCCTGAATGCAGAATGCTTTTTCAATTCTTCGTCACGAGACAGACGCATTTATTTCCTATTTGATAACTATATCATTGGTTGTATGTAGCACATGTGGTGCAGGACCTGGTTACCCTGCCATCAGATAAACCTCGGTGTGTTGGTGGTGTTCAAGTTGCTCAGTCTTTCGTTTTCTATGTTGCGTTCGTATACCTTTGGGTTTTTTTTTAATGCTATACAAGTGTTAAAACTTTAACAACATATTTAATGCTAAATTATTGCAAACTCGAAAAATTTGTAACCGGTAAAATTAGCTCGTTTCGGACTGTAACAGCGTGAATATGTCTCCCTGAAAGCTACGGGATTTCGTTGAGAGGGTTATTAACAAAGCTGTCAAGATTACAATACTTTAAAAGTTTCTAGCGATGGCTCATAATACATGTATTGGGATACTGAACAAAAGAGCTATGCTTCCTTGGGCGACTCCGAGTTAGTATAGACTACGCGAAAAGGGCGACGTCACAGCATTTCATTGTCATAACGTCAAAAACAACAAAGCCGAAAGTGTGTCCCTTGTGTTTTAAAGCGGAATCAACATGCGTTCCTAGAAGAGAAGGTATTCAAAGGATGAAGAGTGTCGTCTTCTGTTTTTAAGTTATTTCTGGAGTACTCGGTTAGTAGTAAAATGGTAAGTTAGATTTGCTTTCTTTTAAAATGGCTACTCAGCGCGGGAAATAAAACAAATGATGACAAACATGCAGGATCCATGGATCTAGTATATAAAATTAATATCTTCGTCATAATTCTTTTGAATTAAGGGTTAAAAACAATCTATAATTAGATTTTCTTTACTTTATAAGACCGTATTCATAATAAGCCGTTCTTTAACTATCTGCAGACTTTTGAACAAAATCAAAAGAAACAACAAAATATCTGACACCGTCAGAAGAGTAATTTTTTAAATGGGATTTCAATTTTTCACAGGAATGATTATACGACAATGCATAAAATAGCCATTTTCTCCTCAAATTTATGAAAAATAAGGAAATGTGGTATGATTGGAAATGAGACAGCTATCCACCAAAGTTCAAATGAAGTAGATGTAAGCAGTTATAAGCACCCGAAAGGCCTTCAACATTGAGAAAAAAAACAATATACCATTTAGTCGGCTACAAAGGAACCCGACAATGGAAAAGTAATTTAATGTTGCCATACAAATCAGAAACATACAAACATACAAACATACAAATAAACAAGTTAATGTTTATTATAATTCTCTTTATGTTCTAAAGACTGGCCCAAAAGGGTTGACAGTATGGACATCTTCCATGTTTATCATTGGAGCAATAGCCGGTATTGGAGTACTTTCCCTTCCTAAAGCTGTAGAAGATACGGGTATGTACTAAATGTCTCCTCCCGGATAGGCCTTTATATTTGAATTCTAAAGTTACTTTTCTTCTATGTCTATAAAGTAAATACAGTATTTAAGAAAATACAATGTTTGATTACCTTATAATGAATTGTTTTTCATGCACTCTTGCTCAAATCGTAGACAACCGGCTCGGTCTTCTCGTAATAATATGCTCGCCCTAAATGTGGGTTGTCGTAGATTCAATCCCCGGCTGGAGCAATTCATTAACTTGTAAATTGGTATTTGCTGCTTCTCCGGCCAGTACTCAGCATATAGAAATAATGGTAAAGCATGGCCCATTTAATTTTAAAACAATGTGTGTATGTAGGGTGACATGTCTTTCTGCGGACTTACTTGTAGTGAACTATCACGTCGATAATATGAATCATCGTGTAATCACAGTTTATCCTGATATGCATGAGATATTTGCCACTGGGCGTTGAATGTATTGCCACCCCATGGATTGATTCGAAAATGAATTTCTCTACTGTAGGTTACTTAAAAAAATACATTTTAACTAAGCATATACATTTACAAATTTATTACTCTGAGTTTGAATTACCCAACTTAAGTAATACATTTTCTACTACATGTATATATGAGAATAAATATTTTTTAATGTGTATTCTTTTTCATTTTATACTCTTGTGTTTTTAGGATGGATTGGTCTATTTTTCATTTTTGTATTCATTGTGAAGTCTGCATACACAGCTACACTGATAGGGAAATGTTGGGTGATGATCGAGGACAGATACCCCGAATATAGATCACACGTTCCTGACCCCTACCCAATTATTGGAGAGAAAGCCTTTGGCACTTTCGGGAGGTATGCAAGGACATTATATATATAGAGAGAGAGAATGATTTTATAAGTAATGTCTTAAAATATAACATTCATTTGTGCAAGGCTTAGAAACAGTTGCATGTAGAATGCGAGGCTTTGCCGAGTATTTATATCCTGTTTCGATCGAGCCGAGTACAGATACAAATTATTTGTAATAATTCTATACAATGTATGATAGTTAATATACTCTTTTTACTGCAACTCCTACAACTGTCCAAAATGAAATATTATATGAAAACATTTGTAATTAGAATAAGTCCATGAAAAAAAGAGAAATAATTTCAAAATGGTTTAATTTAATTATTATAATGAATAGGCCGTTTCAAATTTTAAAGGACTGTGAGTATTTTTTTTCTCAAATAATTTGTTTAGATAGAAGTCTGTGGAGAATAGAAAACATAAAGGAAACCCAAATTGGTTCGATTCTTTTATTTGCTCTGACCGAGTACCAGGAGTCGTTTTCACATACATAGCATACGACATAGACTAATTTTAAGTATATTGAATTGTTCAAATCATAAGATTGTTTTTATGAAACCGACTCCATAATGTCCAACACAGAATTGCAACCTGTCCAAAACTATATGCTCAGAAGTTTACAGTCAGTTATATAAAAATAGTCTATTACGAATATTAATTTTGTATTGGTAAAACAAGTGAATTTATTCTTTCCTTCCAGGAACTTAGTTACAGTTACTAACAATATTTTCAATTTTGGAACGGCTGTTGTGTTTATGGTTCTTGCTGCAAATAACGTGGTAACATTACTAGCGAACTACACAAACGTTTCTTTCTGTTACTGGTTACTGGTTCTGAGCGTTATTTTGGCGCCAATGACATGTCTTGGAACGCCTAAAAACTTTTGGTAAGATTTGTTAACTAAACATTTCTATGACATAGTTAGAAAATGAAGTTTCGATGGCTTAATTAAAGTCAACTAAGTTACAGTTAATAGGAGACGCACTTTCTTAAAAGATTTGTAAACAAACAGATAGTTAACTTTGTATACATTGTGACTTGGATGAGAGTTTTCTCATTGGCACTCATACCACATCTTCTTATTCATATTGATTAGTTTGAAATAAAACTCGAGGAAATAATAGATCTGTCTTTTTTCGTCTCTGAAAGTTAAAGGAATTAGTATTCTTAAAAACACATTTGCATTTTAAAATACAATGCACAAAGATTCTGCGAAAAGCATTTTTGAAAATCATCATTATCATACATCTAAAACCAATAATATTCTATAATAAATCTATCTTAAAAATTGATTTAATCACAGTCAAAATCTTCGACTTCGTTTTTGATAGTATTGTGTTGATAGTTTTGCTACTAATTTGTATCCTATTTATAGGTATATTGGTATAGGTGCAACTATATCTACAGGAATAGCGTGTGTGCTGATAGTTATCCAAACAGTCATGGACAAACACAAACATCCAATCGTACATCATTCTGAAACAAGTACATTGAAGATATTTACAGCCTGCGGAAAAATGGTATTTGCTGTAGCAGGTCACTCAATTTTTCCTACAATCATTACTGATATGAAGAAGAAAAATGATTTTCATAAAAGTGTTCTTTTAGGATATGGAAGTAAGTTAACTATTATTACATAGCATTTTTCATATCAGATGTATCATTAGCCCAAGGTTCAATATCATGAGCCAAATGAATGGAGAAAAATAACAGTTTAATAAAATTGAGAAAGGAAATGGTGAATATGTCAAAGCGACAACCACCCGACCATAGAGCAAACAACAGCCGAAGGCAACCAATGGGTCTTCAATGTAGCGAGAATTCCCGCACCCGTAGGTGTCCTTCAGCTGGCCCCTAAAATATGCATAATAGTACAGTGATAATGGACGTCATACTAAACTCCGAATTATACACAAGAAACTAAAATTTAAAATAATACAAGACTAACAAAGGCCAGAGGCTCCTGACTTGGGACAGGCACAAAATTGCGGCGGGGTTAAACATGTTTATGAGATCTCAACCCTCCCCCTATACCTCTAGCCAATGTAGAAAAGTAAAACAATAACAATACGCACATTAAAATTCAGTTCAAGAGAAGTCCGAGTCTAATGTCAAAAGATGTAACAAAAGAAAATAAATAAAATGACAATAATACATAAATAACAACAGACTACTAGCAGTTAACTGACATGCCAGCTCCAGACCTCAATTAAACTGATTGAAAGATTATGTCTTCATCATATGAATATCAGGTACAATCCCTCCCGTTAGGGGTTTAGTATCATACTATCATAAAATATATGAGAAGAACATAACCCGTGTCATGCCAACAACTGTTTTTTTAGAAATAAATGTGTTTAGTTCCGATGCAAAGACCCTATCAGTGAATCAATGTTAAAGCCAAAATATGCAATCTTTAATGACCTGACAACAGTATCGTAACTATATCCCCTTTTAATAAGTCTATTTAAAGGTTTTGTTAGTTTCTGAGGAGAATACTGACATTTTTGTGCTTTATAAAGAATATTTCCATAAAATTTTGGATGTGAAATACCTGAACGTATAAGATGTCTGCATGTTGAGTTATATTTACGAATTATTTCCTTATACCGGTGATAAAATTTAGTAAATGTTTTGACCAGTTTGTGATATCGAAAACCCTGGTGTAATAATTTTTCAGTAATACATAAATTTCTCTCGCTAAAATCTAATACATTGTTACATACACGAGCGAATCGTACAAGTTGAGATATATAAACACCATAAGATGGTGACAAGGGAACGTCACCATCTAAAAATGGATAATTAACAATAGGAAATGAAAAATCATCTCTTTTATCATAAATTTTTGTATTAAGCTTCCCGTTTATGATATAAATATCAAGATCGAGGAAAGGGCAGTGGTCATTGTTATCATTAGCTTTATTTAAAGTAAGTTCTACAGGATAAATTTCTTTAGTATACATACTGAAGTCGTCATTATTTAGAGCCAATATATCATCCAAATATCTAAAAGTATTGTTAAATTTTTGTATCAAATGTTGTTTTGATGGGTCTTTGCTAATTTTAGTCATAAATTGTAACTCATAACAATACAAAAACAGGTCCGCAATAAGTGGTGCACAGTTAGTCCCCATTGGAATTCCAATAACTTGACGATATACGGAATCTCCAAAGCGAACAAAAATGTTATCAAGTAAAAATTCAAGTGCATAAATAGTATCAAAGCATGTCCAATTGACATAGTTCTTTTGTTTATTGCTACTAAAAAATGATCTAAAAGAGTTTGAACATATGTACTCGCATTCCGACTTTTTAAATGCCCAGTTAATTAGGGATGTGAATTTTTTCTTAATAAGAATATGAGGCAAAGTGGTATATAGGGTAGAAAAATCAAAACTTTGAACAGATTCAAAATCACCAATATATGCATGCAATTTATCAAGTACTTCCAACGAGTTTTTGACACTCCAAAAGTAATTAATTCCACTATTTTCAAAGGCCTTATTTGAACAATTTATTATCAGGTTTTTTATTGTACCAAGTGTACTAGTAAGTAAAACAGACAATTTAGTAGTTGAACAATGGCTAGAAGATGAAATAAATCTATATTTGTAAGGTTTTTTGTGCAGCTTCGGAAGCCAGTACATAGTTGGGACTTTCATTATATATTTTGGAATTAGAACATGGCTTTGTTTCCAAAGTGAAAGTAGGACGTCATATTATAAGTTATCTACGTTCATATCCGTAGATATGGATATTTTTTAAACACCCTGAAGTACCCCAGTACACCATGAGGCGTAGCCGAAGGGTGTACATGGTACTGAAAGGTGTTAAAATATCCATATCTACGGATATGAACGTAGATAACGAAGTTATCCCCGGTATTAGTCCGAATCGGGCGAGTTTTTATGGAAATTTGGGTACAAAGTGTAACGTGAAAACAACGTTTTTTTCATTATCTAAAAACGTTTTATTGAAATTTGGAAATTTTACACATTTTTACGGGGTGTAGGGTACAACCCTACAGGTAGTCAAATATAAGACGTTTTCAATACGGAGACAGAGAAACTGGATTGAGTCAAATTTGGCGCTCAATGTTGTGATAGTTACGTCATAGATGGTGAAACAACGTGGGTAATTTGCATAGCTAGGTCAGTAGTCCCATTCCTTGAAAATGTGGCAGTCAAGTGAGGCATTTTAATAATGAAATGAGTGTAAATGATCGGCATTATAGGACAAAATCGTTAATGAATTACATATTTAATTACAAACATCATGGATAATCTACAGAATTCAATATTTCACAAGGAGCAATCATGGAACTAAGGAAAACTTGCGTGAAGTTCCCCGAAATAATGGTTAGCAACGTCAGGGGAAATGGGTTAGCAACATTTAGGGGCTATGAGTTTTGTAACGACGTGCGTTAACCAATCCACATCCTAGATATATACTAAGCCGGGGATAATAGGATATAACATAATAAGATAGAATATCGATAAAAACAAGGGTAGTACTTTATTTCTGATTCAGTAAAAAAGGGGCAGTTTTTATAGTATAAAAGCAAGGGGTATCTTATATTCAAATTCAAATTCAAATATTTATTGCCATGTAAACTTTAAACATTAAGTTTGTGACATACAAAATAATAAACAATATAACTATATTTCGCATATATATATATACACAATCATTCATTTACAGTAAATATTCCAGTGTCCCCTGTCCTCAGTTCTAATGACCTTTTGATGTAGGATCCCAATTTATTTACTTGTGATGGTGTTGATGGATTGAGTATAAAAATCAACTTTTCTTCATCAGATAAATCTTTAACAGAAAAATTAAAATCCAAATTGTTAAAAAAGTTATTTCTTAGTTCCATATTTAATTTACAATCTAATATAAAATGTTTTTCGTTTTCTAATGTTTTACATTTAAGGCATAATCTCTGCTCTCTAGGAATATTAGTATGTCTGCCTTTTTCTATATTTAAATTATGGTCACTAATTCTTAGTTTTGTTATTAATTTTCTATATGTAAAGTTTGATGTTCTTAAATAGTCTTCAAAACGTAAATTTTGTTTAAGATTCTTATATAAATAAAGTTTACTTTTTTCATCAATGTTTTGCATCTTATCATGTATCAAATTTTCAAAGTAGTTTTTAGAGCTTGTTTTTATATAAACTTTAAATGAATTATTTATTTTTTTGTCTGAACTAGTATTTTGTTGAATTTGTGCTATATCTAAATTAAGTTCACTTAAAATATTTTTTACATATGTAAACCAGGAGTATACTCCTTCTGAGTCTAAGTTTTTACTAAGCGTGTAAGCTTCTTTCAAAAGAGGATTTAACTTACAGCATTCAAATCTCTTTAAATATAATAAAGTTTGTGTTTTAATATTAAATTCTATAGGAAGTCTCCCCAATTCAGCTCTAGTTGCAAGATTAGATGCATTCTTTCTAGTTCCTAGTAAAAATTTACAAAAATGCAAGTGTAATTTTTCAATTGGACTTTTTTCTGCAAAACTTAAAATATCTACTTCTTTTCCAGAATTTAAAGCTCTATTTTTTGCTCTAAAAAGAGATATATATGTGTCTAAATATGTAACTTCAGAGTTGTATATCATTATTGGTTTTATGAGGGAATCAAAGAGGTGGCATGCAACTTTGACTGGTAAATTATTCAAAGACTTTGTGTATGCTTTCAACCCAAATAATGCTTTTTGGGCTTTTTTGACAAGTTCTTTAGTACTATGAGACATGTTGCCATTGCATTTAATTAATAAGCCTAAAAATGAGTATTCTGATACATTATCAATGTTACTGTTTTTAAAATTTAAAAATGATTTTTCTAGTTTAGAGCATGTCCTATTAAATATCATAGATTTTGTCTTTTTAATATTCAATTCTATCTGCCATTTATCACAGTATAAAGCTAAATTGTTGAGACTATTCTGTAGCCCTGTTTTAGTTTCTGAAAAAATTAACAAGTCATCTGCAAAAAGCAGGCAACTTAGTTTTGAGTCTATAATTTTTAGAGGATAACACAAGTCATTTTCAAAGACCTCTGTGATGTCATTAATGAATATATTAAATAAAGTAGGACTCAGTGAATCACCTTGTTTTACCCCTCTTGTAATATTAAACATATCAGTTACCATGTTTTTGTATTTAATTGAAGACCCAGTGTCATCATATTGATGTTTTATAATGTTAAAAAGTTTCTTTCCTACCCCCATATTATAAAGTTTGTACAAAAGAGCATCTCTCCATACAGAGTCAAATGCCTTTCTTAAATCTACAAAACAAGCATAAAATTTCTTTTTGTTTTTATGTAAATACTTATTTATTAGAGATTTTAATATAAAAATGCTATCTGCAGTTCTGTGGTTCTCTCTAAAACCAAATTGACTGTTACTTAATTGTTCATCTATAATTTTAGTAAGCCTATTGTTTAGAGTTGCATTAAATATTTTTGCAAGACAATTAATCATAGAGACTCCTCTATAGTTATTGGGGTCATTTTTATCTCCAGATTTATGTAATGGGACTAAAAATGAGTTTCTCCATGTTTTAGGGTATTTCCCTGTTAGTAGAATAAGATTAAATATTTTTACATAATTTTTAATCATAAATGGGTTAGAGTATTTTATAACTTCATTTATAATTCTATCAGGGCCAGCAACTTTCCCTAATTTTAGTCCATTTATAACTTTTTTTATTTCAGAGAAACTGAATGGTTTATCTGTTTCTAAATTTTCTATAATATTATTTTCTATATTCTTAAGTTTATTTTCTATTTCCCTTTGGAAGGTAGTATTAATTTTAGTTGGATTTCCTTGATCTATAAAGTGTTTGATCAGTTTGTCTTCTTCTTTTAATATTTCAGGGATATCATCATTTTCATCTGTTCTCTTTTTTACAAATGATTTTAGAATGTTCCAATATTCTTTTGGACTTTTACCACTATTATCCGACAGTGAAGCAAATATTTTTTCTTTATATTCTATTTTCTTTAGCTTTACCATCTTTTTAAGATTTTTACAAAGAAAAAAATATTTTTGTTTTAAATGATTATTAATAGGGTTATTTTTTATTTTATTACCAATGGAATTAATCTCTCTTTTTGTTTCATAAATTACATTATCTGACCAAGGTTGTCTTTTTTTCTTTTTCTTTTTTTTGTTACTTCCAAAAAATTTCTTACATGCCATCTCAGAAATATTTTGCAAAATATCTGTTAGCTTTTCAACTGCTTCATCAACACCATCTTGAGTTTTATTAATATCAAGTATTTCCAGACTAATAATTTCTTCTCTGATATAATCAGTGGATAGAGCATTAATCACCAAGTTCTTTGATTGTTCTGTCCATTTATAAGTATTTATACTCTTCCATTTATTATTATCTAATTTAAACTCAGCATTCTCATTAATTGAACATTTTAAAAATAAATCAATTTTAGCATGATCTGAGAGATATGTAAAGTCATTTGTCTTAAAATATTGAACTGAGGACAGAAGACTCTCACTCACTAAAGCATAATCAACAGTGCTAAAACCATTTTTAGACATATAAGTATAATAACCTAACGAGTCTCCCAATAACCTTCCGTTTACTATACGTAGCCCCGAGGACAAGCAGAGATCCAAAAGATTTTTACCATGTGTATTTAAAACTTTATCTTGGTTAATTCTCTTGTTTTCTATATCAATGGCATAGTCTGGTGGTAGTAAATCTGAACCATCAAAATTATTTATCTGTAAAGAATCATTTTTGATATAATCTGGTAATTCTCCAGTTCTGGAGTTTAAATCTCCTATAACCAATATCTTACCTCTATTAGATAGAGTGCTTAACTCGTGGTCAAGCATAATAAAGTCATTTTCAAAATGTGTAGATGAAACTGGAGGAATATAAGAAGCACATATATAAATGTCGTCTGATAAACCGAAAAAATATTTATCCACCTTCAACCAAAGTCTATTTTCTGATAGTGAAGCATCCTTTAAATAACTAATTCCCTTCATATATTCTTTTCTAATGTAAATTATTATACCCCCACTATATCGTCTCGACCCTTTTTTCTTTTTACGACATTTTGAAATTAAGTTAAATCCCTTTACTTTGAATTCCTCGCATTCTCCTTTCCAGGTTTCTAATAAAATATTAATATCACTTTTAATATTATTTAAAAAGAATGGATCATCTATCTTGTCCCCAAGGCCATGAACATTCCATGATGAAATAGCTTATAAAAAACAAGGGGGATGTACTTTATATCAGTAAAACAAAGGGGTTTATAGTGTAGCTATCTTTTTGGATCGTTCAATTCCTTTCTTTATTATCTTTTACAGTTGTTTTGTTGATGTACCTGCCCACGGCACTCTCTGGATACCTGGCATATGGACGAGATGTAAATGTTAACGTACTAAAAAGCCTGTCTGTTGGTAATATGGCTCACATTACAGAAATTTTGATAACAGTCCACCTTCTATTCGGATTTGTCATTTTTATGAATCCTATTTGTCAACAATTTGAAGCTATTGTTGGTGTCCCAGAAGGTAAGGAGTTCTATAACTTTGTACTTCCTTGGCTTTATAACTATTTTGATATGAGCGTCACTGGTGAGTCTTATGTAGACGAAACGCGCGTCTGGTGTACTATTAAAATTATAAAAGAGACGAAAATTAAAAAAAAAAAAAAAAACACATTTTAAAAGCAAAAGTGTTACTATCATTTTCTTGATTAGATATATATGTGTTCGTATTTAAAGAGCAGAGAGAAGTACATTTGTGCATTGCTTTAAACTTCTAAACGCACTGTGTGAAGTTTACAGTATTTCTTATCGTTGATATTCCAAATCAATTAGATTTCTTTCAAATTGCATTCTGTTTGGATGTTGCTTCTCCTTCTTTTTGACTAACCAAAAAGTAAATATCGATAGTCAATTTCAAGTAAAGAATGTAAAGTTAATGTTAAGGGATAGAAAATGTGGAAAATTCTGCGTATAAAAAAATCCGAAACTGACTACATCTCCGAGCATATTAATAAGAGTTACAGGCGAATATACATTCTTTCCTTTATTTATTTCCAGAGTTCACGTGGAAAAGATGTGTGGTTCGTCCTATAATTGTATTAGCAGTCCTCTTCGTTTCTGAAAGTGTACCTCATTTTGGAACGGTGCTGTCGTTAGTTGGAGGTTCTGCCACAACGTTATTAGCCTACGTTTTCCCTTGTGTTTTCTATATGAAACTCTGTAGAGATGTAAACGAGGAGCTAAAACTTGGCCCACATCACGTGATTAACAAAGAAGGTACGTTGACTCAGAAATCAATCGAGTATTCTCCATTATTAGACCATTTGACTGGAGAGGAAGAAAGTGAGAATGGGTTTGAATGTGAAATGTCGGAAGCCAGTTCACCGGCGTCTTCAAGGACAAGAATCAGCGAGCCAATGTGAGTATTCGTACATGTGTAATGTTTCATTGGATGCGACTGAGTATTGACAAAAGTATCTGTTTAGAAAATATTGATAGCCACATGGTGATCTAAAATGTCTTGTATCATTTACAGAAACTTTGCAATATACCTTATTGCTATTCGTCCGCTATTGCTGAACATCACACAGGTTCTCGTACAATTTTGACGTCAAAATACCAAATATTTGACGCCACAATACAAAATATCTGACGCCACAATGGAAAAGTGCTTGTTGTATGACGTCAATAGTTCAAGCGGGACAGATTCTTGGGTCAGAGGGGAATAGCGATAAGGTGTATAGTAATCAAGAGAAATTGATTCTTCAACTTACACCGTGTTTGTTATTTCCCGAAAAAAAATCAATGAAAACACGTGACTTTTATTTAGAATGGGAATACTGAGCGTCTGTGTCGACAAATAATGTGTGTTAACTTTTTACATTATATACATCGGACTTGGATATTTACTTTGTCGAAGTCTGCGCTCTATATGCTTCCTAGGCATAAGTTGATTGAAATCCACGCGATTTTTTCAAACTTCCATTGATGCTCCATTTGGCTTATAAATTGTTAAACTTTTAAAGAAAAGCTTTACCAAAAAGACTCATATTTCAATTCTGACGTGTCTTTTCCTGTGAACTTAATATTTAGGACCAAATATTGCCGTTACTAAACTAACTCCCTTAGACAGAAATAGGAAACATTTAATAAAAATATGAATGTGCCTATTTACATGACGTCTTTATTTGAAATAACCTAAAATATGTTTTGAACACTATGAAATATGAAAAAAATAACATAACAAATAGGTGTGCACATTGAAACAACCGCATACCGGGTTATTTAAAAGTGTTCACCATATTTTTGAAATTATTTTAGAAAAGATAGAAAACATATGTGACAGAATGATCGAAAAGCTTATAAGCTGTCTGGAAACAATTGAAAGTAGGGTTCAAACAAACTATTGTGTACACTGAGATCCTAAAGAGCACCGCAGAAAAGATTTAAGAACGCATTGACAATTTCAATCAAACAAGTCTATACATGCATTTCGTTCCTTAGAATATAATTCTTAAATTCATTTTTAAGGAGTAAATCACAAACAATCGTTGATGACTTCATGGTCTCATGATGACAAAATGATGTCTCAAAAAATATGTCTATTTAACTGATAGACAAAAAAAATTTAGCCAATGAGAAGACGTGTTACATCTAAACTTAAATTATAAAGTTATTTATATGATCTTAGAAACCATATAAATATGCGTAATTAAGTTTTACCAGTGTTTAATTTTCACAAATTATGTTTCACCAGTGTCAAAATTTCACAATTAAATATTTGTCAGATACATGTATTTCACTTTCGGCCTTCCTGTTCTTGTAAATGATTCAGTATAATCCTTACATTGAATGATATACAGAATGATGTTTAAAAACATGATTTTGTACTTACTTTCAGCGTTATTCCAATGTGGCAGAAAATTTTAAACACCAAGATAGTAATAATTGGCATATTAGGGGGTACGGCAGCAACAGTGTCCGCCATTATTGATATAACCAATCCAGAGAGTTTGTCTGTTCCATGTTACGTCAGTTTACAAGGAGCAGGAACATGAATTACGTTTACCTCCATTGGTTTTCTTTTCCGTGTCTAGCGAACACGAAGCAAGGAGAGGTACACGAAGGTTTATGCAAAAAAAAAGAAGATAGGCGTTGAATTTCAATTGGAAAATAAACGATTTACATCGAATATTCTTTTGAACGGAATCAGGGTTATACATGATTCTAATTGATAGTTGACAAACCGTACAAAACTGAAGAATCACATCAGTTATGGTTGTTCGCGGATCATTTTTTATAACTTTTTGTCAGATATTTGAAATCCTCTGGTTTTATCAATTTTGTGTCTTTAGAAAATCGCCCACTAACTCTTTATTTTTTTGTTTGTAATATCATTACATGTAATTTAAATTTTAAAGCCATTTTTGAAATTCCTGTCATTTTTCATAGTTCTTGAAAGATATAGAAAAGTGCCAATGTTAAATGTCAAAGAAAACCATCTCCAGCCAAATTTCTGATGGCGCATAACTATACAAACATGGACACATACCTTTATTTTTTTTGCTTTTTTAATTTCCGTTATTTTTAAACTTTTCCTTTTAAAAGGCCTTTTTTTAAACAGCAGCGAACATTCTTAAGTATGAATAGATTGAAATAGTTTGTATGGGGGAAATGATGGCCTTATATTTTTTCATGAGAACAACGCTCTCATATTTATATGTAATAAACAAAGTGGGATCGTGCTCCCTAATTATACTTTGGAAAATAATGTATCCATAATGTGAAAATTTTACTTGAGATTCCTTTTGTACGAGTTTCTGTTACGAGTTATACGTTTCATATTGTATATACAGTACATTGAAAACTTATATTTAGTTTATTATGTTTACAATACTTGAATCGTAATGTGTTATTAGCTAGAAACATTGTTCTGATTGTATTTATCAAATTTATGATCCTTATATTTTCTATTTTCTGTAGGGTAAACGTAATAACTTTGTGTTAAAAATTGTAATAAAATTTCTGATGCATTTAGAACTCGTTTCAATGTATTTGAATAAAAATTTCATATGTATGTATCATTTATTTCGCCAGATATACAGGTATAATAAAACCATAAAAAATATGATTTTTTTTCTATATGTGTAGTAGAGGGACGAAAGATACAAGAGGGACAGTCAAACTCATAGACTGAAAATAAACTGACAACGCCATGGCTAAAAATGAAAAATACAAACAGACAAACAATAGTACACATGACGCAACATAGAAAACTAAAGAATAAGCAACACGAAACCCCACCAAAAACTGGGGTGATCTCAGGTGCTTCGGAAGGGTAAGCAGATCCTGCTCCACATGTGGCACTCGTCGTGTTGCCTATGTTATTACAACTACGGTAAATAGTCTAATTCGGTAAGTCACATTCGTGAAAAGGGAAGGGTATAGTAGTTACGACATGAGGAACATATCCGATATCATCTGTGAAACGGTTATTCCATAACGGTCAACCAACTCGTGATGGCGTCCGTAAAATTTACGAAGGGATGATTTCAACTTCACCATTTGGAACTCATGGTTTAATAGCTTCCTTGTGAGCAGCAATCCCCTATCAAGGAAATCATGATAGAAAATACAAGTCCTGGAATATCGTATCAATTGGGAGATATATAGTGCGTATGTAGGCGCTGCTGGAATGTTGCTACATAGGAATGGAAAATTCACAATTGAGAAGCTGCAATCATCTGTTTTGTCGTAAAGTTTTGTTTTCAACCGACCCTCATTGTCAATTTCTAGATGTTAGTCCAGATATGAGGCACTCTTAACTGTATCTGTAGTATCCTTTATATCTAGTTCCATGGGATAGATTCGTGCAACATAGTCACCAAATTTTGTTTTATTCAGTGAGAGAACATCATCTGTATAGGGGAACGTAAAAGTAAGGGATATTGCTAACTTTTTTTACCCCCTTCCTAAGAAGTTCCTGTATGAAGTCAGCCTCATAATAATAAAAACATAAGTCGGCAAGAAGAGGGTCACAATTGGTCCCCATTGAAATTCCGACAGTCTGTTAAAAAAAAACGTCCTCCAAACGTAATAAATATGTTGTCAATCAAGAAGTCAAGCATCTTGATAATGTCAGTTTCAGAGAATTTTTTATTTGAATCAGAGTGATTCTTTCCAGAGTAGGATTTATCCTTCCCCAAGACAAGATACTTGTATCTACGTTCGCCAGAATGCACGTCAAAAGGGTCATAACATTTTTGTTTTACTAAAGAACATGATTTCTCAAACTCCTATAAAAACCTGTAGCTTGAAAACAATATCGATGACTTATATATATATTTAAATAATTTAATTTTGGATGTTACATGTCTTCTGATTGGCTGACGTTATTTTGTTATCAGCCCATAGACATAATTTAGTCATGTGACCGTGACGTCATCAACGTTTTTTCATGGTTTACTACGGTTTAAAATGGAATTTAGAATTAAATGATAAGAAATGACTGTAATATTTTTTCTGTCTATTCGAAATAACATAAAAAATGTGGTGCACACTGTTAAATAACCCGCTACGTGCGTTATTCAGTGTGCACCAATTTTTTAAATTTTATTTCTTCATAGACAGAAAAAATATTACAGTCATTCCTTAAATGGTGCAATAAACACCACCTTCCGGAAAAGAACGGTAATTGTCTGTGTGGTTTTTTTTTTATATACTGTTGACTTTTTTGCATTCCCCCGTTTACCATTACTATCTGAAGCACTTGCAGTCAAACTTATTTTCATATTGATATTTGGTTTTCTATCTATGTAAAGACTATTTCTCACACCTTGTTGTTTCTCTTTGGAAAAAAACTCAGAAATTTGAGAACATGTCGGAAGTTTGAAAATGAAGTTTGTTTTGCTTCATCAAAGATATTCGTATAATATTAAACAGTTAATGATATTATAGAGAATATATATTGAAAGGTTTTCATCTCTATACATACCGTTACATTGTTAAAAATTGCAATTCTAAGCTGTTTCCGAAGAATGCCGAGTGAATCCGTAGTTGTGTCGTTATTTGTACTACATAATTGTCTCTGTAGACAAAAAAAGATTTGTTAATCATGGATCACATTCTTTTAGTTGTCCTTAGGTTCTTTATTGTCTGGTCTTTGAAAATGTTGAATATGACTTTGTAATTTAGAAATTTGCATGTTATATATTAGTCTTCCTGAATCGATTTAAGATTACATGATATCAATGACGTTACGCCACGAGTTATCGTTGCTGCTGTTTGTTATTTCGTGAATAAAGAAAGGAAGAAACATATAATTCGTATAGCTCTGTAAGCTTTATTAATTATAATACTTCATATTATAAAAGCAGGTACATAAAAATCGTTTTACATTTTTAAAAGCACATTTATAACAATGAACAATATAATAAAATGAGGTATAAAAAAATAAAATATGTTGATAAAACGACAAACAGTAATAGGTATTTAAAATATTGGTATGAAAATGTTGATAGATGGGTCTCAACAAGGACATCGTCCTTCACATGCAACGGTCACATCACTGAAATAAAAAAAGAAACATTTGAAGAGATGACATTACATGCATAGTTTGATCTACATTAAAAAATAATACGAAGCATTATGATAAATTTAACTACTCTTTAAGTAAGTCTCCTTATTACATTGGTTGCAATGAATTACATTGATTTTCCAGTGAAATAAAACCCGATAATTTCACATGTGAAATAAACGAGGTTATTTCACTCTTTTGACGTCATACAACAATAGGCGTTGTCAAGACGTCGATAACGTCGGATCAAAACAAATTGTGAATGCGTAGAAAAAGATATAGTTCCTTACTTTTTGTACCTTAATTTCATTAAAAAAAAGCCAATTGCCAATGTAATAAAAAAATAAATCAAAGAATTCAAATATCGGAAAATATTCACCTCGTGACTGCGCGCATTCGTTAATTAATGTGTTGTTCGGTTACTCGTTGAATATTTTTCTCTATTTGAATTCTTCGATTAGTTATTCTATAAATATTATACCTGTGGTTTTTCGTAAGTTTCATAGACAGACTATATGTTGGATTGCATAATTCAAATGATGTATTTGTTTTGTAAATTTCAGTTCATATAACAGTGTTCTAAATCTGAAAATAATATTCAATTTCCCTAAGCAAATGCAAAAGTGGATAGTTTTGGTTGTTATGTTAGGGTCTCTTTTCAATTTTCATGGCAATTTCATTTTAAATTTCCTAGTGTCGGCTTTCAAAGTTTTGCTGCAACAAATGTACTGATGGTACAAAATTAAAAAAATCTTTTTTTTGTGAGCGATATTCGTTTTCATAGCGTGTCGAATCAGTATCAAGAAAAATCCAATTGTGTAATAAGCTAAGATATTTTTAAGTCAGAAATATGACAGTTGTTATCAATCCGTTTGATGTGTTTGAGCTTTTGATTTTGCCATTTGATTAAGGATTCCGAATTTTCCCCGGAGTTTAGTATTTTTGTGATTTTACTTTTTGTTGCTCTGATGTATTCAAGAATGAATTTGTGCAGTTGAAAGCATGTTTTTGTTAGGCGAAATAAATCAAAAGTGTTGAATTGAAGGATATTATTCCAGTGTTTCGTGAACTCACCGACACTCAGCCAAACATCTATTACTATATGTCTTGTCATCTATTCCACAAACAAGTTGCCTTTCCCTAGTACATTTACATGCCCTTGACGCTTTACAAGGACACCGACCTTCACAATCGACTCCATTAGCCCTTAAAAAAATATCAATACATTACACATGTCTTTAATCTTCTGAACGCATATATGATCGTCGACAAAGACATCTACGTTTTTTATGTTCACTTTTTTGTTTGTTTGTTTTACTATTTGTTGTTAGGTTAGGTGGAGTAGGTGTTATGAAGTAAATATCTTATACTCACTTGCAATCTGCCATGCATCTGTTTGCGTACGTCTTTCCATTTTTTCCACAGACAAGTTTACGTTCTCTGGTACACCTACACAGTTCTTGTTTCCTGCATGGGCATTCTTTTTCGCATTTGATATCTACATTCCTTAAAATATAATAGAATGAAACTTATCCCATGCTCTAGAATGTCATTAGATTGTCCCCTTTCACTAAGTTTGATATTTTCATAATTCTGCAGTTAGAATAACATTCACTGGTTTAAATATTTTTCATATTCTGTAAGGAATTCAAGGTAAGATAAAAATTGTAATTGGTGTAATATTCTTTAACCTATTTTGCATATTTCATTCAGGGAATTCACTTAATTTTAACAACTTAAAAACTAACTTACTGACATTCCGCCATACACTTGTTGCTGTATGTTTTTCCATCACGCCCGCAGACTGGTTTCCGTTCTCTGGTACACCTACACAACTTTTCTTTTCTACATGGACATTCGCCTTCACATTCAATCTCAACATTTCTACAGGAAGGAAAGTTAAGATTTTGTCCAATTTTGTCAAACTTATTTGTTAGTACTGTATGTCTTAAATGACGAAAAAGTGTTTTAGATCTTCTGTAACACACAATAATGACCTTTGATCCCCAAATATCTTTTTCTTTAGAAAAATCCAAAATGTCGGAGATTGAATAGTTTATCCGTTTTGAAGATTGAAAGAAAAACAGTGCACTAATATACTTACATATCATTACATACAGCTTATTATCATTATTATAGCACATAAATCAATCAATAACTGCATGTCTTGTACTAGTTATTGTGACATTTTAGTGATTAAAGTACGATGTGAACGAATAGTTATTATGCAATTGTGACACATAATTTTGAGGGGACAAATAATATACACGATCACCGATGATGAAATCACTCCACGAAACAAAAACATGTGCAATCACGACTTTATTTGAAAACTAATATCTTATTTCACTATAGAAATTCATGTAACTATGAAATCAACTTACTGACACTCTGCCATACAAGTGTTGCTGTAGCTTTTTCCATCACGTCCGCAGACTGGTTTACGTTCCCTAGTACATCTACATAACTTTTCTTTTCTGCATGGACATTCACCGTTACAAGCTATAGCCGTACTGGCACAATCCGCTCCACACTTGTTCCCGTATGTTTGGTTGTTGGTTCCACACACCGGTGAATAGTCCAATGTACAAGGACACAAACCTTCCAAGGATCTCGTACAAGGACATTCTCCTTTACACTGAATCTGTGCACCTCTGTAAACAAAAGTACATCACTTATCTTTTACATTTTGTCCTATTAATAAATGGTAAACTTATACCTTTATGAAAACGTATCCATTATTTACGAGTCCAAATATTATTAGGACTTGATCAGTTCTAAGTTGGCAAGAGGCTGGTTTAGTCGGTATTAACCTGCGAAAATTACCAGTCACGTGATACAAAAGTTATTATCACGTGTCCTTACTTATAAACATTTATACTATAACTAGATATAAAAACCGTTAATGCAACACTTTTGTAATTTTGAATAACTTACTGACACTCCGCCATGCAACCGTTGCTGTATGTTTTTCCGTCACGTCCGCAGACTGGTTTCCGTTCTCTGGTACACCTACATAACTTTTCTTTTCTACATGGACATTCACCTTGACATTTAATGTCTGCATTTCTGCAAAAAAAGCAAAATATTGTGTTTTTATAATGGTTTAGTCTACGTTCTACGAGTTCCCTGAATTAAATGTTTCCGTAAGACAAATTTGTTACTAGCATAAAACAAAGTTGATTGATCTCATAAAAGAATGATTAAGTTTTTGTGGAATCAACTCTTTGAAAACTAAACACAAACGCACGCAGACGATGTAATCAGATATATGTACAAGTTTTTTTAACCTTTAAAATTTCTTTAATGACATTAACGGTACCAATTTCCCTGCACCAGATGCGCATTTCGACAATATATGTCTCTTCAGTGATGCTCGTGGCCGAAATATTTGAAATCCAAAGCTTAAATAAAAGATGAAGAGCTATAATCCAAAAGGTCCAAAAAGTATAGCCAAATCCGTGAAAGGAATCAGAGCTTTGCACGAGGGAGATACAGCAAATTTTAATACTAACAAAAATCCGTATTTTCATGCCAGTACCAAAGTACTGGCTACTGGGCTGGTGACACCCTCGGGGACTAACAGTCCACCAGCAAAGGCATCGACCCAGTGGTAGTAATAACATTAACGGTACCAATTTTCTTTAAAATATTTCACTTTATAAAAACAAGTGACACATAATTATATGAAACGCATTAGCAAATACTACTAGTCTGGATAGTTGTATTAAATATGAATGCACAAAACCTAACAAAGTTCAGACAAAGAGTGTCAAGGGAAACAGAAGTTGCGGTTTGAAGGAACAATATACCGGTATACCGTGAGCTGTTCATTATTATTATATCAAATGTATAAGCATTTGGTCAATACTAATTTTGAAAAAAAAGATGGATGTGTAAACGTATCACATGAAGCTTGGTACCACATTTCCAGAATTTGTCGCATAGTTCTTAAGAACAAACGGACACACAATATCAAACGAAGGCAACGTTAGTTTACCGATATTAAAAACTCCCTCTCTCGGAGCGAACAATTAGGTTTCATAAACAAAATACATCCCAAAGAAACAACAAAAAAAACTATTTATGACTGAATAATATAATCCATGTACAATATCCGTAATATTAGGTGCTCGGGCATTCAATGAAGTACCCTATACATATAAAATTTCATACGTCAAGTACAGTACACGATATACATGTAGTAACATACATGTTCGACTCAATTCTGATAGCACCTTAAACTTTCCCTTATTTTTCGTTTATAAATTAAGATGTCATTAGAAAAATATGGTTTCAACTCTCTTGGTCAAAGCTCACCTTTGATGAATTAGGCTATTATTTTTTGTCTTTTTTTTTTGGTAAAGTAGCTCTTAAAATTTGTTTGGCTTTAAGCGTTCCTGATGAAGGTAAAAAAAAAGACATTGCGTCGGAAGCATGCTATTTATAAAGTGTCTTTTTATGTTTGTTAATTCTCAACAGTTACTAATTGTAAATTCCAAACAAACGCGATTTTTAGATTTGAAATAAGTTTTGCAAGAATGGTTCTGATTGATGATCAAGAATTAGAAATACAAGAACACTGCAAGTCCTTTCTTGGCTTATATAGATATTCTTATGTATTCAGTTTTGAATAAATTACTTCGCCTAGCGCAGCTGGATACGACCGCAGAGGTTCAACCCTGAACAGTTTGGGACAAAAATGGTGCCAATATTCCCGCTTGATACAGGTCTGAATTTGGATTGTAATCAAATATTTGACACATAATAGGTTTCTGACATAGAATTAATATAGTCAAATAACTTAGAATTGGTAATATGATTCGAATTTATATTCAATTTTCCGCTTTTTTGCAATACACCATGCTGTTGAGAATTGACCCCCATCCCCCTTTTTTGGTACGTACTGACAATCGGCACCACATTTGTTCCCATAAGTTGTCCCATCACCTCCACATACAGGTCTGTAATCCATTGTACAAATACATTCCTTCCTACATGGACATTCACCGTTACAAGCTATAGCCGTACTGGCACAATCTGCTCCACACTTGTTCCCGTAAGTTTTGTTGTTGATCCCACATACTGGTGAATAGTCCATTGTACAAATACACAAATTGTCCTCAGAACTTTTACATGGACATTCTCCCTCACATTGAATCTGTGAATCTCTGTAAAAAAAAGTAGGACATTCACATGTTGTAGATACTGTATCATATAATTAGAAAAAAAGTCAGTATTGAAATGTGAAACAAGGGAGCCACGAGGAAAACACCCATTTTGTTGACTAATTCGGTTCAATAAAATCACTCTTACACAGGTAAAACGATGACATACATATACTTTTAATTTAAAATATGAAATCAAACAATTCTAAACAAAGGTGTCAGTATACGTTTGCAACTGTTTGATTTTTGTTATATATCTATATATGTATGTTTATATCGGGTTGTATTATCGTCGATAGTTTTCAAAGTTCATCTCGATAGATACTTGGATAGCGTGAAATATTGAAAACACACGAAAGTTGATACATATTAGGCAGTCCTTTACTTGTTTGTTGTTTCTATTAGTTAGTTGAATATAGCTATACAGGTTTCAGTATATAACAAATCAAATATTCAAAATGTTGTGTTAAAAAAGTCAACTTGAATTTGATAATAAGGAGCTGTGATATTATTGCCAATGAGACTTATAACCGAACAAGTTAAAATGAAAAGGATGTAAGCAATAATAGGCAACCGAACAGCCCTCAACAGTTACAAAATCACATACTGTTTTGTCAGCTAGTATACGCCAAAACAATTTAATTGAAACTAACGGCTTAATTTATGACAACAATGTACGAAAAACAAATATGACAGACATGAACCAACGACAACCGCTGACCTAAAGGCTCTTGGCTTTGAACTGGCTCATAAAGAATGAGCCGGGGTTAAACATGTTTGTTCAATCCTCCCCATACATTGGACAGTAGTGTAACAGCACAACATAAGTAAAAGAAAAAAAATCAGTAAAAAAAGGCGTAACTCATTAATTAGATGAATACAAAGCGCAAAAACACTTTCACGCAAACACTTCCAAGAGAAAATAAATTTGCAATCACGACTAACTTCGAAAACTGCAATTTGATTTACACAAAAATGCATACAATTTTGATTACTGTGAAATCAACTTACTGACATTCTGCCATACATCTGTTGCTGTATGTTTTGCCGTCACGCCCGCAGACTGGTTTCCGTTCTCTGGTACACCTACATAACTTTTCCTTTCTACATGGACATTCACCTTGACATTCAATCGGAACATTTCTGCAAAAAGCAAAATATTTGTTTATTTTATTATTTATTCATCGTGCCATTGGTTTCCTTGTTTGATTGTTTTCAGGAGGGAAAGGTTACTCACACAACAAGCTCGTCATAGAAACCAGGATTACAATTTTGTATATACGCCAGACTCGAGTATCGTCTACAAAAGACACATCAATGACGCTCAAATAAAAAAAAAAGTTTAAAAGGCCAAGTAAAGTACGAAGTATAAGAGCATTGAGAACTAAACGTTCCTAAACGTTTTGACACATACAGCTAAGGTTATCTATTTCTGAGGAAAAAAGTCTTAATATTTCAAAAATTCAAAGTTTTGTAAACGATAATTTATACCTTTGATTATATCTATGATAATTCATGTACACACATAAGTGCTGACTACGTACCGGGCTGGTAATACCCTTGGGGGAAAAAACTTCACAAGCAGTGACATCGACCCAGTGGTTGTAAATAAACTCATCATAGAAAAAGTACCAGGATTGCAATTTTATATTTACGCCAGATGAGCGTTTAGTCTTCAAAAGACTCATCAATGACGCTCGAATAAAAAAATAGTTAAAAAGGCCAAATAAAGTACAAAGTTGAAGAGCATTGAGGACCAAAAATTCCTAAAACTGCCAAATGCGGTTAAGGTTATCTATAATTCCTTAGGTAGAAAAGCCTTTGTTTAAAAAAAAAGTTTTGTAAACAGTTAATTTATAATCATGATTATATCAATGTTAATTCATGTAAACACATAAGTGCTGACTACGTACTAGGCTGGTGATACCCTCGGGGAATAAAAACTCCACCAGCGGTGACATCGACCCAGTGGTTGTTTTTATTTACTCAAAATATATACTTGTACCAGGATTAAAATTTGTATTTACGCCAGACGTGCGTTTCGTCTACGAAAGACTCATCAGTGACGCTAGAATCAACAAAAGATAAAAAGGTCAAAGAGATAAAAAAAAAAGATACCAACGAGATATTTGAACCTTTAAAACGGAAACGAACTAACTATGTCATGGCTAAAATCGACCAAAAGACAAATAAGTGTTGAAAAATAACCAAATGAAACATTCATTAGTTATCATAATTTGTCATTGCGGGTTTCTAAATTTAAGATACTTACTGACAATCAGCTCCACATTTATTCCCATAAGTTGTCCCATCAACTCCACATACAGGTCTGTAATCCATTGTACAAATACATTCTTTCCTACAAGGACATTCACCGTTACAAGCTATAGGTGTACTGGCACAATCTGCTCCACACTTGTTCCCATACGTTTGGTTGTTTGTCCCACACACCGGTGAATAGTCCAGTGTACAAACACAAAAGTTTTCTGATGATCTTGTACAAGGACATTTACCGTCACACTGGATCTGTGATCCTCTATAATATAGAAACATGAGTAAAACTGTCTTTCAAGCTAGCTATTAAACCAGGTTGAATCCACAATTTTCTATATACGGATCTGTTTGTACCATGTCGGGAATATGACAGATAATTTACATTCGTTTGGTGTGTTTGGGTTTTTGTTTTTACCATTTGATAAGGTGCTTCCGTTTGAATTTTCCTTGGAGATCAGTATTTTTTGTTATTTTACTTTCAATAATCATTCGAGATATACATAGCGAGGATAAGAGACGACTTAATTGACATATAAATGACAAAACTAATGTCAAAGAGGGGGAAAGATACCAAAGAGGGGTAAAGATACCAAAGGGACATTCACTCATAGATCGATAATAAAAACCAAAGAGGGGGAAAGATACCAAAAGGACAGTCACTCATAGATCGAAAATAAAAACCAAAGAGGGGGAAAGATACCAAAGGGACAGTCACTCATAGATCGATAATAAAAACCAAAGAGGGGGAAAGATACCAAAGGGACAGTCACTCATAGATCGATAATAAAAACCAAAGAGGGGGAAAGATACCAAAGGGACAGTCATTCATAGATCGAAAATAAAAACCAAAGAGGGGGGAAAGATACCAAAGGGACAGTAACTCATAGATCGAACATAAAAACCAAAGAGGGGGAAAGATACCAAAGGGACAGTCACTCATAGATCGAAAATAAAAACTAAAGAGGGGGAAAGATACCAAAGGGACAGTCACTCATAGATCGAAAATAAAAACCAAAGAGGGGGAAAGATACCAAAGGGACAGTCACTCATAGATCGAAAATAAAAACCAAAGAGGGGGAAAGATACCAAAGGGACAGTCACTCATAGATCGAAAATAAAAACCAAAGAGGGGGAAAGATACCAAAGGGACAGTCACTCATAGATCGATAATAAAAACCGAAGAGGGGGAAAGATACCAAAGGGACAGTCACTCATAGATCGATAATAAAAACCAAAGAGGGGGAAAGATACCAAAGGGACAGTCACTCATAGATCGAAAATAAAAACCAAAGAGGGGGAAAGATACCAAAGGGACAGTCACTCATAGATCGATAATAAAAACCAAAGAGGGGGAAAGATACCAAAGGGACAGTCACTCATAGATCGAAATAAAAACCAAAGAGGGGGAAAGATACCAAAGGGACAGTCACTCATAGATCGAAATAAAAACCAAAGAGGGGGAAAGATACCAAAGGGACAGTCACTCATAGATCGAAAATAAAAACCAAAGAGGGGGAAAGATACCAAAGGGACAGTAACTCATAGATCGAAAATAAAAACCAAAGAGGGGGAAAGATACCAAAGGGACAGTAACTCATAGATCGAAAATAAAAACCAAAGGGGGGGGGGGGAAGATACCAAAGGGACAGTCACTCATAGATCGAAAATAAAAACCAAAGAGGGGGAAAGATACCAAAGGGACAGTCACTCATAGATCGAAAATAAAAACCAAAGAGGGGGAAAGATACCAAAGGGACAGTCACTCATAGATCGAAAATAAAAACCAAAGAGAGGGAAAGATACCAAAGGGACAGTCACTATAGATCGAAAATAAAAACCAAAGAGGGGGAAAGATACCAAAGGGACAGTCACTCATAGATCGAAAATAAAAACCAAAGAGGGGGAAAGATACCAAAGGGACAGTCACTCATAGATCGAAAATAAAAACCATAGAGGGGGAAAGATACCAAAGGGACAGTCACTCATATATCGAAAATAAAAACCAAAGAGGAGGAAAGATACCAAAGGGACAGTCACTCATAGATCGAAAATAAAAACAAAAGAGGGGGAAAGATACCAAAGGGACAGTCACTCATAGATCGAAAATAAAAACCAAAGAGGGGGAAAGATACCAAAGGGACAGTCACTCATAGATCGAAAATAAAAACCAAAGAGGGGGGAAAGATACCAAAGGGACAGTAACTCATAGATCGAAAATAAAAACCAAAGAGGGGGAAAGATACCAAAGGGACAGTCACTCATAGATCGAAAATAAAAACCAAAGAGGGGGAAAGATACCAAAGGGACAGTCACTCATAGATCGAAAATAAAAACCAAAGAGGGGGGAAAGATACCGAAGGGACAGTAACTCATAGATCGAAAATAAAAACCAAAGAGGGGGGAAAGATACCAAAGGGACAGTAACTCATAGATCGAAAATAAAAACCAAAAGGGGGGGGGGAAGATACCAAAGGGACAGTCACTCATAGATCGAAAATAAAAACCAAAGAGGGGGAAAGATACCAAAGGGACAGTCACTCGTAGATAAAAAAAAACAAAGAGGGGGAAGGATACCAAAAAGACAGTCACTCATCGATAAATGAATAATGTAACTGTTGTTGTATCAAAATTTGAACTAGTGTCTGACATAAGTTATATATTTTTTTTACAAAGGATGAATTTTGTTCAACATCGTATTTGTCGACTTTATGGATTCGTTAAGCCATTTGAGTCCTACAGACCAACTTATTGTTGTGTTAATATGTATCAAAACGCATGAAAACTATTCTCTAGATTACTAGTATCAAATAAAGACAACAAAAGCATACCACTGTTCAAAATTCATAAATTTACAAAGAGAAAACAAATCAGGGTTTCAAACTGAAACCGAGGAAAACACAACATCAACTTTAAGAGGAACTATAAAAACCTGAACAGTCAAGCGACAAATAAAAAATGATTTTCATGAAGTATCTCTATATGATTTACATTTAACTTACTTGCATTCAGCCATACATTTGTTATTATAGGTCTTTCCATCAGTTCCACATACAGGTTTCTATATAATTTACATTTAACTTACTTGCATTCAGCCATACATTTGTTATTATACGTCTTTCCATCACTTCCACATTCAGGTTTCTATATGATTTACATGTAACTTACTTGCATTCAGCCATACATTTGTTATTATAGATCTTTCCATCAGTTCCACATACAGGTTTATATATGATTTACATTTAACTTACTTGCATTCAGCCATACATTTGTTATTATAGGTCTTTCCATCAGTTCCACATACAGGTTTCTATATAATTTACATTTAACTTACTTGCATTGAGCCATACATTTGTTATTATACGTCTTTCCATCAGTTCCACATACAGGTTTCTATATAATTTACATGTAACTTACTTGCATTCAGCCATACATTTGTTATTATACGTCTTTCCATCAGTTCCACATTCAGGTTTCTATATAATTTACATTTAACTTACTTGCATTCAGCCATACATTTGTTATTATAGATCTTTCCATCAGTTCCACATACAGGTTTATATATGATTTACATGTAACTTACTTGCATTCAGCCATACATTTGTTATTATACGTCTTTCCATCAGTTCCACATACAGGTTTCTATATAATTTACATGTAACTTACTTGCATTGAGCCATACATTTGTTATTATACGTCTTTCCATCAGTTCCACATACAGGTTTTTATATGATTTACATTTAACTTACTTGCATTGAGCCATACATTTGTTATTATACGTCTTTCCATCAGTTCCACATACAGGTTTCTATATGATTTACATTTAACTTACTTGCATTCAGCCATACATTTGTTATTATAGGTCTTTCCATCAGTTCCACATACAGGTTTTTATATGATTTACATGTAACTTACTTGCATTGAGCCATACATTTGTTATTATACGTCTTTCCATCAGTTCCACATACAGGTTTCTATATAATTTACATGTAACTTACTTGCATTGAGCCATACATTTGTTATTATACGTCTTTCCATCAGTTCCACATACAGGTTTCTATATGATTTACATTTAACTTACTTGCATTCAGCCATACATTTGTTATTATACGTCTTTCCATCAGTTCCACATACAGGTTTCTATATAATTTACATGTAACTTACTTGCATTGAGCCATACATTTGTTATTATACGTCTTTCCATCAGTTCCACATACAGGTTTCTATATGATTTACATTTAACTTACTTGCATTCAGCCATACATTTGTTATTATAGGTCTTTCCATCAGTTCCACATACAGGTTTTTATATGATTTACATGTAACTTACTTGCATTGAGCCATACATTTGTTATTATACGTCTTTCCATCAGTTCCACATACAGGTTTCTATATAATTTACATGTAACTTACTTGCATTGAGCCATACATTTGTTATTATACGTCTTTCCATCAGTTCCACATACAGGTTTCTATATGATTTACATTTAACTTACTTGCATTCAGCCATACATTTGTTATTATACGTCTTTCCATCACTTCCACATACAGGTTTTTATATGATTTACATTTAACTTACTTGCATTAAGCCATACATTTGTTATTATACGTCTTTCCATCAGTTCCACATACAGGTTTCTATATGATTTACATTTAACTTACTTGCATTCAGCCATACATTTGTTATTATACGTCTTTCCATCAGTTCCACATACAGGTTTCTATATAATTTACATGTAACTTACTTGCATTGAGCCATACATTTGTTATTATACGTCTTTCCATCAGTTCCACATACAGGTTTCTATATAATTTACATGTAACTTACTTGCATTGAGCCATACATTTGTTATTATACGTCTTTCCATCACTTCCACATACAGGTTTTTATATGATTTACATTTAACTTACTTGCATTAAGCCATACATTTGTTATTATACGTCTTTCCATCAGTTCCACATACAGGTTTCTATATGATTTACATTTAACTTACTTGCATTCAGCCATACATTTGTTATTATACGTCTTTCCATCAGTTCCACATACAGGTTTCTATATAATTTACATGTAACTTACTTGCATTGAGCCATACATTTGTTATTATACGTCTTTCCATCAGTTCCACATTCAGGTTTCTATATGATTTACATGTAACTTACTTGCATTCAGCCATACATTTGTTATTATAGGTCTTCCCGTCAGTTCCACATACAGGTTTCTATATGATTTACATGTAACTTACTTGCATTCAGCCATACATTTGTTATTATACGTCTTTCCATCAGTTCCACATACAGGTTTCTATATGATTTACATGTAACTTACTTGCATTCAGCCATACATTTGTTATTATAGGTCTTCCCGTCAGTTCCACATACAGGTTTATATATGATTTACATTTAATTTACTTGCATTAAGCCATACATTTGTTATTATACGTCTTTCCATCAGTTCCACATACAGGTTTATATATGATTTACATTTAACTTACTTGCATTAAGCCATACATTTGTTATTATACGTCTTTCCATCAGTTCCACATACAGGTTTATATATGATTTACATTTAACTTACTTGCATTCAGCCATACATTTGTTATTATACGTCTTTCCATCAGTTCCACATACAGGTTTATATTCTCTAGTACATTGACACAATCGGTTGTTCCTCCTACACGGACATTCACCATTACAAGCGATCTCGACACCTTCACAATCGGCCTGGCATTTGTTATCGTACGATTCTCCGTTTATTCCACAGACTTGTCTAAACTCCATTGTACAGATACAGGCTTCACTTTTATTACATGGACATTCTCCGTTACATGAAACGTCAACTTCTGCACAATCAGCACCGCATTTGTTCCCATATGTTTGGCCATTAACACCACATACAGGGCGATAGTCAAGTGTACAAACGCATGGTGTTCTGATGCTCGTACATGGGCACTCTCCTTTACATGCTACAGCAGTATTATCACAGCCTGCTCCACATTCGTTGTCATATGTTCTATTGTTAACACCACAGACAGGGTCATAGCTAGCCATACAGTAACAAGGGGCTTTACAAGGACATGTGTCATTACAGAGGATCTCTGCATTACTGTCAAAGAAATGAAAAGAAAAATACAAAAGATAAAAACGTTACTTAACTTTTACTTCTGCATATTTAACGATAATGACTGATAAAATATATAAGATACCAAGGTCATTAAACATTATTAGTCGAAGGGCATACACTATTTCAAAAGTCAATATCAAAGCATCAAACCTACTAATTGAAGCTCCATTAAGCCAATAAGGTGTCTGATGCAGACGGAATGCAATATTAAACTCTTAGACTGATACATTTGACGAGGTTTTACAAGCACAAGGTCAAAGCCACAAATGGTGGACATTTTTGTCCTCGATAATATCATCCGCCCAATATTCAGCCATTCTGTGTTGTCATAAAACATCATTGTTTGTTCCCTCTATGTGAACTAAATATTTATGAAATGCTGAAATCGTTCGGAAAAAGTAAAGATTTTTTATCAAAGGCATATAAAGCCTGAGTTAGCTTGTGCATAATTTTACTTGTGTTTCAAGTTTCAATGTACTCCTCATTACAGATGATAAGCTTTTACATGCAAATAAAACATGTTTTCGAACGAAAATCTAAATATTTAGAAAGCAAATTTAAATAAACATATTTTTGAGGATCACATTCAAAATTACTTTCAAATAATTAATCCTGTATGAAACCTAAGCTCTTGTGCAATTCATTATAATTGACAGTCCAGGGAGAAACTTTGACATTTCTACTTATAATTACTTTTTCTCCGAAATAATAAAGTTTTTAAACAATGCTAATTTTAAATGCGTGACTCATACATATACTAATTCGGAATCGATAAGAAAATGATACTTGTAAATACTAACTTGCATGCTGCTAAACATTTATTACTGTATGTTTTCTTGTCACTTCCACAGACAGGTTTATACTCTCTGGTACATTGGCACAATCTCCGACAAGGACACTCGCCATTACATTCCACTTCAACATCGGCACAGTCAGCCCCACATTTGTTACCATATGTCTTCCCATCAACACCACATACAGGTCTATAGTCCAATGTACATATACAAGGCCGTTTTGTATTTCCACAAGGACATTCACTATCACAAACGACACTAGCTCCATCGCAATCAGCCTGGCATTTGTTACCATACGTCCGTCCATTAACACCACAGACTGGTCTGTAATCCATCGTGCAAAGACAAGGTTTTTTGACGTCTTTGCATGGACATTCTCCATCACATGCGATGATAGCCCTAGCACAATCCGCCCCGCATCCATTTCCATATGTCTGGCCATTTGTTCCACATACGGGTGTGTAATCCATTGTGCATACACACTGGTCAGTTGTATTTTGACATGGACATTCTTCTTTACAGGCCACACTCACCCCAACACAGTCAGCTTCACATTTATTTAAATATGTTTCATCATTGGTACCACACACTGGAGTATATTCCTTTGAGCATGCGCATGTGCCTTTACAAGGACATTCACCATTGCATGCAACCTCTGTTTGATCACAGCCAGCGTTGCATTTGTTCCCATAGGTCTTCCCGTTTGTTCCACATACTGGTTGATAGTCCATAGTACAAATACAGGATTTGCTTTTACAGGGGCACTCGCCATTACAAGCCACGTCAGAATTAGCGCAATCGGCATTACATTTGTTTCCAAATGTTTCGCCGTTAGTTCCACATACAGGTCGATAATCTAGGGTACATATACAAGGCTTTCTGCAAGGGCATTCCCCATCGCATGCAATTTGAGTATTTTCGCAGTCGGCATTGCACTTATTGCTGTAGGTCTTATTGTTGATGCCACAAACAGGTCTGTAGTCCATTGTACAAATGCAAGGTTTTGTACATGGACACTCTCCATTACACGAAATGGCTACATCACTGAAAGATAAGTATAATTATCATAAAATGAATTGAAACCTCTCAACATTCACAGAGATCGATAGTCTGCATTAATTTCTTTTTATTGTTACTTTCTTTTTGGGTCAATATAACTGCTTGTAAACTATTAGTTTCCAAGGGTATCGCCAACTAAGTTATCACTGCTTCAGTACTTATATGATATTTAACAAGGTTTTTACAGTTTTTCCGTTCATGAAATTAGAAATGCTTAAGAATCTGAGGTTCCAATTTCCTTGGATAAATATGACTACATATAGGTCT
Source organism: Mytilus galloprovincialis (assembly GCA_037788925.1). Taxonomy (NCBI): domain Eukaryota; kingdom Metazoa; phylum Mollusca; class Bivalvia; order Mytilida; family Mytilidae; genus Mytilus; species Mytilus galloprovincialis. The sequence goes on along the minus strand of CM075340.1, from coordinate 2,421,780 downwards.
GCGCTTTATTTGGTCATATACATCCTTGGGTATTGATTATTTGGGTTTGAGTTTTCCTGACGGAGATATTAATTCAGAAAAGAACTTCGGACAACGCACGAAACTATTAATTCGTTATTGTCATTCGGTATACTAGTACATGGAACAAAGGCATTTTTGTGGAACTCAAATACAAGTTACATTCGAGACTAAAACTTTCCACGTCAAAATGACGAGACAATAAATGTCTTGATATTCAAAACGAGGCAGTCATCTTTGTTTGCGTTTGAAGCATTGACATATATAGATGGTCGCACTCCTGCTAACCTAAACTAATGTTGAATGTGATATCAAAACGTTCCTTACCAGACTTCTGATATGCATGAAACAACCTTCTGCAGACTGGAATTTAATTAAATTTGAATCGGTTTAATTTATGAATTGACTTACTGACATTTCGCCATACATTTGTTGCTGTATGTTTTACTATCAGTTCCACAGACTGGTTTCCGTTCTCTGGTACACAAACATAACCTGTCTGATCTTAGACTACATGGACATTCACCTTCACATTCAACTGAAACGTTTCTACAAAATGCGAAAAAAACTATTGTTTGCTTTATTTTATTCCACAGGAGTATTTGCTTTTGCTTTTCATCTAGATAAAGATACATTCTAGTCTCAAGTTAAACTATTTGTCCCGTTAAACCCTAATGATAAAATATGTTGCACTTAATGTTCGTGGGTTGAGGTTCATTTCTTAAATGAAATATGAGAATTTATACATGTACTTACCGACATTCCGCCATGCAGTTATTGTTGTATGTTTTGCCATCTCGTCCACAAACTGGTTTCCGTTCTCTGGTACATCTACATAACTTTTCTTCCCTGCATGGACATTGGCCTTTGCATTGTATTTTAGCTCTCCTGTAATGATAAAAATTGCAAAATTAAAAGTAAGGAATAATTTTTGGGGAAGACTTTAAACCCTTAGAATTATGATTATGTGTTAAAATCTTATAGTGTTATATGTTCAATTTTTTTTTATGAAAGTGAAGACACCTATACTTTTGATACTAGAATATTCGAAAGGTAAATCGTATGATATTTCTAAACCAGTTTACCAAAAAGCTGGAACAAAATCAACAACCCAAAAGCAACTTTTACGGTGACCTATAATTGTTAATTTATGTGTCATTTTGGTCTCATGTGGAGAGTTGTCTCATTGGCAATCATACCACATATTCTTTTTTATATTCAATCTATTTAAAATTGAATATGATCTATCCCCGCTCCCAATTCATACCATTTTAACTATTTTCGCTTCCATTTCTGTTTTGGACAAACATTTTCAACGGACAAAGGTATACAAGTTTTGTGTATCAAACTCTTCTATTTCAAAAAATATAATAGAAAAGATATAGGAAGATGTGGTATTAGTGCCTCCATCCAAGTAACAATTTATAAAAGTATTTCATTATAGGTCAAGGTACGGCTTTCAAGTTAGTCTTCGAACTTAAAATTTAAAATTTCGAATGTTTTAGAAAAATATTGACAATTTAAAGCTTTTTAAAATAAAAATACTCACGAGCATTTCGCCATGCAAGGGTTGTTGTAAGTTTTCCCATCTCTGCCGCACACTGGTTGGAACTTCCGGTTACAGAGACATCTTATATCCTGTGCTTTCGTTTGACCTTCACAAGGACAATCTCCTTTACATCTAGGCTTAGTTCCACTGTCAAAATAAATTTAAGATTTTATTTTATAATTATCAAGTAATTATAAAATGATGATAAAAGCACCCAAATTAATAACCATTTTTCATTTATAACAAAATGTTCATTTAAAGCCACGTTTGTAAAACGATATTTACCAATTATAGTTTGTTTGCACAACAACTTATAACTTTTGACTTGGAAAAGCAAAAGTAAGACATTGTGTTAGTTGAGAAATTTTTTCAAAGTCTATTGTCTATAACTTACTCGCATTTAGCCAAACATCTACTCATGTATGATTTTCCATTTCTGCCACAAACTGGTTTCCTTCTTGGTTTGCATCCACATGCCAGGCACGGACATTCATTGTTGCATGAAACAGTCGAATTTCTGTGATAAAGCGTAGAAAAGACATTCAAGAAAGAAAGCATGCTTTTGTAGAAATGGTTAAAAAAGTACCCTTTCCATGCAAATGTGAGAATCTTATTTGTTTAGTTTCTCTCTTAAGAAAATTTATCGAAATAAGGTGTTTCTTAAGATGTTTGAACTTGATATGAAAAAAAATGACATCACAGAAGACAATTTGCATTAAAGTAAATTTTAAATTCCTTTTGGAAAATACCGGAAGGGGCAATAGAAACTCGTTACTGAAAAAAAGGATAAACAACAACACGGTCAAAAGAAAAAGAGAAACACTAGTGAACAATTGCCGTGGAAAAACAAGATATTGAGTAATATGAACCCCTACTAAAACACGTTAGAAACTGATATGCCAGTTTTTGTAGCAAGAATGAAATATGTTGAAATACATGTTGAAAGAAGAAGAAAATGCATTATAACTAACATGCGATATCATTAACGTTAGTTTTAACATGCCGATAAACTTCATCTTGGTACATGTACTAGACATCGTTAGCAATATTCAGTATTTCAATTTTGAAATTTTACAGTATAAAATTAAGAAATAACTGTTATGTTTTCCTGTCTATTCGAAATAACCCAAAAAAATGTGGTGCACACCTTTAAATAAACCACTCAATTCCATTTTTAAGGAGTATATATCATGAAAAACGTTCATGACGTCACGAGCACATGACAATATTCGAACTTAAATTTCCGATTTCGTATTCTATAATTAAAACATAAAAGATTTTGTATGATTTCCGTTTCCACTGACCATGCAGAATTGTCAGAAAAGTTAGTCTAAGTGGTAATCTATTAAAAACTTTGCAGCACATCATTTCTTAGTCCGAGATTACTCTGACGTCCAACGGCTGTTTTGCCAGACAAGCTGGGGCCGTGGGACGTCAAGAGCTCGTTCCATTTCAAAAAGGGGATATTTGCCCGTCCAAAATAGATGCGCTACTTCGTCGCTTTTGGTGCCAACTAACGGCCTTGGAATTAAATAAATCGGGTATCAATTTGTTCATTTTTCATTTATCTCTTCATTTATGTAAGCTTCACCTACCTGCCACCATTTATTTTCTTATATTCAGACAGTTTTCACAGTGACCCATCGTTTCAGACATTTTTATTTTTATTTTCAAATGGACGTCAAGTTTCGAGACCTCGGAACGCAAATATGCAAATATTTATGTTTTTTTACCTGCTTTATAGGAGATCGGTAGTTAACTTTAGTGGCCAATCAAGAGTTTTCACCTCCTTTAGAGGAGATCGGTATTAAGCATTTAGAAGCCAACCACGATAACAGTCGGAAGGCCTCGGACATTTAGATTACTTGCATCGTAAATGAACGAGGTGTTAGATTATGGTCATTGGCATAAATCATCACTTTTTTTCTCGTGGTCACGTGATAATCTTTGAAAATGATAGTCAAAATGCAGAAATCGATGGGTCACTGTGAAAACTGTCTGAATATAAGAAAATAAAGGGTGGCAGGTAGGTGAAGCTTACATAAATGAAGAGATAAATGAAAAATGAACAAATTGGTACCCGATTTATATAATTCCAAGACCGTTAGTTGGCACTAGAAGCGACGTACCAGCGCATCTATTTTGGACGCGCAAATATCCACTTTTTGATATGGGACGAGCTCTTGACGCCCCACGACCCGAGCTTGTCTGGCAACACAGCCATTGGACGTCAGAGTAATCTCGGACTAATCATTTTTATCATTTATTTCCATTAAAGTGCATACTTGCAACCTGCTAAGCATTCATTTTCGTATGTTCTTCCGTCAGCGCCACACACAGGGCTGTAATCTTTTCTGCAGGCACACGGCGGCAGTCCTTCACACGGACACATACCTTTACACGTCAACTTCACACCACTGTAAAAACAAAAATAATAATAGTGAGAAAAGTAACTACAGTCACACAGAGAACTCCAAGGTCCTTCACACGGACACATACCTTTACACATCAACTTTACACCACTGTAAACAAAATTAAATTAGTAAGATATAAATACCGGCATACTGGCACCGTCAAAACGATCCCTAACAGTGCAATTCTTATAAAACACATATCTGGATCCCAATTTAAGCTAGTATCAATAATTTAGTTTTAGTGAAGAATGTGTATCAAATAAAATTTTAGTCCATATTAAAATATTGTTCATTTATCAGGAAGAAAACGTTATCTTTTTAATTGCCTGAAACCTGGTTTAAAATTCCGATTGTGAATATCAAAACCACTGTGCCCCAAATCGTCCAGTACCGAAGAAAAACACACACACAAAGATATGACAGTTTTTTAGCGACCTAATTTAAACGGAAAAGTACTCACCGGCATTTTGCCAAACATCCATTTTTGTAAGTTACTCCATCGGCACCACATACGGGCTTTTTTCTCTTCCCACATGTATCACATGATTTCAATGGCTTACAGGGACATTCACGCTGACATCGTGCCTTTATTCCTCTGTAAATAAAGCATGCACAGATGTAGCATTTTCGACAACAAGAAAAGAATTGCGCTTAAAACGAATTTTACAGGCTGGCTTTTACTAGCTAGCAGTGAGGTGTACTTTTTTGCGTCATGTTGAACACCTCACTGTAAGTTTGAGATGAAGAACAGCATTAAAGTGTTTCTTTTGCTAAATGTTTAATAATAATATAGATATTCAATCATTCCTATATTAGCTACAGAAAGACTTAAAATCTTTAAAATGGTGGTAAACCATCTAAATTTCCCGGTCAACATATATGAGGTTTTACATTTCGTTTGGAGAAAGTCATCTTTAATGCGTGTTTTTCAATTTTGACAACGTGATCTAGTGGTTGCCATATTAACATGTACAGCTTATAAAGTTTGGCTTTGGAAGAAGTTATCAGAGTAAAACCTGAATAAAACCCGGAGATAAACATGAACGTCTGCGGATTCCATACTTACTTGCACCTTGCCTGACAGATGTTGGAATATGTGTTCCCGTCTACTCCACATACAGGTGTGTAGTTCTTCGTACAGGCACACGGTGTACACGGACACTCGTGTTTACACCCTATCTCTAATCCTCTGAAATAAAAAATAAATATAACAACGATTTTGTTTTCTATGGAGGCCATTCTTTGACAGTCTCATTCAAAAGTTATTTATAATCAGTATTTCATGTTTATAGATGTTCAGTGGTCTGTCTTAAAGTAATTTAAAGCGTTTAAAAAGACCATTATGAATTGATAGCATATAAATAAATAAACGTGAAAAGAAGAAACAAATGACAATCCGGCCGTGTCATGTTTTGTTTTTTAAGATATTATCAATTGAAAATTTGGCGGGAAATAATTCTCACTAAATTTTCTAACATTTAGCAATGGCGCCTTTTTTCTTTCAAAAACTATCATGAAAAACTAACAAGTATTTTATAAGATTTTCAAATACAGTGAAACCTGGCTAAACCGAATCCTGCATAAACCAAACATGTTCTCAAGTACCGTCATATCAAATTGTATGCGCTGTGAACCTGATAAAACCGAACATTGGCCAAAACCGAACAAAATCTGCAGTCCCGAAGAGGTTTGTTTAAACAGTTTTCACTGTATTGCTTTTTAAACTATGTGAGCGTGCATCATTAATCATTTTGAAAAAATACATGTAGTGTATTTCACATAACCACAATATACTTGCTAAATTGCTCTCTCCGTTGCATGAAAGCCTTTTGTTCCGTGTTGAAGGCCTCAAAGTGACATTATGAGGTAAGAACAGCAATACAAGAGTCCTTTGCTTTTTATATTGTCAAGTAAGTGTAAGGATCCTTAATCATGCATGAGTACATCAAATCCTGTCTATTCGTGACATTAACTTGTTAAGTGTGTTCCGGACACTTTATAAAATGTATTATACGTATGCATGTATGTATACGTACCTCCTAATTGCAGCACATTCATGTTTATAAGTTTTCCCGTTTTGAGCACAAACTGGACCACTTTTCTTGTTACATTTAGGACCTGGTAAATAAGTGTTATTATTAAACTGTAATACATTATATAATTTTGCTACATTGTACGTACATTTGTTGTATTTGTGAAAATTTAGGACAAAATTCATAATGAGTTACGATGGCGAGAGACGAAAAAGGGTCTTCTCCAGTTTACAATGTATCACTGTGAACGTATGGAGGACAAGAAACGGAGGGTACAAATTGACTGATTGTTCTTACACGAGGGTCTGGAAGAGCTTTACAAAAATAGAGAATAATGGGCAAACATTGCAGAATAAATGTCTAGACAAATACAGGACAGACAAAAATAGGCAAACAGTGCAGAATAAATGGCTAGACAAATACAGAATAGAGAAAAATAGGCAACAACAAAAAAAAGAAAAGATAATAATTAGGTGCTGAACCATAAGGAATGACTATTAATCGGAAAAATAAATAAATAATAGGTATAAAAAATGGTATAAAAAATAAAAGAATAAAGAAATGAAAGACCCCATTCAAATCGCCTTTTTTTAAGCAATTCTTAAATTTCATTTTGAATTTATTTAATGACATCATGAATTCATAATTCATAAGGAGAGCCAAATTAGATAGAGCGTGTAGTGGTTAGCGCATCGGATTACTATCACAAAGGTTTCTGGTTCGATCCCCGTTCCAGGGAGAAATTTTCAGGGACTGAATGCACCATTTACGAGAAGGGGGCAATAAATGTCTGACCCGTTTGAGAGAAATATCTCTTTCAAGTAAAAGTCGCCTTTGTAGATTTTGTAAAAGGACAGTCTAATGCCGCTACAAGGCAGCACTCGAACTTGCAAAGTGGAAAGGGATTAATATAAGTTGTAGTAATTGTATCCTATTCTACTATAAATAAATATGTTTTCACAAAAATAATGCTACAAATTATATATCAACTGTCTAAATACATATTTTTATGGTATAAAATTTTCATTTTTCGACATTCATAAAAGTATGAAGACAGAAATACATTTACATACAAACATTCTGCATGCTTGTTAATAAGTTTTCTAATATCCGATTTATTGTGTGAGCCAGTGAATATGTGTACCATCTAAAAAATCTAAAGATTATTAATAAGCCCCAATTGCAACTTTGAAACGATTGGGACGTTAACCGACTTTTTAACATAACGCATATTGAAAAATAATAAACTTTTCCAAAAAAAAAAAAAAAAATCGAACAAAATGCTGAAACTAAATGCGACCAAGGTGAAAGTATTTTTGGGATGACAGGGCCGCGGCATAAAATTAGCAAAACTCAAAAACATAAAATGTCCTCTCTAGAATATAAAAGTTGTTCATCCGCTAAATAAAATAAATGATCCTTACCTGATTTTCTCCGCAAAGATTGCACTGTTGTAAGGCAAAGAACAACAAGCAATATTTTTATTCTCATCTTTGCGTTTGCAGTCGTCAGCCTGTGGACAAAGTATGTATCAATAAGCTATAAATAATAAACCACAATTATGAAGGTTTTATATACGTAAATACTTCAAATCTTATCTGACAGGAAACTTGTCCAAACTTTCACTATCTTCATTTAAAGCGTTTTCCACCTATAGTCTAAGATGTATAACACAAAAGAGGATCGAATCAAATTGTTATTTAAAATTTCTATTTAATTTTCTTACGTGTATTTGTTTACGTCGTTTTTTGTATAATATTTAATTCCAAGTACACTTTATTTAACCTATAATCTCCGAAAGCATAAACACGAAGTTAAATCATTTGACTTCACATGCACCAATGGATTTTTTTCTAATTGGGAAAAGCATGAGTAAGCTGATTTCCAATCCGTTTCTTTTTGTTTGCTCGTAAACTTGTTCGTCTCTTCTTTTTTTTAAATTTTCTGTTGGGGTTCCGATTTTTATTATGATTGGGTAAAATACATACGGAAGAAATAGAAATAAATTTGTATACATAAAGGAACGTATTTTCGAGGCTTTACTAGCACATTTCTGTCCTTTAAACCAGACAAAATTTAGAGCTCGGCATACTGTTTAGTGTCCTGTCTTTTGCTGAAGGCAGTATGATTTCTGTGTCGTTGTGTCACCTGTCTTTTGTTAAAGGCTGTGTGATTTCTGTGTCGTTGTGTTGCCGTCACATCAATGTACATTTGAATCTTCATTTTTTCATTTTATGAAGTAAATATTTTAAAACGACAAAGACAAACATATATCGCAATCATACATCTTATAAATATAAAAAGCAAGTTTCAATACATGTTAAAGTGTGCATAAATCCAGGAGGTCTCTCACTTTATTGCATAAGTTGTGATGCCGAGTTGAGGCGAGTGAGAGACCTAATTTTCACCAACCTGTATAATACATTACCTTGTCTTAACGTTTCCAAAATATAAAGATAAACAATTTCCTTCCTATTTATGACAGAATTGCCAAACCTCTGACATTAGTCATATCATTCCCACATATAATAAACGTTTATAGTTCTTGTTATTTATGGGCCTTATAAACAAATGATTGTTTATCAATATTTTAAAATATTTTTTTGTGCGAATTAAATCTGAATGAGTTTACTACTAGTTACGATTTTTTTTTTTTATGGCTTTGCTACTGCAAGGTTCATGTAGTACATAAACAGATGGTTTCGCAAAGATATCGAGCAGAAATTCTGTACATCAACTATTTCACATTTTGTCATTTCGGTGCCGTTTACATGTGTAGCAGCTAGGCTGACTTGTTGTTGTGGAATTTGCTCATCGTTTAAGGTCGCAAAGTGAGCAAATACTTCTGCATTTGGGTTTTGGTATAGTTAATTGGCAATCCGACAACATTTCCTTATTCTTACAATGTTTAGATTGACAAATCATTGAATCAACCTTGTAAAGGTTCCATGGCTTTTTTTTTTCTTTTCAGAAAGTTTCATATTCAAAAAGTGCACATGGTTTGGTGTGAATTTATCATGCTGGAAATTGGCGACTTTTCGGGCGAGTTGAATTGTACAAATTTTTTAATTGGTCCTATCAGAATCGAGGCCTCCTTAAAAAACGTCGATAAAGTGAAAGAAAAGCAAGCCAAAATAAAAAAAAAATAAAAAACAACAACACTAAGGCTTACTCATTAGAGTTGTATCTAAAAGCGAAACTGGCCCTGCGAGACCCTGATGGATAGGCAAGGTCGTTATACACCCACAAGTGCCGAAAGTGAAAATGCGGAAATATGTCATACTGTATATTTATAAATGTGCAACAATGAGGATGAGAATGGGGTTAATATCCCTTATAACAATAAAATTATCAACATAAACAATTTTCCGCGTTAAACGAAAACGATTGCTCATTATAAAAATTATGATGTAACGAATGGCATATAAATATTTAAAGATAGGGCCAGAGACAAGGGGGTATTGATGGTACAGGCCTTATCTAACCTCAACTAGGGACCTCTCAGTGTATCCGATATTTGGGAATGAAAAAAAGGTACTTGAGAATGACAAATTTATTATCTAGTATTAATGATTCATTGAAAAGGTCGTGGGAAAAAACGTTCTTAAATTTTCTTCACATAATATTTTATGACTGTTGTTTAAATATACCTGCAGCTATTAAGTATAAGTACGCATATTCTGGTTTGATCTAATTATATTTCTACAAAATACACACATCAGAACTTACTATAATTACTACGTAAAATTATAATGGTTGTTTTCTTGTTTGTTCTTTTTCTTTCAGTTTCCGCACTCCATCATTACATTGATGACTATGTGCCGTGCATGCGTGGGTAAATTTACAATCTTATATTTACATCAAAACTAACAAGGCATTGGCGGATCCAGGGGGAGTTCCGGGGGTTGGATCCCCCCTATTTTTCGGGCCAATCAATTCATTTGAATGGGGACAAATAGTTGGAACCCTTAGATCCGCCCCTGCAAGGTGTTACAATTACATGGTGTAGTATTGGTTAAGAACAGATAAAGGAATCTGTTCTCTGAAGGCTTCAACTGTGATGCATTGGACAGCAGTAACTGGTAAAAGGTTTCATTGGATGACTGTCCTTGGATAGAAGGAAAATTTATTTTGTGCCTGTATGTGCCTGAATGAGTGACTGTGAGTGTATTGTCTTGTTCGACTGTCTGATGGTTATTAACAAGTTCGTGGGGTGTATTGCTACTTGGTGGTGTATAATTTTAAAGCGAAATATAAGCCTTGTTCTTATTCTTTTAAGTTCAAGTGTTGGCCAGTTAAGATGGTTAAGCATGTTTGTCACAGAGCTGGTGTTATGATATCGATTACATATATACCTTTACTTGCTGCACGTCTTTGAACCATTTCTATTTGTGATTTTTGAGATTTTGTATGTGGGTATGTAAAAGTTGTTTGATTCAACTGAAAATTCCAGGACAGATAGATCGTGACCTGATAAAGAATTTTACCCCAATGTCAGATTTGCTCTAAATGCTTTGGTTTTTGAGATATAAGCCCAAATTTACATTTTACACCTATGTTCATATATTTTTAGCCATTGCAGCCATCTTGGTAGGCAGGCTTGGTCATCGAACGCATTTTTATACCCCACGCAACGAAGTTGCGGAGGGTATAATGTTTTTGACCCGTCCGTCCGTCCGTCAGTCCGTCCGTCAGTCCTGTTTCTTGTCATCGCAACTCCTCTCAAACCACACAACAGAATTTCACGAAACCTTTTCAGATAATAAGGACATACTATGTAGTTGTGCATATCGACGGGAAATTGCGATTCAATTTTTTTCTAGGAGTTACGCCCCTTTAAAATTATTTACTTTAATGTACTACTGCAACAGTTTGTCATCGCAACTCCTCTCAAACCACACAACAGAATTTCACGAAACCTTTTCAGATAATAAGGACATACTATGTAGTTGTGCATATCGACGGGAAATTGCGATTCAATTTTTTTACTAGGAGTTACGCCCCTTTGAACTTATTTACTTTAATGTACTACTGCAACAGTTTGTCATCGCAACTCCTCTCAAACCACACAACAGAATTTCACGAAACCTTTTCAGATAATAAGGACATACTATGTAGTTGTGCATATCGACGGGAAATCGCGATTCAATTTTTTTACTAGGAGTTACGCCCCTTTGAACTTATTTACTTTAATGTACTACTGCAACAGTTTGTCATCGCAACTCCTCTCAAACCACACAACAGAATTTCACGAAACCTTTTCAGATAATAAGGACATACTACGTAGATGTGCATATCAACAGGAAATTACGATTCAATTTTTTTTTCAAGGAGTTATGCCCCTTTGAACTTATTTGCTTCAATGTACTTCTACAACAGTTTGTCATCTCAACTCCTCTGAAAACACACAACAGAATTTCATGAAATTTTGTAGATAATAAGGACATACTATGTAGATGTGTATATTGACAGGAAATTATTATTCAGTATTTTTTCTTCTACTTATTTAATTTCTCCAATGACAATGTGGGGACGTGGGGTATGTGAGCGTGCTCACTAAGGTTTTTTAATTTAAACTAGATACCCCTGAATAATGATTATGGACAAGTTTGGTTGAATTTGTCTCAGTATAGTTTCAGAGGAGAAGATTTTGGTAAAAGTTAACAGACGACGGTAGACGCCAAGGCCGTAACTAGGCATATTATTTTAGTGAGGCAAAGTAATTGGGCCGAGCGAAGCGAGGCGAAATTTTTTTTTTTGAGGGTATAAAATGAATGGTGCAAAATCCTGCATTCTAGACTTTCCAGAGAGTTTGACAATGTTTTAAATTTGGACACTTTTTATATAAATTTTTCATATTTAAAGACTTTTACTAACACCAAATTTTTAACAACTTTATTTAAATTTTGATGTAAGATAATCATCCAAATATCAATTTGAGTCTGTCGCCAGAACATAGAACACACATCGATTCAGTAGAGTTTGCCAAATTTTTCTAAGGCCGGTTTCGTCAAATAGTTTCAGTATATTTGGTCTGCTGACATCCTTATCGAGATGAACATAGAGCATGACAAGACCGCACAATCTCTCACCAATCATGCATGTTCTTTTCCAAGTTTTTAGTCGTTTCAGGGAAGTCTGTGTTTCTAGCGGTAGCACATCGACACAATGATCGACGTCTTCTTCCGATTCCTTCTCCATCAACAATTCGGTAGCAGCATCGGTAGTAACAGTTTTGTTTGCAAAAGGGAATTAAGCTTTCCTGCTAGCACTATCATATACAGTGGTAGTAACAAAATATCAAACTCGCTTTTATGCTGACAAAGAGTAAACAAACTAGGGATATAATAAGATAAGATACATGAATATGATTCTATCTAGAGTAAGTATGATATGGGCACAGGGGAATTGGCCTGGAGTTTTCGCCGTTTACATGTAGGTCCGTAATTTCAAATTATTTCTAGAAATAGTCGATGGTATTTTAGTTCCAGAATCTATAAATTTTGGGGTTAGGCGTTGGGGGTTTACGATTCCGAAACCCCGAAAATAAAGACACGAAATTCCGTAGTCCCAAATAAGTAAAGACAGAATCCCGCCTTAAAGTTTCTACCATTCCTCAATAATGTCAATTTGGAATATGGGATGTTCTTTCAACTTTTAAGGTTAAAGAAACATGGATAAATACTAATCCAAACATGTTTCATATTATTTATATTTTATTTATCTGTTAAGAGATAGATTATAAAGTTAGTGAAACAGAGAAATAAATACGCAGACATGCTGACTGCTCCCTTGCGATGCCCAGTACTTGATCAGTGGCGGATCCAGGGGGGGGTCCGGGGGTGCTCACCCCCTTTATTTTTGCCGATCAATGCATTTGTATCGGGACATATGTTTTGCACCCCCCCCCCCCTTTGCCCTGGGTGCCTTGGGTTAGCACCCCCCCCTTTCGAAAATTCCTGCATCCGCCCCTGTTGATTTGTCAGTCTACTTATCTTTTTTGGATTAGTTCTAATGAATTTATATTTAATACTCAGACTCTGTTCACATAAAATTAGTTTACTAGAATTATTCCTTCTTTACCTTTACGGTAGCGCTTTCCTTTTTTTTTATGCAAGAGCCTGTTTTTAACCAAAGATCCATGATGATTATCGTTACTAGGTTTATGCAAGGATTTGTATAGTAAATCCATATACAAATCCTTGGTTTATGGAATCGAGAAACATCACCTGTTGAGATGCTGAGTTATTAAATTATAATCCTGATACCTTTGATAACTAATTATCAGCTGCTTATATCCAGGAAGAATAATTTAAAAGGAATGATGACAAGTTATAGAAATTAAGGTTGACATAGAACAACAAATGACTATTATATTTATATATGCTTATAAAAAAAATTCAGTGTCGAAATTTTAGTGAGGCATTGCCTCACTTGCCTCAAGGGTAGTTACGGCCTTGGACGCCAAGTGATGAGAAAAGCTCACTTTTTGGCTACGTGAAATAACAAGACCAGAAAACTATCAACTTTACCAGCCTTAATACACATAAAAAAGTTTATTAAATCTTACCTTTTTATTATTGTTGACAATAAAGATATCCGAACACAACGTTAAAAGCAGTTAAAAAGGATTTATATTTTTATAATGTAAGTTTCTGAATGTGAGTATATTTTACACCTACTATCCCTCTGACAGCTCTGTGTGTTAATTTGATTAGGGATGAAGTGAGCTTAATTAATCACGGTCTTGTGTAATCTAATTAAGCAATCATGGAGTCATGAACTTTTCTCCGGGAAGGTGATTTAGAAAAATCAGGATCAGGAAATAATAGATAAACCATCAAAACGACATAGAATCATATTCCAAACAGTGTAGCTGTGGCCATTATTTGAACGTGTGTCTGTAACGACCACTGCTCACTACTTACTTATTATAGAATTTAAGCTGCGGGTCACCAAAGGTTCTTAACGCCTTTAATATTAAAATAGTTCGAAAAATTATTCAGGAATAACTTTATGTTTTGATTTATATTATTGATACAAATCAAAACATCGTATATTCCTGATTAGTTTTTCTAATTACTTTATTTAGGTGTTGAGAACCTTTTGTGACCCCACAGTTTCAGTGTCTTTAACAAGTACACAGTGAGCAGTGGTCGTTACAGACAAACGTTCACCTAATCTGCCCCAGTCAATGGGATACATTAAGGTCGTCAATCAATAGCCACAGCTACACTGTTTTGAATATGATTCTATTTGGATAAATATGACTTTGTGAGAACAGATTGAAATTTAAATCGCAATTCAAAACCAAAAGAGTTGTCAACTTTGTCATATTGTACACCCCCCTTTTTAAATTCCAACGGACCAGACAAAAACACTTAATTTATATCGCTCATGTCATGTTTAAAGTAGATACATTTTATTGGGCGTATGACATTTGCGCCGATTTTGAAAATTTTCATTCTTTCATTTTCGCCGATTTCATTTTTTCATTTGCGCCGATTTTATTTTTTCTCCTAATTGAATTTACATGTAAGTTACAGGTAAGTTAATACTTTAACATGGGCTGAGCACAGAGTATAAAGACAAATTAAGCATCATTGGTAAATGACTATCCCATTTTTTCGGGTTACCATTGATTTTCCTTCCCCCAAATGAAATAAATGACTGCTTCACGTTTGACAATATGTCTGACGCTCCTTCTGATGACAAATGTCTTACATTCTTAGCCTACAGACTAAGTACATATTTATGCACACTGTAACGCTATCCACCTCATTTTTGAGCAGCTGCACCTCAACTTATATGTTTTTACAGATTTTATCAAGAAAATCCAGGCCGTAACGTGTGTTAAAATGCTAACTCTATAGAAATGCTCGCATCAGTACGTAAGCCAGACAAAGAAAAGATGGACCCCGTTAGCGACAATTATAGGAATATATTAGATGTGTTGCCTATACACACTCGACAAGAACGGATTTATGATTTGAATGTATTCCGTTTTAATGGATTTAAATCCTTCATTTTAGCATTAAAAGAGTGCTTTTATCTAAGGTTTTTACTTCTTGATTTTAAAGTTTGTAAATATAGCTTTTATGTTGATTTATCTTGCTCGAAACCCTACGTCCAACTCCCCATAGTGAGCAGAGGACAACAGTTATATACATGTTATGATTGACAATTCGTAAAATTTGTACAACTGGCTTACTGAAGAGGTTGATAAATGGTAAATGAAAGAGGGACGAAAGATTCCAGAGTGACAGTCAAACTCATAAATCGACAATAAACTGCACTCATACCGCATCTTCTTATATCTTTTCACCTGTAATTTACCTTTTAAAAAAATTGGCGCAAATGAAAAAAAAAATCGGCGCAAATGAAAGAAAAAATCGGCGCAAATGAAATGCAGATCGGCGCAAATGCAAAACGCCGATTTTATTAGATCATTATAAGGATATACTATTTGCTGTTTGTTTAAGTTGCTCATTTACAAAAACGGCTTGAAAAGTTGATGAAGTGATATACATGTACTATATTTTTATATTGATAAAATTTCAAGGTTTACTTATATACTTTTTTCAGGATTCATATCTTGCAGATTTTCGTTAATTTACTAGATGTCGTACATGTCCAAGGCATATATCTATACTATACAATGGTGGTTTTCCTGTTTGAACTGTTTTACACTTAGTCATGCATTTGGTACCCTAAATAGCTTACTGTTTGGTTTGAGCCATGACTCCGTGTTAAAGGCCGTATTTTTACTTTGACCGATAATGTTTCAATATTTAACCTATAATGTTACACTATTGTTTTAGAT
Organism: Mytilus galloprovincialis; assembly: GCA_037788925.1. Taxonomy (NCBI): domain Eukaryota; kingdom Metazoa; phylum Mollusca; class Bivalvia; order Mytilida; family Mytilidae; genus Mytilus; species Mytilus galloprovincialis. The sequence continues at coordinate 2,405,943 of CM075340.1, read as the reverse complement.
AAGGGTGAAGGTTGGTACCTATTAAATTTTTTTTAACAAGATGCATTTGTTACCTTAGTGCTAAGTCAGGAATCTGATGTTCAGTAGTTGTCGTTTGTTGATAAGTGTTTCTCGTTTGTCGTTTTTATTTTGATTAGACCGTTGGTTTCCCCGTTTGGTTAGTTTTACCGTGGTCATTTTCGGGGCCCTTTATAGCTTGCTGTTCGGTGTGCCTAGGCTCCGTGTTGAAGACCTATATTAATTTATTATTTTTAAATTGTGACTTGGATGGAGAGTTGTCTCATTGGCATGCATCCCACATCTTCTTATTTCTAACGAAAAACACACAGTAGAACCATGTACATTTTTATTTATCTCATTTTTTGTAGAAAGGATCCCGCCAGCATGGACACTGCTTATTACAGGAAATAAGCACACCCCTGAAAAATAACAATAATAGTGAAACATTTATTTGTATATGTGTATCTGTAAAGCCAATTAGAAGACGTGTTACATCCAAAATTAGATTGTTTAAAAATAATGTAATGATTGTACATGTATCTAAACATTATTTCAAAATATTTCACAGCATAAATTAATCATATATATATATAATCTGAAAATGTTTAATTAAAACCTTGACTTATACCGTAATCCTTTTATACACCAACATTTTTCAAGATATGATCTGTACCAAATTTGCCATATATGTTGATTTTAATTATAGAATATACCAGAAGTAATCAGTTGTCAGCAAATTTTAACTTACGCGCATTTTGCCCAGCATGCATTGTAATATGTTTTCCAATCATCACCACATACTGGACTGTATATATACGAACATGCACAATGCCTTTTACACGGACATCTACCAGTGCATTCTACTTTTATTGATCTATAAAAAAAATAAAGATACTTAATAAATTTCCAGAGGCCGAAACGCTTTTCTTTATTACATGCAGCAGAATGACTTGAGTTTGTAGGTAAACGTAATGTCTTTGGTTAGCTTGCTTGCTAGCTGAACTTGAGCATGAAATCATTATTAATTAGATATTCTACCATATTTTAAGAATAGACTAGTCCGATTAATAACAAATGTATCTGTCTTAAGGACTAAACTACTTCGAAAGGAGGGTAGTATAAAGTAAACCTTATAATGACTTCACTGTTCAACTAACAGTCAGGATTCTACTTCGTCAAAATTATCTCCCCATTACGCCAGTTCATTTTCACAATCGTAGAAATGGAAGCCATTTTAGGGATGACGCGCTGCCAATTTTGCTCTTGATAACCGATAAATTTATCCACATAGCACCATTACGATCCTTAAATGTCAGTTGTATTTTAAACGACAAATGTATCTACTAGCTAATGAGCATCAGTTAATTATCTTGTCTGCATTGATTCAACTTAAAACTAATGTCTGATCGGTTGTCAGGTGGAATTTTGGGAAATTCTTAAACATTTAAACTAATTAAATATTTCGTGGAAGGGCAGACTTAAAATTTTCAGTGGTTGAAGATTATAAACCCTAGATATCACACACACATTTTTTTCTCGAAGATATGCATTTTCATCATCCAACTTAAAAGACTGTTGTCAAGTACTTTTAGTAAAAAAAATACCTTTCGAACACACCTACTCTGTTTTTGTGATTCAATAGATCGGTATTTCACTTGACCCATATATTTCATCTTTTCGTACTGTGATCTTTTAATGTTATAAAGTCAACCTGTAGCTTTGATAAATAAAAATGATAGAATCTGAAGCGAGATGATATATCAAATACTCTTACTTTGGACGTTTCAAAGACAAAATATACACCTCAAATACGCCCTAACATAAAATGGTGCACTCGATTTTCTCTTTCTGATACAATTGTAACCCATTTTTTTTATTTTTTTCTTGAGTCACATAATGGAAGGGCAGACACGAAAATTACTGAACTAATAGATTGATATGTTCTCCGTCCGTGGTGAAAAAAAAATAAAAAATAGGAGGTTATGCATTTTCTACATCCAACTTGATAGATACCCATGTCGTGGACTCGATATCTAGTTGTTCTGCATTACTATGTAATAGATAAATTAAAAACTTATGCAAATGGTGTTTTTGAAATGAAACACTTCGAAAAAGAGAAGAAAATTGTCGTTTTATTTGTTTCTTTTCACTTTTAAAATTTGTGTTACTATAGTAAACATTACAGTAAGCATTTGACGCCTTCTATAACAAAGAGCTTCGATTCTTTTGTACTATTTCAACTGGGTTTCCGCCTGTTACAAGCAGGGTAGCCATATATATAACACTGTGCGGGACAAATTTGCCATTCCGGTATCGGCAAATCTGACTTTGTCGGTTTACAAGATATAAAAAAAAAAAATTTACCCAGTGATAGATTATTGAAAAATTAAAAAAATGCCATATGTCCCAACTTGTCACTGTTGTCACTCTTGTCACTGCAGCTGATTAAAAGTACATTTCCCATGGGAAATTTGATAATTCCCATGGGAATATTAGAATTTCCCATGGGAACATTGGAAGTTCCCATGGGAAAAATTACTTTTCCCATGGGAAGTTTAGAGTTCCCATAGGAACTTTAAAGTTCCCATGGGAAAAGATGAATACAAAAAGTTCCCATGGGAATTAATTCTTCCCATGGGAACAAATTTTCTTCCCATGGGAACAATTTTTCTTCCCATGGGAACAATATTTCTTCCCATGGGAACAAATCTTCTTCCCATGGGAACAATTTTTCTTCCCATGGGAACAATTTTTTTTCACATAGGAACAATTTTTCTTCCCATGGGAACATACTATATTACAATACAAACATTATTTTCCATTTGAATTTTTTTCTTCAGAAAAATTACAATTTGTTGCAAATACTGGATATATGAATGTATGAGAATAAAAGAGAATATACTTCTGCCTTAGCTGGATGGAAAGCTGTAGGGCATAACACATTTTTGGAACCTTGTAAAACATCTCAGAAAAGCAGATTTGTCTCCGGGACAAGTTTGCAATTCCGCTGAGTGCAAAAGTTGTTCACCTTAATTTTTGGAGTTAAGTCAAAATGAAGTTGATAACTTGGTTGGTATTGGTTCCCTGATATTTGTCCTAAAATTGTTTGGCTCTAGCACCACTGTTAAAAAAGTTATGCCCCTTTTTTCAACAATTTCCTTAGAGGAATAGTTGTTTTCCTCAAGGGAAATCAAATTTCCCTAAAGGAAAAAGATTTTTCCTCAAAGGGAAATTGTTTTTTCCTCAAGGGAAATTGTTTTTTCAAGGGAAAAAGATTTCCTTCAAGACAACAAATTTCCTCTAATGAAATCATTGTTCTTCAAATTTCCTCTAAAGAAATTTCTGAACATCAAATTTCCCTTATTTGTTCTTGTTAAACATTTCTTCGCTATACCATGTATACAAACAGTATGAATATAATTATTACAAGACTGTATAGTTGATGCAAATGATATTCAAAACTTTCATTAATGTTTGACTCAACATTTAAATGACATTGAAAATTGATAAAGTCTGACTGTTTAGATCTAGGTATTGTTCATACTTTTTATAAAATTTAACTATGATTAATAAAAAAAATTTGTAGCAAATGATTCTGTTTTCTTTGTAATTGTTTCAATGCAATACATTAATAAGCAACCAATTTGAATGTCATACCATTTGTGGTGTTCTAAAGAATTTGTTTATATATTCATGATATTTGCAGATTAAATAATAAAATATACACTTTTCGTGTTATTTTAAATTAAAATTTTCTTCTGTTTCAGCTTGTATACAATTTTCAATCCACTACGTAAGAATTCAGTGAATACATTATTCCATTCACTTTATAACATTTTCCTTCAATTCTAAGAGAAAACATTTTTGCAAATTGTTCTTCAATGATCTTCTTCCGTATATTTGATATGAGGGAGCGATATAAATGAGTGGATAAAACTGGTGTTCCTTTGTTCTGCATTCTCCTTTCTTTCGAATAATATATATAATATGTTGTTGCTTTTATGCAATAGTGTTTTTGTGTATCTATGATAGAACTCCATTTTGTTTATTGGCATTATCATGTGATAATGATGAAATTTCCTGTTTCTTTTTTGCAGGAAAGCACACATTCCAGTTCAAATTAATCCAATTATGCACTTTGTAAATAAATTTTAACTTTAAGTTTCCTCTTCAGTAATGACCTATTGATCATGAAAACCAAGATGTCTGATCACCTATAAATACACAAAATAAACAAATAAAATGTTATAAATGGAGAGAGAAACAGCAATAAATGTTTTTCATATGTATCTTTCTTTATTAAAATTCATTAAGTAAACTTGAACCTTGCGAAAAATAATTAGCTGTGATGTAGACTAGAAAGTATAAAACGCAAAATAAAGTAGTCGCGAAAAATTAGTTGATTTACATTAGTCCAGTCTGTGTTTGCAGGAAATTTACCATATTCCTATTGTGCCTGTCCAAAGTTCAGAGCCTGTAGTTTTTGTAAGTTTAGTCTGACACTAAAATTTAGTGGTTGTTGTTGTTGTTGTTTCATACCGGTTATATTTATTTTTTGTAATTTATTTTGTAATAAACTAGGCAATTAGTTTTACAGTTTGGACATGTTGGATTGTTTCAATTTTTCATCTTTGGGTCTTTTATAGCTGCCTTCTTTGACTATAGGGTATGGATTTTCTCATTATTGAAGGCCGTCACAGGCCTACAATTGCTTTCTTAAAGCCATGATAGTTTTCATATTTAATATACCACATCTTTTAATTTTTATAGTAATCATGATTATCATCTTTCAAGTTCAACAACTTTAAAAAATAAATAAAAGTGGCCTTACCATTTAGGTTTAGTTTGCTTCTGCAAATTTTAAATTGCCTATCATTTCTGCTGTTTATAATTTCTCTGTATCTTCTATAGTTCTTGTCCTATACATAAAAGAGTAAAAGTTATTATTGAATGGCATCTTGCATCAATATTTTTTTTTGCTGTTTAATGTACATGATGTATATTAATGTGTGTTTAATAAGAAGAGTGCACACGCTGAAATGTCTCGCCTTCTTTTACTAATCATTGATAATATGTTGATAGTCCTAAGTATAAAGCTTTATCACAACTGTCACATAAACTTAACATTAACCAAGATAAATAAATAAAGACTAATGAACCATGAGAATGAGGTCAATGTCAGATGAACCATGCCAGGCAGACATATACAGCTAACAAGGCTTCAATGCAACAATTATAGTTGACCTATTACTTATAGTTTAAGAAAAATAGACCAAATCACAAAAACACTGATCAATGAACCGTGAAAATGAGATCAAGGTCAAATAAAACCTGTGCCACTGACATATAGATCAAAAAATATTTCTATACACCAAATACAGTTGACCTATGGCTTATAGTATTTAATAGATAAAGACCAAAACTCAAAAACTTAATTTTGACCACTGAACCATGAAAATGAGGTCAAGGTCAGATGACATCATCCCACTAGACATGTACACCTTACAATCATTTCATACAACAAATATAGTAGACCTATTGCATAAAGTATGAGAAAAACAGACCAAAACACAAAAACTTAACTATAACCACTGAACCATGAAAATTGTCATAAATAGCATAGACACCTCTTAGTTTTGAGAACAACATGCGTTAATTGTGCAAGTATAATCATTGATAAATCATGCACAAGATTGACTTTTTTTAAAAAGCCTATATATTGAAATTTTCTGAAAATATTGCATGCATTTATTAATATGACCAATTTCAAGAAATGCGCAAAGATGTGAGATGATTTATATAATTGTAATTTCAGGAATTTACAGTAAAGGCTTTCATCCCCACTGCATTTTGCACTTTTCCCACGTCAGGAGCCAGAAGTTATGGCCTTTGTGACCTTTGTATGATTTTTATTTTAGTTTCTTTTTTAATATCAAAGAGTTTAATATGACGTCCATTATCACTCAACTAGTATACATTTTTGTTTAATGGCAAGCTAAAGCATGCCTCACAGGCAGGGATCCAGGAGGGTCTGAGGGTTGGACATGTTGGAACCCCCCTTTCTACATTGTTCTTTATTGGACGATCAATGCATTTGAATTTTAAAATTAACACCATTCGAACGTAAATATATTTCAAAATTAAGATGCTGCAATGTACAATCCCAGTAGAGCTGGGAAGATGGTATAAGTCATTCCAAGAGAAGAAAGGACATGCAATCTGTGTTTAACTGCAATTGGCAATGAATTCCATTATTTATTTGAATGCAATTCTTTATTAGTTAAAAAATATCAGAAATCAGCATATTCCAGAGTACTATGTGAAATATCAGAATTAAGCAAAAATGAAAGGACTAACTGTCATTGACAAATATTAACTTATTATTTAAAAATGTGTCTATATTCATTTCAAAGTTAACTAAAATATTATAATGTTAAAATATTATAATATAAAGTAATTTTCCAATATTTTATTTCTAAGTTGTTTTATTTTTTTTTTAATTGTATGTGATTGTATTTTGTAATTTACCTCTTGTTTCACATGTCAATGTGACGGAGTGTTTTTCAAAAAAAGCATATTGTATTGAATGGGGACATGTAGTTGGACCCCCCCCCCCCATTTGTCTTTGGTTAGGAACCCCTCCTCGGGTTGTGGGATTTTCTCGTTGCATTGAAGACCCATTGGTGCCCTTTGCATGGCTGCTATCTGCTCTTTGGTCTTTTGATACATTCCCCATTTACATTTCGATTTTATATTCAGTTCTATTATAAATGTTAGACTTCTTGTTGATTTGGTTTCACATTTCGGCTTCGTCAGAGGAAAGCGTTCCAGAAATAAAATAGCCTTGCAAGACGTCATAATTATTTGGACTAGATTTTCACCACCATCAACATTGTAAAGCTTGTCTCACTGTGGAAGAAATGAGTTTGGCGCGTTTACAAAAATATAATTGTCTGTGCTGACAGGGGAGTGTGTGTGCATACCATTATTTAAATTTTCTAAACCTTCTTTTTCAATATTTTGTGCATTTCTTGGTAATATACTGTCAGACCTCGAGTGCTGCTTTACAAAAACATCAACTTACAAGTAATGTAGGGGAAGGAAACTAGCTAAAAAGACCAAAAATAAGCCACAACTAATGGGGTCTCATTGGGGGTTCTGTTCACGGATCTCGCTTTATAGTTACTATTTAATTTTTTTAGATTCCCGCTTCCCGCTTACACTTTGTAAGTTAACAATTCTAATATTTTTGTAATTTCCTATGTCCCGCTAAACTTCATTTCCAGTTTTCACGGCACAATAATTTGACTATTAGTGACACTAAGTACTGTGGTATTTTCAGTGGGTATTTTACCAATAAGCTAGGCCATATATTTCGGTGTGTAGAAATACCGCAAAGGAATTCTTAATGGTGCTGACTAAGAAGAAAGTTTTTGCATTAAGGACACCAGAGACATATATACACATGTGTATATATGTCTCTGATGACACTAAAACGATGTTTTAAGATCACAGAGAATATGGATATATAGGAGGATATGATTAAATACCTAATATCTGTAAAGTTAGGTATCAATAGATATTGTAATTTTGAAGTTAAATGACTTTTTAATCAACGCGTGCCACTCGGCACGTGACCAACGGCTTATTGCGAATTCACTAATCATCATGTTCAATCAACCTAATCCAATACACAATTGTCTTTTTATCGTTACTTATTGATTAATTAATGGTTGTTGTTGAATAAACCTAACGGTTTAGCGTGGTAAAATTTCAAGTTTTATGAAAGAAAAATAAAAAAAAATGAATTTGGTGTTTTAAAACTTTGCCTTTGTTATATTTTGTTTTTAAGGAAATTGCTATGCAAGCTTTTTTTTAAATTAAAGAACCCTATTTTGAGATACAAATTGAGACAAAAATGCTTTTGAGATTTCGTTTCCTTGTTAACAACACAAGAGTTTACATATATTATCATTATACCTTGAATGAGTGACATATGCATGAGAGTATGTGGTGTCCGTGGGGTTCTTCAAAATCCGATTACAGAAGTAATATAGAAAAACTCCAAGAGGTAAAATTATATTACGTTTTAAAAAGAGACTATAAATCATAACTGTCTCCTATGAACAATAACTTTAAAACTGATGTCAATGCTTTTTTTTTTAACAATTCATCTTTATTTCAACAATTGAAGATGAATACCATTTTATTTTATAATGTAATAAGCATCGTGATGTAAGAAATATAATTCACAATGTGTAGGCGCGAATCTAGAGCTTGAAGCGGAGGTTTGGGGGAGGGGGTACGTGATAAATGTTTACAATACTAGAGAAGTTTTCTTGTTATATAAAACCATATGTTTTTCAATAAATGGCAAATTTTTTGTTCATCCGGCATATGGTTACTCTAAATAAACTTTTGATTAGTTTAATTATTTGATTACAGATCGTATCTACCCGTCTTGCAATTGCTGTATCACCCTAAATGAGGCTAATAAAGATATGTAACTGAATCCATTTCTAAAAGGGAAAATGCATTCTTTTCCTCTTTGAAACATGTCAACCATTATACATTCATGTACTAGTTAAAATACCAATGCAGATCGACATATTTAACTGACTTCATTGCAAAGTTTGAATAATTTTGAAAATTCTAACACCCATACCATTGATATATCACTAGCAGTGACATTGAAATTTCCCCAAATTGTTTTTTGATAAATTATAACAGTTTTGTCTAACAGAATTGGAATCATTTTTAGATCGGTGTATACATATTTTGGTCATTGGACCAGAATATAAAAAAACGGGCAAGTTCTCACATTAAATATATAAAAGGTATGGCTGAATCCCTGCATGAACCCATCATTTGAAAACAACACAACAAACTGTTATTTGTATTTACTTGCATAAAACTGTTTATGCTTGAAAAAGTCTGGTCTCGAGACCAAAAACAGAAACACTTTGGACATTAGGCGTCAGCGCTAAGTTGTTTATATTTAACTAATTTAAACAAAAAAAATGTTACATTCACGCAGATGATAGAGCTGTTGTCCACCAGATTTTGGTCTATGGACCAACTAAACGAATGATATCAAATAAATTATTATCAATCTTATTTTTTTCTGGTTCTTAGACCAAGAACAAAATTGAATGTAAAATATAATGCGTATATCGCTTTTTGGTTCTTAGACCAAGAACAAAATTGAATGTAAAATATAATGCGTATATCGCTTTTTGGTTCTTAGACCAAGAACAAAATTGAATGTAAAATATAATGCGTAAATTGCTTTTTGGTTCTTAGACCAAGAACAACGTGAAAACGTTACTCTAATCACACTTATTCATAGATTAGAAAGGTACGTACAGTACATGTATATCATAATCAACCGGTAACATTTTCGTTTTCAAATATTCAATAAGAAGATGTGGTATGATTGCGAATGAGAAAACTCTCCGCAAGGGACCAAATGACATAAAAAAGCTATAGGTTTACTGTGACGTATGGCCTTCAAAAAAGAGCAAAATCCATACCGAATCTTCAACAATAAAAGGCCCTGAAATGATGCATATTTCTGGCAAACAAAAACGTGTACCATACCAGTCGAAGTATTTATTTAAAGATGAATTTCATATAAATGTTTCTTTTTTCAGATCTTTTGATTACATTGAAATTGCATATTACTTTGGAACTCTTTATTTGAAATTAGATTTATTTTTCTAACGATTTTGTGAACCGGTCGTATGTATCTGTCTTTAATATTGAAATATGCGTTGTAGATACTAATTCGCTTCATCTAAGATGGTAGAACACTTAAAGTCAATGATATTTTCATATCATTTATCAATTAAACATCGCCATCCAACTTCAAATGCAATTAATAAGCACAATGAATCAAAACGTGACTGATTATTATTGGTATTTTCCATTGCTTTCTTTTTGTTTTTCGCAAATTTCTGGTGTAAATGATAAAGAAATCCCCATCTTTGTCACAATGACTGCTGTAAATTCCTTACGCAGAGTAAAGCTATATGATACTTTCTATGACAATAATTAACAACTACGCATTATTTACAATATCTATATTATTTCTATAGGGACAACAATAATAATTCAAAAAACACATGTTCGTCAAATATTTCTCCACTTTGGCTAGCAAGTGCATCATAGTTTTCCTCCAATGATGGTCATTCTTCTTTGTTTCAGCTAATCGATCTATTCTGTAGAATTTTTTTCCGCTCTCACATACTTTATGGGGAGATCTTTGACAAATTTATCAACATCATACTTTACTTCATAGCCTGTAAAAAAAAACATTTTTTTTAAAAAGATCTGAGTCTTAATGAATAATAAATTGTGGACTATTTTACTTGAATGTTGAAACTATAATGATACTAGTAAAGAGTAACTGACTTCGATTAATAAGATGTATTTTTGTCGGTTCAAAATAGTACCCCTGGCCATATAAATTACTGATAAATACAGGAGTATGTGTGATTATATATTATATAGCATGTAATGCTTTTATCGGTACTTTTTCAGATAGATTATTTGTCATAAATCCTGGTTTTAGAATACATGACTACATGCCAATATCTTCTGCTCTGGTCCTTGTTAAATTAAGTATTAGATTTGTGAAGTCAAATATGCTTGACCTGACCTTAACTTTGACCCAGACTTAATGTGACTTAATGTTTGACTGAATGTTTGACCCTAACTGATCAACTGATTAACCGGTTTACTGGTGCAACTACTGTTTCTTTCATAAAAAATCAGCATATTGAGTCTTTGGAATATTATCTTCTCGACCATTATGAAGTCCTTTTTATAAAAAAAAACTCATTCGCAGTTAGCTCATTTTAAAGAAAACATTATAAAACGTACAAAAAGTGTGACAAGCCTAAAAAATGACGTCCAATGGGAAATAGTACAAGCATGTTCAGGACGATGCAACGCCTAAAAGTAGTACTTTTGAAAAAATTCTGTATTACCGTAAATTTAATACTTGGCGTTCTCTTTGCAAATGGATTTAAAACAAAGTTCATAAACTAAAAAAGTTTATTAAATAAATATATACCGAAACGATAGTTTAGTACAAGTGCTCCTCTGTAAAAATAAACGTCGTCTTTTTTGTTGAATTGTTTCATCAGGATAGCTACCATGAATTGAAAACTTTTACTAATATGATTATTTTTCAACTTATATGTACATGTGTTGATTGAGTACAAAACATTTCCACTTTTATTTCTTTATACGACAGAATTATCTTTGTACAGTCTGATATTATATCTGATAACATTTGCCCTCCAAATTTTGTTTTCATAAAACAGTACTTACCTTTTCCTGTCTTCATTAGTATTTTTGCAGTATACCAACACTTGTCTGGATACCAAAATGCTTCAACAGACGTACCAACTTCAAACTCCTACAACATAAATGAAAAATAAGCATCTTACAACTGCACAAAACATATGATAGAGTTTATACCACACCGTGTATTTCTTTGTGTCTAGACCCGAAAGATTGACAAGGTTTAAAGACATGGCCGACTAGTCTCCACCTGTCCAGCAGTTAAACTCGTCCTAAAAGTAGGTTAAAAATATCGTACAACATGTATTGTCGTTATCTGTAAACCTTTTAGCAAATCTTCTATGAAATTACATTGCCAGATTTATCTAAATTCGGCAATACGCATCATTGGAGTATTTTGTTTTTAAATTTTCTTATGATCCCACCTGCCAACTAATATGGCCCGCATGGCTAAAATAGACTTGGAGTAAAGCACAAGTTTTGAGATTATTTTTTCAAAATTGCTCTGGATAGAAAAAAATATTAGAGAGGCAGAAATGTCCAGAATGTTCAAATTTGCCCACTGTCTATTTACGCCAATACTGTCCAGAATTATTCTGTAATCAGAGATTTTGTTATAGTTGTTTGTACACATTTTTTATTCTTTTATTTACCTTTGAACTCATCCTTCTTTTCTTCTTGTTTAAGTTGTCACTGTGACTGCAGTCATTTTTTAGTTTTTGTTTTGGAGTCAAATCTCTACCAGATACCTGTAAATATATACAAATATGTTGTGTATATCTTTTTAAGAGATATTATGAAAAGTTTTCTAAAGACAATGGCACGTCACAGACAGTTACAGTAATATGTAGTCATTAACAGCAAACAAACTTAATATACAAATCTATATTGAACAAGAATGTATCCAAAGTACACGGATGCCCACTCGCATTACCATTTTCCATGTTGAGTGGACCGTGAAATTGGGTAAAAGATCTAGTTTGGCCTGAAAAGTTTCAAGTTGATTGGACTTTAACTTCATCAAAAACTACCTTGACCAAAAACTTTAACCTGAAACTCACACTTTTAATTTGTATGTTCAGTGGACCATGAAAATGGAGTCAAAAGTCTAATATGGTTTAAAAATAAGAAAGATCATATCACAAGGAACAGGTGTACTAAGTTTAAAGTTGATTGGACTTCAGCTTCATCAAAAACTACCTTGACCAAAAACTTTAACCTGAAGTGGGACGAACGGACGGACGGACGAACGAACGAACGAACGTACAGCCGGAAGGATGCACAGACCAGAAAACATACATGTAATGCCCTTCTACTATCGTAGGTGGTGCATAAAAACTTAACGTAAACTTGATATAGACTGATATAGATAATAGTTGATGAAACAAACGTGACGATACACACGTCGGAACTAAAATTTATAATAAAATATAATAAAAAGGAAAAACTGTAAAATTATCCAATGAAAATCATTCATTTGCAAAGCAAATGCATATGAATAACAGAATCAGACCAAATTAAAAAAAATGAGAAATTATGAACACAGGGGTCAACATTATTTTGTAACTTACTTCTAAAGAAGAATTACGTACGAAACTCAACACATCTTCCCGATTTTAAGTTAATTACGTTCACTCAGACCAACAAAGTGAATATCATTTGTTGAACAAACAATTAACAAAAATTAAAGGACATTTTTTTTTAATTGTAAGGTAAATATATACGTAGGTTATAAAACTTACAACAGAGTTGTCTACTTGGCTTTTGTGTTTTTCAATATGTTGACATCTACTAGATTCTTCAAATTCCTGAACTTTCTTTTCTAAACAAGCTTTTGCTTCTTCCTGTAAAAACATCATTGTTTTCAGAGTTTGCGTATTGAGAACATTTGAATAAGGAATATTTTCTTATTATGTTTAAATACAAGTACATAACATGTAAGATGTTTCTTGTATAAATTATTTTTCTTTGTTGTCTCTGGTATTTATTCTAAGCTGGTAAATATGTTTGATTAATTATGTAATGCAAGATCAAGATCATCAGACTGCATGGTCAATTGAACAACTCTTTATGCATCATTAATGTGATCTGATAACTATCGTAAGTCTGTTGCAGAATATTATTCCATATATCATCAACAAAATAATAAGCGTTTTGTCAAAAGGGCTATTACAGCCCTAAAAAACAGAGTACTCAACTTACCAATTTATTGTACATTTCTTCCAGGGTTTGGTATTTTGTTTTTTCAACTTGTAGCAGATTACTAGATTTTTCATTTTTATCAATCTGCTTATCCAAGACAACTTTGAGTTCATTCTCTGATCTCCTCAGTTGCTGTAATTTAGTTTCAAGTGCACTGCATTTTTTCCTTTCTTGATTCAACAATGTCTCGAAGTCCTCTGTTTTCTTTTGTTCTTCTGTCAACTTTGATTTTAATGTTGATGAAGTAGTTGCCAATTTTTCTCTTTCGGCAGTCAGTTGTTTTATTTTACAGTCACTAGATAAATATAATGAAATGCTCAATAATTTAATGGGTTAATTCAAATAAGCAAAGGCACATTTTAAATACTTGTAATGGAGGAGGAGTGAACTATTCTCTTATTACTACAGTTAAACCAGCTTTCAACAGAATATTGAGAGTCTGCAGGTATATAATATTGAAAAGTTTCATCAACAAATTAAAACCTTAAAATTTAAAAAAAATATCTCTTAACAGTTATTAACAAAAGGACAGTTTTGAAATAATATCGTAAACTAAAATAAATCAAAATGGCAGTTTTGTGCCGCCAGTAGGAATTTATAATTTAGATGCACGTTCGGAAATGCACCAAATGATGTTCAAACATTAAAGTACGCAATCATATAAATCAATGATATTTGGAAATCCCGTGAAATGATAAAACTGAACAAAATATTGTCATAAATGGATGCATGAAACTTATTCTGTATGTTCGTTTAAAATGCTAACATACTTTTCATTGATCTTTCTGTCAACATCTGACGGATCTGCTTTCGTTTTCCCAATCGTTTTCTTTCGATCCGAACTTACACTACAAAATAAATCCAGTGATATTATCTAAGTCGGTAACTTCATTACTGATATACATGTACGTACAGTGTCAGCTCTTTTCTGTAATATTTCAATATACCGGGTTTTTTTAAAATGAAAGGTGAGCTTATTACCATAAATATCGATTAGATCTTTGAAATTGCACTTTAGCCCAATTATACATTAAAAACAAAAAAAAACATAAGTTTACAAAATTACAAGGCTGCAGTCTACATCAACCACCAAATACCCGACCTATCGAAAAGGTTGACGAGATGACTTTGCGATTGACATTTCATCAATACATTTTTTGGGGGGATTTCGATTAAACGAAAGATCTTTGGTAGTCTTTGTATAACTTACTCACAAGATGTATATAATGGAAAATTAAGAGCTTGATAAAGTGCATGGAGACCGCCTATATTTTTAAGGCTATGTGTTGTCTCTAGATAATTTTAGTTTATTTGTGTCGTTTGGTTGCTGTCTCTCATTAACATTGCCTGTACATTTTTTTTATTCTTGTCTTGGTGTTTATTAGGGGTTTTTTTGTGTTTTGTTTTCGTGAACAATTTTATAGGTGATAAATTTTTAAAAATTGGTGTGTACATTCCTTTTTTCATAACTCATTTTTAATATCATAATATTACAAATGAGATTCCTCAAGGTTAATGAAATGCTCCAATTATTCCTTAAACTGTGAATTAAATTACGAAAACCACGGTTCTTTTTTTTTTTAATAATATTCCCGATATAACGTAAATGTATGCTGAATGCCTTTTTTATGAAGCATATTTTACAAACCAAGTTACAAATATAAAATCAACATTTAAGAAAATCATGTAGTGCAGTGAATTTTTTTCCAGTACACACGACATGATTTGCATTTATTTACCTTTCTACTTCTCTCTTAAATACTCTTCAGTCTTTTGTCTGTAAAGTTTCTTCCAAAATATGTATTTGGTTATCACTAGAAAGCATTGAAAAATCTCTCAACTGTGTAATCTTTAAGGATCCTCTTGGAGTATTTCTAATTTCATTCATTTCGAAAGCGGAACAGAATTCTAAAAATTTTCTCCATACGGAATCCTTTGATTTTGTAATTTTTAAAACAATTTTGTACTTGTTATGAAATTCTTCCGCCTTTCTGTCCATCCCTAGAATGGTACATATAATATCTTTCCATTGCTTTACTTCACTACTTTGCATGCAGCTAATATCTGTATCTCCTACTATTTTTGTTGCTTCTTTTCGAAACATCTTTACTAAATCAACAAAACTTGTCGGTTTTCCTAATGTATTAGATGCATTGTGTTCATACCCTAATTGTAGCGCCAACTCGTCTGGTAATTTGTTGTATAACCGACATGTTACCATGCTAATAGGCTTCGTTTGGCTTGCGAATAAACATTGTAGCGCATGTCTTGTATGATTACCACCTAAAGTTTCAACTGCTACTTTGCCAGGTTCTTGAAGAAACTTTGACAAATTACCTTTATCAGTAGTAACATCGCTGACAATGTTGCCAATGAGAATTGTATGACACATTTGCTGATTTTCATAAAATTGTTTTAGACAGTGAGCATGTTTCGTGTCCAGATTTCGAAAACAGCGATCATCGGCAGGTATAACTAAGTTCTGAATATGTACCTTTAATGCGTCTCCTAAAAGAAAACAAATGCTATCACTTTAGAATGGAAAATCAACAATTCAAATAACCCGAATAATCCAGTCGTTATATTACGATCACTTTGATCACTTCAGGAGGACAATGACCGTAAGGGGGCGCTGTAATTTTTCGAGTTCAAAATATATAAAAAAAAAATATGTTGTTCACTTAATGAGCAAGTGTTTGAACATTTGATGTAAAAGTAATATTTCTGAAGTTGATATGGTTATAGTTTCCAGTGCCCGTATATGCAATAAAAAAAATAACATCCTCGGAGAACTTGCCTCTGGAAGTGATCCTTGTAATCGTGTGTTCGATCCCCAAGTTTGTTCAAAACTAAGACTTGCACATTATTTTTCTTAAATGGTCATTAAACAAAAACAGCAACTAGAGATAAAACATGGGCGATGTCAAAATAACAGACAAGTATAAAAAAGAAGATGTGGTATGATAACCAATGAGACAACCCTCCACAAGAGACCGAATGACACAAATTAACAAATATAATAGGTCACCATACGGCCTTCAACATATAGTCAGTATAAAAGTTAATATTAAAAGTTTCTATACTTCATACCATGAGTAGCGCCTATTAAGAGAATGAAGATGGTATATCATACCTATTAAATAATCGTCCAAAATTGACTGCTCCACTGTAACTGGTGTGCTATCGGAAGCGTCTTCTGTATTTATGTGCGCTTCAGTGCAAGAACCCACGCTACGTCCTAGAATATCTTCAACTGTCGATGCATCTGTTGCAAAAGAAAAATATACATAAAATTTTCGCATCGTAATTTTGGTTTTTATTCAAATAGTAAATAATTTTCATTAACATTTTTAACTTGTTCTTGGTCTCTTCCAGTTTTATTGTAAAAGCATATATATTAAGTGCAATAGATTTTATATTACTTGCATACATATCTTATTTACTATTGATTTTTGTTTGCCGAATTCACATGACTAGTATTACGAAGCAGCAGATCAATTGTTTGCAAGAAGGAGGATTAAAAAAATACCTTCAGAACTGTCCATTGGTGACAATAATTTCTTTTGGACTGGTGATTTTTGCGTCGAGGATTTTCTTTGCACATTATCCAATGTGTTTACGTTGTCGTCAGTGCTGGTTAAATCCTCCCCTCCTGGTACATCTATTCACAGAAAAAAGGCATTATCTTGAATTAGATGTTTCGTATTTGTCACAACAAAAGAATGGAACTTTGCAAACACAATTATTATAATGTTAATTTTAATGTATGTTTTGTAAAAAAAAAATCTTCAACAGATACCAAATTTCTTGTATCATTTTTGTCCGGATACTCGAACAAAATCATAACGTCCGCGTCATGTTTTATGCTTTAGAACTAAGTTCAACGAATAAAATTGACCACATGACTCATATTATGATTCAGTGAATAGTAAAAAAAACAAACTCTTAATTATAACAGAAACAAAAACAATCTCTGTTGCAAGAAGTCGGTGTGGCAGGAAAACTGGAAATTCTGGTACGATAAGGCCTGTTTTTGGCCCCCCTATTTTCTCATTTTTCAAATTCTGTTTTAGAAAGCTACGTCTTATGTTAGAATATTCCCTGAGGTTTGAATGTTTGTTTGGATGAACTTCAAAACCACTAATACTAGCAACTGGGTAAGGTGAGTGGGTAAACTTCCTTTTATAATTCAAATATTGTAATTATCATTCACTTAAAATTGCAGGTCTTCCGTACAACGAATTTTTAGTTTTTAGGTGCCTGCGCCAACGTGGCACAGGATTTTTTTTAATTCCAATGTCATGTCATAACAGTTTTTGCTGTCTAAATCGCCATTATTTTCTCCGGCGCGTGTTAGATTTTTTATAGAAACAATGCCAAAGAATCATTTGGCGTTTTTGATACCTTTTTAACCCAGTAATCTCAACCATTTTCTAAAATTAATGGTTTTGAAGTTCATCCAAACAAACGTCAACGTGATAACAAGCTTTCCAAAACAGTTTTTGAAAAATAAGAAAATAGGGGGAGGGGCCAAAAAACGGGCCTTATCGTACAAATGTACCTCGTCTTTTTAATGATTGCACTTTTGTCCGTATAGCCGGCCTGTCCATTATTGTTGAAGATTGTACGGATACAGCCCCCCCCCCCCCCTTTGAACATTGTACATGTATTATGGGGGTTTGTGCAGAAAAGCGAAGATGCAATTTAAAACAAAATATTCGTAAATGTAATACGGCGATAATAGAACCTCTAGAATCGTTACTTGTCATCTCACATACGCATACTAGTATACTATAACTTCTTTTATTTATAAAATATGAATTAATGTTATAGGGTTATTGCAAAAATATGAATTAATATTATTGGTTATGGTAAGAGTTTTTCAATCCGAATTTTATCATATTTATGGATTACTTTAGTAACTTGATTTCACGAAAGCGTGTGTAAATATCAAATATGTATTAAAAGAATCACATCTACCTGAAATATTCATATTAACTTGGTTCTCCGGCTGATCAATGTTATCTGTTGAAGATGTCTGTAGCTGATAATTGTCTACGTTTGCTGTAAAAAATTATATAGTTAAAACTTGTTTGCTACAGTTATATTCTTCAGTAAAAAAAAAGACAAGTCCAATTGGACAAATAAACACAGAAAAGCACTCACACGCACCCCACTAGTACATTGTTGTAGGCAAAGACAGCCAATAACCCACCCCCTTTTACCTTTTTTTCTTTTCCCCCTCCTATCACGAAATAAAACACATACAAAGACTTGACAAATATACGAATAAAAGCTCATTGATATTATCATGCCAAGACATTGCCTCCGTTGAAATTTTACAAACATCCCATAGAGCAAATAACACGGATGATTAATATTGACCATTTGGTATATAAGCGTCACGTACATGCAGTTCATAAATTAATTTGTTGAATACAATCAAATATTTAACTACAAGTACCAGCGGGTGCCGTAGGAGGTCCAGCGGAGTTTGGAGCGAGGATTACTAGTCATGGAAATACGGTATTATCAATGTTTGTTCATGGTAGTCATTTTTTTAAAAACAATATCAGCCTCTTGACATCGCCAAAAATTCAATGTTTAAAATATATACGACAGCAACTAAGGCCTTAGTTTGATTAAGGATGTTCGCTTCTCTTTTTGACAATAACTAGCTTTTTGATCAACTGGTATAAATTGATAGTATATTAATAACTGAACCTAGGCTAAAAAGCAGGAAAAAATAATAGGTCCGCGACTTTGTTTTTAAGATATAATCAATTGAAAATTTTGCGGGAAATGATTCTCTCTTAGAATGCTCACACATTTAAAATTGGTACCTTTTTTCTTTCAAACACTATGAAAAAATAACAAGAATTGTATAAGATTTTCATGAATGACTAGTTTAACTATATGTAATAAAAATATGAATAAAAAAGTAAGGGTTGGTAGTGTATTTTTTTTTATTGGTACTACATGGATAAAACTAGAGGATTCCGAATATCGGACAAAATGTCAAAATCAAGAGTAGCAGTTGGCAATCCTCGGAGTCACCGCTACTCTCCTTCTATCTTTAGATGGAGGTACGGAATCGGCCGAGTTGTGACGAATGCAAGAGAAGCAAATACTCATACACATACTATGTACTCACGATACAAGAACAACACACACATTTTAAATACATTTCTCACCTTTCAAGGAGTTCCATATTTTCATAAAACCTGAACGAGTCTTGACAGCTGGCCCAAAACCAAGACCTTCGCATAAGTTTTTCAAACTATACATTTTTGCTTTTCCAGATTCATATGTAACCTTAAATTATAAGAAAACATCATGTTTTTGTGAACGTTGACAAACATTGAACATGAAGCCAACAGTCGTATTTCTGTATTGACGAAAACTAATATACATGTATTGATTGATAATGTGTTAAGTCTAAAATAAAAACAAATGTGAATTGTATGACCGTTCCACAATAAAATGAACAGTTGTTACTTCACAAGAGTAAATGTAATAAAGAATATGCAGCTTATTGATGGATTAACATTAATAAAAGTAAACTTCATTCTGAAAACGAGAGTTGAGATATTTATGTAGAGAGATGTACAAGATCAATCAATGATTTTGTTTAAAACACTGACATGATGTCAAGGAATTCAAAATCTAAATGTACTTGCCCTAACATTTGAAGATGTAATTCAACAATGTTCAATACAGAAGAAGAAAACAGTTTTACTATTTCAGTTTATATTTTTAGAGTTTCCTATGTTTACAACTCCAAAACAATGTGTTAAGAAACAATAGTATACATGTAGTACACTAATTGTGTTAGTGACGTCCTTAATATAAGTTAAATGCAACTTTTAATAGAAAGTTATCTACTCTATACTTAAAAGTATCTCTTTACTTTTATGTATTATTTTGATTTGAATATTTTGATTTGCTTTCAATACAAGTTTGTTGAGCTTGTAGTTTTTTTTTTCCGATGGCTTTTCTTATCCACAATTGACCAAATAAAATTGTAAATTACTAAAATGTTTATATAGTCACCTTGATAATTCCAAATTCTCTTGTTGTTCCAACATTGTCGATGTCCTCAAAATATCTACCATTTTCCTCTACACAAAGTCTTCCGTTTTCAATCATGATTTTCCATCTCTCTGAACCCGACATTATTGCGTAATATGACCGTTTGATCTCGATTTAGAAAAAAAAATAGTGGACTGCTACAATGTCACACCACTGGTTATATTTAATCGCATTGCGAAGCCACGACTGCTAGACACGTGCGCATTTTTTACATGTATATTTTTAAACCATGTGTTTCTTACTTTCCAATTAGAACATAATGGACTGCTGTATTTTTTTATCGGCTCTGTGTTTAAGCGTGTTGTTATCTGTTCAAACTTTGAATGGTGTCAAGACGAATATAAGAGAGAACTGCAACCCAGTTTCAGAGGTAAGTCAATTTGAAATATTCATATCTTTAAAAAAATAAAAAATAAAATGATTAATTCAAAAATATAGAGGTTCACATATATTATTATAATTAAAATGTTTTAAATATTCATGATCAAAGACTTCAAGATACATTTGGGTAGTTATTGGCGGTTTTTTTTAAAAAACCGAATGTATACTCTACAGAAAAAGAGGGGTGTAAGGCGTTCGCTTATATATACTTGGTTCGGTCACATTCTAAAATTGCCTGTCCCTATTCGTGAACCTGTAATTCAGTGGTAACGTTGTCGTTTGTTGCTGTTTTACATATTATTTTGTTCGATCCTTATTTTGTACATAAATTACGCCGTTAGTGTTCTCGTTTGAACTTATTAACATTTGTCTTGTTGAAGGCCGTATGGTGACATATAGTGGTTAATGTCTGTGTAATTTGGTCTCTTGCGGAGAAATGCCTTTTTTGTAATTATACCGCATCTTCTTTTATTATGATTTATTGTTGTGATTATATCTTTCACTCCTTTTTAATGAATTTAACATATTCAATGCAGACAGATCATACAGTATATATCACTTTTCTTTGGGTATGCTTTAATATTTAGATAAGGGAAAATTAGTGGACCTTATTAACCTAATAATTCAAATAAAGGTTAATCTGGTATTCTTGAGGATAAACATCGATTTGCTAGTTACACGTGGGTAGCAAGACTAAAATGTTTCCTTTGTTTTTTTATATATACAAAAAAAATTTCATGGGAACTGTACATGTTTGTACCTTCCTATCCTATTTTCGACGTTCCATATACAATTTCCTACGGCCTGTGACGGTGAAATTTCCTAGCACTGTATATTTTAAAATACGCTGAGCTTGTTTTCAGTCACAGGACTGATATCAAATGATATATTTCAAAAGTATGGGGTCAGGAGCGGACATCTAATAAAAAACCACTTAGACAAGTTTATCAAGTTACGAATTTTCACAAAACAGACTTTAATATAATCCTGTTAATAGTAACGTATTAATCCTCCTAAATGTTATAATTGGAGAGCTAATCGCATTACATGTAAGTGTTTTCTTGCTTTGAGGATGTGATCGCGGGTGAGATTTTTCGTTATAGATCGGAATACTTAGTATACATACATTACTTTTACGGCAATTTTCACCACGGGGCGCAGATTCTGTAACATTTTATCTGGACATTGCATAACTTAAAAGCTACGATCCACACATTCAGTGGGATTACGTCTTACGCAGTGGTGATTGTTTCTTTGCTATTTGTTTTAGCTATACTGTAACAACTGTTTAATAAGCCTATATAATATTGTATGAATAAAGCAAGACGACAACTCTAAATAAATAAAAAAAAAAAATAGGTAATTTATTCAGACCTACAGTTACTTTTTTTTTTCTATATTCCAGCACATGCGATAAGATTTTTTTAATGCGCTCGTATTGCTAATCCCAATTTCCGTATTTTCCATGTAGTGTTTTAAATTAGTTGGTAGTTGTTTGTTTTTTAATTTCTTTTTTGCTATGGTATACAGTCGGTACTTATTTCCAACTTATGATCTATCGTCATCTGAATAATGGATATTATTATATAAAGTGATTTCACTCTCCGCCGTATGTACATGTGTAAATAGTATTTTATTTCATATTGTTTAGTGTATTATATCTAAGCATGTTATAGTCTCTGATAATGGCTCTCAATTTATTTAGTGTTAGTTCAAGTTACAATGTATTTATTTACATGTACTTGTTGAGGGATGAGACTTAAATAAGACATTCAATTGAATTGTGTATGTTAAATTAAGAAGAAAACGTCACAATTAACTTTTCAACCAATCATTTGCCGAGAACAGATTTTTCAATAGTGAGGAGAATTTTTTTTTTCTCACACCGGTCAGGAAATGTGAAAATAGCACCAAAATTAGAGAACGACCATTAAACTTCAAAGGGGAGGGGATTATGATTTGTTTTCCTAAAAAATATATGCTGATCCCAAATTTGATTGATTTTTTTTGTGTGAGGCCGTTGACAACAAAAATTAATTTAAATCCATCTGATTTCCCTCATAGCTTATATTCATTATTGAATTTTGAAGAAGATAAATTTTGATTGATACATTGTAGCGCAGAGGACCCCCCCCCCCCTTTTTTTTTGCCCTACACTCATTTACGTAAAGTAAAACGTAAAGAATTCAAAACTATCAATAGTAAAACAGTCATGCAATACAGTTTCAAAACGTTTACACTATATGTATGCAGTATATATATATTAATTTTATCACTTAGTCTTTTCAATATTCATACGTTACAAGGCTTCATCAGCTTTCTGATTTTAACCGTATGAATATATATACGAGTAAAAAGAGATCGTGGGTATACATGAAAACAGAAACACAACACAAACTGCCGGAGTTCAGCGAATAAAATACGGCTACAAATATCCATTGTCACTTTTAGTTTATGCTCATAATAATCGATTGTTTATTTCAGAGACGAATATTGACATTCTCCATTCAGGTGCCGCAAATTATCCTACCTGTTGATTCAATTTTGAACGATGTGACTGTTTTCGCTGATGCATCGAGCGCTACTGATGAATATACATTTGTAAATTCAAGTATTCTTGGTGGTTCTCATTTTTTAGAATCAGCGGAAAACTCAGTAGTGTGTTTAAATTATACCGAAAAACACGGGGTAAATTTAGGAGATTCATTGTCGGAGCTACATAATTTAGGGGATTCGTATAATCTTGGAGATTCTGATTTACATAATCTTGGACAGTCTGATTCATATTGTTTTGGAGACTTAAGCAACACTGCTGAATCCAGCCTGTCGTTGATTCTAGAAACAAAAACATTAGAGTCATTTGAAGAGTATGCAGTAAATTATGACACAACATTAAAATCGCCAAACAAAGCTTTAATGACCAGTACACCAAGAAAAATACCAGTGATTAGGGGGGTGGCAGACATATCAGATGATAATTATGACTTTGGACTGTTTGATTATTCCGTAAATAGAACTTTAATCGAGTTAGAACCAACGTTCGGAATTTCCAGCAGTGAACATGAAAGTTCTTGTTATATGGGTTCAGAAATTAGCACAAAACTGAGATGTAATATTTGCCCTTCGTCGCCTTATAAATTCAACGAAGATGATACGGAAACACTTCATCTAGCATCAACCGAAATACTGTCACTATCTTCTGGTTTTGAAGGAACTTCATATCTTGCTAGTTCTCGCTCAGAAAGCAGTATAAATGAAAATGTTTCAGTGTATTCAGATGCATCAATTGGTATGGCAGAAATGTATCATGATGTTAGAGCTACATTTCCCCAAGAAGAAACAAAACCTTTGCTTGAATCGCAATCACGTAAGTGTTTTTTTTTTTTGTTTTTTATCATAATAGATATAGAAAGATGTGGTATGAGTGCCAATGAGACAACTCTCTATCCATAAGTTAGAAAGTAATATAGAATGACATTCAAAACAGTGTGGCTGTGGCCATTGATTGACACATTAAATTCATCCATTGACTGGGACAATTTACGTGAACGTTTGTCTGTAACGACCACTGTTCACGACGTACCTACGATAGACATTTAAACTGTGGGGTCACCAAAGGTTTCTTAACGCCTTTACTTATAAAATAATTCGGAATAACCTTTATGTTTTGATTTATATAATTGGTATAAATCAAAACATCGTGTTATTTCTGATTAATTTTTCGAATTACTTTATTAAGGTGTTGAGAACCTTTGGTGAAGAACCTTTGGTGAAGAACCTTTGGTGACCCAATAGTTTAAGTGTCTTTAAAAAGTACATAGTGAGCAGTGGTTGTTACATACAAACGTTCACCTAAATTGTCCCAGCCAATGGATGAATTTAATGTGTCAATCAATAGCCACAGCCACACTGTTTTGAATTTCATTCTAAAGAGAAATATGACTTGCCTTTGCTCGACAAACGATAATACACTTGTTTCAGTACATTAAATGGTTGTGAATTTCCTTAATAAAATTTGGTGTTTACTAGCATAATTAGAAACGTTTCAACTACCTTAGGCAAAGTTGGCGTTTGAAGGATTTGAAGGATTTTGGCTATTATTTTTAAGTGATTTTTTTTTATTAAATAGCTATTCAACTGTATCGTTTTTATGCATCGAAGCTTTGTGAGTTCTTGGTGGAGGTTAATCTAGAAAAATGCATTGGACGCATTTAATTTATTGCGTATTGTTTTCGTGTTTTAAAAGAAGAGCAATGATTTGTACTATCCTATTAAAATCTGTCATGATTTGAGAATAATGTTTCAATGAGTGCTCATTATGGCTAACGTTAATTGATGGTCTTAAAGGTTCATAAGATATTTTGTGAAGGTCAATTGTTCTTTATCAGTATTCATATGTTACATATTGTTCGTTAATCTTTTCTTTAGTCAGTTGATTAAATCACATGTGGTTGAAACACTTACGGTTAATTGCATGTTCAAATACATAAGATTGATTGATTACGTTTGATGATCAAATAGCTTTAAGTAAAGCGGGAAAAATAGCTTTAAGTAAAGCGGGAAAAATAACAAAGAGAGCTTAAAATAGATAAAAACAAATAAATAAATAAAATTATTGTTTTAGTTTATTAACAAAACTATCATATCACATTTTTGTAGATCCAGAGAGAAGTCGTCTCCTTGCTCGTCATACAAAAGTAGCAAGTATTCAGAAGGATTTAAAGTCATGTAGGCGCTGTTGTAGTAAAGTTTGTACGAAGAAATTCTCTCTTGTGGAGGTTAAAAACATGCGATTGGAATTCTGGTCAAAGACAATAAATGGTCGCAACCAGTGGTTATTAAAAAAGTTCTCTGAAACTAATATGGAGTATACACCATACTTCCGTATACAGAACGGACATGTAGTTTGTCCAAAGGCATTGATGAGAATGCTTGGAATTCACAAAAAATTCTATTACTCTAATAGAAAAAAGTTCATAGGAGGAGCACGTTTTTCTGTATCGGAGAGACACTACTGTGCCAGCATAAAATCACTCCAAGCTATAAACTGGCTGGAAGAATACGCTACATATTACGTTGACAGGATGCCCGACTGTAATACACTCTTACTACCTTATCGGACACGACAGTGCATGATTTATATAAGATATAAAGAAGATATGAAGGAAAGATCAGAAGAATTTTTAATGCCATCAGCCTTCTACGGAATGTGGAAAAAATATTTACCCAATCTTAAAGTCAAAAAGGTATAAATTAAAACAAACAAGTTAGGCACAAATCTTTAATCAAGTTAAAACTTATATTTAAAAAAATAAGGTCTGAAACGTGTATGTTCCTTTGCGTGAAAAAAATGGTACCAATAATTGTTATTCCATTATATGGGGTACATTACGAAACAAAGGTGATGCTGTAAACCAGGACATATTTTGGACAGTTTAATATTAACCAATTTCACTATAATTGTATATGCAGAGGCGGATTTAGGCGGCCCCCTTTTCTTGGAAAATTTGGTTGATTATATAGGGAATCATTGAAGCATGACCAGAGCTGGCCCCCTCTTAGGCAGTCAGTCGACCCCCACTTATGAAATTTCTGGATCCGCCACTGACTTGATTATTCGCAAAACGTTAACTGTGGATTTAACTTATAAATTCAGACTTCTTACGTATATGTAGATGTGAAAGTGCAACAAAAATAGTTACAAATTAGTCATTGGTATGTAGCGCAAACATTTGCCAGTATATGCTATGTGTATTGTAATTGTATTTACACTTTCAGACCAATTCCTTTTCGAAATGCACAGTATGTACAAGTTTGGAAAGACAGATAGAGACCACGCACGATCCAGTGATGAGAGAAAAATTGCGAGCTGAACGAAGAGAACACAATAGCAGACAGATGTATGTATAAAATATGCAATTAATAAATATGACATCAAAGTCAAGTTATAATATATACTACACATAGAAGAATATAAATTTACTATAGCTACAGCCAATAATATTTATCGACCGTGTCCTGTTGTTTATGTTTGTGTGTTACATTGACAATGTCTGTATATTAATGGTAAGCTGCAGGTCACGATAAGAAGTTTTTTGTCGAGTGAGCGCAGCAAACGAATTCAAAAAGCTCCATATCGTATCTAGCAGCTGATATTTAACAATATGAATAAAATTAAAATCTGACAATCAATTTATCGGGTTGTATTTGTGGACTTTGCTTGCTACTAGAAGCAAGCTGAACAGCAAACTAATATTTTAACATGTTTAATTTCTATTTTTGCAGGTTAGAAAGAAAGTACTATTACACAAAGAAAAACGCTGCAAAGACATCCCCATCACAATATTTAAGCTTAATTATAGATGGAATGGATCAGTGTAAGTTATGATCTACGGCTAAATATTTGGACTTTTTAGAGAAAAATGAGTCGACCGTAAGATTAATGGTCGGTCATTTTTGTAAAAGTCAGTTAAAATTGCGTCAGTTTTGTATAAGTCAATATACTATTGACTCAGTTTGCCAATTTCTCATTGCCTTTGAGCATCTGATAACTTTAAAGGCATAACCAATAAGATCTGGAATGAACAGAAAAAACATTGAAGTTAAAATCTTTTCTATTTTGTTCAAACTAATGAAACGAATTCGATAAGGAATTATTTTTTTCCGCTTTTTTTTTTTTGTATTCCAAATGGGAATTTAACTGTGATGTTATTCTATTAAATCAAATTTGGATGACTGAAATGACAATTTAAACAATTTATCAGATTGCCTATTTTTTTCATAATTTTACCTATTTATAACATGAACTTATTTTGTTTTCATTGTAGCAAAAACGAATCTTCCTCATTTTGTTGGTCGAATGGCAAAGGTAAGTTAGGTATTTTGTATAACAGAAAATTCCCTCTTCGGAAATGTACGAACATCATAGTTTTCTTCCGATTATAGAGTTTGATGTGGAACTTTGGAATTATTCAGACATTATTTTGTATCTTTTACCATGCAAACGTTTTCTTTTAAAGAGCACCAGAGGTTAAGCAACCAACAATAAATCAATCTATCCATTTAGAGCGATTTTTTATGTACAATTAATTTATCATACTAAGCTTTTATCTCATTGCAAGTTTTTAGACGGCAGTTTGAGAGGAATTATTCGCGAATTTACGACCACGCCACAACTGTAAATTAAATGACAGATCCATACAGTCATACGCGACATTGCACCTCCATTTTTTTAAATTAGAATTTATGTACCAAGCTACAAAAATGTAGGAATATGGCAATTGTGTTTCGAATTAACTTGTTCCGTACACAGCGTTTGATTTTGTCAGTTTTTTACAGACTTCCTCTTTTTAGTATGCCTTGTAAATCATTTTTTATTATATTTCTTTAGTATAGTAAAAAAAATTAATTTAAAACGAATCTATATCTGTATATATCTTTTACTTTGGTCCTTACATATATATGTAGTTGTCTTATTGACACGTTTTATTGCAGGCTGTGAATAAAGTTGATCAACTAACGACACATGTCACCGGAGTTTTAGCTCATGGACAAAATAAATTTTTCACCTTTCTCGACTGGAACCAATATGCGCACGACTCTAACCTGACCATGAATATCCTTATGCTAATTCTTCACCAGATTTCAAAACTTATGGTAAGTAAAACACTTCACAATTTAAACGTATGATCAGGCAATACATGTGTGACCTCGGGTGGGGTGAGGGTGGTGATGAGCACTCCCTATACTATATACAAAGTGATAGAGCGTGCCGCTTGAATTGGTCACATTTCCAGCTTGAAAATATATGAATATATTTGAAAACAATCGGAAATAAGGTCAAAAGAGTTCCAATTACTTGTTATATGACACGCCCTGTATTTTTTCACATCAAAAAGTCTCGCCGTAGGTAAACATGACATAAGGAATAGCTGATTCTCAGATTTGAACTCCTATGAACACATCACACAAAGTCATACCAATAAAAAGTTGCATTTATCCTAGGCATTATATGAAAAGTAATACATTTTTTGAATCGAAAGTATTATGTAAAGAATGAGATAACAGAATCCAAGCGGCACACCATATCAATTAAGTATTGAATTGGTTTCGAGTTTTACTGTTATCCACATTTCTACATATCTTTTTAATTTGTTAAAAATAATTAATCTATACACCCAAAACAAATAAGTTCGTCTGATTAGCCATATAATTTGAATGACAGAGTTTTGTGCTTTTTGAATGGTTAATTCTTATATATTTAACATAACAAGAACGTGTCCAAAGTACACGAACGAACGAACGGACGGACGGACGGGCTTACGGATGCACAGACCAGAAAACACTATGCCCCTCTACTATTGTAGGTGGGGCATAACAATTGCCATTTTAACTTGTTGCCTTTGAAATCGAGTTAATGTGCCCCCAAAAAGTTTTATGTAAATCCGTAATTTTTCCATAAATTGAATTCTTTTTTATTATAGATGATTATCATTAATAATCTCGCTGCATTTTCATTGACGGTCTGAATTGTTTTCTTCGTAGACACTCGTTTAATAATTTAAAAAGTAGAACATCTCTTTGTCTGAATAGGCTGATCCGAGTTGACTTTGTAGATGGTTTGAGTTGATCTATGGACAATCCCAGTTATCCTGCACCGTTTCACATCCACGAACTTATCTAACGAGCCCTTAAGGATCACACACATTCACAAACCCTTACGATTTGGTCATTTTGCGACAGTTTTGACAGTTTTAATGAATTGTTCGGGAGCCATTTACGGATTATTACGAGTGATTATAAGAAGTTTATTATAAAACGATGTGTCTATAAGGTAAAACTGTGGTAAGATACTATACTGAAGTAATTTTATGATTATTGTTCTTGTAGGGTAACACGTTACCGCCTATTTTGTACTTGCAAGCAGATAATTGTTGGCGGGAAAATAAAAATCGATATGTATTGGGTTTTTGTGAACTCCTTGTTCACCAACGCATTTTCAATGAGGTAAGTTGCAATTTACAAATCATTGCGATTCTTGTTACTTTATTGAAAGGAACAGTTACCCGGTGGTTGTGTGGGTATATATATGAGCGTGTGCACCATTAAAGGTGAAAATAGTTTTACGCAAAAAAAATATATAGATTCCTCTTACCTCCGCTCGGCAAATTTGTTGAGGACTTCCTCTTCACTTCAAGAAATAAGTATTAGCTATTGCTAGATTTAAACGGTGTGGTTATTTCAAGATTTAAAACGGTTTGGTTTAAGGGTTAAAACTGTGGGAAGTGTTAAACATAATGTATAGGCAGATCCAACCGGGGGAGGGGGTGGGTATTGGATAATTATAAGGTCCTGTGATCCCTCAAATCCTTGAAAATATAGTACATTAAAATTCATCAGCACTGAATTCTTATGTGTTATTATTACTCGAGAAATAAATACAATGATTTGCTTTATTCGAAATTGTATGGTCTTGAGGGGCGGCAGGACATTTTTCGGGGTGTTTATAAGCTCGGGATTTCGGGATTTCGGGATTTACGCTTTGGGGACCCGGGAATTCTCTTTCCGAAGTTTGGGATGTCGGGATTTTTTTTTTAAATTCGGGACCTCGGGATTTCATGTTTTTAAGCCCGGGATTTTGGGATCAGAACCGTCTTCCCTCTTCTTTTTCACGAGGAGGGACTATAAATGTAGGACTGGACTTGAAAAACGTAGCCTCTTGTTATACTATATTAATGGTTTGTATATATTTCTTCTCTAACATATAATCTGTGATATCTTAATAAGGATTAATTATCTTGTGTCAACAATAATTCCACAGATAAAGATGCTAACCACATGGGGTCATTCACATCAAGTAGATAAAAAGAACAGTGCACAGTATATACATATACATTGTATCTTACCAGACTATGAAAATATATGATCAATTGACACATTAATTATTGCCTATCCATATAATTACCACTGAAATTGCACACATGTATGTATCATTGATTATAGTTTATACATGCTAATGGTACGTCTGTCTGTAAAACATTCATTTACAAGACCCCCTTTTGGGGATTTTTTGTGTGACTTTTGGTTGATCATGTAAGTTATGATGCCTGTAATATAAGGTTTTAGCATGGAAGTAAAATACTTCTACGATTTTAGTTAGAAATGTTTTTCCCAGTGAAACTTATATTGAATAGAAGTTATATCTTAATGAATTAGGTGGAACTTTTTTCTAACCAGAGAGCTAACACACACATCTTGAAAATAGGCTAGTTGACTCACAGTTTGTATAAGTACATGTACATCTGTTTAGAAAACGTATTATAGTATACCACTGAACGTTAGTCCGTCCGTCCGTTGTCAACATGTCGGATAATAACAATCTGCATCAAACATTATTTATATAGATCTGTCTACGTGAGTCTCTTTCTTTTTTTATGAATTTTAGATTTTACGTGTTCAATTAAGTTATAGGAATTTTATCCATTTAAAAGGGGTATTTTCCAGTGTTTTCGGATAATAACTGTCAAATGCTTTGAACATTTTTCATGATACTTTGGTGAAGTTTATTGAAGTATGCTATCGATTTTATATATTATGGCAATTACCGTTCCTAGTTGTGGGGTTTTAGTCATAAAGGGATGAGGATTAGTCAGTTTTCGGACAACAACTCAAAAAGATTTCATGAAACTTTTGAAGGCTGGTTTATATCTATCAATATAACATCCCTTGAATTTTTTTTTATATAGATTTATAACATGACATTTAGGAGTACTGGAACTTAATTCTTTGAAAATACTACGGGCGTATCACGTGCTCTTTATTCATATACATTTTGAAGTTTACTGCCTTTCAATACGATGGGTATTGTAAACTCTTAAAATACAAGCAATTTGGCATTTTACACACTTATAATGTTAGTTCTTTCTAGCATTACAGGTTAGCGTATTTAAATCACCAATTATTTTACTGTTACAAATAGCAAATTTTCTTTTCAGGTGCATTTATCATTTTTACCAGTAGGACATACACACGAAGATGTGGATGCTGCTTTTAGCCGAATAGCTGAAACTCTTCGTAGGAATGATGCTGAAACAATGCCTCGTCTGAAGGAGATGCTTCCGAACGTTAAGGATATAGAGGCTATTTATGACATTCGTTCATGGATAACATCAAGCCTTAACGACATTCGTAAGCATACTAAACCTTTGCATTATAAGTTTATCCGGGATTTAGCAACACATAATGTGAAAATGCAGTACAAAGCTTTCCAAGACAGCGAATGGAAAACTGAACATGGCATTATTCAACTAATTTCCGGGAAACCTAATTTACCAAAGGGAATACCAAAAGTTATCAATCCTCAATTCGAGAAGATAGATATAAATAAGATCAAATCTAGAATACCACAGTGGCAATGTCTATTCACTGATCAAATAGAACATACAGAGCAAAAGTGGTGGGGAGGATTTCTTGGACATCTAGAAAAAATTAGAGACAGTCTGCCATACAGAAGGACAAAAGTTCTATCAAAGGCAAAATGGATTCTCCCTTTGTTACCCAAACAGCAATTGAAAAGACAAAGACCATCCGTTGATCAAGACATTCCAGCAGAACTAAGGAGATTATTGGAAAATGAGCGAGAGGAATGTTTTGTAAGTCGGTCTAGTTCTTATCTATATAAGTTTTCACATTTCTCATTTTATATATTAATCAATTTAATCTCTAGTTTCATTGTATTGGAATAAAAAAGTAAAACAAATAGACCATCACAATATAAATAATGCTTTAAGTCGATGTGAAAAGTTTGTCCGTATATTATGCTTTCCAGAGTTCATTTAACTAAAAGATAAGACATAGTTTATCAATATAGGACACAAAAATACTATACGTCACGAAATAAAAACCAAAGGAACAGCGCTCTACGTTTTTCATTTGAAAGTGACAGTGAACCTTCAACATGGAGCAAAGTATAAAAAAACAGTCATATCGCTCCAACTTTAGACCGACACACTACACATTTTAATACTTGTTTCTGTGGAAATCATTGCAATGTTTAAAAGTCGATCACGCTACTAAATGTGACCTTTTTTTTTTCGCTATCGTCTTCTGTTATATGTTAAGTCAAAGATCAATTATTTAAAAATCTGCATTCGATGTTATTTTCAAAATGTAGAAACGTGATTTGTTCAAACAAACTACAATGTATATGAACTAGTACATTTCAGGTGCAAGTACAGCCAAAACAACAAAAAAAGACATCAAAAGGAAATAGAAAAGAATCAGAAGGTATTATGTAATTTGTATTTTGTTCTATCATTTGAGAAATTTTAAGTATATTGGAGGGTAAGTATGCCCAAAAAGTATTGTTTACGATCGCGACAATTGACAATAAAATTGAGGATGGAAATGGGAAATGTGTCAAAGAGACAACAACCCGACCAAATAAAAAACAACAGCAGAGGGTCACCAACAGGTCTTCAATGTAGCGAGAAATTCCCGCACCCGGAGGCGTCCTTCAGCTGGCCCCCAAACAAATATATACTAGTCCAGTGATAATGAACGCCATACTAATTTCCAAATTGTACACAAGAAAATAAAATTAAAAATATACAAGACTAACAAAGGCCAGAGGCTCCTGACTTGGGACAGGCGCAAAAATGCGGCGGGGTTAAACATGTTTGTGAGATCTCAACCCTCCCGCTATACCTCTAACCAATGTAGAAAAGTAAACGCATAACAATACGCACATTAAAATTCAGTTCAAGAGAAGTCAGAGTCTGATGTCAGAAGATGTAACCAAAGAAAATAAACAAAATGACAATAATACATAAATAACAACAGACTACTAGCAGTTAACTGACATGCCAGCTCCAGACTACAATTAAACTGACTGAAAGATTATGAAATCATCATATGAACATCAGGCACAATCCTTCCCGTTAGTGATTTAGTATCATACCATCATAACGTATATGAGAAGAACATAACCCGTGTCATGCCAACAACTGTTTTTAGAATAAATGTGTTTAGTTCCGATGCAAAGACCTTATCAATGACTCAATATTAACGCCAAAATATGCAATCTTTAATGACTTGACAACAGTATCGTAATTATATCCCTTCTTAATAAGTCTATTCAAAGGTTTTGTAAGTTTCTGAGGTGAATACTGACACCTTTGTGCTTTATAAAGAATATTTCCATAAAATATTGGATGTGAAATACCTGAACGTATTAGAAGTCTGCATGTTGAGCTATATTTACGAATGATGTCTTTATACCGATGATAAAATTTAGTAAATGTTTTGACTAGTTTGTGATATCGAAAACCCTGGTGTAATAATTTTTCAGTAATACATAAATTTCTCTCGTTAAAATCTAAAACATTGTTACATACACGAGCGAATCGTACAAGTTGAGATATATAAACACCGTAAGATGGTGACAAGGGAACGTCACCATCTAAAAACGGATAATTAACTATAGGAAATGAAAAATCATCGAATATTTCCGTGAATAGTCACGAAGGTATCGCCATTTTCAACCTCATATTGATATCTTCCTTTAAAGCTGAAGAAAAAAAGATGAATATGCATTAAGCAAATTTAGGTAAATATATCGTTTCTTCTATTTCAGAGAAAACATGCCAAGCAAAGAAAAGGAAGAAGAATGTTAAAGAAATTTCCAGAAAAATTTACTCTTCATATATTTATTTTTTTAAAACTAAAAGTTATTACCAAAAACATAGATTATACTTAGCGATATATTTTCTTTTAGAATCATTGTTCATGTATCTTTTGATAGATGAATATTTGCATTTAGTGTTGATATTTTACCTCAAAATATTCCTAAGTCTTTGGGAAAGAATTGTTACATCACATATCTATCCTTCTATTTCAAACCAACTTATATATTATTCAGACAGTTGTCAGTTGTAATTACAAGTTTCGAACACATTTTAAATATTTCATTAATAAAAATTGTTTTATTCTCCAAAATATCTTAGTAGTAACTTATTGATAACATGCGAGAGACCCAAAGCGCTTAGAATGACATTGACAGTGAATCCTAGATGTGTTTTGTGTTTTTTATTATCTGGCCTTTATTCGTTGATATTGATCTTTTGTTTTTAATAGTAAATACTAAAAATTCTACCGAATCATTTTCTTCTTCTTTTCTTTTTTTTTTGGTTTAAAGACCAGTTTATGAGTATCAAACAACCTATAGATTGGTTTAATTGTTTGGTTGTTTTTTCTATATGAATAAGAAAATACATGAATATTTGGTCTTTAGACCATAATAATACAATATCGTTTGACAACATTCTTTTTGGTTGAAAGACCACAATCTTTATTCAAAACATTTGTGGATTAAACATTTGGTATTTATTAAGTTTGTATTGATGTTTTTTTTTACAACAATAAAAAGTCACTTCTTCAGTTTTGGTCTAACGACCAGAGAGCAAATTTTATGCTATGTGTACATGTTAAAAATGGTCTTTGGACTAGTATATTGAAGGAAACATTTCATAATAAATTTACAAGATATTGTAAAATTTGTAAAAATTCTATAGCCAATATGAAAAATCTAATACTCAAGTTAGTAATAAAGTATTAAAAAAGCATTTAATGTATTAAATTAATCTTAAAATAGTTTACAAAGATAAAAAGGAAAACAATGGATTTTCCCTTTTAGAAATGGAATCAGTTATGTATAATAAAATATAGAGGTAGCAGTCTTGGATTGTCTTAATTAAATCCTTTGATCCTCTAATTATCAAGTTACCCTCTGGCCAATGTAATTATGACTTGTGTATATTTAAAGAAGTTACTATATATATCTTTATTCTCATAAAGCAAATGCATTACATCGGTACAGAGATAACAAATACAACAATAAATATTTACAATATGTACAAAACAAGCGAGAGATGTTACAAAAGTTACAAGCCAGGAGTACAAGCACGGGCCGACAAACACAAGTATTTATATTTTCTATAAAAAAAACAAAGCTTCTTCAGAACTGGTTTTCTTGTACTTGACATAACTTCAGAGAATTTAACTGTATTTTGCCGTTTTGTAAAATATGCAGTTAAAAACTCTTTTCGTTTTTGATTGAAAAATTTGCATTCAAATATAAAATGATATTCGTCACCTATTTGTCGATTGTTACATAGACTGCAAAAGCGGTTTTCTCTGATTACGTTTTGCCATCTTCCTGTTTCAATCGGCAACTTAGTATTAGTCGTTTGAAACCGACAAAACACAATAGCGTCTTTGAAGTCCAAAATATTAAAATATTCTTCAATTTCAAGTTTTTCTTAAAATTTTTGTAGTTTATACCTTTTGACGAATTTTGAATGAGGGAATTCCAGTTCTGAATATATTGATCTAGCAATCTCTGCTTTATGACAGTTTTTAACCATTCTTTATTAACAAAATTTTGTGACTCCCATATGTTTGAGAAACCACAATCTTGAAATATTTTTTGTATAAACAAGATCCATTTTATCTGGTTATTATGTAGCGACAACGTGTCACCCTTTTCAATATATAGTAAAGATAACATTAAAAAATATTTTAAGATTTTCAAGCGGTGTGGTTGGGTGTCACGTTGACATGGGGGGGGGGGGGGGGGGGGCTGGGTTCACCTAATTATGATTAAAACATGTTTTTTGTACTGCCTCTAATCAACAGAAACTAAAATCTCATTAAAAATGAAAAATCAGAATATATTTTAATATAAAATTTGTAGAACAGTAGTTAAGTATCCCATAAAACATAATGAATCATTATGTATACATGCAGAGATCAAAGCAGGAAAGATATAGTCAATAGAATCTATTTGCATTTGCCTATGTTCTATCCTTATAAAACCTTGCTGTGAGGCATGGTCCCTGACATCAGAAAAATGAATGAAGTATTGGCAACTGGACGTTAAGCAACCAAATATAAATCCTCACTTTTCCGTGAAGTGTTCACAATTATTTGTCTTTTTAAAATTAAAAGGATTAAAAATCCCAAACTGAAAAGAGTTGAAAATACTTTATTACTTTAGAAGTAAAAATTATAACAGACAGAATAAATACGGCAGAAACAAACAAATGGGGAAAAAATAGAGAACAATTTAAAATACCATATATACATGTTTAAACAGTATACTAGCAGATTATGAACGGGTCAAGGTTGAGCGAACGTGAATTTCTACCTATTACACTAAAAAGGTGACAATCAATTTTTTTAGGCACGTATCGAATACACATTCGATAACTTTCTAATTAAAAAAAGGTATAATTGTAAAATTTAAAATTATGAATTTTCAAAAAGTCTATTTTTATATGCCATGTCCTTTGTAACAGTTGTATCATTCCATCAGGTCCTTAGTGCACATTTTTGTTCTTAGTGCACTAAGGAGATCCTTTGCGGTATTACTACGGACCCCATATATTTGAAGCTGTTCAAAATACTGTACATTATAGGTACGTGTATCAGATTGAACAATAATTGTCATATATATAAAAAGAATAGGTAATCTGGTATGAAATATGTCCACTGGAACGACCGTGCAAGTGCTATATATATATTATAGCCAGTCAAGGTCGTTAAAAACTTCCATTTGTTGTTGTCCACTGAAAATAAGCTCTTGAATACACGAATCCCCGTTTTATTAATGCCAAATTTATTTGTTAGTATTTCTTATTCTTTTTCTTATGATTTTATCATATTTTTTTTGTGAAATTTTCTGTGTGGTTGAACATGAAATTGCCTCCGATGCTACAAAGAAAATTTGTTTAATGTCAAATGTTGCAATATATGCTAAGTATTACACGTGGACAGGATGTTCTCCAAAAAATAAGTTATACACACCCCAAGGGTACACGCTAGTGTCATATGGAAAATTACTGGGTCACCTGTAAGATGGTAATCAGCCATGCAACTAATCAGGTTACTTAACTGACCATGTCACTTCAATTTAAAGTTTATCGGTAGATCAAAATGATAAATTCGTTTTAATTAAACATTTCAGTTCTAAAGGATTTATCATTATAATGAAGTGAAATAATTAAACCATATATCGTATTATTTTCAAAAGATTATTTATTTTCATATTTTTTTTATCTATGCCGGGAAAGAATTGAAATTGAAATTATTTTATAAAAATCCGTGTAGGTCTCATGAAATGGAACCCACGCATTCCTACTTAAGATTTATAAAGGAGTAGGTTCAGTAAGACCCCTTTTCGGCCCCAAAATATAGCAGTTTTACTAAATTGTATAGTACTAGAACCGAAGAATGTAGGACAGAAAGTCACAGGACAAAAAGTCACAGACAAAAAGTCACGGACAAAAAGTCACAGGACAAAAAGTCACAATTAATTTTTTCTGATTATTTTCTTTGAATAAAAAATGCTTATTTTTACAAAAACATTTTTGTGTTTTTTTTTTATGTATTGTATATTAACCAACTTTGTAAGCAAAATTTATCAAAAAAATATCAAAGATGATCAAATAATTGTTAAGAAAACAAAATGTCAAAGTAGATTGGCACTCAAAAGGCTTCATGGTGCCAAGAAATATGTCCTTTGCATGATTAAAATAAAATAAATCTTCATTTTTCAAGTAGAATGATAAATTCCATTAACTTTAATATGAATATATGTATTAAAAAGTAAATATTTTCAAGATATTTCTCTTATATATTCCAACAATTGTCAAAAAATTATTTGTGACTTTTTGTCCTGTGACTTTTTGTCCTATCAAATTTGTGACTTTATGTCCTGTGACTTTTTGTCCTGTGACTTTCTGTCCGTTTACCGAACCGAACACCTGTTTTGGGATATATATACATATAGTTATTTTACCGTAAATAACTGCGAGAAAATGAATAATACACAAGTTGATAATTGTCTCTTCTCTGCTCATTAATTTGCATGCAATATTTTCCCTGATTTACTTGTGAGATCACCGACACTAATAACACTAAAAAAAATAGGTGCTCCGTACTGGGAAGATCATATCGGATCCTATCAATTTATTGGTTCCATTCCCCCAATTAAATGAGTCTACACGTCTCCTTAGAAAAAATGCCTTGCAATGCGTCTGAACTACTAAGTACTTCCATATAATTTCGAAAACAGATAATAATCTATATCACTGGATGAGATTGGGCTGACGGATTTTTAAATGGAAATGTATTTATTTTTATTTATAGCACAAGTTTTACAAGGCAAGATTATTCACCCTGTTCGCCCTACAAATCAAATGGTTGCCTCCTTACACCTACACGAGCTATAACATATACATATGAACATTTGATATCATTTATTTTGTGTGACAACTCTTCACCAATGACCTGAGTGAAAGGTTGACATGGGCAGATCCAGAAATTTCCATTTTTTAAATTTTTTGTTGTTTTTTTTTTTTGGGGGGGGGGGGGGGGCAGAGGGGGATGCTTGCTCCAGTCATGCTTCAGTGATTCCCTATATAATCAACAAAATATTTCACACCAAAAAGGGGGGACGGTGCTTTCTCCTTAATAAGAAATCTCTGTTTTCAGGCATAGGCTCATATAAATTTGCCTTTTGAAGAACTGAAATGAGTTTTCAGATGCTTTACATTAAAATACATCATGTACATACATGTGACATACACAATTATATCATTGTATATATAAATGTAGAATCAAATCTTGATAAATGTATGTAGTTGAAATCGTTAGCTTTAAACATTAAAAAAATGAACTCCCAAAGTTTAAACACAATTAAGAATGACCATGTACATGATGTACATGTAGTCTGTAATGTATGCCATTGCCATGAAGCTAGATCATTGTAGGTAAACTGTCATCTATTCCCTTAAATCTTTGTCCCCAGTCACCCCAAGTTTGATTGAAATTAGGGAGCTTCCATTTGATTTTTATGGGGGGGGGGGGGCTAGGATGAAATTTGAAAAAAATAGGCAGAACAGGAGTTTTGAGAAGAAAAAAAAGGCAGGATGAGACACTAGCAAAAAAAAAAGTCAGGACGACAATTTTGGTAAAAAAAGTCAGGATAAACTAAAAAAAGAAAGGCAGGAACGAACAGAGTGAAAAATAAAAAGGCAGGACAGAGATTACAGCTAAAAAAAAAAATGCAGGATAAAATTTTTCATCCTAGCCCCCCCCCCCATAAAAATCAAATGGTAGCTCCCTTAGTCAAGTATATATCTACTCTATTAGGTCTATAGTTTGGATAGTGTATAACTTGCAAATTAAAATCATACTCCTTCCAAATTTCTTTCTTTAAAATATTATGGATGAAATAGCAAGTAAAGAATGAAATTAAATTGGATGAAATGTGTCAATTTTTTTGGTAAAGTAGTATGTCTGAAGTTGTAAAACTTAATGATAGACCCTTCAGGGGCGGATCCAGTCATTTTAAAAAGGGGTTTCCTAACCCAGGACAAAAAAAAGGGGGGGGGGTAATTACATGTCCCCATTCAAATGTATTGATAGTCCAAAAAAGGGGGGTCTTTGACACATTCCCCATTCCCATTCTCAATTTTATCATGTAGTCGTCGTAGTCCGAAGACACTTAGTTTTCGCATAATTACTTTTAGTATAAGTTAACAGAAATCTATGAAACTCAAACACAGGGTTTGTGACCAGAGTTTTTGTCCAGAGTTTAGAAATTACATGAATAAGGGGCCAAAAGGGGCCAATATTAAACTTTGTTTGATTTTATAGAAAATTGAATTATTGGGGTTCTTTTATATATATATTCCAAATCTAACTGTGTATTTAGATTCCTAGTTTTTTGGTCCTGTTTAAATTGGTCTATCTTAAGGTTCAAAGGGTCCAAAATTACACTTATTTTGATTTTAATAATATTTAAATTCTTGGTGTTCTTTAATCATGTTAATATGCTGAATCTGAATATTTACTTAGATTTTTAGTATGGGCCCAAATTTCAAGTTGGTCCAAATTGGGGTCCAATATTTTACTTTGTTTGATTTCAAAAAAATTGAATATATATATATGGGGTTCTTTGATATGCTGAATCTAACCATTCATTTAGATTTTTGATATTTTGGCCCGTTAACAAATTGGTCCACATTGAGATCTAAAGGGTCCAAAATTGAACTTTATTTGATTTCATCAAATAATGAATTATTTGGGTTCTTTGATCATGTTGATATGCTGCATCTAACCATGTATTAAGATTTTGAATATTGGACCATTTTAGAGGTTAATTGTCAATTTAAAATTTTTAAGTACTTGGACCACATTCATTCAATGTCAGAAACCTATGCTGCATCAACTATTGAATCACAATCCAAATTTACAATTCAGAGTTGTATCCATAAAATTGAGAATGGAAATGGGGAATTTGTAAAAGAGACAACAACCCGACCAAATAAAAAAACAACAGCAGAAGGTCACCAACAGGTCTTCAATGTAGCGAGAAATTCCCGCACCCGGAAGCGTCCTTCAGCTGGCCCCTAAACAAATATATACTAGTTCAGTGATAATGAACGCCATACTAATTTCCAAAGTGTACACAAGAAACTAAAATTAAAATAAAACAAGACTTACAAAGGCCAGAGGCTCCTGACTTGGGACAGGCGCAAAATGCGGAGGGGTTAAACATGTTTGTGAGATCTCAACCTCCCCCTATACCTCTAACCAATGTAGAAAAGTTTGAATTGAATGTTGTGTCCATACTTGCTCCAACTGTTCAGGGTTTAAAGTGTACGTTTGTATCAAGCTGAGCCATGCATAGCATTCTTATTGGTTATTTATATATTAATTTGAAATTTTGATGAGTTAGACAAATACAGATTATACTGTAAACAATATTTCAGAGTTTAACGTAGTCAAGCAAAACAAATCATAGAAGAATAGTTGAATCATGTTTTTGTTGTCCAATGAAAAATTAGTACGAACACCAAGAAAAAGTATGGGAATGTTTGTTTTTTAAACTATTGACCAGGTCTTTGAAAGTCATGACTGACCAAAAGTTTGTGAAATGAAACAGCACAAATATTCCATTCTTATTAAATATTATTGTATATAAAGAAAATACTGATGTTTAATAATAGTTTTTACCCTTTTTATGTTTTATAGGACAAGAAATATAGAAAAATAATGAAAAATATAAACAGTTTCAATAGAAATGAGCGACAAAACAAGATAAACAGAATACAACAAGGCCTAAATGGTAAGACCACTTCTATATACTGTAAATTCAGAAATTATTGCTTGCATTTATTATTTTTCAGGGAATGGACAACTTATTGTGATTACAAAAAAAATCTGCATCAATTATATATACATGATATATATATATGCTTCTGTTATCAAAATATGATTTCTTATTTTTGCGATACTCACCCAGTCACATGAGTCATAAAAACCTCTGGATAATTTCTGAATTACAGTAATAAACATGATAAAAGTAATTGCCTTTGAATGATGACTCTTATAAAAATAAGAAGATGTGGTATGGTAAATGAGTGACTTATCCACCAGAGTTCAAAGAAGTGGATGCAAGAAATTAAAGGCCAATGATGGGCTGGCCTTCAATAATGAGACAACACTTCCTTTATAGGTCAGCCAATAAAGATCCCAACATGAAAAGATTTAAACAATCCAATTTAGTTCAACATGTTCAAAAACAATAACAATTAATAAAAAAAATATCATGTCTGTGAGCATGCAACCTCTTACCTGACCATAATATAGGACAGTGGTTCAAATAACACAGCATATGAACATTCTATAACAACTTTTGCAAGTGGCTAAACTTTAAATATCACTGCAAGGCACTAAACAACGAATATTTAATCTTGGACACAAAGCACTGAAATAAGAGAACTCATATAAAGCATGACAAGTAAGAATATCAAATGAAAGTTTCTCAAATGTTAAAGTCATATGAAACGAGTGAGTGATGAAAAATAAAGTTTGTCCAACTTTTGAACCAATGCATGTATACATCATAAACTTAGTCCTCTGTGCACGATTTTATCATTATTTTCACAAGTATATCATATAAATCGTCAATTTTTTTTTCTCTCCGTTTGTTATGATTTAACAAATAATGCTGCTCATTAAATGCCGTGTTTTGAAGCTGAGTTTTACCGATTGCCACCTTATAGTAAACAAATCACAAAAAGCATGGGTATTGAGCACGTGTTTAACATGTATAATCAGCTATTTGTTTATTTCAATGACAGATCCTTGCATATTGTGGTCACCGGATTTTTACGAGGAGGGTTACGCTCGGGTCACTATGTATATGGAAAATATGTATCGGCGAATTGCTTCCTGGAAGCAAGCAATTAAAAATAAGTAAACTTCTTCTAAATGTGGACAAATTAAAGAATTTTCCTCAGAAAAAAGTATATGTACTTAAGTTGCATAATGAAAACTATCCATTTAGTTATAAAAAACATAATTATTATACATATTTTTTTTTAATTTGAGGTTTCTTATGACTTTAATTAAAACATGATAAAATAAGCCTATTTATATTGCTGTTTTTTTCTCCATTTATCATGTTTATAACTTCTTTTTTTTATTTTGTGTATTTATAGGTCAGATATCTTGGTTTTTATGATCATCGTCAGGTCCTGCAAGTCTATACTGAAGAGGAAACTTATTTGTTAATGCTTTTCTACATAATGTGCTAATTGGATTAATTAATGTGAAATGAACTCAATTGTGTGTTTTTCTGGAAAAAGAAATAGAAAAAATTCTACAAAATTGCTTTAAACAAAATGGAGTACTATCAAAGATGCACAAGGACACAATGGTGTAAAATGTAACAACCTACATATTCACTGATGGATTATGGAGAAATTAAGAAAAAAAATAGTATCTTTGTCATGTTTGTTGTCGAAATAAACACATGCATTTTCCATTCATGTACATAATATTATGTACATGGCTCTCCATCATATCAAATATACAGAGAAGATGTTTGAAGAACAAGTTGCCAAAAATTATTCAACCAATTGAAGGAAGATGTCTTGTGAATGGAATTATTTATGCACTGAACTGTTATGTAGGGGGTAGAATAATTATACACAGCAGCTGAAACAGAAGACAAGTTAATTTGACATGAAAAGTGTTTATTTTATATAATCTTTTGTATCAACATGATCAATAATTCAGTCTAGGAGAAAATATATTTATACTGTTTGTCAATGTTTGTACTGTTATGAAATTTTTATAGAGGAAAAACATTTCCTTAAGGCAAATTTGATGTTCAGAAATTTCCTTAGAGGAAATTTGAAGAACAATGATTTCCTTAGAGGAAATTTCCTCA
The DNA here is from genome assembly GCA_037788925.1 of Mytilus galloprovincialis. Classification (NCBI taxonomy): domain Eukaryota; kingdom Metazoa; phylum Mollusca; class Bivalvia; order Mytilida; family Mytilidae; genus Mytilus; species Mytilus galloprovincialis. Next base: position 2,361,653 of record CM075340.1, on the reverse strand, counting down.
AAGGAAAATTTGAAGCGGCAAATTTCCTCAAAAGAAAAAGAATTTCCTCAAAGGAAATAATTATGCAGCAAATTCCCTATTATAAAGGGAAATCTTTTTCCCTTGAGGAAAACTCTTTTTCCTCTGAGGAAATTGTTGAAAAAAGGGGCATTACTTTTTCAACAGTGGTGCTAGAGCCAAACATACTTAGGACAAATATCAGAGAACCAATACCAATCAAGTTATCAACTTCATTTTGACTTAACTCCAAAAATTAAGGTGACAACTTTTGCACTCAGCGGAATTGCAAACTTGTCCCGGATACTGTTAATATTCTTATACAAGACCTGTTTATTTTCTCTTGCTTATGACCTTAGATATATTATTAATGCTGTATGTTTATGCTTATGACCTTAGATATATTATTGCTGTATGTTAATGCTTATGAAATTAGATATATTATTGCTGCATGTTTATACTTTTGACCTTAGATACATTATTGCTGTATGTTGATTGTCACTTGCTTATGACCTTAGATATATTATTGCTGCATGGTTTTTTTAAAATGCTTATGACCTTAGATACATTATTGCTGTATGTTGATTGTCACTTGCTTATGACCTTAGATATATTATTGCTGCATCTTTATGCTTATGACCTTAGATATACTATTGCTGTATGTTGATTGTCTTTTGCTTATGACCTTAGACATGTTAGATATACTATTGCTGTATGTTGATTGTCTTTTGCTTATGACCTTAGATATACAATGTATAATATTGCTGCATGTTTATGCTTATGACCTTAGATATATTATTGCTGTATGTTTATTGTCACTTGCTTATGACCTTAGATATATTATTCATGTTATTTGTGCAGGTTTATTGACACTTGCTTAAGTTATTTTATTGCTGTTTGTTTAATTTTCTGTTTTTGTTTCACACATTTTACTTGATGCTGTTATCTCAGTGAAAGATGAAATATTAAAACACAAGTGCCTTATTTGTTATACCAATTGTAATGTTTTGTCTTTTTGAAAATCATTTGAAAATGATATTCTCAAATGTACATAACTTAAATTAAGAAGTGTTGAAATTAAGTAAGGATATGGTATGTGATTGCCAATGAGACAACTAAAAACCAGAGATAAAGGTATTTTCAGCCAGTGACTGAACAGCCGTCAACAATGAGCAAGACCTATCAACATTTAAATGTCTGCATGAAAAAGACACAAAAACATTCAAATGGATAAACATAAGACACTGTGTGCAATGGTGTGAAAGCTATATATGCAAAACTATATACTGAAAATTCAGAAATTATTGCTAGCAATTGTAAGTGCGATTTTTCTCAATTTCATCATTTTTTTGTGTGCAAAATTTAGAATAATCCTGTTTTGTTCATAAAAAATTTCAATATGCAAGTGTATATTATTGTGATTATAACCCTGTCACTATTTTCACAATAATAAAAACAGCAATAATTTCTGAATTTATAGTAGTTAAATTTTTGACACATAGTGATTTACTTTCAATTAAGCATGCCTAGACAAAAATCATGGAACACACAATTATATATTTCTACAATTAAGATTCAAAGAAATACTTGTACCCATAATAACTTAGTCCGTTTTGTGAAATTGCTTCACTCATGCAATTAGAGGATTTTTTTATGTTTTCTTTTTAGTTATATCACTTCCCATGTGAACAATTATTGTTCCCATGGGAAAACATATTGTTCCCAAGGGAAAAATTATTGTTCCCATGGGAAAAATTATTGTTCCCATGGGAAAAATTATTGTTCCCATGGGAAAAAATATTGTTCCCATGGGAAAAAATATTGTTCCCATGGGAAAAGTATTTTCCCATGGGAAGAGAAGGAGTTCCCTTGGGAAGAAAAGTTCCCTTGGGAAATTTAAAGTTTCCCTTGGGAAATTTAGAACTTCCCATGGGAACAAACAATTTACTTATGTTCCCATGGGAACTTTAAAGTTCCTATGGGAACTCTAAACTTCCCATGGGAAAAGTAATTTTTCCCATGGGAACTTTCAATGTTCCCATGGGAAATTCTAATATTCCCATGGGAATTATCAAATTTCCCATGGGAAATGTACTTTTAATCAGCTGCAGTGACAAGAGTGACAACAGTGACAAGTTGGGACATATGGCATTTTTTTTATTTTTCAATAATCTATCACTGGGCAAATTTTTTTTTTGATATCTTGTAAACCGACAAAGTCAGATTTGCCGATACCGGAATGGCAAATTTGTCCCGCACAGTGTTATATTATCTTTACCTATTTTTCTGTAGCAATCACAAGCACATTGATGAGTCTTATGTAGACGAAACGCGCGTCTGGTGTACCAAATTATAATCCTGGTACTTTAATAACTATTCATGAGCTTCATGACCAATAACGACTAGTAATATTTATAACCATACTCTGTACTAGACCCAAATATTGATTCGAATTTCAACGTGTTCATAAAGGTATAGTTTGCAGGAAAACATATCACCCTTCCTGGACACAATACTCTGCCTCAGAGCCGACTTGTCTTAGCTCTTACTCCTTATTGCCGCGTGCTAAGCGGTAAATAAGCAAGGCAGTATCAAATTAACAATCTTTTGGTTGGGCACGGCTTGTGTTAGCTTTCACGACCTCCCGCACCCGAGGCGAACACAATACAACGAGATCCCCGAGACTTTTGGTTTATAGATGTATATATGTGATTTATGTTATATGTTAAAAGCAGTTGGTGTCGTTTTATATCTATTTACATTTTCATTAATTTTTACCACTTTTTTATGATCAATTTGTTTGGTATTCAAACAATACAATAAGATATAGTTTTACCTGCATTTTGGAAAGCATTCATTGACGTATGATCTCCCATCAGCGGCACATACAGGTTTATATAAGGTAGAGCAATGGCATGCTTGTCTACATGGACATTTTCCTTGACATTTGACGCTCACTTTTCTGGAAGGACACATTCAAACGTAAAAGAAAAGTAATAAAATTTGATACGTTTTACAAAATGTTTCATAAAAGCAAAACTTTAATTGCAAATGTTTTTCCTTGCCACTGTGCTATAATAATTGATACTGTAGATTTAGCCGCTGTGCTATGATTGTTAATACCTTAGTTTACACAATTGTATTAGGATAGTTAATACCGTAAATTCAGACACTGTGCATAAGGGTGCAAGAATAGTTTATATCGTAGCTTTAGCCACTATGCAATTATAGTTTATATCGTGCTATGTTTGTTCATATCGTAGATTTAGCTACTGAGCTATAATAGTTGATATCGTAGATTTAGCCACTGTGCTATAATAGTTAATACCGTAGATTTAGCTACTGAGCTACAATACTTAATACCGTAGATTCAGCCACTGTGCTATAATAGTAGATTTAGCTTCTGAGCTATAATAGTTAATGCCGTAGATTTAGCCACTGAGCTATAATAGTAGATTTAGCCACTGAGCTATAATAGTTAATACCGTAGATTTAGCCACTGAGCTATAATAGTAGATTTAGCCACTGAGCTATAATAGTTAATACCGTAGATTCAGCCACTGTCCTATAATAGTTAATACTGTAGATTTAGCTTTTGTGCTATAACAGTTAATACCGCACTTTCAGCCTTCATGCTTTTATAGTTTGTACCGTAAATTTTAAGACATATTTATTTGACTATTTATGCATTTGTCTTTATCGAATAAAATAAAGTATTGCATTGTAATAGGATTTTATGCGAGTAATTAAATTAAATTATAAATCATATCGGTTACTTATTACACTAGAATGTGTCTTAAATATTTTAACAGATTATAATAACTTAATCAATTCACGAACTAAGTGAACTTTGTAAGAAAACTAGGGACATCAAGTGATGTGCTGTTTAAAGTAAAATGGAGTAAAATAACGCAATAAATTTTGCAATATTATAAATATCCATTTTATGCAGACAAAGTATTTAATCATTTTAGTTTCTGAGTATAGTACATACATGTTAATACAATGTATCCTGCATTTTTATTGAATGATTGTTTTTGTCGATTGATTATATGAAATACTTATATTCGCCCAAAATGACAATTTTTAATAATTATAAAGAACAGATTTTTATAATTAGCCATCACTCTATCTACATGCATTCCACGTAGGAAAAGAATGGGAAGTGAAACTAGAGGCTCTGAAGAGCCTGTGTCGTTCACCTTGGTCTATGTGCATGTTAAAACATTACACAGATGGATTCATGACAAAACTGTGTTTTGGTGATGTTAACTGAACATTCTTGCTACTTACAATTTTCTCTATCTATAATAAACTTGGCCCTTCTGTTACAGAAGAAAATATTTTGTAGAAATTTACAAAAATTTACCAAATTAATGAAAATTGTTACAAATTGACTATAAAGGGCAATAACTCCTTAAGGGGTCAACTGACCATTTTGGTCATGTTGACTTATTTGTAGATATAACTTTGCCTAACATTATCCATAATAGTATTCAAGATAATAACCAAAAATGGCAAAATTTCTTTAAAAAATACCAACTGGGGGGCAGCAACCAAACAACCAGTTGTCCAATTCATCTGAAAATTTCAGGGCAGATATATATTGACTTGATAAACAATTAAAACCACTTGTCAGATTTGCTCTAAATGCTTTGCTTTCAGAGTTATAAGCCAAAATCTACAGTTTACCCTATCTTCTATTTTTAGCCATGGCCGCCTTCTTGGTTGGTTGGCCGGGTCATCGCACACATTTTTAAAACTAGATACCCCAATACGATTGTGGTTGAGTTTGGTTGAATTTGACCCAGTAGTTTCAGAGGAGAAGATTTTTGTAAAAGTTAACGACGACGGACGACGACGACGACGACGACGCCGGACGCAAAGTGATGAAAAAAGCTCACTTGTTCCTTCGGACCAGGTGAGCTAATAAAATGTTAGAACGTTCTATTTAATGGCTAATTCTTTAATGTCATGTCAGGCACAATGCAACACATATATCTTGTTTTTCTTTACTTTCATGGATAAAAGCCTTAATCATTAGAGAATTTCAAAAAGATTTAAAAAACAAATACAATTACCGGCAATTTGCTGTACACTTGTTGGCATACGTCTGACCATTGGCTCCACATACTGGCTTATATTCTGTAGAACATCCACAGTTACATGGACAACGTCCTGAACATTTTATTCCAACTTTGCTGTTGATTTCACAAGAAATAAAAACAGTATAAATCAAAGCCGCAATATAACATAAGAAATAATTGATTACACTGCATCCGTTCCAGGAAAACAAAACGTGAGTTATGCTCGAGTTTGGAAGGTCATACTCTTAGATATGAGACTGTATCCTTTAATATTTATTAAAAAAAAATATGCATACTAATTATATATCATAAATGGAAAATCAAAAGTCCTCTTAATGCAATGTACTATTAAGAGAATATGTAATGACATATTCAGACAAACACGACAGTGTGGATGAGGAAACGTCTACATTGATCCCAGTAGCCAGTACTTCGGTACTGGCATGAACATACGGATTTTTTATGTTATTAAAATTTGCTGTTACAAAATATTAGAAATTATTATAAATTAAGGAATGTATCTCCCTCATGCAAAGCTCTGATTCCTTTCACGGATTTGGCTATACTTTTTGGACCTTTTGGATTATAGCTCTTCATCTTTTATATAAGCTTTGGATTTCAAATTTTTTGGCCACGAGCATCACTGAAGAGACATGTATTGTCGAAATGCGCATCTGGTGCAAGAAAATTGGTACCGTTAATTTTATTACTACTACTGGGTCGATGCCTCTGCTGGTGGACTATTAGTCCCCGAGGGTATCACCAGCCCAGTAGCCAGTACTTCGGTACTGGCATGAACATACGGATTTTTTATGTTATTAAAATTTGCTGTTACAAAATATTAGAAATTATTATAAATTAAGGAATGTATCTCCCTCATGCAAAGCTCTGATTCCTTTCACGGATTTGGCTATACTTTTTGGACCTTTTGGATTATAGCTCTTCATCTTTTATATAAGCTTTGGATTTCAAATTTTTTGGCCACGAGCATCACTGAAGAGACATGTATTGTCGAAATGCGCATCTGGTGCAAGAAAATTGGTACCGTTAATTTTATTGATCTTATTATTTGTTTGCACTATTTATTAGATTGTAAGTCCAATGTTACTTTATTTTCTACATTTTAGCACCATATTAATCTCTCTTCTTGATCTTTTAAGCACATTTTCTCTATTTCTTTTTGTTCACATGGGAATTAAATCAGCCGGGTACGAATAAACATCAAGAGGCACCAATGTACCGACAAGGTAATATCTTCTTTTTAGGCATACATTTCTATATAAATAATATTTAAAAAAAAAACATCAAGGAATGTGACTACAAAATCACATTACTGATTCAACAAGTTATGTCCAATTAACAAGATCCATCATTCCTTTATAAACGTTTAGTGTTGACTTACCTGCATTTAGCATGACACTTGTTATCATATGTTTTATCATCAGTACCACAAACAGGATTGTAGGTTTTAAGACACTCACATGGTTCTGGACATGGACACTCAGTCTTACATTTGACAGCAATATTACTGTAAAAACAAAATTAACTAAGTCCTAAGTCACCATTGTAATGAGATGGTAGATTTTAAAAATTTATCGCAAGGACAAATTCTTATGTTGCAGGTATTTTCCAAACTTGATTTTTCTTTTATTTCGTTATTCCGTTTTTATAGACCCTATTTGCTTTTTTGTCTAATTACACATAGTGTTTTCTTTCACTTGTCACAATTGAAAAAATTCTTATGAATTATATGGAGATACTGAAAGGCATACAATTTAGAATGGAAATAGGGAATGTGTCAAAAAGACAACTTTAACCTATAATGGTTTACTTTTTTAAATTGTTATTTGGATGGAGAGTTGTCTCATTGGCACTCACACCACATCTGCCTTTATCTAACAACACTACCATAGAACAGACAACAGCAGAAGGTCACCAATAGGTCTTCAATAACCTATTTACCTCAGTTTGGCATAGCACTCATTGTTATACATCTTGCCATTAACCCCACAGACGGGTTCGTATGAATCAGGACATGGTTTTACCTCCTCACATGGACACTTGGTATGGCATTTTATTGGAACTTTACTGAAATTACAAATATATGATACATGTACTTTAAAGAAAATCCGCATCAGTCTTATAATGAATAACCGCCCCAGTAGTATACCACTGTTCAATAGTCATAATAACCGCCCCAGTAGTATACCACTGTTCAATAGTCATAATAACCGCCCCAGTAGTATACCACTGTTCAATAGTCATAATAACCGCCCCAGTAGTATACCACTGTTCAATAATCATAATTCGATTAAGGAAAAACAAATCCGGGTAACAGACTAAAACCAAGGGAAACACATCAACTACCGGTATATAAGAAGAAAGCAACAGAGCAACAGTACTTTTCATAGATTGAGCAATAGATTGGTATTTTGAAAAACAGTTGCATTATTTACGTCCAATTTTTATTTACATAATTTGAAAATATTTGTACTTCCTCTAAAACAGTGCATGCTTTATAGATAAAACCTCGAAAGCTTTGAGTATAAATGTAATCTTAATGCTAAGAATGAAAAGCTTTAATGGTTATATACTTACGCACATTTCGCTTGACATTCGTTTGAATATTGGCTACCATCGACTCCACAGACAGGTGTGACGTTAGAAGGACAGGTACAGCATGGACATTTGTGGTCACATGATACTTTTACATCCCTATATAGAATATTAAAGACATGTCTATATATTACCGCATTACACATTGTTACTTATGGCAGCAATTACATGTATATATATTTTCCAGATAGAAATAGAATTCCAAATTTTGAAAATTCTCAAATGCAGAAAGTGGACAACTTATTACCTTTCTTTCATAACATGATAAGCAAATGAAAGCACACAGTAAAAGTCGGTGTTCTGCAAAAAAATTTATATATATTATTCTGATATTTACCATTTTTCGCATTTTGATAGCTTTGAACTTAAGCTTATATCTACTGCACTTACTTGCATGACGCTCTACATGTATTACCATATGTTTTACCGTCTACACCACACACTGGGTGATAGTTCCTGGGACACATACACTTTGTACAAGGACATTTCCCTGTACATAATACAGTGGTTTTGCTGTAAAATAGTAAGGAAATGAGTCTAGGTGATATTAATAAACAATCAGACAAATACAATGTAAAATACATAAAGAGTCTCGTTATGTTCATCTAACAAAATGGATTGTATGTCTCAGTATGTTCTAAATAAACATACAAAAAGCAAAATTTATACATGGTAACCTCATAAGCCTGAACGTGGCTGTTCATATAAAGTTAACCGCTTATTTGTCACAATTTTCTACCCCCATAAGCCTGGAAAAAATGGAAAACCACTATTGCGTCTGGAGCGCTTTTCTGGATTAACCTTCATCAGGAACCCTCAAAGCCAAATATTTGAAATCCGAAGATGGATAAGTACCGAAAGTCGTTGAAGAGCTATATGTCAAAAATACCTAAAATAAATAGCCAATTCATTTTAAGCCACCTTTGCCTGAGGGAGTTGAAACCTTAGTTTTATAATAATTTCAAAATTTACAAACGGACAATTTAGTAAAGTTTGTTAAATCATGTCAATACCAAAAGGCCTGACTACTGAGTGGTTTTAATGACTGGAAATGTCGTAGCGGGTAAGGCATAAACATTTATTAGCTGGTTATGTTATACCGTGGTACGCGATTTTGGTTCGCTAAAAGTACAATTTCTATCATTTATGGCTCATGTTTCTATACATTAGACCCTTCATGTTTTATGGCTCATTTTTCTATGCATTAGACCCTTTATGTTTTTATGGCTCATTTTTCTCTACATTAGACCCTTCATTTTTATATACGTTATGCCATTCATGTTTTTATGGCTCATTTTTCTCTACATTCGACCCTTCATTTTTATATACGTTAGGCCATTTATGTTTTTATGGCTCATTTTTCTATACATTAGACCCTTTATTTTTTTATGGCTCATTTTTCTCTACATTAGACCCTTCGAATCATTTTTATATGGCTCATTTTTCTCTACGTTAGGACATTCATGTTTTATGGCTCATTTTTCTATACATTAGGCCATTCATGTTTTTATGGCTCATTTTTCTCTACATTAGACCCTTCGAATCATTTTTAAATGGCTCATTTTTCTCTACGTTAGGCCATTCATGTTTTTATGGCTCATTTTTCTATACATTAGGCCATTCATGTTTTTATGGCTCATTTTTCTATGCATTAGACCCTTCATGTTTTTATGGCTCATTTTTCTCTACATTCGACCCTTCATGTTTTTATGGCTCATTTTTCTCTACATTAGACCCTTCGAATCATTTTTAAATGGCTCATTTTTCTCTACATTAGGCCATTCATGTTTTTATGGCTCATTTTTCTCTACATTAGACCCTTCATGTTTTTATGGCTCATTTTTCTCTACATTCGACCCTTCATTTTTATATACGTTATGGCATTCATGTTTTTATGGCTCATTTTTCTATACATTAGACCCTTTATTTTTTTATGGCTTATTTTTCTCTACATTAGACCCTTCGAATCATTTTTATATGGCTCATTTTTCTCTACATTAGGCCATTAATGTTTTTATGGCTCATTTTTCTCTACATTAGACCCTTCGAATCATTTTTATATGGCTCATTTTTCTCTACATTAGGCCATTCATGTTTTTATGGCTCATTTTTTTATACATTAAACCCTTCATGTTTTTATGACTCATTTTTCTATACATTAGACCCTTCATGTTTTTATGACTCATTTTTCTATACATTAGACCCTTCATGTTTTTATGACTCATTTTCTATACATTAGACCCTTCATGTTTTAATAGCTCATTTTTCTATACATTAGACCCTTCATTTTTTTATGACTCATTTTCTATACATTAGACCCTTCATGTTTTTATAGCTCATTTTTCTATACATTAGACCCTTCATGTTTTTATGACTCATTTTCTATACATTAGACCCTTCATGTTTTTATGGCTCATTTTTCTATACATTAGACCCTCCATGTTTTTATGGCTAATTTTTCTATACATTAGACCCTTCATGTTTTTATGACTCATTTTCTATACATTAGACCCTTCATGTTTTTATGACTCATTTTCTATACATTAGACCCTTCATGTTTTTATGGCTCATTTTTCTATACATTAGACCCTTCATGTTTTTATGACTCATTTTTCTATACATTAGACCCTTCATGTTTTTATGGCTAATTTTTCTATACATTAGACCCTTCATGTTTTTATGGCTAATTTTTCTATACATTAGACCCTTCATGTTTTTATGACTCATTTTCTATACATTAGACCCTTCATGTTTTTATGACTCATTTTCTATACATTAGACCCTTCATGTTTTTATGGCTCATTTTTCTATACATTAGACCCTCCATGTTTTTATGACTCATTTTTCTATACATTAGACCCTTCATGTTTTTATGACTCATTTTTCTATACATTAGACCCTTCATGTTTTTATGGCTAATTTTTCTATACATTAGACCCTTCATGTTTTTATGACTCATTTTTCTATACATTAGACCCTTCATGTTTTTATGGCTCATTTTTCTATACATTAGACCCTTCATGTTTTTATGGCTCATTTTTCTATACATTAGACCCTTCATGTTTTTATGACTCATTTTTCTATACATTAGACCCTTCATGTTTTTATGACTCATTTTTCTATACATTAGACCCTTCATGTTTTTATGGCTAATTTTTCTATACATTAGACCCTTCATGTTTTATGACTCATTTTCTATACATTAGACCCTTCATGTTTTTATGACTCATTTTCTATACATTAGACCCTTCATGTTTTTATGGCTCATTTTTCTATACATTAGACCCTCCATGTTTTTATGACTCATTTTTCTATACATTAGACCCTTCATGTTTTTATGGCTCATTTTTCTATACATTAGACCCTTCATGTTTTTATGGCTCATTTTTCTATACATTAGACCCTTCATGTTTTTATGACTCATTTTTCTATACATTAGACCCTTCATGTTTTTATGGCTAATTTTTCTATACATTAGACCCTTCATGTTTTTATGACTCATTTTCTATACATTAGACCCTTCATGTTTTTATGACTCATTTTCTATACATTAGACCCTTCATGTTTTTATGGCTCATTTTTCTATACATTAGACCCTTCATGTTTTTATGACTCATTTTCTATACATTAGACCCTTCATGTTTTTATGGCTCATTTTTTTATACATTAGACCCTTCATTTTTTATTCTGTAAACCCCAACCAAACCCTCAGATATAAACTGTTCGTCATATTTCGTAGCAGTGAGTTATATAGATAACAACACATCACTCTAACAAACCTCAAAACCTACCATAATTGATTTTATAGAACATTTATAATCATTTATATTTCAACAAGCAAATTGCAGAGCAATACAAAATCAATATAATGCCATATTTGATTTGTAAATTACTGTACCTGCAAGCAGCTTGACATTTGTTGTTATATGTTTTACCATCGGTTCCACATACGGGTTCATATTGGAGTGTACATCGACATGGGGGTTTCACGGGTGTGGTTGGTCCTACTGGACAGGGACATTGTTGGTGACATTTCGTCTTAACCTCCCTAAAACATAATCGAATGTCTCAATTACTTAATTCTGACTTTTCATGTTCGAGGTTCATTATAATAACATGATATACATTTTTTTGCAACGATAATCATTTAGTAATTAATAATGCATGCATACTTCCACATTTGTTGGACAATGCACTGTGCATGTACCTCAACTCTAAAGTCACGAAAATGTTGCCTCTTCTAAAATTTACCGAATATGATACTAGTATATGCTCTTCTGATTTTTCAAACTTATGGTGTATTTATTTTTGAGGTGCCATAACATTTTCTCAAATTTAGACCAGTTTGTAAACTAAAATTTTTATGAGACGCACGCCATTCCTTTCCACGTTAAATTATTTCACTTTCAGACGTTTATGGACATGATGAGAACGGGTTCAATGTACTGTTATTTACCCGCTACTGGAATTTTGCATACATCAAAAAAGGTACTTTATATACAAGAAACAATCAATATACAATTACCAAAATATATTCTACACAGTTATCCTAGGACATTTTCACCTATGCGTAGGATTTTGTTTTTAAATATTTAATACTTCCACGTTCCGGATGTTCTTTTTGTCCGAGGCCGATTTGGTGGTGTTACATCTTACAAAAAAATATTCAAATTGAATTTCTCTTAAATCCGGTGCTAGGGGACGTGTTAAAAATGCAATGAGGTGAGAGTTTGTTTTTGTTGGCTCCGTCTTGGAGGCCTCATTGTGACTGTGAGATGAAATAGAGTAATAAAGCACTGTTCCTTTGCTTTTAGTGTTTTTTTTACTGTGTTTATACTGATTCTTTGTCATGGATCATGGACAACTAATATCCTCTGTTTTTCTATTTTATCATGGTCGACCTATTTCAATAACCTGGAGTCGAAAAGTGGTTGACGCATACCAAGTCGACTCAGCAGATCTCGCTCTTTTTGCGTTCAATCGATCACCCCAGATTTAGCGATATTTTTTCCATTCATACTTAGAACAGGACTACTTACAGCTTTACTATTCGATATAATATGACAAATGTATGCACATTGATGAAAATTTCCATTCAAGTTCGATCTGAAATGGTATACTTACGCATATGCATGTATAGCATATCATTGTATAATTACGCATATTTAGCATAGCATGACAGACACACACATTAAGCATAACATGACATACTTACTTATATATTGCATAGGAGAGCAGACTTACGTAAATTTAACATAGCATGACAGGTTTTCGCAGATTTAGCATAACAAGGCATACTTACGCACATTAAGCATATCATGGAATATTTGTTCAAATCTAGCATAGCATGGCATGCTTACGCACAGTTAGAAAAGTATAACATGCGTATATTTAGAATATCATGGCATACTTATATGCACATTTGGTTTAACATAGTATACTAGTACTATACTTACGCACATTAAGCATTATATGACATACTATTGCAAATTGATCATCAAATGTTTATTACATTTAGCATACCATTGCATACCAATGCACGTTTGGCATTTAATGGCATACTTACGCACATTTAGCAAAACATTTATTATAGTATGTCTTGTTGTCCTCTCCACACACATCACTTTTGTATGGCGGACATTTACACCCACATGGACATTTTCCTTTACATGATACCGTCACACGTCTGTAAAATTCAACCTTTTTTAAAATTTACGACATTCATGCATTATACATCAATTAGCACTTAACGGGATACAAAGGTCAATTTTCAATACTGTTTATAAAGTTTTATTTATAAAAAATGGTAGCAATGCAAAGGAAGAGTTGAAATTTCACTACTCCAATAAAGATCATCGTTATAATGTTATTCGTAAACTTTAGCAAGTTCCCATTGTTTAATTTGTAACAAACTGATGCTACACGTGAAATCTATGGAAAGCCAACGGGGTCAAAATTCTGAATTGGTAACTTGTCAATTTGTAACTTGTAACTGTGTCATTTCTAAATTGTTAATTCTTAAATTGTTAATTTGTAACTTGTTACTGTGAAATTCATAATGCTTAATTCGTAAATTGTCAATTTGTAACTTGCACCTTTGTAGTTTCAACATTCTTAATCGGTAAATTGTCAGTTTATTACTTGTAACTGTGCAATTTCATAATGCTTCATTCGTAAATTGTCGATTTGTAACTTGTATCTTTGTATCAAAATTCAACATTCTTCATTTGTTAACTGTCAATTTGTAACTTGTAGATTTCAAAATTCTTTATTGGTAAATTGTCTTTTTTAATATTGATGTTTTGTAACTTGTAACATGTGACTTGTCGATTCGTGAATTGTCGATGTGTGAAATGTCGAAGTGTTAAATGTCATCGTTGTATTATGCTAACGATTATTATGACGACAGATGGCGCTCGGGTTCTTCTTCGGTGTATAATCCTTCTGTAAGTCGGAGTACCACCATGTGGAATATATATCTAAGTAATTTTAATCCATTAATTACAGCAAATGCGTCTAAAAAAAGCAAAACAATAATTGCATGTTTACAGGATCCCAGTTTTATTTTTATTACTGACGTGGACTTTCGTTCGGAAACTATATAAAAAAAACATCCCGACTAGTTCAGTCCCTCAACATAATTGATCTCTCCTAATTACGAGGTTAATGAACTAGTCGTTGGTCAGTGGAATATTACGACTGGATTATTCAGGTATATACAATAAGGAGATGTGGTAATAAACCGTATGATTACCAATGAGACAACTATCCACCAACGCGAAGTACAATTAAAGTCTATGTAAGCAACTATATATATAGGCAACCTAAAGCCTTCATCAATGACAAAACCGTATACCATATAGCTTTCGACTCTGTTATTCATACAGGTATACAACTTGAACTACTCCAACACAACATATGCTATAGTTAAAGATATTATGTATAATAAAAGTAAGCTATGTGTCAAAATTGACAACCAATCAACTCCTTTATTTAGATCATTTATTGGAGTGAGACAAGGGGATGTTTTAAACCCCAATTTATTCAAACATTTTATTAATGATCTCCCTGATGTCTTTTCTTCTTGTGTTAACCATGTCAATGTTAATAACCAAAGGGTTGATTGTTTAATGTATGCTGATGACATTGTTATTCTCTCAGATTCACCAGAGGGATTGCAAGAGAGGTTAACCATGCTTAACAATTACTGTTCTAAATGGTGTTTAAATGTAAATGAGAACAAGACAAAAGTTATGATTTTTAATAAAACAGGGAGACATTTTAATCTCCCTTTTTACCTAGGTGAAAAAGCTATTGGTTGTACATATAATAATAAATATTTGGGCATCACTTTTATACCCAGTGGAAAAAATTTTCAATGTAAAGATGAACTGTACAAAAAGTCTATGAAAGTATGTTTTAAATTACAACAATGTATGTCATCGTCGAAACGGCCTTGTGTTTCAACTTTACTCCATTTATATGACCATTTTTAACCTATGGATGTGAAGTCTGGGGTATGTTTTCTGTAAACTCAGCTGCATGTAAGAAAAATGATCAATATATTTTAGAAAAGGTGTTTTCAAATGATACATCTGAAAAATCACATATCAAATTTATGAAATATGTTCTAGGTGTAAATAAAAAATCCAGTAATCTTGCTGTTACTTCTGAACTAGGGAGATACCCAATGTATTTTTATATTATATTAGTAATGTTGAAATATTATCATCGACTCGATAATTCTAAGAACATGTTATTATATGATGCATATTTATGTAGTAAAGAACTTCACAATAATAAAGTGAATACATGGTTTTCAAGTATAGACTGTATTTTAAAAAAAGCTGGGCATTCAAACATGTAATTTAAAAACCAGTATCTACTCTTTCACAAAATTTATCAAAGATAAGCTATATAAAAACTATCTCCATTTCTGGAAGGAAAATAGAAATAAAGTTTTACAATCAGATCAAGGTAAACTTGCTACCTATTTTTCCTTTAAAACTCTATTTTGTTTTGAAAAATATTTGGATCTAAAAGATTTTAGATTAAGACAATAAATCTGTAAAATTAGAATAAGCGCTCATCCATTAAAGATTGGGACTGATAGATATGCCAAACTTTATGTGAATAGGACACTGAGAAAATGTTTATACTGTACTTTAAATAAAGTTGAAGATGAGATACACTTTGTAACTGAATTTCCACTATATATTGGTAACAGAAATGAATTTTTTACTGAAATTTCTCTAAATTGTAATAATTTTCAATCTTTAGACAATTTTTCAAAGTTTTTATGGCTATTTACACAAGAAAATTTAAATGTGTATAAATGTTTAGGAAAGTATTTATCTAAAAATCTAGAAATAAGGAGAAGTTCAAAAATAATAAATGCAAATTAGCCACAAATATACATATTTAAAGTGGTATATGATTTTAAATGGTATATTTTAAAGATGTAAATTGTATTATCTGGTTCTGTCCTGGCCTTTTATAGCCTTTTTAATAGTATTAAGTTGTTTTCTTATATGTCTCTAACTTATGTCTAATCTTACGTACTTGTATGTAATGTCATGAAGGCTCTTTATAGGGCCCTTTAATTGGAAATAAAATATTCTTATTCTTATAGTCGGCTTTAAAAGGCTACATCATTACTGAAAACCCCAAGTACTAGTAATAAACGATTTCTATTAATCATAAAATGCTATTATGGGACCATTTTATTCTGACAGGAAAGGGCTGACATATATATTCTATTCTGCTGTTGTCGGTTATATGGTCGGGTTGTTGTCTCTTTGACACATTCCCCAATTCCATTCTCAATTTTATGTATTAATATATATGCCTACTGAATTTTTCTGGACAAGAAGCTTAAAAATTGTCGTTACCAGATTTCCTACAATAAAAATGTACAACCAAGAGTCCCTCTATCTTAAAAGCTGCTTAATGCCCCGTACTCCCGATATGAACCCCACCTGGTGCCACACCTCCTTATAGCCCGGCAACCTTACTAAATCTAACATGTTGTTAA
Source organism: Mytilus galloprovincialis (assembly GCA_037788925.1). Lineage (NCBI taxonomy): Eukaryota > Metazoa > Mollusca > Bivalvia > Mytilida > Mytilidae > Mytilus > Mytilus galloprovincialis. The sequence continues at coordinate 2,344,919 of CM075340.1, read as the reverse complement.
TCGTTAATTAACTGAAATGATTCACGATGTTAATCAATATACCTAAAAAAAAATTAGTTTGCATGTCAAATATAAAATAAAAAATCATTTGCAATGAATTCGTAACATCCTAATATCCTATTGACAAACCAGGTTGTATTCCGTCTGGGTCTTCTGTCTATCATTTTACTCTAAAAATGACCAGATACATACTCCTTTGACCAAACCCCAAATAACATGCAAATATTTTCGTGGAGAAATAAAATTAAAGAACCTTATTGAGCGCGCTCACACGCCCCACGTCCCCACCGTTTGATTGTCACTGGAGAAATAAAATAACTGTAAGAAAAAAAAGTTGTATAAGAAAAAAAATGAATCATAACTTCCTGTCGATATGTACATCTACATAGTAGGGGCGGATCCAGCCATTTTAAAAATGGGGGGTTCCCAACCCAGGATAAAGGGGGGATTCCAACTATATGTCCCTATTCAAATGCATTGATCGCCCGAAAAAAGGGGGGTTCCAACCCCCGGACTCCCCCCTCTGGATCCGCCACTGCATAGTATGACTTGTCCTTATTATCTACAAGGTTTCATGATATTCTGTGGTGTGGTTTCAGAGGAGTTGCGACGACAAACTGTTGCAGAGCACATATTAAGTTCAAAGGGGCGTAACTTCTAGAAAAAAAAAATGAATTGTAATTTCTTGTCGATATGCAAATCTACATAGTATGTCCTTATTATCATGAAATTCTGTTGTGTGGTTTGAGAGGAGTTGCGATGACAAGAAACAGGACCGATGGACTGACGTACGGACGGAAAGGCAGACAGACCGACGGACGGGTCAAAACATTACACCCTCCGCAACTTCGTTTCGTGGGGTATAATTAGTGTAAGCATATAAAAGATAATTGCCTCTTTCATGCAAATGGCGATATGACAAGATCTTTTCTCTGACAAGTCAGAGGGAGAGGGCGTCAATTTGTTTAAAAGTGGGAGTATTAAGAAGGGGAGTTTGAAATTAAAAAAAAAAAACAACACTGGACTTTGTTAGTCTTGTATGATTTTTAATTTTTGTTTCTTGTGTATAATTCGGAGTTCAGTATGACGTCCGGTATCACTGAACTAGTATATATTTGTTTAGGGGCCAGCTGAAGGACTCCTCCGGGTGCGGGAGTTTCTCGTTGCATTGGAGACCCATTGGTGGCCTTCGGTTGTGGTCTGCTCTATGGTCGGGTTGTTGTCTCTTTAACACATTCCTCATCTCCATTCTCAAATTTATGTAGGTGACGCGTGTAGTAAAAAATAAACAGTTTCATAGTTTAACGATCATGGTCATTAAAAAATATATAGAGGGGACACCTCCTAGTATATTTCGATCTTGTACCATGATCCTTTTAGATCTGTATCTGTAGGAGAACGTTTTTGGGTACAAATACCGGCTTTCAGGTTGTCGTTTGTTTATGTGTTACATATTTGTTTTTCGTTCATTTTTTTACATAAATAAGGCCGTTAGTTTTCTCGTTTGAATTGTTTTACATTGTCTTATCGGGGCCTTTTATAGCTGACTATGTGGTATGGGCTTTGCTTATTGTTGAAGGCCGTACGGTGACCTATAGTTGTTAATGTCTGTGTCATTTTGGTCTTTTGTGGATAGTTGTCTCATTGGCAATCATACCACATCTTCTTTTTTTTATATTTAATACAACGGTAGAGAGAGCGCCGTCGATGTATTGACGATGCACGAGAGCAGTTTCATAACGGCTGTCAACGCTCGGTGTACGCTCTACGCTTCTTCAATGTGGTTCTATTCAAATACTGCTTATACGAAAAATGAGTTAGAATATTGTTGTATTTTACTCGTTGAGATCTCAAAACACAGTATTTTTTCATTCAGTTTGTTTTTACAAAAAACTTATATGATATCATTAAACATTTTTTATAGATATAGGAAGATGTGGTATGAGCGCCAATGAGACAACTCTCCATCCAAATAACAATTTATAAAATAAAAGTAACTCATTATAGGTCAAGATACGGCCTTCAACACGGAGCCTTGGCTCACACCGAGCAACAAGCTATAAATGGCCCCAAAATTATTAGTGTAAAACCATTCAAACGGGCAAATCAACAGTCTAATCCATAGATAAAAAAAAAAAAAAAAACAAGAAACGAGAAACACATTTAAATTACATAAATAAACGACAACTGCTGTACATCAGATTCCTGATTTATGTTCATTACCCAGGAGCCAAATAAAAAAAGACTGTTCGTCCATTTGTTTCTTGTATTAAAACATATCATTAGATAATTATATTCTTTTCTGAAATTTTAATATTGAGATTATAATATTAATGAATGATGGTTGTCAAACCATTTCTGCCATTATACATTGAGTCCTAATTTGCGGGCCCAGGACAATATTAGTATTTTTCCAGCACCGTCTTATATTTCATGTGTTTGGTCTTGTTTTGACCCGGTTAAATATTAAGTAGAAATTTCTTGCCAAGTGACAGTAATATATTTGCGAAGTTGATAAGGAAGCCCCCGTTCCAGCGACACATATACCTTAATAAAGGAAGTGACACACCTCATTGCAGGTTTGGTGACCAGTACAGTAAACAAACATGTTTATACGAGGTTACCTCAATATAAAACCGAGTCCCTTTTATTCATGCCATATAAAACAAACAATCATGTATTTATCTATTTGTTATCTTTTATATGTATACGCTGTACATAATTGATTTATACTCCTTTTCAGTAATGATGTAGCCTTTTAAAGCCGACTATATGGTATACGGTTTTGTCATTGATGAAGGCAGTATGTTGCCTATAGTTGCTTACATGGACTTTAATTGTACTTCGCAATTATTCGCGGTTATTAACGGGCCGGACCATATGAGTATTTGGACCATATAAGTATTTTTTTAAAATTACATTATAAAAGTTTCAATAATACAAAAACTTTATCTAACAAACCAATCACATGACAATGTATTATTTTGTAATTCGAATACTACGTAAAAATTAAATATTGATGCCATAGTTAGTTTTCATCGCTAATTCCACACGGTATCATAGCTTTTTTGCATTAGCAAGTCTTTGTTGTGCATGATCCTTTTCATTTATACCTTTTGTTTGCGAGTGAAAAGCTATCCTTTTTATAGCTGTGTACAGTGATACCGAGGTCTTAGGCCATTCCTATATGTCTTCGGTGTTTTTAAAAAGCTCTAGATCTCAAATACCGTAACATGACTACAACACACCATATTCACAAGACAACTTAAATAAACTGTTACTTTCCAGTGACTTCTTGTGTAACAGTTCATTAAGAAATTTTTGGAATTTATTGTTTTTAAGTCGACATATTGCCATTCACGCGTAGTAATAAATCGGTAATGACCATCGGTAAAAAATATGTTTATTATAGTTTTGACAAGTAAGTAAAATTAACTATGTGAAACTTCTAATTTTTATTTAGCTTATCTTTTTATTATAATATAATAATAAAATTACCTATATGATAGCGTCTTTTTAATTAACGGTCATACCATATGAAAAGTTTAGAAGTATTAAAAGTAAACTGTAACAGAGTGTTAATTACCCCGACCATACGCGTACGGTCGGACCATACGCGTATGGTCGGACTATATGAGTATATACCTATATGGTCATGAACCATACGCGTATGGTCCAAATACTCATATGGTCCGGAACATTACCACATCTCCTTACTGTATATACCTGAATAATCCAGTCGTAATATTCCACTGACCAACGACTATTTCATTAACCTCGTAATTAGGGGAGATCAATTATGTTGAGGGACTGAACTAGTCGGGATGTTTTTTTTTATATAGTTTCCGAACGAAAGTCCACGTCAGTAATAAAAATAAAACTGGTATCTTGTAAACATGCAATTTTTGTTTTGCTTTTTTTAGACGCATTTGCTGTAATTAATGGATTAAAATTACTTAGGTGTATATTCCACATGGAGGTACTCCGACTTACAGAAGGATTATACACCGAAGAAGAACCCGAGCGCCATCTGTCGTCATAATGATCGTTAGCATAATACAACGATGACATTTAACACTTCGACATTTCACACATCGACAATTCACGAATCGACAAGTCACATGTTACAAGTTACAAAACATCAATATACAAAAAGACAATTTACCAATAAAGAATTTTGAAATCTACAAGTTACAAATTGACAATTAACAAATGAAGAATGTTGAATATTGATACAAAGATACAAGTTACAAATCGACAATTAACGAATGAAGCATTATGAAATTGCACAGTTACAAGTAACAAACTGACAATTTACCGATTAAGAATGTTGAAACTACAAAGGTGCAAGTTACAAATTGACAATTTACGAATTAATCATTATGAATTTCACAGTAACAAGTTACAAATTAACAATTTACGAATTAACACTTTAGAAATTACACAGTTACAAGTTACGAATTGACAGGTTACGAATTTAGAATTTTGACCTCGTTGGCTTTCCATAGAAATCGGCCCAACAAAACACATTTCAAAATTCTGCGGTTCATGTAACTCACCAGTCAGTCTTTTCTTAGAACGAATGCCCAACAAAACGAAAGAATTAGAATTATGATATTTATGAAAGAATAAAAAAAGGATTTAAAAACAAACTTTTAAATTGCATGTTCTAAAGTAAAAATGTACTTGTTGTCATCGTTTTTGTCAACTTTGCAGCAGTGGAAATACAATATCCCGCTTACATGCTGAATCTTCACAAATGCATCTTTTTACTCATAAATGGTTTCAATATTCTATCGTGTATATATAAATTTGTACTTACTAAATACATCTATCGTTAGTTTTCTTACTTGCAATTTGCTGTACATTGATTATCGTACGTCACGTCATCTGATCCACACACTGGTTTATATACAGCAGGACAGACACACTTCTGTTTACAGGGACATTTTTGGTCACACTTTATACCAACATTTCTGAAATAAATATATGTATTTATTTATATTTGTGTTTGCTTATCTTTAGACTTGCGCTTTGAAGACACAATTTAAATTGCAAAGTTTGATCAATAATACAATTAATGTTTCTTTTTGTCTGTCAGCATAATGTGTAGTAAGGTTCGTGTATTCGAGTCTCTCTCACTAGTAGCAATATTTTTAAGTCTGAAACGCACATTTTGGTTTGATCGAGTCTTAATCGATTGGATTTACTGCTAGAAAAAAAACATCAAGATTTGTTCAGACTTTCAAACGCTGTCATAATATACAGTGTAAAGTCTGTTCAGTCAGTCAAGGATAAACAAGACAGGACTGTTCTTGCATCCGATTACGACTTGACCACACCATGTTCGGATCTGTATTGTGCTGTATTTTCTTGACTGTTGTTAGCGTTTAAGCGTTGTTTGACTTTTTTTTGTAAATGGTGGATGATTTTTTTATTGATTGTCCCCTTAACTAAATTATAATAAAATTGAGAATGAAAATGGGGAATGTACAAAGAGACAACAACCCGACCATAGAGGAGACAACAGCAGAAGGTCACCAACAGGTCTTCAATGCAACGACAAATTCCCGAGAAAGTTCAGTGATAATGAACGCCATACCTATAAACTCCAAATTGTACACAGAAACTAAAAGTTAAAATAATACAAGACTAACAAAGGCCAGAGGCTCCTGACTTGGGACAGGCGCAAAAATGCGGCGGGGTTAAACATGTTTGTGAGATCTCAACCCTCCCCCTATACCTCTAGCCAATGCAGAAAAGTAAACGCATAACCATACGCACGTTAAAATTCAGTCCAAGAGAAGTCCGAGTCTGATGTCAGAAGATGTAACCAAAGAAAATAAGCAAAATGACAATAATACATAAATAACATCAGACTACTAGCAGTTAACTGACATGCCAGCTTCAGACTTCAATTAAACTGATTGAAAAATTATGTCTTCATCATATGAATATCAGGCACAATCCTCCCCGTGAGGGGTTTAGTATCATACCATCATAACATATATGAGAAGAACATAACCCGTGTCATTCCAACAACTGGTTTATTAATAATAAATGTGTTTAGTTCCGATGCAAAGACCCTATAAGTGAATCAATATTAACGCCAAAATATGCAATCTTTAATGACCTGACAACAGTATCGTAACTGTATCCCTTCTTAATAAGTCTATTTAAAGGTTTCGTTAGCTTCTGAGGTGAATACTGACATTTTTGTGCTTTATAAAGAATATTTCCATAAAATATTGGATGTGAAATACCTGAACGTATAAGAAGTCTGCATGTTGAGCTATATTTCCGAATGATGTCCTTATACCGATGTATATTACTTACTTGCATCTAGCTTGACATTGACTACTGTAAGTGTTACCATCATTCCCGCAAACAGGTTTATATATGGTTGGACACACACAAGGTGGAACACACGGACACTTTTTATGGCACTTTATTGGTATCTTTCTGCAATTATATATCATCTAATTCATTAACAAGAACAAAAGGAATTACCAAGAGAAAAAAGCAGACGTAGAAAATTACGTCAAACGCCTATCAATAGTCAAGATAGCTAGACTTTATAAAGGCCCTAATTCAATTTTGTTTGACAAACCTCCAACTTAGCCTAACTTAACCTTATATTATAAAACTAAAACACACGATAAAACATCTGTACAACTACCAATGATCAATGCATGAAACATAACTTTGATAGTATATAGTATATGTATATAGACAATAACAATCAAAACCAAGGAGTAAACAAAGAATCAAAAACAAAAACTACAATCCCCTTCCCTGTCATGAATGTGACCTACCGAATTAGACTATTTACCGGAGTTGTTATCACATAATCAACACGACGGGTGCCACATAAGAGCAGGATCTGCTTATCCTTCCAGAGCACCTGAGATCACCCCTAGTTTTTGGTGGGGTTCGTGTTGCTTATTCCTTAGTTTTCTATGTTGTGTCATGTGTACTATTGTTTGTCTTTTTGTCTTTTTCATTTTTAGCCATGGTGTTGTCAGTTTATTTTCGATTTATGAGTTTGACTGTCCCTCTGGTATCTTTCGTCCCTCTTTTACATCAACAGTTATAAATAATAAATAAGAAACAACACGAACACTGTATTTCATATCTATACTTATAAAAACAACTATAATATTATATGGCAGTTGGTCCAGGTTTTGGAGTTCTGTGTAACGATGTACGAAATAGACCTTTAATGATTTTGCATTTAATTTAAGAGATGAGCGAAACATATCATATTTTGCAGGATAATTCTCCACATTATTTTGCATTTAATTTTAGAGAAGTTCAAAATAGACCTCAATTTGCAGAAAGATTGTAAGGATGAATGAAATAAACCCCATTTTGCTAGATTACGGTTTATGTTATTTGAAATGTACCAGTTATTATTTTTGGGTATAAGAGATAGGCTTAAATGCATCCCATATTTCTTTCAAGTGTTTTAATAACATTAACGGTACCAATTTGTCTGCACCAGATGCGCATTTCGACAATACATGTCTCTTCAGTGATGCTCTTGGCCAAAATATGTCAAATCCAAAGTTTCCAAAAAGTATAGCCAAATCCGTGAAAGGAATCAGAGCTTTGCATGAGGGAGGTACATTCCTTAATTTATAATAATTTTTAACATTTTGAAACAGCAAATTTTAATAACACAAAAAATCCTTATTTTCATGCCAGTACCGGAGTACCGGCTACTGGGCTGGTGATACCCTCGGGGACTAACAGTCCATCAACAGAGGCATCGACCCAGTGGTAGTAATAACATTAACGGTACCAATTTTTAACAATCCCGTTGCTATATTTCTAAAACGTTTTGTTGTAATCATAATAATCCGTTTCTCAAGATATTCACAATTATGCATACATTTTTTTAAATTGTTGTTTAACTCCACTTAAAGTGAAATACCGTAGTAGTCCTTTTTGTGGACTGCCAATTTCTGCATCCTTGACTTTTACTCAATCGTCTCAGAAGTACACTGAATAATTAACTTACTTGCATGTGGCTTGACATTCGTTGCCGTACGTCACACCGTCCGTTCCACACACTGGTTCATATACTGCTGGACACACACATGTTGGAGTACACGGACATTCACGATCACATTTTATAGACACCTTTCTAAAACAATTAAAGATTCACAAAACCAAGATAAACAATCTGTCTCTTTTACTTATTATATTCACCATATCTGGAATTAGTATTATATAATTAATTTCTCATATTTACATTACGTTAGTCACAAAAATACAAAACAACTACTGTGGATTCCTTAGTATTCGTTTGTCGTGGGTTTCGTGGAACAGGTGAGCCACAAATTCAAATGTTCAACGAATTACATGTTTCGCTGTTCTATCTTGTCATCTTCTGGTTTAATTGCTAAAAGCCTGACAATTTTGCTGATAAAAGAGGGACGAAAGATACCAAAGGGACAGTCAACATGATAAATAACACTTATATACAATGGATATGTTAAGGTTTACTATAAGGTAAACTAAGAAGCGCATATAACATGTTTAAAGTCTAGATTCGAAAAACATGGGTGATACAAGAGCACGTATTTATATCTTTATTAAAGTTTCGTACACTGGTATGTAAACATTACCACGTGTATTTGTTTATAACTATACACGTGTTGAAAGTATATAATAGGTTAAATGTTTTTCATTGGTCGAGTTAGAACTGACCATAATATTTGAATAAGGTCAATTACAATATTTTGTGCTACACTTTTGGCGGTTGTGAGAATTTAAGATATTGTCATTCGAGGTTCGCTTTTGGTGCAGTAAAGTTTCCCACCCTCCCACCTGACTTGATGTATTTTTCTTATATTATTTTTATTTATTGTGAATAATGTGTGTAAAAAACAGAATCTTTAAATTGATTCATAATATGTCTTTGAGTACATAATGAAAATTGCTTTTACCTTTGTAGGTTGGTTTTTGTGGTCGTTACCTGCAGCGGCCTAGACAGACAGTAACAGATGAACATTTAGTATTTTGCATTTGTCTTTAATAAAATTAAAGCTTTGCTGCACACTGTCAGGCGAGCTGATCCCATACAAAGGTGTTGAGTTTATTGTTTTTAAATTTTATGTTCGCTTGAAGTTATGAATTAGAACATAAGACAGTTGATAAACTTAAATCTAAATTTATCGTCGCTGATGTCAATTTAACGCCTATATGTTTTTCCAATTTCAAATAATGAACAATCATTTTTTTTATAGTAATTTAACATTTAAACAAAACACTCGTGAAATAATCAAAATCTAAATACAATTACCGGCAATTTGCAGTACACTTGTTGGCATACGTCTGAGCATTGGCTCCACAAACTGGTTTATAATCTGTAGAACACCCACAGTTACATGGACATCGACCTGGACATTTTATTCCAACTTTGCTGTGTATTTGAAAAAGAGCATTGCTTATTGAACATAAAATAATTAAAGAGAACAGATGTACGCTTTAGAAATGAAAATAAAATGTTACAAAATGTGAAATCTAAAACTGCTTTGTGATGGAGGATGATAACCATTGTGTTTACTGGTATTATTCAGTTGGTGCAAGTGTCAGCATGACAGCAACTAAATTATTGCCTTTATTCATTCCTAAAACAGAAGGTAGGAATAAAATGTACAATTCAAAATTGAAATGCTAATTCCAGTTTTCAACTAAATATATATTGCAGGATAATGATTGATAATTCCTTCTGCTGAAAATGAGTTTGATTTTCTTATGTAATATATATTAAAAACACATAAAAGGTCTGATAGGAATCACTAAATATACAACAAGTTACATTCAACCACGTTCACCAACAAATTCCGTACAGTGATCGTTTGCGTTCCGGAACTATTATCATTTACTTAATTACTGTATCTAGTATGCAGATCGTAGCTATAACTGCAGGATAGTTTGATTTACTAATAAACTTCTCCTCACAAGAAGTCAAACAAAACAAATTGATATACAAAACAAAGACATAGACAAACAATAACAAACAACACATGGATCAGCTAGCTTGCCTTGGAAAAACACGGAAGTAATTTTTTTTACAGTTGCCTTTTTATAAAAGAAACCTGGGTTCTAATGAAGTTTTATAGTTCTACCTGCATTTAGCATAACACTTGCTATCATAGGTTTTATCATCAGTACCACAAACAGGATTGTAGGTTTTAGGACAGTCACATGGTTCTGGACATGGACACTCAGTTTTACATTTGATAGCTGTATTACTGAAAACAAATTTTGTATTTCAATATTCAAAATTATAGACAATTTCTGTAAAACATTAGTTTTCTTTTTATAAAAATGTGCATATATTTCAAATTAAAAAGAATTTTTAAATTTGATCTTGAAGTCTTGCACAATCTGTCATGAAGGTCTGGATTTGTCTACAGAATAGAGAATTGTTTACCAGTTAAACAGATAGGTGGTCACTTTGTTGTGCCTTAACACCACTTTATGTTTTGAATTTACTAGTTGGATTGCTGTCTTTAGCGTTTCAATCAACATTTCAGTTTAACATGTTAGTATTCAATTGTGTAATAGTTGAAATTGTTTTTGCGGTATAAATACTCGTTGGCGATACACTGAACATCACTACCGACGAGTGTAGATTACTCATTTAGTTCGACTCAATTTTGCTTTTATTTTGTTTTACTGAGTCCAAACATACACAATTTAAAGTCAAATATAAAAAAATACCTTAATCTAGCGTAACATTCATTGTTATATGTCTTTCCGTTCACTCCACAAACTGGTTCATTATTTTTAGCACAGTAATCGGTGTTTTCACATGGACATTTTGTATTACATTTTACTGGAACTTTCCTGCAATGTTATATAATGACATTGTTGTAATAACTGTATAAATAAATGATGTTAATTGTATTATATATTCAACGTTTATACGAACACACCACCAATGATCATCCCTATAAAAATAGGAAGCTGTGGTATGATTGGCAATGCGACATTGATCAAACTTTGATACATGACATTATAGCTATTTTACGAAATTTTCCTTTGAAATTGCTGACTGACAGTTTCCTTTCTCAGCGGAGTCGAATGATATGAGAGTTATCGCTAGAAACTAAGGGACACGAGACGTTGCTAATAAAATTGATATGAAATTGGCAACGTCTTCATAGGTAAATAGCGATCAGTATCATCGGTAATCTCAACTCGTTTGCTTGCTTTCCTCCCTCAAAATCTATAATTATCTGCTCTTTGGTTGCGTTGTTGTTTCTCTGAACATTCCCCATTTCCATTCTCAATACTTTCTTGTTTTTTTTTACCTTGAAGTTCTTTATTTTTGTCCATTGTTATTTTGTTTTTTGTCTTTTATTTGTTTGTTTAATTTCGTTTTTTCTTTGTCTTTAAGTTGTAATTGTTTGCATTTTGAGACGTGGAAGGGAAGGGGTGTATTTTTTGTTTTTATTGATATTTATTATTATGTATCATCAGCTGCTTGAACCACGGTTGTCGATAAAACAATAATTTCACAAGAACTAAATGCTGTATTATTAATAATAATGCGCAGCTTACTACATGAAAGAAGTTTGTCTTACAGGTGAACAAATATGTGATAATCGCAAAATTGGAAATGATGAATAATCAGCTTAATTATAGTTAATAAATACTTTTTAAACAGGATTATTTTATGTGTTACTTATTACGCAAATAATACTATTTCATAAGGTGTAACATATTTAGAATGCATGTCAATCTCCGTTTAATATATTTACGACCTTATTTGCACTTGTGGCGATTGAGGTCCTTTATGTCATATAGCTTTTCAACTGTTTCAGTTCTCATTGACGCTCAAATATTCGGATACGAGCGTTCAAGATGAAGAAAACACAGAAAAGCGCATCTGATGAATGATCATTTATAAAGTATTCTTTTCTTTTTTGGTTGACAATTGAAAGTCTTCATTTAGTAAATAGATTCTTTTATTTCGCTAGGTTGCTGGTTTAATGACGTTACCCAATATCTCCTTTTATTCATAGAGCACAAATGTACCACGCATATTTAGGGAGATATAATGATAATAATTCTACACGAAGACACCCTGTTTTTCACGACGAAGTTAGCAGAATGGTAACGAGACAGGGTGCATCAATAGGATACTATTATGCGAAAGTTGCATGTAAAATCGTATATACTAATTAGATATATGAAGTAAGGTATGAGTGCAACTAAGACAACTCTCCATCCAAGTAATACTTACTTGCAGGAAGCGACACATGTGTTTTTATATGATTTCCCATTAACGCCACAAACAGGATTATAGTCTCGTGGACATTCACATTTCTTACATGGACATTTTCCTGTACAGGATACAGGCACTTTTCTTAAATACAATCAAGTCTTACATTTAACAACAATACAACTAAAAACAAAGTTACTAAATTATAATCCTGGTACCTTTGATAACTATTTGCATTTCAAATATAACACCATTTATATTTTGTTCTTTTTATAATGTTTGTATTTGTTTTTATATTTCCAGTCATTTGGTTATTCGGGTGTCTAAATAATTAAGAGGCAGATACATGTAACCTCGTTTTGTCACTTGTCAAAATGAATTGTGCTACATTCGACATGTCGAGGCCTCATATGGCTTGCTATAGGTTATGCTTGTTATTGAAATCAGTATAGTGACATATAGACAAACTTCTATATCATGTGATGTCTTGTGGATATATTTTTCATTCGGAATCATACAACATCTTTCATATTCACATGTGTACGTATAAGATAATTCTTTTTTATGTTTTGCCATGATGGATACCTCCCGGTGCCTTTATCTATTTGTGGAGATTACTGTACATTTGTTTTATTTCATTTAACACATTCGTCCCTCTTATTATGTAACTTGTTAATAACCAGTTGTTTAATTCACAAGAAAATGTTGCTGACGTGAATTTAACAAAAAATTTACGTGAAAAATGTCTATGAAATTCAACTCAAACGAACTTCTACATGAAAATGTTCATGTCAACTTCATGTGAATTGAGATTAACTTGAATCGCATGTGAAATTTGTTATTTGAACAGGATATGGTGTATTCAATACACTTACAATATATATTATAGCAAAATAATCTTAGTGTGTGGGTAAAGTTAATATCTTTGGTTAGGTTGCTTGCTAGCTGAACTGCGAAGTCAGTATGAGGTTGGGTATGCTACCCTCCCTTATGAGTACACTAGTCTGACAGATAACCGATTTTTCTGTCTGTAGTACTAGACTCCTCGGAAAGGATGGTACTATACCTAACCTAATGATGATTTCACGGCCCCAATATTACCTTTACTTACACACTCAGGTCATTTTGGTGTATAGCAAAACACCCGATGCTTAATTGATTAAGTACATGTATAGCATTGTCGAGTCTGTTTGGTTTTCATAATCAAAGCAATAGATACTGTATCTTGAAAATATAACCAGAAGTCAAACATTGCCCGAGATTTCGGGTCAAACATTGCACGATATATTACGATGAGCTTAGCAGAATGGTAAAGGTACATGATGTTCGGATGAGATGCTAATATCATGCTAAGGTTTTATGTAAATGGTATACTATTATACAACTTACTTGCAGGAAGCGACACATGTGTTTTTATATGATTTACCATTAGCGCCACATACAGGATTATATTCTCGAGGACATTCACATTTCTTACATGGACATTTTCCTGTACAGGATACAGGCACTTTTCTTAAATACAAGTAAGTGTTATATTTAACAACAGTATTACTGGAAACAAAGTTTGCATTTCAAATATAACAACATTTTTTTTTCTTCATTTTCATAATGTATGCATTTCTTTTTAATATAGATGAATTTCAAACTTTTTTAAGCAAATGCATTGACCTGTGTTTTCCATTTTCTATGATTTTATTTTATCCCATTGGGTTCGGTCTTCCCTGTATGAAATATCAACCTTCAGTTATTAATATGTCCAGTCTGTTGGATCTTCTTGTGCCTAAATAATTAAATATATATCAAGGCATAATACCTCGGTTTGTCGCTTGTCGGAATAAACTGTTTAACATTTGTCGTCGAGGCCTAATAAAGTTTGCTATATAGGATGGGTTTTGCTAATTGTTGAAGTAAGTACGGTGATCTTTAGACACAATGATAACTTCTACGCCTTTTGTGTTCTGGTTGAAAGGTGTGTCATCTGGAATCATACATCTTTTCATACTAATATGAGTACGTATACGATATTTTTTTATGTTTTGCCATGATGGAAACCTCTCAATGCCTTTGACTTTAACTGTTTGTGGAGTTGGATTAGAGTACAATTTGGATTAATACACTATTTCTGTTAATCATGTAACTTGTCTATAACCAATTTTTTGATAGCTTAAAAGAGTACTTGAACCGATTGCCTCTATTAAAGAGTTAGATTTTTTATAGCTCAATTTTTTTTCTTCATTATAGCAAACAACTGACACAATTCAAAGTCCAAAATTTCAACAGACTCTGTTATGTCAGAAAGACACTAACATCATGTCATTTGTGGTTACATCAGACATAAGTTTATAGAAAATAAGAAATACGATATTAAGGAAATAATTGGAAAAAGACAAAGATGGACAGGAAACTCCATATAGTAGTACATTAAAGAGAATATACGAAAGGAAAATGATACACAACAGACAACTTGAGATATGAAAACAACCTGCTTAAAACACATGGGAGCAAATGGGCAACAGAAGGCTAAGTATAGTTCTTGTTCAAGCAGCGACATGTTATTTTATTTAACTTTAAAACAATACATAAATGGAAGGATAAAACTTATAAAAATATAGTAACCAAATATTAGACATTTTTCATACTTACTACATTTGTATACATGGTATTTTTTAAATATCAATTGCGAGCTCCAATATCACTTTTTTGGGTGGCGATCCAACTTACGCACGATGTCTATTCAAGAAAAAATCCTGATACTCTATAAATCAGATAGTATTTGTCATGTTTGTGTGGTTTTCATAACTGAAACAAGAGTTTTTCATTCTTTGACATTATAACTGGAATAATTATATTTTAATAATATTAAGCATTACACGAGATTTTACGATGAGCTTAGCAGGATGGTAAAGACACATGATGTACCGATTAGACGCTAAGGTTTTATGTAAATCGAAATATACCAATACTTACTTGCATAAAGCGACACACGTGTTTTTATATGATTTACCATTAGCACCACAAACAGGATTATATTCACGAGGACATTCACATTTCTTACAGGGACATTTCCCTGTACAGGATAAAGGCACTTTTCTAAAATATAAATAAAATCACTAGGTTAAAGACAGGCAAAAGATACCAGAAGGAACATTCAAACTCAAACGTTGAAAATAAAATGACAACGCCATGGATTAAAAGAAAAAGACAAACAAAAGGATAGACAGACAGACAGACAGACAGACAAACAAACAGATAGACAGACAGACAGTAGAATACAGACACAACATAGAAAACTAAAGATTTACCAACATGTACCCCCACCAAAAGCTGAGGGTGGTGATAGGTGCTTAGGAAAGGTGAGTAGATCCTACTCCACATGTAGCACCATTGATGTTGCTCGTGTATAAGTACAAACCCAGAGATACGTCTTATTCGGCAATTCACATTTGGGGAAAGGGGGGCTGGATAATAGTTACAACAATTGGCACATATCTGCTATCATTTGGAAAACGAATATTCCATAACGGTCAGCCATCTTGTGAAAATTTAAAATTTACGAAGGAATGATTTCAACTTCACCACTTTACCTTAAAGTCTTGGTAACTCTAGTCATACAGTGAATAAAAAATTGATGGCAAATATTTCCTTTTTTGGTTTATACGATGTATACATTTTGTACCTTGACATATGAAAATGTAGCATAGACACTTGACTATTACTGAAGACACCTGCATGTTGCTTTTTGTGTGTATTGGCGGCCTTTGGTTGATATCTGCTCTTTTGTCAGGATATTGATTCTTGACTCATTTCCCGCTTCTAATATATATATTCCTTACAGTTAAGCACCGATGTGGACTCAGCAAAGGGACACATGTGCATCACGTGACAACATTTGCTGTGTTCTTGTCCCTTCGACGCATACCACACATCTGATTTAGTTACCAATCACATACACACTTTCCCGAAATCAATTTTTGACATGACGTTCACTAGTATACCTTCTTACAAATATATACTCACGCGCATTTTGCATAGCATTCATTTGAATATTGTTTCCCATTGGTCCCACAGACTGGTGCTATGTCAGCCGGACATTCACAACATGGACATTTGTGGTTACATGATACTTTTACGTTTCTAAAAAATCAGAAAGAAAAATTACGAAAAGGGTAATCAAAACTAACTGTAGGTTTCAGAGAGGCAGACACAACTAAAGCTAAAATAATCAAAAACAAAAACGAAAATAACACTTTACAGCACAATACATAGAAAAATAAAGATTTGAGGACAAAAATGCAACAGATTCAGCTCCTATTGCAACACTCGTCGTGTTAGGTAAACATAGTGAAAAAGCTTGAGACCACAACTGATGGGCATATTTGACATTAGCAGTCAGTATGGTTCAATTTTGTTATAATAAGATGATGATGAATTTGTCACTTGTAAGTGAATAATGCAACCTCATTGAATCCGTATTCATGTGAACTTCAATTTAATCCTTTAGCAAGAGACGAATAACGCATGCACTGTCCGTGTTCAGTTATTTTTAAAAAGCAAAAAGAATGTCAACATTAAAAGTGAAACAAAGGTTAATCATTTGATTGACTAGTTCGACCCACACAAAAATCATTCATATACAGGTAAAACAATGATTGACATACATTTTTCATTTATAATATGAAATTAAACAGACCTAGAAATATCCAACTGCACGAGTTTATATATCTATTTATTTGCATATTTATGTTTATATTCCTTTTATGGCCAGAGGATGTCAACTCGATAGTTATTAGATGGCGTCTGGACTTTAAAAAAAACCCACACGAGACGAAACTACATTTTATCGAGCCCATGCCTAGTAAATTGTTTGTTTTAGACTTTTTGTAGTTTGGATGAATGATTTAGATTGTTATAAATCAAATATGAGAATTAAAGTCAAATCCGTGAACATGAATTTGACAGCTTGTGCCAAAAATGATGTACATGTTGTTACTAATACATATAATTGACATATTTGACCTAGATACGGCAACGTTTATGTTCACTGTTCAAAAAGCCTCCCTCTGAAAAACTCAGTGCATGTAGTCTTCTTGTTTAAAACAAAAAAGGGAGGTCTATGGAAGAGCCTACACAAACGCTCTACATTCTTACCCATCGGACATTGAAATTACCGTAATTGTCCTAATCAGAGTCGAAATAATTGTAGTTTACAAAAGTAGTACGTTACTCTATACTTCTCGAAAGTAAAATGAAAGTTGAGGTCAGCTTTCATTAACATTATTTCGTATATAAGTAGCAATGTTTATTCTAAAAAAAATTATCTGGAGGCTCATTTGTACTCTTATTTACACAAGTAATTCATCAACAGTGTTGGTTACATCGTTGGGTTGTACCGATCAAGTTGACAACAGGTTGTTGGTGTGTATGTAATACCACCAGTTCATAGTATATCACATCCGGTTGCATACAAAAATAGGTAGAAAAAAATATTCCCTTGAACTTGACAGTTGTAGGTAATTAATCTTACATTTCATTTCAGTAAAACATTTCTATGTCATAAGTCATAAACAAATATATTTGGTATTTCAAAGCACCCTTTTTTTATTTTGGGTTTTTATAGAATATTTTGGAATGTTGAGGCTACATGCATATGGTTACTAAAGCTTATAGTACTGGAAAGGATAAAACTTTACTCATGCCAAGTATTTCTTTATTTGAAACAAAGATAAATTCCGCATATTTAACAAAGACTAATAGGGGAAATCATTGGTGGTATTACACTTTTGTATATTGATTTTGTGTAAATTGTCATTCACAATACAAACGGTTAGTTCAGCAAACGAAGCATTCTTAAATAGTTACAGTACATGCATGTTTCAGAAGAATCCGTTATTTTGATTGGATAACAACGCTTGTTCGTCATACTAGAATTCACCTACATGGCCCAATGAAGTTTAAAATTCATGATCACACGTGTTATCAAGAAAAAAATGCACAGGATATTTAAAAAAAGAAATGATAAAAAATCGTTTTCTATTATCCTATTGAAAAAATGTAATTAGAAGTATTGAATGTTTATTTTAGTAATTGCATAGGGTTGGAACAGCGTGGACCGTGTGCACAGCTTTAGTATGAAGCGCCAACATGTACTTCGGTCAACGATTTTACACCCCAATGAATTTACAAAAAAAAGAAGCAATCAATTGTTAATTTAAAAACACCTGATAATGGATAGAGTATGCGTGTTTTTTTCTTAATCAAAACAGTACTTTTTTTCTTTCCTTGACAACTAACCGGAAGCATAATAAATATTGCTGGTCACACATTGCTGGTAGGAACAAGGATTATACCGATGACATGTCATTAACATGAGAAGATTTTTGTAAAGGATATAAACTTAAACTTACTTGCAGGAAGCGACACATGTGTTTTTATATGATTTACCATCCGCGCCACAAACAGGATTATATTCTTTAGGGCATTGACATGTCTTACATGGACATTTTCCTGTACATGATACAGGAACTTTTCTAAAATACAATTAAATCCGGATTAAGCATAGTCGATAACACGGTGATTAAAAGTTAATAACAGATCTGTCTTTGTTTCTGTTTAATTTGTACATACAGCAGTTATAAACACGTGGCTATATATGACACCTGCCTATTGCATGTATTATTGACCGAGATTGTTGAAGGCTGCATGTTGCCCTTGAGAAGTCATTTTGTCAGTTTTGTCGATGGGTGGATGTCTCTTTGATGTGTACTCAACATCTTGTTTTAATCAAAACTGTATTCAGAATATACAATCTTCTGCCTTCTGTGTAAGTTTCTTTGAAATTCATCATACTCTACCGCAAGCAACATAAACAACAACATGTTATGATATTATAGACTGATGCTGACTTACTTAAAAAAAGAAAATTTGAACACAAACATTAAAGTTCTGTATACAAAGATACCTACCTACAATCCGCTTTACATCTATTGATATATGTTTTACCGTTGGCACCACAAACAGGTTTAAACTGTAGACTACATCGGCAAGGAGGCTTCACTTGTTTGTATGATCCATAAGGGCATGGACAGCGCATGTAACACTTTGTTTTAACCTCTCTAAAAGTACAAGATGTAGTTTACGTTCGAGAATTTTTATTTTGATATGATTATATCTACATGTATATGATACATTTATGTAGAACATAGCCGGAGGGTGCATTGTAATACTTTTTTGGAGAAGACGTTACTAAGTTAAAAAAAAAACTGTGTCTAATCCATTTGTCATTTTTTAACAATAAAAAATGTTTAAACAATTGTAATACTACATATTTTTATGTGAGCATGTATAATCATGTACCTTTAGTGTTTATATTCAATACAATTTAGATTTAATGCAATATTTCTACAATTGTTATATACCTCTATTTGGTATTTCTGGTTACCGGAAATGTAAGACATAATTTAGTCTGTTTTTTGTATTTTACAGGACTGTATACCTTTTTTATGTTTGTCGGCGGCGAACAGTTAGTGTCGTCTGCCATACATGTGTTTGTTAAATGATCTTAAATGGCAGTAAAATAAAATTTGGATAACGAAAAGCGTGACTTCAATCCCATAGTCCCCCCAGACAACAAAAAAGATTGAGGCCCACGACATGGTGGAGGACTTAAAAAGGCTTTAAGCGTAAATATTGCTTTTATTTGTGATATAATTTTTGGTGAACATTATTTTTTTTTTGCGAACACGTGGTAGTGGACAAAATGGACGGCAATGAGCCAAAATCAACTAAACAAGCAGATCCATAGGCTGGAGTCCTCACAGACAAGTTTTCCCTTTGATTATATGCCGGTAATTTTGAGTGATAGTAAAGCAAGATTTTTACAGAATGAAGTTAATTCGAGGACAGAAAGGAAAATTCAGTGGTGGTTTAAAAGTGGTGCATCCGCGAACGACCAATTACAGTACCTTAAAGACAATTTGGAGCTTAACTTACAGATACATCCTAAAATATTACTTTATGTTTGGCTAGGAACGTGTGATCTCACAACAAAAAATGGTAAATTTATTTCTTTGAAAGCAAGAGATAATTCAAATGTTAATCAATTGACACAAATTTTCAAAGAAATTCATGCTTTTATATCAGATTTTCCGACGGTAAAACTTGCCTTTCTGGAATTACCGTACTATTCAATTTTTCATTGGAATGCCTATAAAAACCATGCTAAGCCTGAACCGTTCAAAAATGACGATCACTTGCTGATTGAACAAATTGATGCAGTCAACAGTTTTATCCGTTAAACAATAATGTTACTACGAAAATATTCACCAAAATTTAATTGTGACATCCAGAATTGTAGGAAAAGCTCGGGCAGTAACCCCAGATACACATACAAATTTTATAACTTTTTTATTGACGGAATACATCCTTGTCCAGCTCTTGCCAGACTGTGGCTACTCAGAATTTGTGAATTGTCACAAAAGGACTGCATTTAAGCATGAATTATTGGGAACTTCAGAAAATATAATTCGGTGATAATTGTATCGCCAGTACTACCTACATGTACAGTGTTGTTTCTTAAATTTTTCTCACATTAAGCCATGATCTATTTTTTTTATGTTAATTTGCCTTCACATAGTTTTCCTTGTTTTGGTGTAATTGCATCGCTAAACAGAAATTACACTCCGTTTAAAAATAGCAAAGGTTGCGTGCTTTATAAAGTGATGATTGCATCGCTAAACCGAAATTACATGTCGTTTAACAATAGCATGGATTGGATTTCTTACAACATTTAGTTTCGAGCTTTATAAAGTGATGATTGCATCGCTCAAATTATTTACACTTCGTTAATTAATACCTATGGTGGGACTTTTGAGGAAGATAAATATATTTATATATATATATATATATATATATATATGTAGTTTCTGTTGTAATTGCCCTACCGTTGTCTAATTTATACCATCCTGGATCGGTTAGGACATTTTTGATCTTTTTGTTTGAGGACTGCCCTCAATGCAGTTATAACATCTCAACTGTCAAAACCTTTGAAAATCTAGAGTTGTGCCAGTTCACAACGAAAATAACTACTTTCATTTGGCATATCTTATTAATCTTTGCGCCGTGTTTGGAAATTTTAAAATTGTATCAGCGTCTGTGGTGTTCGCTTAAATTGTATAAATTCAGGATTTAAAAAAAGTATCTCAGTTTGAATATATTGACATGATTCATTTGACATCGTGCTATTATTGAAGAAGGATATCTGTTATCCGAAATATTTAATATTTGTATATTTATAGTTATTTAATGGTGATGTTGTACCCTTTTTGACTTGTTATATATTATATTTTGTAGTGTACAGAATCATATTACATGATCCATCGCCCTGTAAGATTGATCGTTGACTATTTATTCAGTCATTTTATATATATATATATATATATATATTATATATATATTGCTGTTTTGGTGATGATTGCATCGCTAAACTAAATTAAACCATTGTGGTGACGTCAGCCTATTCATTTACCGTGGATTCTTTTTCTAGAATCAACGCTTCGTAAATCCGTCGCTGAAATGGACTCACCAGATTATATTCTATTGTTTCCTTTGTGTGTCTAATTTCATTAAGGTTGAATTGACTAATTTACTGATTTCTGTTCACTAATGGAATTATTTTAAAAACTTACCTTTAATTTTTGTAATTTTTATATGCCTTCACTGGGAATCGAACCCGTCCATGAATTCTGTTAAATGTTACTGACTTCAACATATCGGTGAAACCTCTGGGCTACCAATTGGTTACGATTTAAATGTTTATTTTATATATATGTAAATGAATATATGATATACATCGGTTCAACATACCCACAGGGATTGTACCTTTATATATTAATAATAGGCAAACGTACTATATGAGTTGGTACCCACGAGGTTTCATGGTTAAGATTAATGAGTTTAGGTCTTGTCTGTTTAGGTTCGAATCCCAGATTTCTCTTTTTTGTCCATAATCTCTGGTTTTCCAGTTTTTGTTCTTGTTTTGTATGTTATTGTGGATATTTTGTGTAATAAAAGCGAGTTTGGTCGTTTATAATCGGATTAATGTGGGCTATTCCACGTCCACTTGTATTTCTGTCCATCTGATGAGTTAAGCCTTTTTCAACTGATTTTTATAGTTCGTTCTTATGTTGTACTGTTATACCACTGTCCCAGGCTAGGGGGGGTTGGGATCCCGCTAACATTTTTAACCCCGTCACATTCTGTATGTATGTGCCTGTCCCAAGTCTGGAGCCTAGCTGTAATTTAGTGGGTTTTTAAATTTTTACACAAATAAGCCGTTAGTTTTCTCGTTTGAATTGTTTTACATTGTCATTTCTGGGCCTTTTATAGCTGACTATGCGGTATGGGCTTTGCTCATTGTTACGGTGACCTATATTTGTTAATTTCTGTGCTATTTTGGTTTCAAGTGAAGAGTTGTCTCATTGACAATCATACCACATCTTCTTTTTTTTATATTCGACATGTTTGAAAATAAAAATGATTACATTCTTTTTGTCCATTATTATTTTATAAATTAATATAATATGATTTCATCTGTTTTACTACATAATTTTTACAAATGTTAATTCGCAAATTCCTATGCTAGAAAATCGTTATGTGCCTAGAATTAGGCTTTGTGTTAAAAATTTCGGAAACACATTTATTATATGCACTATATGTATCTTCTTTGTCAAGTTGTTGTCCATTTGACACATTCTCTATTTCCATTTTCAATTTCAATAGAAATGAGTCCGAATAGAACTTATTTTGTATAAACAGATAATATTCATATGCCTGATAATATGAAGATCTTAAAGGGCAGACGTGTTGTGTAATAATGTATTTGTATTTTTAAACATTTATTTGTGATATTTAATTTATTGTAATGGATTGTTTGACACGATAACATGGTTATTTAAACTCACTTACAATACCTTCTAATTAAGAATAGGCGTTAATTTTGACAAGACATTTAACACAATAGTTTAAGTGATAGATACAATGGATAAGCGTTGATTCATGAAAAACAAACCATTCGCCCTCCGGGCTCATGGTTTCTTTTTCAAGAATCAACGCTTATCCATTGTATCTATATCACATAACATTCGATTGCGGGATTTAGACAGTTTATTTAAACTATGCAGAAGGACATAATCTTTTTTGATTTGTGACGTTTTTTTGGTGATGATTGCATCGCTAAACTTACATACCTTAGATCGCGAGATGTGATCAGTTGCAGTTATACCCTGATTTTCAGCTATGGACTATGCAGAAGGACATACTCGTTTTTGGTGATGATAGCATCTCTGTTATTGCATTGTACTAATGTCAAATGTACTTTTATTTACTGTTATTTTCGTATGATATTACGATTGATGGTTGTTATTTTTTCTTAAAGGTATGCATTTCTATCATATGTTACATTCAAAAAGTATATATATCATGAAGCTAGATAAGACATCATTATGAACTAGATGTGTTACATGCAACAGAATTGAAAAGTTTTTCAAATACTTGCGAAAGTTTTTCTCAGTTGAATTTATAACGGTGTACAGAGTGTTAGTGTCTGCTAGAGTGAAAACCTGTACATTTTCTATAACATTGTTTATTGAGACTGAGAGTGTATGTATAAATGTATATCAAAATTATTTCACGTGAACTTTTGGCTAGTTATATAAGAGTGTGTGATAGTGTTATACTAGATTGTGTTATTCAAAATAATTGTATTCAGAGTTTCGGGTCTCTACTAGCATCACTGTGATTAGAGCACAAATTGTCACCAATAATAGCAAACTTAAGAGTTGAATCAACTTTATGAAAATTTATATTAATCTTATATATGATATAGTATATATGCAAGTACAAACACAACTGTGTCCATGTACGGAGTTAGTAATGCCAGAGTGAGAAAGGGTGTATACAAATTTGAAATGTATTTTTTATTATTATTATTATTGTATTATGTTATATTGATGTCTGCAATTCCAGTGACCAGACCAAAATTTTTCAAATTTTATATTTGGGCGGGGAATGTTATATACCTCTATTTGGTATTTCTGGTTACCGGAAATGTAGGACATAATTTAGTTTGTTTTTTGTATTTTACGGGACTGTATACCTTTTTTATGTTTGTCGGCGGCGAACAGTTAGTGTCGTCTGCCATACATGTGTTTGTTAAATGGCAGTAAAATAAAATTTGGATATCGAAAAGCGTGACTTCAATCCCATAGTCCCCCCCCCCAGACAACAAAAAGGATTGAGGCCCACGACACAATGCATACACAAAAAAATTGCAATAACAGATGTTTTGTCATTCTGGTACACATATTCAAAATAAATAACTCATTGTGACAAGGTTGCATGAATATAGTGCATTCACAATCAAGATAAACATATGTTTGATATGTTTGTTTTCTATAATTATAATGTGACATATGTGCGAAACATTAGTTCCAGTATGGCAAACATACATTTGCAAAAAATTTCGATCCTGAAATCGGAATAGCTTTCATAATTGTAAATAATTGGAAACACATTAGTGCCAATATGCCTTACATGCGCAATATTGGCCAACTATTACTTTAAGAAAAACACACTTACGCACATTTGGCAAAGCATTCGTTCCAATAAGTTTTATCATCTTGCCCACAAACTTGTCGTCTCTGCTGAGAACATTTACATCCACATGGACAGGTTCCCTTACACGATACAGCAATACCTCTATAAATCATACAAATAAGAAAACAGCAAATATCAAAAAGTGTTACTACAACAAAAAAGACAGATTTTTAAAAAGCACTGAGGCTGAATCAGAAATGCTTAGGCATCATTGACACTTATTTTTACTATTTGAACTCCCATACACATAGAATAGTGTATACACAAAATATGTTTTAGTATATATTTAAAAGTCAAAAAAATAAATATTCATAATTAGAAAACAAGAAAAATTAACTGATAAATTTTCTCTTTTCAAGTTATAAAGCTTACATCTATTGACAAAAAATATTTTCAGGTGGAAAAGTGTAACAGTTCTGTATATTATTGACGACATCACATCTGTCCGTTGCCATAGACGAAATATAAATCGTCTTGATCTTTGAAAGTTACCAATTACCTAACGAATGGCCAATGGAAGTATCGCAATCTCGTCACATGGTGCTAAATAACCTACTCAAATCAATGCAGTTTTCGTATCACTTTTTAATTGTCGCAGTGTGATACGAGAAATATCTCTTCACAACAGAAATGGATAACTGGCAATAACCATAAGAGAAATAAGTGTGACAACTAGTCAGGATCAAAATACGGTATATATGGGGTCAGTAAATTCCATATGGTATGAGAGCGAAGCTCAAATCCCCATATTGAATTTACTGACCCCATATATACCGTATTACGTCACTAGCACACTATGTAACGAATTTATCTTACCGATTATCTTAACATGTGAAATTTAGACTATATAGTGACCTTTCAAAATGAGCAAGTCTTCAATACTTTAGCATTAAGAAACCAGCTACTTTCGTTGATCCTACAAAAACAGATGCCAACAATAACAACTTGTTAGGTTTAAATGTGTTTTATGAGTTTATTTCCATCTTAATCAACAATTTCTTCGTCTGTTGAAACCGTTAAGATTTTTGTTCATTACCGTTTTGTTTTTATAAAGGGAAGTAACACCACTACTAACCGTGTATGAAAAGAGTTCCGCCCCCTTCTTACCTAATATGGAATATAAAGGGACGTAACACCACTACTAATCTTGTATTAAATAAGCCCCGCCTTCCTACTAACCTAATATGAAATATACACGGTCTCCACGAGGACGCTTTTAACCTATCATATTCCTAGAAATGTATAAGAGGTAAGATAAAGCTAGATACAAACTTTCGTTATGCAATTCATATAGTAATGATTAAGACGCCTACGGCTCGTTCATTATTATATTTAAATTACATATCTCGAGTAAATATCAAGCAAAACTAATATCTTAGACTATACAAACCTATGTGATGCATGACATTCATTTTGATACGTTATCATATCTTCCCCACACACTTCCCCACTGTCAGCATTACAATCTGAAACAAAACTTGTGATAGAAAATCATTCAAATGATAATCTGAACAATGTTGCGGCTTTACACAAGACTTTTTTAATAGTTCACCTTTTAGATTTGATATGATACAAATTTCATTTGATATAGTTGGATAAGTTGAGAGCTGACACTTACATTTTCCCTTCACTCGGCAGTGGCACCACATACTTATCTGATATGAACAGACTATAATCGTTTTCCTTGTTTAGACTGGATTCTGATTTTGATAGATGCTTTAGAGTAGTAAATATGTTTTGTTGATGTCATGTTTGTGAATATAGAAATGATAGCCAAATTCTATTTTTTATAAAAATAGATGATGAAGGTAATTTCTTATTTAAATCTAAATTAAATTAAAACTTCAGGCCTTAATTTTTAAGAAAAAGTAAAAATATCTTTCCATATATAAATGAGATGCATAAATTGGATAAATAGGTTTTATTTATTTCCTGTCCGTCAGTTATACAGTATGCTTCTCCTTTCATTATCCCAACTTCTTATATCTATAAAATGTGACAGTGTTATTTTGTTTTCATATATGCCACTAACCCAATAAGGGCATAATAGTGATTGTTTTCAATATATGTAAATACACATTTTGTATAGATTCAAGGCATATTTATAGAAGCCTATATAATTTATTGTCATCGAGATGTATATAATTAGTTTTGTAGCCGTCGGGTTTCTGTCTGTATGACATATACCAGCACGAAAAGGCCAACCGCTGACTGACGCTCCGACACAAGGGCGAAACAGCAGAAGTGCGAGTAAATTAGAGTGTCAACAGCATCTCCTTTTAAAAACAAAAACCTGAAAGTTACCAGTCTATGGAATCGGTTATTTATTTCCATACCTTGGCTTGAAGCATCTATACTGGTCACAGCCATTGCTAACAATAATATTACCAACTTCATCTTCTTTAGGGTTCGTCTTTTTCAATATTTTTTCTGCAAAGGAATATAACTTACTTATATTTGTATATTTGGTCTGAAAGATTGATTGAAATAAAAATCAAAGATGTCCCTAACTCACGGTCACCCCCTCACTGACAAACAGCACACCCTACATCGAGAGAAAAAAAAACTTTAAAATATTTTAAAAAGATGTATCCTTGCACTTTTATTTGTGTCCTACAAAAGAGGGACGAAAGATACCAGAGAGACAGTCAAACTCATAAATCGAAAATAAAGTTACAACGCCATGACTAAAAATGTAAAAGATAAACAGACAAACAATAGTACACATGACACAACATAGAAAACTAAAGAATAAACAACACGAACCCCTACAATGTTGCAAACATGCATCGAAATTCACAAACAGGCCTTTTAATGGCTGACTATTCAGTGTTGGTTTTGTTCATTGTTGAAAGTCATATGGTGTCATATGATTGCTTTGTCCATGTCAGTCTACCTCTGGCTAATAGTTGTCTCATAAGCAGTTCTAATGCATGATCTTTTTAATTTTGTTATAAATAAGACCATGTTTGCCCTCCACGTTTTGTCTAGTCTATACTCGTGCGAATTGTTTTACATTTGTCTTATCGGGGCCTTTTTATAGCTGACTATGCGGTTATTGGTTTTGCTCATTGTTGAAGGCCGTACGGTGACCTACAAATATAGTTGTTAACAATAACAAATATGTCATTTGGTCTTTTGTTGAGAGTTGTCTCAATGGCAATCATACCACTTTTTTTTTTTTTCTTTTTTATAGTAAAGCATTATTTTTAACCCCGTCATATTATGTATGTTGCTGTCCCAAGTCAGGAGCATGTAATTCAGTGGTTGTCTGTTGCCGATACCATATTTGATATTTAGTTTATTCGAACTTGAACCCATGACGAAAATTATAGTCAAGTTATCTAACATTCATCTTCGTGTGTCACGAGATTGTCTAAATATTTGTACTGTTTCAATATTTTTCAGAAATGCAAAATTTTATTTTTATTTTAAAACATGAGAATAAATACAAAAAGGTAACTTTTATTTGATATTAGATTCGCATCAACTTACCTAAGTAGATGTTTCCATTTGTTGGTGACGTTTGTAGAATTTCACGGAATTTTATTATTGTCATTCAAAACATTTTTCCTATCATAAAAATAATCCGTCTTGTCGTAGATAACTATTGAATAGACTTTTTACAGTCTCTGCACAATATTATATAATATACTATATAATTACAATATGTATAACGCAAATCTAAAAATGAATAAGTTGGTTGGTTAGATTGTTTTCAGTAATTTATTTGCAATTTGATTGCTTCACATGGTTTGAATAGGGATTTAAACCGTTAAAGCGATTATTTCTTGTGTTTTACAAGATTTTTACCTTGCAACAGGTTTGAGAAAATCGTTTCCTGAAAATATACATACAGCTATTTGACATGCTGATTTTTAATGGGGAAATGTAAATTATTTTTAACAATGTAATAAATGCGATAAAGAGAAAAATAAATAAGAAACGGCTTAAAATAAATGATCTGTTTTAGGGATAAAAGTTTTAAAAAATAATGTGTTTTTTTCTTCATAACTTTACAAAATCTTAATGTTTGACTATTGATTGCAAAACGTGCATTTACAAAATTAAGGCTTTATCCATCATGCATGTTTATGTCTAGACATAATGCTCTAGTAGAAGTTTACAATTAACTAAAATACATATACATGTACATCGTGTTTTAAAATCTGTAACTGATATTTTTAATCTGCTAACAGATTAAAAGCTTCATTTTCCCCAAAGCCCAAGGGTGACTTGGTAATAAAAATATAGTAACCTTGGTCTTCTTCCGAACGGCTGTAAAACCATTCCCAAAGTTTAGCGTTCGTTTGGCTGTTCAGAATGTATAAATAAGGAGTCACATCCGACCAGAATGGGGACGTAAACTGGTGCGTCTTGTAAGGAGCTCATGCAAGAGTAGTACACTCTCTACACGGAAATAACCCTCGCTTAATTATTTTAGGGGTCCGTATGTGGCCTATTAGAAGTCATAACTTCTGTCCCTATCAATATATATATACACTCATTTTGCATTGGCAGTTCAAATTACGCCGACCTTCGTTCCCGGGACAGCCTATATTACATGACCTACCTAGTGTTTGTATTATTAATATGTTGCTTAACATGCATGAAATATTTGTAACTGAACATTGAAAACCAACAATCAATCAATCATCAAATATCGAAATGTTAACTGTCTTTGATTACTTATGTGTGATTGAAATATACCAGTTTTTTCAGAAGCATCCTTAATTTTCCGGCATTCTTTCCTGTTATTCAAGAATCTACCATTTGTTTTAACAATTCAATTTAATTCAAAGTTTTATTGCCATATAAACTTTACAGTTTGTGACATATAACAACAACAAAAACAAATAAAGACAATAACTAAGTAACTCAATATATATACACAAATTCAGGTAAATATTAAAGGGTCCCCTGTCCTCAGTTCCATTGACTTTTTTTTATAAAGGATCCTAGTTTATTCACTTGTGTCAGTGTTGATGGGTTAAGTATATATATATATAACTTTGTCATTGTCAGTGAGATTAGCAAATGAATTACTTTCTCTGTTAATGCAATTAAAATATGTTAATCTAATATTTGAATTATGAGAACAATTTATTAAGAAATGTTTCTCATCATCTAGTACTTTGCATTTTTTGCAAAGTTTCTCTTCGCGAGGAATTTTAAAATGCCTTCCTTTTTCAATTAATAATGAATGGTCACTGATTCTAAGTTTTGTGATTAATTTTCTAAATTCAAAGTTTGGGTTAGAGAGGTAAGGTTTGATCAATAGATTTGGCTCAAGTCCTTTGTAAAAATTTAATTTACTTTTATCATCAATAGATTTAAACTTATTCATCAACAGGTTGTTGTAGTATGAGTTTATTTGGGGTTTAATATAGCTTTTAATATTTTTTAATTGTTTTAAATTATCACAGGTTTTTAGTCTATCTATAACAGTTACTGTTCGTAGTTCATCACCCTGAGAATACAGAATTAATTACCACATGAAGTAAACAAGCGACAATCAATCGATCCCCCTGTGCTAGTTACTATTTTAGTGAGATGGTAAAAATTATAAATAAGGGAAAAAAACAATGATATTTCATACATAAAGTAATCTTCATATCTACAATGTACAAGCGAGTAATAGTCAAATATTTTGTGGTGATCTGGTTCAGGAAGGATAAATATCGGACTTCAAGCGGACTTTGTTAGTGGACACACACAAAAGGGAAAATACCGTTTCCTCTATCATAAAATGATATTGGCTTGTTTTCTAGTTTATCTTAGATAAAGTCTATCTTGTATTACTCGATAGCGTTTATTTTATTTTTACATTCTATAGTATATTTTTAAAAACATGTAACATTAATTTTATTTAAAAAAAGAGGTCAAGAGCTTTGATTTTGTTATATTGCACTTAGTTACTTACACAATGATAAATCATCATTAATGATAAAAATAAATACCTCGTGTTCACTTCCGCATTATAGCGTAGGATGAGGATAAGCTGTTTTAATTTTTGACATAAAACATATTACGCACTTTGGGGAAAAAGTCAAAGGGACCGAGTATTTGTTTTCCTTGGATAAGTTGAACCGGTATGTATTGCACGGCGTCTTTTTTTATGTACCATTTTATCTCTCTAATGACATTATTTACCTATAATCCCAGGACAATACATTTATTTGGCAAAAAGTAAATCTCCAACCATAGGTTATTACTTCATATCAAAAGCTACTCCTAATTTGTTTGATTGTATATATGTATATCTATATCAAAATTCATGAATGAAAAATAATGTGCGGGCAACAGATTACGTACTAGAGCCTGGTATTTATTACGTATTAACATTTTAATTATGGTTTACTTTTAGTGTTGTCCTATTGACAGTACTTGGTAATCTTCTCTCAATTCCTCACAATAAGTCATAGAAATGCATGGTTTGACTATATGGACAACAGCAGTATTTATTATTGGGGATATAGCAGGCGGAGGGGTATTGGCCTTGCCAAGGGCTGTGGAAGATACAGGTACAGTAATCATGCATCTGCACTTTCATTTATAAAAAAACCGAGTGATCCTATATTTTCTAGCTGTGAAAATATCTCATTATCCTGAAACATGTGTAAAGCCAGATATATCAATATAATTAAAATAATTGAAATAAAAATCTCTCTCTCTCTCTCTTGAAATTAGGATCCTGTTCATGTGTCCAGGCTACTCTTACAATGATATGAAAATGTTGCTTTCTTATTTATTGTATACAGACATTTCGGGATCATCGGCTTTTGGCATATTGATACGCACTGTCAAAAATTTGAAAGCAGAAATTCCATTGGCTTATTACATGTAATCTTATTTTAAAATAATCAATAGCACAGAAAGTAGAAGGGAGTGTAGCCATGTTGTTAATATGAGCGCGGACAAAAGATCTCTATTTCAAAAAGCATATCTACTTTAAACATATTTACAGGATGGATTGGGTTTGTTTTAATAGTTGTTTTCACATTGCTGTCTACATACACTGCCGCATTGATTGGAAAGTGCTGGGTAATAATACAGGAGAGATATCCCGAATATCAATCACATGTTCCAGATCCTTATCCAATCATGGGCGAGAAAACGTATGGCAAAACTGGCAGGTATACCTTAGTAAATCACGAGAAATTCTAAAAAATAAAACCAACTAATGGATATAGTCTTGCTTAAATCGATATGAATTAAAATTATCCACATGAGTTATCTCTCTTTGATCACTAGGATAATGTATCTCTTTTTGTAGGGAAAACGGTACTATTTATTCTGCCATAGGCGACAATACTAACAATTCCTAAATTTACCACTTTTTATAATAAAAACCTGGATAAAACAGTTAAGTGTGGTGTTAGTACTTTATTATTCTATTTTAAAAATTAAAACCAAATAGTATCATGACCAATTTCCAACGGAGCTTGTTTATGTTATCCATGCCCACCGTCATTTTACAACAAATTTTTGAAATTTTGGAAGCCTTTTCGAATAATTCTCTAGAAAATATTTCAATAGGTTTTAAAATTTATAATGTAAATTTACACATTGCAGTTATTCATAGATAATTAAAAAAATATATTGTACCCTTACATCCAATCACAGCGCTCCTAATTTGACTTCCTTCACCTGCCTTGGGTACACAAAAGGCCAACCTAATGCTGGGAAAATGTAATACTACCGTTTTCCCTTGTAGCTCAGACGTCGTTCATTATAATTCACAATAAAACGAGATAAAATGAGATGAAATATCAAGTAGAACTATGTAATAATTAACTTAATCCACATTTATTCAATGTTATCAAAGAGAAAGGTTACATTTAAAAGGAACAGTTTTTATAATTTTAATAAAAGCACAGTTACTACAGTAAGGATTCTTCTTCGTCAAAATTATCCCCCATTATGCCAGTCAATTTTTACAATCGTAAAAATGGAAGCCATTGTCGGAATGACGCGATGCCAATTTAGCTCTTCGAAACCAATAAATTAATCCACATAGCACTATTAAGATCCTAATATGCCAGTTGTATTTCAAAATACAAATGTATCTACTAGCTATTGAGCATCATTTAATGTACTTTTCTGCATTCAGTCAATATATAACTATTGTCTGATCTGTTGTCAGGAAAAAATTTTGAAAGTTCAAAAATTCTAATAAAAAATTTCGTATAAGGGCAGACTTAACATTTTCAGAGGTTGACGCGCGACTTATAACCCTAGATAGCATTCACAACAAAATGAAGCTTTTTGAAGTTATGCATTTTTTTAGATCCAGTTGTAAAGTTTGTCGTCAGGTACTTTTAGTAAGAATTTGTTATTAGAACACAC
Source organism: Mytilus galloprovincialis (assembly GCA_037788925.1). Taxonomy (NCBI): domain Eukaryota; kingdom Metazoa; phylum Mollusca; class Bivalvia; order Mytilida; family Mytilidae; genus Mytilus; species Mytilus galloprovincialis. The sequence continues at coordinate 2,311,675 of CM075340.1, read as the reverse complement.
ATACTCTGATGTTATGAATCATTAGAAAGGTATTCCACTTGACCCATATATTTTATTTATTAGTGCCTGAGAATTTGTGATGATATTAAATTAATCTGTAGCTTAAATATATTAAATTAATTTAATATAATCTGAAGCGAGATGATGTATCAAATATTTACAAGACATAACAGTCAACTCAAACACGCCCGAACATAAAAAGGTGCACTCGACTGTCTCTTTTCGATGCTACCATTGTCCATTTTGGGGATTTTTTCCCCCCAAAAAAAACTGTCCTGGGGACAGAGATGCGAATAAATTCTTTTGAAAGATTAAGCATTTATCCATCTGTGGATTTTTTCGGTGGAATTTAAGTTATGCACAAACAAAAAATCTTTTCTCAGCATCATACAAAAAAGTTTATATTTTTTAGACATTGACATTGAGCTATCAATATTATATAATTGCTTTTCAGACATTTAGTTACGTTAACGATGAACATGTACAACTTTGGAAGTTCTGTTGTTTACATGGTATTAGCGGCGGGTAACATTGAGACTTTACTAACTGACGTCACCAAGGATATATCGTTTTGTTATTGGTTGATGATACTGACGTTCATTCTTGTTCCAATCATTTGCCTTGGTGCACCAAAAGACTTCTGGTAAGTAAATATAACAGTTGCATGTATGTAAATAGAAATTGAAGGGGAGTATACGATAATTTTGTTTTATGTTGGTCTCTCCCGATCGGAAGCAACAACAAAAACAAAAAAACAAGAAATCCTTCAGATGATAATAAGGATTGCGTTTGTCATACAGAAATAATTTAATTTTGAATGTAACGCGTCTTCTGATTGGCTGGCGTTCTTTTGTTGATACGCTCATAGACATAATATAGTCATGTGACCGTGACGTCATCAACGTTTTATCATGATTGCCTCCGGTTTAAAATGGAATGTAGAATTAAATTATAGGAAATAACTGTAATAATTTTTTCTTTCTGTCTATTCGAAATAACATAAAAAAATGTGGAGCACACCTTAAGATAACCTGCTACGCGGGTTATTCAGTGTGCACCACATTTTTTTATGTTATTTTTTCATAGACAGAAAAAATATTACAGTCATTCCTTAAATAACATTCCATCAAAAGTTGACTTGCATATAATTTTTAATTCATTTTAACATGATCATCTTATTTCGTGTGTGGTTGAGTTGCTGACCACTTGGTGCACTTCTCGTATCCCCTTCTTTGTATATTGAATGAATACAGAAACACATTGTTTATGCATTCATTTTTTAAATATTTATGTTGATATTTTGATATGAGCGTCTCTTATGAGTCTTATGTAGACGAAACGCGCGTCTGGCGTACTAAATTATAATCCTGGTACCTTTGATAACTATTGAGCTAGCGCTGTGCAACTAAGCCAATCGTCGTTTACAAAAACATGTTGACAAGGGAATTTTCATTTACTTTGATAAAAACTTCTTTTCAGGCCGATTGGAGTCGGAGCAACATTTTCGACAGCCATAGCTTGTATATTCATTGTTATACAGGCATTAAAAGACAACTCTCATAATAAAGGTACAACTGTTCATTCAGATGTTGGAATACAAAAGTTTTCCTCTGCCTTTGGAACAATGGTTTTTGCTGTCAGCGGCCGTTCCGTATTTCCAACAATTATAACAGATATGGAGAAAAAGGAAGATTTCAAAATCACAGCCTTACTTGGATATGGAAGTATGAATAAAAAAAAATATATATATGAAAATCAGTACTATATCAGTCAGTTTTTAAAAACCGCAAGTTTCTGAAGAGTGACCTCTAAAGTTTTGCAGCAACTGGCAAAATGGAAAAAAGCAACACATAAGCAGCAATTTTGATAATATAGATTTGCTATGATTTCAAATAAGAACAAGGTCCACATTGCATGGATTTAAGATGCTACAGGACACCTCTTTTATCAAAGCTCATACCAATTAGTTATAAAAGAGGGACGAAAGATACCAGGTGGCAGTCAAATTCACAAATCGAAAATAAACTGACAACGCCAGGCTAAAAATGAAAAAGACAAACAGACAAACAATATTACTCATGACACAATACAGAATACTAAAGAATAAGCAACGCTAACCCCACCAAAAACTAGGGGTGATCTCAGGTGCTCCGGAAGGGTAAGCAGATCCTACTCCACAAGTGGCACCCGTCGTCTTGCTCATGTTATAACTAATCCGGTAAATAGTCTAATTCGGTAGGTCACATTCATGAAAGTATCAAAACCAATCAAAGAAAGTGCGGTGAACATATTTGAAGAATTTTTGCGTACAGAAATTTTAAAATATCCGCAGCTGGACCAAATTTTACATTTTGGTTGTGTTCTCTGTGTTCACTTTTCTAAAAGGTTAATTTCAATTAATTCTTTATTCATTTAAAGAGAATTGTCAACTGCAATAGGTTAAGTGTTTGACTCCTCATCATGAATATACATATTCAGAATTAAAAAAAAATGATATTTGTATGTCGTGTATGTCTGATTAATTAAAATAAACGATCACTAAAAGAATAAGTGTATGGAACTTATGTAATAACTTTAATTTGTTGCTAGATACATCTTTAGCAGAGATCAAATGTCATTAGAAGATGAACAACTATAGGTCACCGTTCTGTCTTCAACAATGTGCAACACCAACACCACATAGTAAGCTAAAGAAGGCCTCGAATTGATGATTAATGTAAAACCATTCAAACGAGAAAAAATACTAATATAATAAACAATAAACGAAAAAAAAAACCATTAAATACTGCAAGAAACGACAATTACTGAGTTATAGTATTTTGAATAGTTTCAGGCACGTTTGTAGCGGGATTAAAATGTTGGCGGACCCATGAGCACTTCCCTTACCTCGGACAGTGGTGTAACAGCACAACATATATTATAAGAACAAGATATGGAATACTTTGTTTATGGAAGTAATGTTGATGTCAACATAATCAAAAGTATATCTGCCGGTCCTCTCGCGTATGTAGTAGAGATATTGGTCACATTGCATCTCCTCTTGGGATATATCATCTATATGAATCCAGTGTGTCAACAGTTTGAGGCTAAAATAGGTGTTCCTAAAGGTAAGAAAAATGACTGATGGTTGATTAATCTATTCATTGTAACATGTTTGCAAGTTCAGCACAAACTAACCAGAAACATATAAAGCAACGGTGTTTTTATTTTGTCGAACTGAGATTTATAAAGATTCTATAATACTTAACATTTTAACATTTTTTGTCAGAATGGTGATATAAATACCGATTGTTTACCTTATTTTTTCAGATGATGTAAGGATATACCGAATAGATCAATGAATAAATATTTTGGTCTTTTTAACCTTTTTATTCGAGTGTCACTGATGGGTCTATTGTAGACGATTCTGGCGTGCAAAAAATTATTCCAGGGATCTGATAAATATTAAGAAAAAAAACCCCAGTGACTAGTGTAAATAGTGCTAGAATGATTTCAAGTAACATAGACATGAAACACGATGAATAGTTAAAGTAAAATATATGTTTCTTTCAGCTTTTACTTGGAAGAGATGTATCGTTAGACCACTGATCGTACTGGTTGTCCTATTCATAGCTGAAAGTGTTCCTCATTTTGGTGCTATTTTATCTTTAGTTGGAGGCTCAACAACAACGTTACTCTCCTATGTATTCCCTTGCTTATTCTATATGAAGCTCTGCAAAATTAGTGGTAACAAAACTGATGATCCATCATCATCAAGTCAAAGAGTTGAGTTTAGTGCTCAGAATGACGACGCATATGACGATACAGTGGACATAGTAAATGATGAAACGCCCCTTTTAAAAAACCGACCAATGACTGCTAGTGACGAGAAAATTAAAGCTGAAAATGATTTGTTAGCAAGTTCAAGCAAGCAAAATGTTCAAGCGAAATCTGACCCGCAACCAAGCTCAGAACGTATGTAAGTTATCTTGAAACTAAAATTAATCGTAAAACCAAACTAAATGATTACCGTCCAGGAACTTCTACATGTGAACTTTTTTGAATCCGACTATGACATCAATTAAAAAATTTGACAACTTTATAATAATTTTCTGATAAAAAGTAAGTTTAATGATGTAAACGTAAACTGGAAACACTTCAATATAGATAACCTTGCAGTTTGCGATCTTTTTATTAATATTTTGACATGAGCAACTGTCTGACACTGAAATATAATATATTAAAAATCATTTTATAAAGATATTGATGCGATTAAAAGATTGTTTTATAGTACAAAAAGTAACTATTTTGCATGCGAGTACAGTGGTACTTGTATCACAGTGACACCAAAAACCAAAGACATTTCTGAATTAAAGCGTCCGAGTTTAGAACCAAAGATATTCCTTAACTAAAGCGACAGATTTTATTTTGTAAGGTCTGAAACAAAGTTGTCATTTTATTATAGCTTTTTTAACCTATCGATAAAAAAAACATTATCGTTATTTCCATTTTCAAAGGAAATTGAGATAAGTTGTTAGAGCTTTTAACAACAGTTAATTAGAATTTATATTTTTCTAAAGAGTATTGACAGTTTCCATCTTGATTTAAAAACAAATTACAATGTACATGCTTTTTGTTTCTTTTTTCAGATTGATTCCTCTTTGGCAAAAGGTTTTGAACATCGAAATCATCTGTATCGGTATCATTGGCGGCTTGGCTGCAACTGTGTCCGCCATCATTGCCATAGCAACTCCTGATAGTTTGTCTGTGCCGTGTTATGTTAGTCTAAATGGAGCAGGGTCATAATAATTGTGTGTCATCGTATTTAGGAACTGATATTATAACGAAGTCTCCTTTCAGTAATATGAATAAACCTTTTTATCATTGATACTCCCGTCAGAGATATGGATAAAGGTTGTACGGTGAACTATAGTTAATGATTATATGTGTAATGTGGTCTATTGTGGAGTATTGTCTTAATGCAAATCATGCCACCTCTTTTAAATTTATATGAACCTTTTTAACATAGGTAATCATAGTTGAGTACAATCTCGTCGTCGGTTATTTAAGCTTTGTGGCAGGTCTCTGTTAATCTTAACCCAAATGAATGTTTAAAGTCAGACATGTACAATGTTACCTATTTAAAAGTCTTTGAAACGAGGGTACATAGATTGTGTATCGCACGTTATCTTTGGCTGTCTTTTAGATAGTAAACTTACACTTTATATACATAAGCCTATTGGAGTATACTGAACACCGTCAGTCTTATTATACATTGAAAATAGAGAATACAAAATCAATTAACAAAAATATTTAGTTCAATAGAATATTGATTAGTGTTGTTATACAATTTTTGATAATTTGTCTAAAAGACATACAATAGTAAAATTTCTGGGCTCAGAATTCTCAGTTTTTTTTATGTCTAAATGAATTGCATGTTTAAAAAAGAAAAATATCCTTCGTCATTCCTACATTTCATCATGCTCTCTCAAAATTGATACTAGTAATGGTTCTAATCAAACAGGCTACTACGAAATAACCCCCTTGCAAAACAAATTCATGCATGTGAAGATCACTTGGTTAATTTTATGAACATTTTATAATGACTGTGTTTATTGCCTTATCTTACAGTTTATATTTGATTTTTATTTTCTATATGTATATAAAAGTTTAGATAATCACCTATTTCGTTTAAATGATTTTAAGTTTAAAGAAACTATATGCATAGAATTTATTTTTTGCTTATACAAAGATTTGATTTAGAAGAAAAACCGACACGGCGAGAAGATCCAAGGCAATTATTATTGAATAGATATAAGAAGATGTGGTTTGAGTGCTAATAAGACAACTCTCCATCTAAGTCACAAGTTGTTAAAGTAAACCATTATAATTTAATTGTGGATGTAACACGTTTCCTGATAAGCTGACAGTGTTTTGTTTATCAGCTCCTAGACATTATTTTGTTATTTGACCGTGACGTCACTAACGTTTTTCATTATTAACCATGGTTTAAAATGGAATTTAGAATTAATAAAAATCATAATAAATAAATGTAATTTTTTTTTTTCTATTCAAAATAACATAAAATAAATATGGTGCACACTTTAAATGAGCCGCTACGCAAACATGTGATAGCAACCGCTGATTGCTCAGAATTTTATACCCCTGATTTAAAAAGGGGGAGTATACTGTTTTATCTCTGTCCATCCATCCATCCATTCATCCGTGAGTCCGTCCGTCAGTTCGTCAGTCCGTCGTAAATATTTTCGTCGCAATTTGTCTCGGAAACCATAATACAAGGATTTCTGAAATTTGGTTTCAGGGTTTTATATGTCAGCTACATGTATGTATACCGTGTGATATGTTTTCAGATTTATTCTTCAACAGCTTCCTGTTAATCGAACACTTACATATTTTTCCACGTTTAAAATTATCCACTTGCGGCGGGGGTATCTTAAGTTAGCAGTAGCTCACAGTTTTACTTGTTTAATTATTTTTTCCTGCTTTAATAGATTTATCAATATATAATACATTTACTTTAATCGACTGTAAAAAAAAATATAGTCAGAATTTAAAGTTTTAGATTTAAACCGCTTATTCATTGTTATTGTCTGTTTTAAATTTTGTGTACATAGTACATATACAACGCAATTTAATATTTTACCACTCGTTGATAAAACAAAAAATACTTACAAAAAAAAGACATGATTAAAATTATTCATAATTCATCCTTGAGCAAAAATGTTGAGCTGTTTAAATATTTTAAGAATCCATAACGTACGTTAAACAACTAATTATTAAAATGATATTAAACATAATAACTTCCATATCAATCTAGTTTAAAGCTAAAGAATAGGTCAACAATGTAAAATGATAGTTATGACATATCAACAGGCAGTCTATTTTTATCTTTTATTGATATTGAAACAAGGAAGTTTGTCAACAAGGACAAAATGGCGACTTCAGCAGACGCAAAGGAAGTATCTATCAAAGGAGATTTTGCTGATTTACTAACATGTACTATTTGTCTTGAAACATTTAAACAGCCAAAGTATTTACCGTGCTTACACACCTTCTGTGAAACATGTATAAATACCTATATTGTTTCAACCGTGAAGGAAGACAAAGCAGAGGGATTCAAATGCCCGGTATGTCGTCGCCTTGTGTGTTCTGGGGACAGTGCGACAACAACAGACACGTGGGCAAGAAACTTGCCTGGGAATCATTTTGTCAATTCAATGATTGACAGAAGGGCTATGCAGAAAGCAGAGAAACTTTGCGATGCTTGTAGCAACGAAAACGTCTCACAAAAAGCAATTTCATGGTGCACTGTTTGCGATGAAGCGTATTGCGGTCCCTGTGAAGTCAGTCATAAAAGATTTAAAATCACACGGAACCACAACTTAGTAGCAATTACAGATATAAATTCGGAAATAAATACTCCATCTATTTTTGCTTCTGTTGCTTGCGATGAACATCCAGACAAGACGATCGAAGTTTACTGCAAGGATCACAACCAGCCATGCTGTACCGTTTGTGCTACTGTACACCATAGACAATGTGAACAGGTTGTAACTATTGATAAAGCTGTAGCTGGTGTTAAGGAATCTTCAAAAGCTAAGGAACTTTTAAAGAAATTGAAAGAAACAGTTGCAAAATTAGAAGCAGTTATCAATACCCGTAAACAAAATACGACAAATTTTGAAGCAGAAATAGATGTTGTGTTAGTAGAAATTGGAAATGTGCGTGAAAAGTTAAACAAAAAGCTAGATGACCTCGAGAAAAGGATAAGAGAAGAAGTAAATAGTACTAGAAAAAACAACGTGCTAAGATTAAGCGAAGAATCTGCTGAATTATTATCATTGAAGAGTACTTATGATCAGTGGAAACATGTATTTGACGCTTGTTTATCGCATGGATCGGAAATACAGTGCTTGGTCAAAATGGAGGAGATTTGCAAGAAAATGCCACAGTTAGAAAATGATCTGTCTAAAGCAGTACAGGGTATTAAGGACATTCATATAAAGTTTGAAGCTACGGAGGTTATTTCAGACACTGCTTGTTTCGGTCACCTGCAGTTCAATGACCAGAGACCATCTTTTCCTGGATTAAAGACAATAGACTTTCAAACTGGAAAGATAAAAGTGTTGTTTACAATTGAGATTAAAGCTAATTTTGTCAGTGGAATATTCTTCAACGACGATATAATTATAGCCGATTATAATAAGAAAAGAATCGTTTATCACGACAATACCGGAAAACAAACAGATGAATTGAACATTCAGAATACACCGTCTGATATAACTAAAGTGAATGATCAAACTGTAGCCGTGTCTTCTGATGCAAACAAGATTTTTGTAATTAACGTTAAACCGTTAACTGTAACAAAGACATTAAATATCGAAGGTTCTGTATGGGGATTGTGTTTGATAGAAAATGAGTACATAACTGCGTTCAATAATACTATTTATTGGTTGAACGCTGAAACGGGTGCTAAAACCAAAGAATTAGCAACAGGTGTAGACACTCGATTTGTTACTTGCTATAAGAAAGATGAATATGTTTATATGAATGAAACCAATTCTATTAAGGTTCAATTAGCTGACGGAAAAGATTTTTCGTATAATCATAGCAAATTATCGTATTCGTTTAATCAGGAAATTGATCAAGATGGGAAAATATACGTTGTAGGATATGATTCAAACAACATCCACCAGTTGACTGCTACTGGACAGCTTATCCGTATCATTCCTGTATCAGATATCGACAAATCAGTTACTTATCCTTGGGTGATGCGCTTCAAACGAAATACTAATCGGTTTCTTTTAACGTTCCAATCATCGAAAGTTTTAGTGTGTGAAATTGAATGAACTCTAATTTATAAACCAATATATGAATTTGGATTTATTGAAACTGTTAAATGTAATAAAATGTAGAATTGATAGAAATATTAATAAAAGTATATATAGAGTGGAACGTCAATGAGAAGGCAATCCAACGACAAAACCGACCAAAAGACATATCAAAATGGTAACATACACTCTTCTACAGTATAAAAGTGGGATTACAACATGTCAAACTCTAATCCGACTGGAACGGATGAATTATAAATAAATCGATTGAAATAAATGCATGTTATTTGCAACAATTGTATATCAGCTCTATTCTCTTAAATGTTCGTGTTAATTTTTAAGATACTAGGTTATGGCAGATAGTCATTTCTGAGAATACCAGGTCCATTGCAAAAGGAAGAAATTTCAAATGACTGAGTAACGCAACCCAAGGTGTATTCAGATACTTGATGGCTGCTAGTTTTATGAGGCCATTGAGTTTTTCATACGATCCTATCATATAGATGATATACGTCGTCAGTGATTTATTATCGTCACCATATGTATATTTTGACGGGGAAAAAACAACAAAAAAATACTTGCATTCAAAAGGATATTGATTTTAACAGTAGCAACTACTTTATGCACATTGGAGACGGCTGGTATGTTAAATAGATTCAAATCAAAACAACACTGTATAAATTAGGAGACGTTTTTTCTCTATTTATTTTAATCAGAAATGCTTTAAAAGAAGGACGAAGATACCAGAGGGACAGTAAAACTCATAAATCGATAATAAATTGACAATACTATGGCTATAAATGAAGGACAAAAAGACAAACAATAGTACACACGACACAACATAGAAAACTAAAAAATAAACAACACGAACCCCACCAAAACCAGGGGTGATCTCAGGTGCTCCGGAAGAGTAAGCAGATCCTGCTCCACATGTGGCACCCGTCGTGTTGCTTATGAAATAACAAATCCGGTAAATAGTCTAATTCGGTCACATTTATGAAAGGGAAGGGGATTGTAGTTACGACGTAAGGAACATATCTGTTATCATTTGTGAAACGGTTATTCCATAACGGTGAAACAACTCGTGATGGCGTCCGTTAAATTTACGAAGATATGATTTCAACTTTACCATTTGGAACTCTTGATTTAATAGCTACCTTGTGATCAACAAGCCTCTATCAAGAAAATCATGATAGGAAATTCAAGCACGGGAATATCGTATCAATTTCTAGATGTAAGTAAAGATATGAGGCCGACTAAACTGAATCTGTTGTATCCTTTATCTGTAGTTCCATGGGATAGATGCGTTTGACATAGTTACCAAATTTTGAATTATTTGGTGAAAGAACATCATCTATATAGCGGAGAGTAAAGTTAAAGGATATTGCTAACTTCTTGTCTTTCTTCCTAAGAAGTTCCTGTATGAACTCAGCCTCATAATAATAAAGAAACAAGTCGGCAGGAAGAGAGGCACAATTCATTCCCATTGGAATGCCGATAGTCTGTTGAAACACACGTCCTCGGAACGTAATAAATATGTTGTCAATCAAGAAATCAAGCATCTTGATAAAGTCAGTTTCAGAGAATTTTTTGTTTGAATCAGAGTGATCCTATACAAATTAGGATTTATCCATTCCTAGCTTCCTTCCTTTAACTGAACATTGAAACATCGAATGAGTCGATTTATGGCTCAATACGTGATGACGTTACGATTATGTCGGCATTTTGTGGTATTTTTTCCAACTAGAACATCACGTTGAAAGCAAAAATTGTGCTATATACAAACCCACAAAAACATGAAGAAAAAAATTGAGGGTTAGTGTCTACAAAGAACTACATAGAAAAATAAGACTGCACAACAAGAAACCCACTAAGATGGCGCACTGGACTTTTAAGCATATCCGGTACAACAATTTTTAATTGCCAAGCTTCTCACAGTAAGCGCAAAATTGGTAAAAATCTAACCAATAAGTATTTTTGCTGATAAATGTAATAAATGATACCAATTGTACCATTTCTGAAATTAAACGCATATATATGTTATAACTTGGTGTCAAAAACTTTAAAATTGTTAATACATGTATGATAAGCAAAATGATGTTAAATTATTTTGAATTTCTAATTAATAAATTTTGTCAAAACTGTTGATCTGTACACTAAATCTTATAAAATATTATCAATGCCAATGTCAACGCCTCAGAAATCTATTGTGATTTATAAATTTTCAAAGCAACTGCGAATAATCTCAGATCTATACGTTGTGTATATTTTGTTGTTAGGGATGTATAAATATCCAGCCACGTCTGGTTTGTGCTTTGTTTGATTTAGTCTTCTTGTTATTGGTCGTATGAACATTTTGAAATTTTGGATCCTCAATGCTTTTCAACTTTGTAATTGTTTGGCTTTATAATATTTTGATATGAGCGTCACTGATGCATCTTATGAAGACAAACGCGCGTCTGGCGTACTAAATTATAATCTTATAAGTTTGATAACTTTTTAAACCTTTTTTAACTGATTTATATATTTTTGTTCACTGAGCTTTTACATCAATGTCCTAGGTTGAGTGGAAGGTTTATCGTTCACAAACATTTTTATCACCACCACATTCGTTATGCTCCTGTCCAAAATCAGGAGCTTAAAGTTCAGTGGTTGTCTTCGGTTCCTGTTAAATTTTTTCTCGCACAGTGTTATGTAGCAGTAATTAATTAGGCCGGTAGTTGACTTCATTTGATTGTTTCATAATTTTCTTAGTGTAAACAATATTTATTCAGAAACATATAAATAAATGCAAACATAAATACAATACAATGGATCGGAAAACAAGTGACAAGTCACTTATACAAATTCCTCTCCTTGTTTGGAGATTAATAATTTTCTTGTTGGGGCTTTTTAATGCCAACTATTTGGTATAAGTTGTTTTCATAGTTGAACATGTTGAAGGCCGTATAATCGCTCATAATTGCTTTAATCCACTTGTTGAATAATTATCTTACTGGGATTCATAGCACACATCCTTCGGTAAATTGCCATCATCCATCGATTCAGCAGAAAGGTCACATAATTTCAATGTACTTCAAATAGCAAACCGTCTTTCAACGCGACCTTTACCACATTCATTTTTTAGTGTCTTGATCGAATCAATAGAATAATATGTATTCTCTAATCATCACCACGTTCTACATATCATTTCAATATCATATTGGTCTGCTCAGTCTTATAACTATAGGACTAGCATTTTTGATTATTTTTGTTAAATGGAAAAGGTCGCGAAGTGCCAGAGGAATTAATCAGATAAGCAGATATAAAATAACTTTTGATAAATCACCAGGGTTTTCGATATCACAAACTAGTCAAAACATTTACTAAATTTCATCGGTATCAGGCCATCATCCGTAAATATAGCTCAACATGCAGACTTCTAATACGTTCAGGTAATTCACATCAATTTTTTTATGAAAACTTTCTTTATAAAGCACAAAAATGTCAGTATTCACCTCAAAAGTCAACAAAACCTTTAAATAGACAAATTAAAAAGGGATATAGTTACGATACTGTTGTCAAGTAATTACAGACTGCATATTTTGGCTTGAATATTGATTCACTTAAAGAGTCTTTGCATCGGAAATAAACACATTTATCCTTAAACCAGTTGTTGGCATGCTATTGGTTTTATTCTCATATATTTATGGTGGTATAATACTGGACCCATAACGGGAGGGATTGTGCTTGATATTCGTACGAAGAAGACATAATCTTTTAATCAGGTTAATTGAGGTCTGGAGCTGGCATGTCAGAAACTGCTAGTTGTCCGTTGTTAATTTATGTATCATTGTCATTTTGTTTATTTTCTTTTGTTACCTATTCTGACATCGGATACAGACTTCTTCTGAACTGAGTTTTACTGTGCGTATTGTTGTGTATTCGTTTTTTTTGTCTGCATTGGCTAGAGGCATAGAGGGAGGGTTGAAATCTCAAAAATCATGTTTGATTCCACCGTATTTTTGCGCCTGTCCCAAGTCAGGAGCCTCCGGCCTTTGTTAGTCTTGTAAGATTTTTAATTCTAGTTTTTTGTGTTTGTTTCGGAGTTTAGTATGACGTCCATTATTACTAAACTAGTATACATTTTTGTTTAGGGGCCAGCTGAATAGATATAGGAAGATGTGTTATGAGTGTCAATGAGATCACGCATCTGGGTGCGGGAGTTCTCGTTGCAATGAAGATCAAATGGTGGACTACGGCTGTTGTCTGCTCTTTTGTCAGGTTGTTGTCTCCTTGACACAATGTCCATTCTCAATTTTATTAAGGGTATCTTTCAATACAATAATTTCGTCACTCATCAAGACGATTTGTTGGGGGAAAAAAACACTTCAAAATTGATTTTTATTCATCCAGCGTATTGACTCATTTGACGGTCATTTGATTCTCATTTTTCAGTTGTCTCATTTAACATCAATTGGTTGATAATGCTCGTTGTAAGTTTGTATTTGTTGCTTTTATGAATATCAGTTTGCAAAATATTTCTCCTCGTTTGGATAAATACAAAAGTCTGCCTCTGGTGTCGCTCCAAATCTTCCTAATATCTTTTTCAGCTACAATTAAAATAAAATATAGAAAATGGTTATAAAGCTTGACAGATAATAATGCAATACAAGGAACAAAAGTAAAATAATTTGAGTATCATAATATCGTAATTAGGAAAACATCGTTCATCTGAAGTTAATGTTTTTATTTATCAAGTGTTGATGTGAAGGCCACCAATGTTTCCTTTGACAAAGAATTTGATTAACATCATAAGCCTGACACTGTGTTCAAAATGCAAGTTGTGAACTTTCTTCCTGGACAGCTACAACAGTTTATATAATTGTCTGGTGTCGGCACTGATTTGCAAATTATTTGTTTAAAAATCTGATATTATCACCTGTATATATATATAATGCAAAACTTCAATGAGGAATAAGGGAAACAGAAAAAAGTAACACATTGACACAGTATAAAGAAATCAATCATGTGCACGTGTCCAATTCCTATTTTATTCTTAGTAATAGTGTTTTATAAATCGATGTGCTCTCTTGGAATTAAATAAACGAAGGTGCTAGACTTTATAATGTATTTGTTTTATAAGTTTTAGACAGTTTGTGTTATATGAATTTTATCATAAAAACCTTTCCTGCATGGAATTGGTTGACAGAGGAAAGGAGATTATTAATAATGTGGTTTTTTTTTAATATACATGTTTAACTTCAAAGTACGAAAAACATTTTTTTCCCAATATTTGTAAACACTTTCAAACAATTCAATTTGTTTAAGATCTCAAATTTAAATTAAGTCAACAGTAGTTTACACTGTTCGAAAGTCATTAATTGATTGAGAGAAAACAAATCCGGGTTACAAACTACACCTGAGGTAAACAAATCAACTGTAAGAGGAAAACTGAGTGAGTGCAATAACTATACATCAAACACAGAAAAACATATGTGTACACTTACACCGATTTCTTTTGATAGACAAACAAGAGAAAGCTTTATTTGCCGAATGAAATCCAGGGAAAAGGTTATTACGGTAACATGAACAAAAAATAACACAAACACAAGGGGCAACAATATGCACTGTAAAAAGGTGCGATGAAACCCTACAGAAAAAAAACAACAGAAGAGGTGAGGATCAGGTTGTTCGGTTTTCGTAACCAATAACCGTCTTACAAACAAACCACCGAGTCTAGATCAATTTTGCTGAAAGGGAAAAGAAAGACCAAGTACTAGAGTCGTTTGTTGTTTTATAAATCAACTTCTGAGTCATACTGGAAAATTGTCAAAAAATGTTTATTCATGTATAGTTGGTCGACAGATCTTATCGATTAATTATTCTACGGACAATAAATGGTGATGACGTAAGATATTATAACTAATATATTATTTCATTTTACAAATAAAAGATATAATATTTGGAGCATGATTCTCTGAAAATTCATTGCAGTAATATAATATGTGGAAATTCCGATGAACAATAAAAGATACGTACGTTTGTTATCGCTTTATTTGTGATTAATCACTACCTTTTATAGCGTTGTTATGAAATGAAATCTACTTCGTAGCGCTCGATAGGGTTCAACTTTTTTCTGAAACGTGGACATATCTTCAACATATGCACTTAGTTTCTACCCATGACAAGATTTAATGTCTCTATATATTGCTCGTTTTATATAAAGACAGTCAATCTTGCCATTGTGAGAAAACAAGTACCTGTGGTACCCAAGCGTCATGTTTCTTTTTTTTTTCTCATTCGCATTATATGAAATAAAATCCCAGAAGGAATACAGAAGTATTAGGAAAATAAGACAATTTAAAATAAGCATACAACTTTTCATTATTAGCTGCTATAATATACCCTTCCCATTGTCCGCACTTAAATCGGATATTTATGAAAATACATTTGATATATATTTAAAGATTGAAACAACGCAATTACGACATCATTGTTTTTAAAAAAGGAATGTGCATTAAACATGTTTAAAATAATTTACTTGTATCGGCTGTACCAAGTCAGACATATGACAATTGTTCTTCCATAGTCCGTTTCTATGTATGTTGGTCTTTGTTTTTGTATCAGTTCAATGTTTGTGTTGGTACGTTTTGTTTCCTCTTATAAGTGATGTGTTTTTCTCAGTTTGGTTTGTGACCAGGATTTGTTTCAGTAATATCGATTTAATACGATTGAACAGCGGTATACTAATATGCCTTTAACTGTCTATTTTGAGACACCAAACGAATATGAAGGTATTAACAAAAAAAGTAGAATGCATTTCTAGCGAACATAAAAAGCAGAATATACCATTATTATGTATTCTGATATAAATGTAGCTATACATGTTGTTAAATTTACCTTCAACTGTACTTAATTTTTGTTATGGTTTAAGTTTTGAATAAAGTATCTGTATTCGTTTGCTTTTTACATGTTAAACATTTTCTTAAAGTAATATATGAGTCTCTAACAATCCATTGTATAAAATATTGAACAGGTCTGCTGCATGCAGTCACAGACCTGTACAATAAATTACACAATGGACTTCTACCGGCTTATATCCTTTTTCAGAAAAAAAATCATTGTGTTATACATGCAGGTGTCAGACATACACCTGTACACGTTGAATGCCTCAATTGAATGCACTTGGATCAGACTATTTGTTTTGATACATCATGTTGACTCAAAAGTTATATGCATGTAGCATTGTGTAAGCTGGTCAACACTTTGAAAAGATTATTCACATGTTATAAATGATTGACCTTTCCTACATAACAGAAAATTGAGATATATCAAGTAAGCATGGATTCGAAACAGGTGTATCGTCAAACTTTAAATCATTATCATACTAGTATTGTTTGTAAATACACTTATATATAATTAAGTGTTCTAATTTATCAGCAATATGTTCAGTTTTTGACGATTAGACCTGATACAGACAAGATAGTTATAAATATTACCTATGACATTAATGTTATCGTTCACGATGAGATAGAGAATAAGTTAACAATGTACAATGAAACTTGTCACGTATCATTGAGTAGAAAGGTGGTAGTCTATATTTATCTAGTTATTTATAGTTGTTCAAGGAAGTTAAAAGTAAGGACAAAATGGCGACTTCAGCAGACGTAAACGCATTGGAAGAACCCACAAAAGAAGACTTTACCGATTTATTGACGTGTACTATTTGTCTTGAAACATTTAAACAGCCAAAATATCTACCATGTCTACATACATTCTGTGAGACCTGTATAAGTACTTACATTGTGTCAACTGTGAAAGAAGAAAAAACAGAAGGATTTAAGTGCCCAGTATGCCGTCGTCATGTTCCGATTGTAGACAGCACAAAAAAACCTGAGACATGGTCTAGATTTTTGCCGGGAAACCATTTTGTCGTTTCGATGATTGATCGGAGAGCGATGAATAAGGCTGAGAAATTGTGTGATGCTTGTAGCAGTGAAAATATTTCCCAAAATGCAATATCATGGTGCACCATTTGTGAAGAAGCATATTGCGATACTTGTGAACGCAATCATAAAAAATATAAAATGACCCGAAACCACAAAACAGTACCGATTAGAGATATAAATGAAGATTCGAATATAACGAATATTTTTGCATTTGTTGCTTGTGATGAACATCCAGACAAGACAATAGAAATATACTGCAAGGATCACTCCAGACCATGTTGTACTGTTTGTGCTACTGTACACCATAGAAAATGTGAACAGGTCGTAACTATAGATAAAGCTGTAGCCGGAGTTAAGGAATCAACAAAAGCTAAGGAACTAATGAAGAAGTTAAAAGAAACAAGCAAAAAACTAGAAGAAATCATTTGTTCCCATAAACAAAATACGACAAATTTCGAAGGAGAAATAGATGGTGTGTTAGTAGAAATTGGGCATATTCGTGAAAAGTTAAACAAAAAACTAGATGACCTTGAGAAAAGGATAAGAGAAGAAGTAAATAGTACAAGAAAAAACAATGTTCTAAGATTAAACGAAGAGTCATCTGAATTGAGATCCTTGAAGAGTACTTTTGATAACTGGAAACATTTATTTGAGGCTTGTTTGGCGCAAGGATCAGAAATACAATGCTTGGTCAAAATGGAGGAGATTTACAGGAATATGCCGAACATCGAAAATGATTTTTTCAGAATTATACAAGGAATACGGGTCATATCGATAAAGTTCGAAGCTACAGATATGATTCCAGATACCGTTTGTTTCGGTCACTTACAGTTCAATGAACAAAAGCCGTCTCTTCCTGGATAAAAGGGAATAAACTTTCATACTGGAAAGGTTAAAGTGTTGTTCAAAATTGACATTACAGGTAATTTCATCAGTGGTATATTTTTTAACGACGACATCATTATAACCGACTATGAGAAGAACAGGATCGTTTACCACGACAACAACGGGAACCAAACGGGAGTATTGGGCATTTTGAACAACCCGACTGATATCACAAAAGTGAATAATCAGACAGTAGCCGTGTCTTCTAGTGCACAGAAGATTTTTATAATTAATGTAAAGCCGTTAACATTAACCAGGACAATAGATACCAAGGTTCCAACGTGGGGATTGTGTTTGGTAGACAATGAGTACATAACTGCTTACAGTAATACCATTTATTGGCTGAACGCTGAAACTGGTGCTAAAATAAAAGAATTAGCAACAGGTGAAGACACACGATTTGTTACTTGTTACAAGAAAAATGAATACGTTTATATGAATAACAGCAATTCTATTAAGCTTGAATCAGCTGAAGGAAAAGATTTTCAGTATAATAATAGTAATCTGTCCTATTCGTATAATCAGGAAATTGATCAAGACGGAAGCGTATATGCTTTAGGACATAGTTCAAAAAACATCCATCAGCTGACCCCTACTGGAGAACTCATCCGTATCGTTCCTGTATCAGATATCGACAATACAATTGCAGGACCTCCTTGGGTGATGCGCTTCAGACAAAATACTAACCGTTTTCTTTTAACGTTTCACTCATCGGCTGATCCAGTGTTAGTATGTGAAATTGATTGAACTTACATTTATAAACACTTTATGTATTTAGATGTATTTTACTAATATTAAACTAGATGTTTTCTTTAAAAAGAAAAAAAAAATACGTGAATCTGAGCTCGCTGACTGGTCATCAAAGATTTTTTTGATTTTTTTTGTATGTTTTGTGCTTTTGATCTAAATAATTGACTTTGAAAAAAATAAGGTAACAATGATATCAAAACACCTTTATTGAAATATTTAATTGTTTGTAAATTCTTGCACAAGTCAATTAAAATCATTGATTTGATTTGTGAATAGAACAGTATATATATAAAGCTACTATTTAAATTTTCCTTTAATGCTTTACAATCTATCACTGTCAGTGTACACCATGTTTCCATACTCCTATTGCAAATCCCAGTTTCTGTAAATCGGATATCTATTACAAAAGAGGGACGAAAGATATATGATGGACAGTTAAACTCATAAATCGAAAATAAACTGACAACGCCATGGCTAAAAATGAAAAAAGACAAACATATTGAACGCCAACACTGTCTTGTAAAGACCATTTTCATTATATGATGTGCATTTACCTTTATATGATGTGCACTTGTCATTATATGATGTGAAAACACCTTTATATAATGTGCAAATATCCTTATATGATGTGCAGATATCCTTATATGATGTGCAAACATCATTATATGATGTGCAAACATACGTATGTGATGTGCATATATACTTATATGATGTGCAAACATTCTTATATGATGTGTAAAATAAAACAATTAGCAACAAGTGTAGACACACGATTTGTTACTTGTTACAAGACAAATGAATACGTTTATATGAATAACAGCAATTCTATTAAGCTTGAATCAGCTGATGGGAAGGGTTTTCAGTATAACAATAGTAAATTATCCTATTCGTATAATCAGGAAATTGACGAAGACGGGATCATATACGTTGTAGGATACTCCTCAAGCAACATACATCAGCTGACTCCTACTGGACAACTCATCCGCATCATTCCTTTATCAGATATCGACAACACTATTACTATGTATCCGTGGGTGATGCGCTTCAAACGAAATACTAACCGGTTCCTTTTAACGTTTCATTCATCGCCAGCTCCAGTTTTAGTGTGTGAAATTGAATAACTCTAATTAATAAACCGCTATATGAATTTCTCTTTTTTGCACATGTTATATGTAATAAAGTGTAGAATTAATAGAAATATTAAGAAAAGGAGATATAGGTTGGAACGTCAATGAGAAGGCAATCTAACGACAAAAACAACCAAAAGACATATCAAAATGGTAACATACACTCTTCTACAGTATAAAAGTGGGTTTACCACATGTCAAACTCTTAATCGACTGGAATGAATGAAATTTGAAATAAATCGATAGATATAAATGCCTATTATGTGCTACAATTGAATATATAATTGAACTAACTCACAAAAATACTGAACTCCTAGGAAAATTCAAAACGGAAAGTCCCTAATCAAATGGCAAATCAAAAGCTCAAACACATCAAACAAATGGATAACAATAGTCATATTCCTGACTTGGTACAAGCATTTTCTTATCCAAAACATGGTGTTTTAAACCTGTTTTTTGACTAGCTAAACCTCTCTCTTGTGTTTTGTACGTGTGACCTTTTGCGGTTCTTTGGTACATATGACGTGACTATGTAATCTTAAAGATCTCGCCGTTATGGTATTGTTCTATTATATGTCAATATGTTATTCTATTGTAAATTTGAAAATAGTTTTAACGACAAAATTATTTTACTCGCGTGTTTACCATATGTGGATTCTTTATAATTCTAAAGAACTTCTGGATAATTTTAGAATCTCGGTCTTTTTCGAAAATTAGTTCTAAAAAAACTTTTGATTTTTTAACCCTGCATACCACGATTTCCTATGTGAAATTATATTTTTTTGGAAAATATTTTGAACGACAAAATTATTTTATATTTTTTTATGTGACGTTTTCATTTCCTGTCGTCAAACACGCGAAGCAATGCATGTGGTTTTTAAATTTAATATAAAAAACATAATAGAATTTGAAGCGACTCTCAAACAAGTGAGAAGATTAGCGCTTTAAAACCAGGTTCCATCCACCTTTTTCTACATTTGAAAATGCCTGTACCCAGTCAGGAATATGACAGTTGTTGTCCATTCGTTTGATGTGTTTTATCATTTGATTTTGACATTTGATTAGGGACTTTCTGTTTTGAACTTATCTCGGAGTTCAGTATTTTTGTGATGTTACTTTTCAATAATGTAAAACTGATTGAGTGCAATAACCAATCACAGCAAAAATTATGTGTACACTTACACAATTTTGTTTTGATAAACAAATGAGAAAAAGCATCATTTGCACTAGAGACAGCAAATACGCACTGTAAAAAAACTCGACACGAAACCTTGCAGAAAAAAAGAAGAGAGGGAGGGTCAGGTTCAGTTTGGGTAATAACCGTCTTGCAAAACAATCATCGAGTCTAGGTCAATTTTAATGAACGGGGTACTAGAAGCGTTTTGTTTTATAGAGATGACAACTGAGTGATTCGGGAAAAATGGGAATAACTTTTTATTCATGTATAGTTGGTCAACAGATCTTATCGATTTTTTGTTCTCCTGACATTTCATGTTGATGACGTAAGATATTATTACTACATTATTTCAGTTTACAGTATTTCAGAAATACTATTTGGAGCATGATTCTCTGAAAATTCATTAAAATCATATAAATGTGGAAATTCCAATGGTCAACAAGAAACGCAGGCTTGTTTTTACTTCGTTTGTGCTCAAGCATTATACCTTATGGTGTTTTATTCGAAATGAAATCGACTTCGTCGCCATCGATATGATTGAACCTTTATTTGGTGGACATGTTTTCAACACAGGCACTTGGTTTCTATCCATGGTCAGATTTACTATCCCTATAAATTGTTCGTGATATATCAAGATATAACATATTGCCATGGATAGAAAACAAATTGCTGTTGTCTTCACGCTTCATGTTTCTTTCATTTTTTTCTCATTCCCATTACAAGAAATACATGAAATAAAAGCCCAGAAGGAAAACAGAAGTATTAGGAAAAGACTTCAATTTAAAATATGCATACAACTTTCTTATAAAGTTATTAGCTGCTATAATATATCTTCCTCATTGCCCGCACTTCAATCGAATATTTTTGAATACACATTTGATACATATTTAAAGATTGAAACAACACAATCACGACATGATTTTAAAATTCTTTTTTTTTTTTTGCATTTCTTTGTTTTTGTATCAAATCAATGTTTCTGTTGGTACGTTTTGTTTTCTCTTACAGTTGATCTGATTTCCTCAGTTTGGTTTGTGACCAGGATTTGTTATAGTTATATCGATTTAAGATGATTCAACAGCGGTATACTACTATGCCTGTAATTGTCTATTTTGAGACAACAAACGGATATGAAGGTATTAACAGAAAAATTATAATACATTTCTAGAGAACACGATGAGCATAATACACCATTAGTATGTAGTCATATACATGTAGCTATACATGTTGTTAAATTTACCCTCAATTGTACATTATTTTTGTAATGGTTTAAGTTTAGCTACTGCTTAAAGGGACCAACATAAAGTATGATATTAATAAAGTTTGTGTACAAAAAAATACACTCTTCCTTAAACTAAATTTGTATTTGATTGCTTGATCAGAAGAAGAAACAATTGTGTAATAAATGGAGGTGTCAGGCACATGTTGAATGCACTTGACTGTTCCTCTGGTATCTTTCGCCCCTCTTTTGGATCCGGCTGTTTGTTCTGATGAATTAAGTTGAGTTAAAGTTATATGTAACATTGTGTCAGCTGACCAACATGTTGGCAAAATTAGTCACATGTCATCAATGATCGATAGGACGTTAAGCAACCAACAATCAATCAATGATCGATACCGCTTACCTACGTAACAAAAAAATTGAGATCAAGTAGGCATGAATTCGGAACACGTGTATCGTCAAACTTCGAATTATTATCATACTAGTATTGTTTGTAAATACTTTTATATATAAGTGTTCTAGTTTATCAGCAAAATGTTCAGTTTATGACAATTATACCAGAAAAAGACAAGATAGTTATCAATACTACCTGTAATATTAATTTTATCGTTGAAGAAGTAAAACAATGTTAAATAAAACTTATCACATATCATTGAGTAGGAAGTAAATAGTCTATATATATCTCGCTATTTATAAGTGAACAAGATATTTGATCATTAGGACAAAATGGCGACTTCAGCGGACGTTAACACGCCAAAGGAAGAACCGTTAAAAGAAGATTTTGCAGATTTGTTAACGTGTACTATTTGTCTTGAAACATTTAAACAGCCGAAGTATCTACCATGTCTACATACATTCTGCGAAACCTGTATTAGTACTTATATTGTTTCAACTGTGAAGGAAGTAAAACCAAAGTGGTTCAAGTGCCCAGTTTGTCGTCGATACGTGCCGATTAGAGACAGTGCAGAAACACCGGACACGTGGGCTAGCAACTTACCGGGAAATCATTTTGTCGTTTCGATGATTGATCGTAGAGCAATGTATAAGGCCGAGAAATTATGTGATGCTTGTAGCAGTGAAAACATTTCACAAAAGGCAATATCATGGTGTACCATTTGTGGAGAGGCGTATTGTGATACTTGTGAACGTCATCATAAAAAATATAAAATGACCCGAAACCACAAAATAGTACCGATTAGAAATGTAAATGAAGATTCGAATATATCGAATATTTTTACATTTGTTGCTTGCGATGAACATCCAGACAAGGCAATAGAAATATACTGCAAGGATCACTCCAGACCATGTTGTACTGTCTGTGCTACTGTACATCATAGAAAATGTGAACAGGTAGTAACTATAGATAAAGCTGTAGCCGGTGTTAAGGAATCAACAAAAGCTAAGGAACTAATGAAGAAGTTGAAAGAAACAAGCAAAAGACTAGAAGAAATCATTTGTTCCTGTAAACAAAATACGACAAATTTCGAAGGAGAAATAGATGGTGTGTTAGTAGAAATTGGGCATATTCGTGAAAAGTTAAACAAAAAACTAGATGACCTTGAGAAAAGGATAAGAGAAGAAGTAAATAGTACAAGAAAAACCAATGTTATAAGATTAAACGAAGAGTCATCTGAATTGATATCCTTGAAGAGTACTTTTGATAACTGGAAACATTTATTTGAGGCTTGTTTGGCGCAAGGATCCGAAATACAATGCTTGGTCAAATTGGAGGAGATTTACAGGAATATGCCGAACATCGAAAATGATTTTTTCAGAATTATACAAGGAATACGGGTCATATCGATAAAGTTCGAAGCTACAGATATGATTCCAGATACCGTTTGTTTCGGTCAATTACAGTTCTATGAACAAAAGCCGTCTCTTCCTGGATTAAAGGGAATAAACTTTCATACTGGAAAGGTTAAAGTGTTGTTCAAAATTAACATTACAGGTAATTTCATCAGTGGTATATTTTTTAACGACGACATCATTATAACCGACTATGAGAAGAACAGGATCGTGTGTCATGACAACACAGGGAAACAAACGGAAGTATTGAACATTCCAAACAACCCGACAGATATCACTAAGGTGAATGATCAAACTGTAGCCGTGTCGTCTGATGCACAGAAGATTTTTATAATTAATGTAAAGCCGTTAATTTTAGCAAAGACATTATATACCAAGGTTCAAACGTGGGGATTGTGTTTGGTAGGAAATGAGTACATAACTGCTAACAGTAATACCATTTATTGGCTAAACGCTGAAACGGGTGCTAAAATAAAAGAATTAGCAACAGGTGCAGACACACGATTTGTTACTTGTTACAAGAAAAATGAATACGTTTATATGAATAACACCAATTCTATTAAGCTTGAATCAGCTGACGGAAAAGGTTTTCAGTATACGGATAGTAAATTATTATCCTATTCGTATAATCAAGAAATTGACAAAGAAGGAATCATTTACGTTGTTGGATACTCCTCAAACAACATCCATCAGCTGACCCCTGCTGGACAACTTATTCGAATAATTCCTGTATCAGATATCGACAATACAATCACTGGGCTTCCTTGGGTGATGCGCTACAAACGTAATACTAACCGATTTCTTTTAACGTTTAATGGATCAAAAGGTCCAGTGTTAGTATGTGAAATTGAATGAAATGAAATGTGTTTACTACAACTAGCATATGCATATTTTTGATACTTAAATGTACATGATGTAATGAAACATAAAAATATAAATATAAAAACCTGAAATATGTTTCAAACGAGATACAGGGTAATAGCGAGACAGCAGTACAACGACAAAAACAAGCAGAAGTCATCAAGGGGGCAATATACAGTTTTCAACAAAAATCTTTCTGAATTGAAGGTTTTTAATGCTCTTCAACTCTGTAATTAATTTGGCCTGTATTACTCTTTTTCATTCCAGCGTCACTGATGCGTCTTTTATAGACAAAACGTGCGTATGACGTACACAATTTAAACCCTAGTTTCTATGATGAGCTTATTGACAAGTGTCGTAACAATATGTCAAGCTCTAAAAGTGTTTTTTTTTAAATCGATTGATATAAATACCTTTTTGTTGTATTGTAAGTTGTATGGTCAAATGTTCGTATTAGTTTTAACAATATTCGACTAACCACGAATATAATCAGGGTTAAACGTTTAAAAATTTGTTGGATGATCTTTATATATGGAACGGTATGTGATTGATTGATTATTGTGAATATCCATTATTATTATTTCATGCGTGTACAGGAACAATGCTTATCAAATTATTTAAGTATTCATGGATTCAAAATTAGTCGATTGTAGTGCAGGACATCAACTTTGAAGCTAATACTCTGAACTGCTGAATTGAAGCAACATCGTTTTTACTTTCGAAATAAAGTAGAGATGACCATATTTCTTAACCTTGAGTCTATAATTTGGGTAGAAAGGGGATAATATAGCAATGCACATTCCACTTCTATATCCAAAATGTCAAGTGACATATCATCTCGGTTAAAAGACAGATATTTTCAATTTAACTTTGTTTCTATATATAGAATTACCCGAGTTAGATTCCAATATAACACTTCGGCACACTATGCTAGGATAAATATTGTGTGTTTTCGATTTACAATTTTGAAGAGAACTTATCAAGTGTTTTAGAGTAAGATTGATAAAATTTATTAGATACCTTTGCATGTCAATAATTTGTACAGATATGGAGGTTATGTCAATTCTATTCGTTCAATATACCGCACTTCAATATTCGTCTACTAGATAATAATGTAAATATTGTCAAATAAGTCGTTTAAAACTAAATGTTGATGTCATTTGATCTTAGTTTACGTTATTAAGTCTTTTTGAAACTTTTTTTTTACACGACTAATTTACACATCTTCGTATAACACTTCCATCCCATTGCTAATGAAACAATAACTAAAATAAAATGTTGTCGATGAAAAACATTTTCAAATTATTATAAAAAAAAAAGGATCCAACATCATCATGAAAAGCTGACCTAACATCAGAGATGAACGCTGCTATTCCACTTTAGGTTTAAGTAAATTGAATTAGAAACATTAGTTTTCAAGTACTGATACATTCTGGGGTTTCTATGTTTTGGGCTTTAGCATTTCTGGTGAAGGCAAATCAAGGAGAGCATTTCCGGACGCACCAAAGAAAGACAAAGTCATTGCTATGCTTTCTAATGTAAAATCAGGATTATATAGCAAATGAATACAGAATACGTAGTATATTTTTTTCAGAGAAAAGTAGATTAATATGTTATTTTTCATGAAATTTCATATAAAAAAATTCCGGAGTCAAAAAGCATGGGTATTGTACGTTGCTGTTTGTCTTTCTTTGTATGTCTGATCTTTTTTAGAGGATTCGTTGGTTGGTGGTTGGAACCGTCTTTCGTTGATAGTTGTTGGCGTCTTTCTTTGATGGTTGGTGTCGTCTGTTATTGTTGCTTGGTGGTGTCTGCTGTTGTTGAGAAAGAACCAGCGCCAATGAAATAAACCGAGAACGACATAAAGACAAACAATATAAAATAAAATGATGTGGTATGATTACCAACGAACAACTTTAATCAGATACCAAATGACGTAAAAGTTATAAACTACAGGTCACACAAAACAAAATGTAGGGAAAAGGGATAAACTATTATAAGGGCACCGTTTCTTAGCTCCAAAGTCAGCGTCGATGCTCATGTGCATTATTGAAACCAAATAATTGCCAGCAAACCTTGAACCTTATCTACGACCCAAAGTTATAGGGATTATTATTTAGCCTACACGTTTTAAGTTTCAGGTTTTGAGAATGCAACCTGTTGTTAGACAACAGTATACAAACTCTATATATTTAAACATATTAAAGACTAATTTATCTAAACCCCTACCAAAATCAAGATCCGTGGGATATCAAGAATGGAAGGCATATCCTTTACCGCATGTTTCACCCGTTTTATTTTTAGCAGTAAGCACACACTCGATGAAACTAACTACATCGTCATTTATACTTGTACATGTTGTATAAACAAATGTTATAAATGATTCAAATTGTATCATCCTGGAGTTAAGACATTTATTATGCCCATCTTTTTGTCGAAACTTCATAATTGTTAATGTGGCAAGCTAAAAACAGGTATTTTGTACTCTAAATATATGTATCAAAACTATTGATATTTACACAGATTGTAAAACTAGTCTTACTGCCAATTGCAACGCTTCGTGAATCTACTCATTTTTAAAATGTCTAACACTAATGTACATAGTGTAATTCCACCAACTCATAGTATTTCATTTCCAGTTGCATACGAAAACGGGTCGAAAAAAACATACCCTTACTATTTTCAAAATGGCCGCCTTAAAAAAAAAGGCAAATATTCATTATTTAGAATATAGGTTGAAACCACATTTTTCTTTGGAAAACTGCTAAACCGAGTCCGGAATGTGGCAGTTATTTTTCACTTGTTGATTAATTGTGTTTGAATTGGTCATTTTTTATAAACATTCCCTGTTGCAATTTTTGGGTGTTTTTTGTTATACTTTTTCTCTTCTCGTGTAAATGCATTGTTCAAAGCCAAAAAGCGCCTAATGAATACAGCGACGATTCATTTGTCCCTTAAACTACCTATACTCACAAACACATATCGACGTGAAAATAACCTGATAAATAGTATCTTAAATTGTTTGTTCTGATAAAATTATTGTGTAAATTTACATGTAATTTTGTGAAAACTGATTTATTGAAATGACAGTACAGTTACACTATCATGACGAATTGTTGTTTCTCAACAATAGTGCAATTGAATATTATAGGTTTGAACACATTTATTCTTGAGGTAATTGATATGTAAACCAGGGCGAATAGCTTTCAAACTGAATAAAAGTCCGAATGACTTTTCTGTTAAGGTTGTGAGTAAGAACCCCGGTTTACACATCAATAACCTCTAGACGAAATGTGTTTAATCCTTATAATTCTTAAACCAAATATTTGCGATATTAAATTCACATTTTGTTATTAACTGGCTACTATATTTACCATCAAATGCACAATTGACATAACGTAACTCAGGAGTTATGGCCAACATATTGACTATCTAAAATCAACAATGTTCCCCATGCTCAGTTGAAAGATCGACTTCACCATCTCATAAAACAGAGCTTTTTCTATAAAAATGGGAATCGTAGATACAAATTTCTTGTTTTGGGTTACAATAATTCATATTTTGTGAAGAATCACACTGAATCTTCCAGAAAATATACTGAAGATGATATTATCAAAATGCTGGACTTTTTGATCGATAAGCCGAATATATTTGTTGAGTTTGGAGGATTTATATTTCAACAGACAGTCGGTATTCCAATGGGTACTAATTGTGCACCCCTGTTGGCTGATTTGTTTTTGTACTCGTATGAAGCAGAATTCATTCAGAACCTTCTAAAAGACAAAAAGAAAAAGCACCTTGCGAAATTCTTTAATTTTACTTTCCGATATATTGATGATGTTCTATCATTGAATAACCCATATACAGCCAATACCTACATCTCATATATCCCAGTGAACTTGAAATTAAGGATACTACTGATACTAGAAGGACTGCTTCATACCTTGATCTTCTCCTCAATATTGACGTAGATGGACGACTTTACACGAAAATCTATTATAAACGGGACGATTTCAACTTCCCAATTATCAATTTCCCATTTCTCAGCAGTAACACACCCTCTGCCCCTTCGTATGGTGTTTACATATCACAATTGATACGTTATTTTCGTGCTTGTTCACACTATACGGACTTCATATACAGGAGTGTGCTCCTTACGCAGAAACTGCTCCAACAAAGTTATGAGGAGGACAGATTAAAATTGACACTCCGTAAATTTTATGGACACCATCACGAATTGGCGGATCAATACGATGTGTCTTTAACCAAACTAGCTAAGGACATTTTTACCACATGGTAGATTGTTGTTTGTCATTATGTCGTCTAATCTTTTAATTACCAAACGTGACTTATTCCCAATTGTGACTGTTTTGCTGAGTGTGAATTCGCATTACTATAAGACTTGTTACGGTACTTGTCTATCCCAAATTCATGTATTTAGTTTAAATGTTTAATGTTATATTTGTAATTCTCATCGGATTTTGTCAAATGTGTTGACGTCTTTTCTGTTATATTTATGTGTTATGGTAAAGAAAATTAATCACCGCATTCATTTATTAGATTTCATTTTGTTCAACGTAATCAGTACGATATTTTACGTTTGAAGTTAGAAACAAACCGGACATAGCTTTATAATATAGTTAATTGCTACCTTAGTTTGCTATAAATAAATATTAAAATGTGCATTGTTATTAAATGCAATATCAGTATTTAGTTCAAATATAATCTTAAATCAATCCCGATTCTATCTTTTTCATTCAAATGACGTCATTTTTCATTTTTTGATGATCTGTTTTACAAATTCAAATGACGTCATTTTATTGTCATTTTTTACAATTTCAAAAATGACGTCACTTGGCGTTGAGGTTTAAACTTATTCGGATGTGTCTACATTTTGTGTTGCAAATGTCTGGTTATGTAATGTATTTCAGTTGTTTCCTGTAATTAGTTAATATTTCAGTTTTATCATGTACAGCTTTTGTTTAGTAATTTTATAAACCTACATTTTTCGCTTGAACGACTTACATTCAAGTTTACGTTCGAGTTCATATTTAAACAACTATACATGTTAGGATCATCAAACATTATATATGTATACTTATGGATGGAAGGTCAGCTTCCAGACATAATGAGGTCACTGTGACCTACATGTTATGCTTGAATGACTTATATTAGAGGAATATAAGTTAAGCCCTCTGACAATACAAGAGTGAGAGCGAACGTTGATTACCTATGTTTTCGATTCAGCAGGTGTAGGGATTCATTTTATCTGTTGATGTTTTCTATAGGAAAAAAAACTCATAAAATAGTAATACATTGAAAATTCTATTTATCTCAGATTCATATTTGACATATAAACTTCATCAACACAAGAACATAATTCGATTCTAAAATTAAAACAAGTTTAAGATGCAAACACATTCTATTCTGATGACATTTCGATTGATAGCATCACTAAATAACAGTATTTACTGAATACCTAGAGGATCATTTTGTCATGCCATGGAACTGAACCAGCTTTCGATGCAAATTAATGACCAAGGTATCTTCTGATTTGTCGTCCTTCCTTTGTTCAACTATTCCTAGCATTCTCATGGTAAACATCCATGAGAACGTTATCGTTTCTCCATGACCCTGGAACAAGATCCTGGTTTTGGTCTTCAAGGTCCATGACGTTGCTGTGGACTGCCGGATATCTTAATCTTATAAGATTGTGGAGAATAACACAAGTTGTGATTATTTTTCTACATGTTACTGGTCTTTGATTCAAAGTACCCGGAAGGATACGAAATTTGTGTGCAAGAATGCCGAAGTCATTTTCGACTACCCGTCTTCCCCCAGAGAGCCTATAATTGAAGATCCTGTCGTCATACTCCATGTCTCTTATATAATAAGGATTCATGAGGCGCTTATTAATGCCTAATGCGTTTTCACCAACAATAAAATAAGGAACAGGGACATCATCTCCGGGAAGTTGTTTTTCTTCGGGTAGATTGAAAACGTTGTTCGAACTCTCAAGAACCTCTTTAAGCTCAGACCCATTATATATACTTGCATCTTTGCTTGATCCGTCAGAGCCAACATCAATCCAGAAAAACTTATAGTCTGCGTCTACTAGGGCCATGAGAACAACAGAGAACAGACCTTTATAGTTCCTATAATCAGAACCTGTATTCCAAGGGCATGTGATTGCAACATGCTTTCCGTCTAGTGCCCCTCAACAGTGTGGGAATTGCCATCTCTTCTCAAATAGGTCCGCAATGGTAGCCCACTCTTCCTGTTCTGTGGGACACTGAATCACCTCAGTGGCAAATTCGTCTTTAATTGCATCGCAAACTTCTTGCAATATGAGCGATATGGTATCGGGGGCTACCCTGAAGTTATAGGCTAAGCTTTGGTAACTGTCACCAGATGCTAGGTGTCTAAGTGTTATGGATAGCTTTAAACCAGGAGATAGTGATTTTTTATACCATGTATCTTGTTTTTGTATTTTGCATTGAATCCTCCTTAATACCTCATCATAAACTCTTGGTAACCTTGTATAGTTATAGAAGGCTTTGTCATCTTCCGTTTTTAGCTCTTTTAGTAACGTTGTGAAATGTCAAAATTGTTGTCTTCGCCTTTCCGACAACCACTTCCGTACCCATACGGACCTGGGTTTTCTTCGTCGTCTTATGTTCCGTCTTCTCTGGAAAATAAACAAGATAAATAAAGGTAAAATACATGTATGTACATAATACAAGTATACAAACGATCTAAAAATGCGTTCTACCTGTTTTGAACTTTTTTATGATACGAACAGAATTTCGACAACATATCATTTCTGTACAAGTCTGCCATGCATGGCGGGAAATCGATATTTTTGTCTTATTTTTATAAAACTAAGTTCATTATCCCCTCGCCTACTACATGTAAGTTGCGTTAAGATAAAATTGTTATGGACACTCTAGAACCAAAATGCTCAAAACTTGGTATGGTGTTACTCGTTAAGAATATCTTAAGCGCTATTGACTTTAAAGTTCAAAGGTCAAGGTCACAGTGGCAGTTGTAATACAAGGCAATATCACCCTTGTGGACACTCTAAAACCAATATGCTTCAAAAGATTTTAACCACATTTGGTATATTGTTCCTCCTTGTAATGATCTGACATTTTTTACGTTCAAGGCCAAAGGTCAAGGTCATGCAGATGGACTTGTTTTTACCTTGAAATAGCATATTACACAGGAAATTGGTTGCTTATTTTTTTACCTGCTGGTTCAAAAGACAATATTCAAGGTATTTCCAGTTACTGAATGTTTTGGTTGATTTCTAAAAAAAATAGTTTATGTATCAAATATGCATATTCAATATGTTAAATACGAGGGGAAGCAACGCTCGGCATTGCCTTGTTTGAACTGTAAAATGTGTGCACTAGTCTGAATAATCACCCATAATTATACCCATGTTTACTGATCTATCTTAAAGGTAAGGTAATGGGTTCGTTGATCCCTTTTATTCAAAAAGAGCTCTTTCCAGGAGAATATTATTATAATATAGACAAAAGGAAGGATGCGGGGAAAGCAACAAATGCGGCAAAATATGAAATATAGAAACAAAATGGTTATGGAGTAAACATTCGTGTGACAACCCCTCAGACGATACATAAAAGATCAGAATAATGAAGAAAAAGTTAGTTTCCCTATATACGTGTACCTGCAGTGTATGTGAAAGAGGCGCGTTTATGATTTTCATTATGTTACTTGATATGAAAATTTGACAAACAATAATATTTTACTTGTAAAAGTAAAGCCTGAGCCTGTAATAGCTGCTCTTCTTGTTCCATTTGAATTAATAGAAACAACGCTGTCGCCTTTCTTGTTCTCATAGAATCATATGATATGAGCTCCATGTTTTGTGAACGTCTTTCTTAACTGTCGTATTAGACTGACCAGTGCATATCGCGCATGGCACTTTAAATGTATTTTAGCGCAAAATTTAACTTACATTTAGCTGGATTTATTGCCGTCGTAGTTCCATCTTGTCGCCTTCGTACTTTTATTCGATGGCAACACGACGGGATTACGAAGTTGTGTTGCCATCGTAAGACCTTCGGGTAGCTTCGTTATGCATTCTTGTAGACATCGTAATGTCAAAACTGCCCGATGGAAACGATGGAAACACGAATGCAATACGATATTCAAAGATGCATTCCCGGTGACATTACGATGGTGAGGATGGTGATACGAACTCAATACGAACCCTCAACATCGGAAGCATCTTCGGGGATTTTTTAACATGTTAAAAAATTTAGAACCCTTCCAGAAGTTGTCCCCGAAGGCTAGAAAAAGGTGGCCGATGGTTCTACGATGGTTAAAGATGGCACTACGAATAGCCCGATCTGGATACGATCATTCCCATTTTTGAAATTTCCATAATCGTGTTGCCATCGGCGTAAAAATCGGGACAGTGTGACGCAGGCATTATGCCCGCGTCACACTGTCCCGATTTTTATATACGATGGACACCCGAATGCGAAAATTGTAAGTTCGTACGAAGTTGGTCCCGATCTAGTTAAAATACCAAAAAGTGACCGAAGCAAGTACGATGAATAACGAAGTCTATACGATGGTGCCAAAATTATATACGATAGCAAAAAGAGGACATACGAAGGTTAACCGAAGACGGGTATTTAACCTTCATATCTCAGCCGAAGACTACACGATGGATTACGAAGGCTACACGATAGATTACGATGATGGCGCGATGGCCATACGATGTCTAAAAGACGTCGTGTACAGCTTACGATGCATTTAAATTATAGGCGGGAAATCGGTCTTTTTGTCTAATTCTTATAAAACTTAGTTTATTATCGCCTACTACATGTAAGTTGCGTGCAGATAAAATTGTTATGGACACTCTAGAACAAAAATGCTCAAAACTTGGTATGGTGTTACTCGTTAAGAATATCTTAAGCGCTATTGACTTTAAAGTTCAAAGGTCAAGGTCACAGTGGCAGTTGTAATACAAGGTAATATCATCCTTGTGGACACTCTAAAACCAATATGCTTCAAAAGATTTTAACCACATTTGGTATATTGTTCCTCCTTGTAATGATCTGACATTTTTTACGTTCAAGGCAAAGGTCAAGGTCATGCAGATGGACTTGTTTTTTTCTCCTTGAAATAGCATAATACACAGGAAATTGGTTGCTCATTTTTTTACCTGCTGATTCTAAAGACAATATTAAAGGTATTTCCAGTTACTGATTGTTTTGGTTGATTTCTAAAAAAATAGTTTATGTATCAAATATGCATATTCAATTAACCATTTTCTGCATGTGTCATATACAAATATAGTGTCCATATTTGTCCCCAATATGTTACATACGAGGTGGTGCCTTGCTCGGCATTGCTTTAAGCTTGTTTGAACTGTAAAATGTGTGCACTAGTCCGAATAATCACCCATAATTATGCCCATGTTTACTGATCTATCTTAAAGGTAAGGTTATGGGTTCGTTGATCCCTTTTATTCAAAAAGAGCTCTTTCCAGGAGAATATCATAATAATATAGACAAAGGAAGGATGTGGGGGAAAGCAACAAATCGGCGGCAAAATCTGACATATAGAAAACAAAATGTTGATGGAGTAAACATTCGTGGGACAACAACTCGGACGATACATAAAAAATCAGAATAATGTAGAAAAAGTTGGTTTCCTGCAGTGTTGGTGTACGAAGCGCGTTTATGATTTTCATTATGTTACTTGATATGAAAAATTGACAAAAAATAATATTTTACTTGTAAAAGTAAATCCTGAGCCTGTAATAGCTGCTCTTCTTGTTCAATTTGAACTAATAGAAACAACGCTGTCGCCTTTCTTGTTCTCATAGAATCATATGATATAAGCTCCATGTTTTGTGAACGTCTTTCTTAACTGTCGTATTAGACTGACCAGTGCATATCGCGCATGGCACTTTAAATGTATTTTAGCGCGAAAATTAACTTACATTTAGCTGGATTTATTGCCGTCGTAGTTCCATCTTGTCACCTTCGTACTTTTATTCGATGGCAACACGACGGGATTACGAGGTCTTCACGAAGTCGTGTTGCCATCGTAAGACCTTCGGGTAACTTCGTGATTCATTCGTGTAGACATCGTAATGTCAAAACTGCCTGATGGAAACGATGGGAACACGAATGCAATACGATGTTCAAAGATGCATTCCCGGTGACATTACGATGGTGAGGATGGTGATACGAACTCAATACGAACCCTCAACATCGGACGCACTTTCGGGGATTTTTTAACATGTTAAAAAATTTATAACCCTTTCCGAAGATGTCCCCGAAGGCTAGAAAAAGTGGCCGACGGTTCTACGATGGTTAAAGATGGCACTACGAATAGCCCGATCTGGATACGATCAGTCCCGATTTTGAACATTTCCATAATCGTGTTGCCATCGGCGTAAAAATCGGGACAGTGTGACGCGGGCATTAACATTTTATGGATCAGCTAATCCAGTGTTTGGATGTGAAATTGATTAAAATGCTTTTATGCAAGTTTTTTAAATATTTGTATTATAAGAAAATAAAATATTAGAAATTGATTTATATCGATGGCTGAGTGTAAATGAATGGAATGATGATGTTGCCAGTGTATTTTATTTACACACTAAACCAAAGAGGAAACAAAAGAGTCATCTAGAGGGCTTCATAGTCTTCAAACAATAGACAAAAAATGGAGTACTAATCCTTTTCTTTTTATATGTTATAAACTTTATGCATCGGGAGTTCAAGGGTTAGTATGTGGAATTAGGTTTATTACCAACTAATGTATTTTTGATACCGGTTGTAATGTAAGCCATTCAAGACAGCAACCAACAAGATTTCATAAAGGCGGCAACATACAATAAACCACCAAAACTAATTGTAATTTAGGGTTCTCATTGTTTGGCACTTATTACTTTATTTCATTCAAGCTTTACTGATGAGTCTTTTGTAGACCAAACATGCGTATTGTGTACACAATGTTATTTAAATCGTATCTGTTAAGATTACTGACAAGTGTAGTTACCATATGTCAAATGTTTGTATTAGCTTTTACATTATTCTTCTATCCACGTAAAAAAACAATTGGTACCAACGAAAATAACAAGGTAAAAAAACAATCATTCATCAGTAGACTGATCTTCATACAAATTGAAACTATATGTCATTGATATATCATTGTTGGGTTAATATCCACTGTCAAATGTTTCATGCTTGTAAAGGAACAACGCTTATCAAATTATTCAACCATTTAAGGTTTCAAAATTAGTAAATCCGAATGACGGGCGGCAAATTTAGACTTCCAAATGTTAAAACGAGATTGATAAGTAGGTGTATGGATTTTCCTTGTACAACGATTAACGCTGTCTAAGAACAGGATAAAAACTTTTAAGCTTCAAAATGATGCTGTGTATTTATGCATTTTTTATTCCGCACAGGTAAAGTAGAGACACCAACGGTATTACTTTCGAAATGGAGAAGTACATATGACCATATGTAAGCCTTGGTCAACAATTTAGATTGACAAGGGGATAGTATAGCATATTTCATTTATACTTCCATAATATTCAAGCCTAGTAAACAAACCATCCAGATTAAAAGACAACTCATTCTTATTTACTATAAAATTTATTATAAGTTGTTATGAATGTTTAGTTTTTAAATTAAAGAATCTTGAATGTACACTGTTGAATATGCATGGTAAAGACTCTTAATTTTTACTTGTTAAAACTGTTATAGTTGATAATAAGTTTGTAGTATTGCTGACTATGTACAGGAAAACATGAAGTCTTGAACCTGGTTTTGTGGCTAGCCAAACTTCGCACTTTTTTGGCAATGTTAAATGTCTAACACTTAAATACAGTGCAAAAAATGCATGAACATTCAGGACAAAGAAATACACAAATAAACAGTACAATAATACATTTCGACATGCTAATAATTATCAAAGGCACCAGACTTATAATTTAATACGCCAGACGCGCGTTTCATCTACTAATACTCATCAGTGACGTTCAGATCAAAATAGTCAGTACAAAGTTGAAGAGCATTGATGACCCAAAATTCCAAAACAATGTGCCAAGTACGGCCAAGGCTATCTATGCCTAGAATAAGAAAGTATTTAGAATAATTCATACTTTTGTATACAGTAAAGTTATCAATAAAAAATGATCATATAATTGATATTCATGTCAACACCGAAGTGCTGACAAACCACAGAATAAAAACAAACGCTTAAAACAACCTAGGGCATAAAAACAGCATAACTGAACCACAAATTATCTACCACACGACTAGATCGACGCCACAAAAGTGACGTCACATGTATCTGTCTAAAAATTTGATATACAAACATTTGGTTCAAGATTAAGTTTGATATCATGGTATTTGATGTATATATACTCATCATAGATATCACGACAAAATTTTTTATACATGCCATACGCGCGTTTCGTCTTCAAAAGACCCATCAGTGACGCTCGAATCCTAAAAGGTTAAAAAAAAACAAAAAAAGTACAAAGTTGAAGAGCATTGAGGACCAAAATTCCTAAAAGTTTTGCCAAATCCAGCTAAGGTTATCTATGCCTGAGGTAGAAAAGCCTTAGTATTTAAAAAATTCTAAATTTTGTAAACAGTTAATTTATAAATATAACCATATCAATGATAATTCATGTCAGCACAAAACGTGCTGACTACTGGGCTGGTGATACCCTCGGGGAAATAAATCTCCACCAGCAGTGGCATCGACCCAGTGGTTGTAAATGTACTCATCATAGATATCAGGACAAAATTTTGTATATACGCCAGACGCGCGTTTCGTTTTCAAAAGACTCATCCTTGACGCTCGAATCACAAAAAGTTAAAAAGGCCAAAAAAAAGTACGAAGTTGAAGAGCATTGAGGACCAACATTCCTAAACGTTTTGCCAAATCCAGCTAAGGTAATCAATGCCTGAGGTAGAAAAGCCTAAGTATTTAAAAAATTCTAAATTTTGTTAACAGTAAATTTATAAATATAACCATATCAATGATAATTCATGTCAATACAAAACGTGCTGACTACTGGGCTGGTGATACCCTCGGGGAAAAAAACAAACAAGCCTCGCAAGCGTCTATAAAGGATATATTAAAGTCATAATAATGCTAAAGTCAGCTTTCTGAAAAACCAAAACAGAAATATCCAACAAAACTATACCACAGCTCTAAAGAAAAATCTTAGAAATTAACAAAGCCCTTCTCGTAAAAAGTTGCCTCTAAATTTAATTTTAATAAGCACGATTCAAACTACTCGACCAGGGGTGGGGGGAGACTGTCATAAATTTATACTCATTGTTCTAAACAAATAGATAAATGCATGAGATATACGTTATATACTAAGCTTTCAGAATATTTCAAATCTGCTGATCTAGTTTATATAAATGATCAAACTATACTTTTATAGAAGGAGTTAAAAATTGCAATTTCTCATATTTTCAATATAATATTAAATCTTTTAATTGTTTATTGGTGACCGCTGGTAATACATCATGATAAACAACCATTGTAACTATACTAAAATCATTAGTATAAAACATCCATGTCTAATATTCAGCAGAAAAAAGTATGTCTCTGTTGCACCTTGCTTTTTGAAAATTTGAAAATGAAAAACAAAAACTAAAACTAAAACATCATTTAAACAACAATAACCATAAACGTCTAATTATTATATGTCACGTTTGGTTGCATACGAAAAAGGTTCGACAAAAATATTTCCTTGAATTTGACTGTTGTAGTAAAATAATATCAGGGTGTCATGAATATTTTGTTGTGTGTTTCAAAGCACCAGTATTATTTTCTTTGGTGTTTCTATAGAATATTCAGGATATTTGAGGTTACATGGTTACTAAAGCTTATATACAGGTACCATAGAGGTGAACATTTGATTGGTTAAATTCCAGTGATGGTTATTTTCTTATATGCAATGAAATGTTATGTGAAATTTTGTCTATAGTACTGGAAGGATAAAACTTTACTCATGTCAAGTATTTCTTTATTGTCTTTGTCTTACCCATTTATTAAAGCGAAAAATCAGAACAACTTCAGATTGTTGGTTTGGAAAATTAAACTATGATTTAAAAGATTGGTTGTGATATTTGAAAGAATGACAATTGTACACTAATACCCCATAAATAAATCCATGATTACTATCAAATGAATACAATGTTTAACAAACCGTAGTACACAGCAATTTAATCAGGATACATAATGACCATACACGGGTAAATATGTTATGCCCTGAATCACATTTTACATCTAGAAATTGACAATGAGGGTCGGTTGAAAACAAAACTTTACGACCAAAGAGATGATTTCAGCTTTCCAATTGTGAACTTTCCATTTCTAAGTAGCAACATTCCAGCAGCACCTGCATACGGGGTATATATCTCCCAATTGATACGATATTCCCGTGCTTGCATTTCCTATCATGATTTTCTTGATAGAGGGTTACTGCTCACTAGGAGCTATTAAACCAAGAGTTCCAAATGGTGAAGTTGAAATCATCCCTTCGTAAATTTGGCGGACGCCATCACGAGTTGGTTGACCGTTATGGAATAACCGTTTCACAAATGATATCGGATATGTTCCTTACGTCGTAACTACAATCCCCTTCCCTTTCATGAATGTGACCTACCGAATTAGACTATTTACCGGATTGGTAATCACATAAGCAACACGACGGGTGCCACATGTGGAGCAGGATCTGCTCACCCTTCCGGAGCACCTGAGATCACCCCTAGTTTTTGGTGGGGTTCGTGTTGTTTATTCTTTAGTTTTCTATGTTGTGTCATGTGTACTATTGTTTTTCTGTTTGTCTTTTTCATTTTTAGCCATGGCGTTGTCAGTTTGTTTTAGATTTATGAGTTTGACTGTCCCTTTGGTATCTTTCGTCCCTCTTTTAATAAACTTTGTGTCTTTCGAGGATTTTTTTTTCTTTCTGCAAATGAATGAGCTATTATTAGGCATCCGAGGCAAAAGAAATAACGTGTATAGTGATAAGCCGCCCTTGTCAAACGACTTAAAATAAATATCTTTTTACATGTTCATAACTTTTTTTTCAATTTGCGAGCTAAAAGTAACTAGATTCAAAACTTCTAAAAATATAGAAAAGAATAGTAATATTTTTTGTCCACTATTCTCTATTCAGTATTTTGTTTTGACAAGTATTAATATTCTATATTCTCCGATCTGTATCATAATTAAGCACCATAGTATTCTCAAATTTTTTTGGGGGTCCCTATTTTTGGGTCATGATCCTGTAGTGTTGGTCCATTTATGTATATTCTGTCAACACTCAATCCATAAAGAATGTGTCAAAAGTGCACGGATGCCCCACTCGCAATATCATTTTCCGTGTTCAATGGACCGTGAAATTGGATTGAAAAAAATCTAATTTGACATCCAAATTAGAAACATCATACCACAGGGAACATGTGTACTAAGTTTCAAGTTGATTGGACTTCAACTTCATAAAAACTACCTTGACCAAAATCTTTAACATGAAACTCGCACTTTCATTTTCTATTTTCAGTGGACCGTGAAATTGAGGTCAAAAGTCTAATTTGACTTTAAAATTAGAAGATCATATCATAAGCAACATGTGTACTAAGTTTCAAGTTAATTGGACTTCAGCTTCATCAAAAAGTACCTTGACCAAAAACTTTAGCCTGAAACTCGCACTTTCATTTTCTATTTTCAATGGACCGTGAAGTTGGGGTGAAAAGTCTAATTTGGCTTAAAAATCAGAAGATCATGTCATAAGCAACATGTGTACTAAGTTTCAAGTTAATTGGACTTCAGCTTCATCGAAAACTACCTACAAAAAGTTTTAATCTGAAACTCGCACTTTTAATTTCTATGATTAGTGGACCGTGAAATTGGGGTCAAAAGTCTAATTTGGCTTTAAAATTAATAAGATCATATCATAAGCAACACGTGTACTAAGTTTTAAGTTGATTGGAAAACATAAACTATCTTGACCAAAAACTTTAACCTGAAGCGGGACAGACGGACAGAGGAATGAACAGACGAACGAACAGACGGACGCACAGACCAGAAAACATACTGCCCTTCTATTATCGTAGGTTGGGCATAAAAATATAACTAAAGATATAAATCAGTAAATGGTTTATAACCAAAATAAGAAAAATGTCGTTGGTACATTTTGTACAAATTATCGTAAAATAATATTTTTATTGTTACTTTAAAACTTTTTTTGGTTGAAGGCCGTAGAATGGCATTTTATAGTTGATTAATTGCATTTCTTTATTTTGACTTTTGGATATTTATGAATCATACTAAATCTCCTTGTTATTTAGATTTTACGGTTGGTGGCGGTCAGTTTTGTCTATTGTTGTAACGCGAGTGCCAACGCCATTGCAAAAAAGAAAGACGACGAAAAGAAAAAAAACAGACAAGAAAATAATAAATGTGATAGGATTGTCAATACTCTAGTTCAGGGAAATAATGCGCATGTGTAAGTTCGATGTGATTTTGCGTTATCGACTATTTAGATACGAGATTTGATGAACTGGGGGCATTATCAGTTTATTGATTTATCAGATCGGCATCGTTATTACTGTAGTCAGATTAATGAATACTTTATTTCCAAGAAGCATATACATGCTATGGCAAACGAACATATATACAAGAGGGACGAAAGATACCAAAGGGACAGTCAAACTCATAAATCTAAACCAAACTGACAACGCCATGGCTAAAAATGAAAAAGACAAACAGAAAAACAATAGTACACATGACACAACATAGAAAACTAAAGAATAAACAACACGAACCCCACCAAAAACTAGGGGTGATCTCAGGTGCTCCGGAAGGGTAAGCAGATCCTGCTCCACATGTGGCACCCGTCGTGTTGCTTATGTGATTACAAATCCGGTAAATAGTCTAATTCGGTAGGTCACATTCATGAAAGGGAAGGGGGTTGTAGTTACGACGTAAAGAACATATCCGATATCAATATATGACAAACAAAAGACATCAGAGAACAGCAGTTACAGAGTATACAATAATATTATGACAATATATGTGATCTAATTTTCCCAGCTGCATTTTAATTTTAAATAATTGCATAGTTATACTGTCAGAGATTAGAATAAACTTGAGCCGATTTTGCCAAGAACAGTAGAATAAATATAAAATTCTATACGCACAGATCTATAAGTTGGACATGATAAAACAAAAGAGGGACGAAAGATACCAAAGGGACAGTCAAACTCATAAATCTAAAACAAACTGACAACGCCATGGCTAAAAATGAAAAAGACAAACAGAAAAACAATAATACACATGACACAACATTGAAAACTAAAGAATAAACAACACGAACCCCACCAAAAGCTAGGGGTGATCTCAGGTGCTCCGGAAGGGTAAGCAGATCCCGCTCCACATGTGGCACCCGTCGTGTTGCTTATGTGATTACAAATCCGGTAAATAGTCTAATTCGGTAGGTCACATTCATGAAAGGGAAGGGGATTGTAGTTACGACGTAAGGAACATATCCGATATCATTTGTGAAACGGTTATTCCATAACGGTCAACCAACTCGTGATGGCGTCCGTAAAATTTACGAAGGGATGATTTCAACTTCACCATTTGGAACTCTTGGTCTTATAGCCTCCCTGTGAGCAGTAACCCTCTATCAAGAAAATCATGATAGGAAATGCAAGCACGGGAATATCGTATCAATTGGGAGATATATACCCCGTATGCAGGTGCTGCTGGAATGTTGCTACTTAGAAATGGAAAGTTCACAATTGGAAAGCTGAAATCATCTCTTTTGTCGTAAAGTTTTGTTCATACGTCTATTAAATGCTACATTTGCAGTAGACATTTTTACGCGAGGGTAGTTCTGTGCGATATTTAACTGCCTTTTTAAAGATATAGTATGAAGGGCGTATATAATGAACACAACGACGATGTATATATGTCCCTTCAACGACCTTAACGCAAATAAATCCCGACTTAAAAATAAC
Organism: Mytilus galloprovincialis; assembly: GCA_037788925.1. Classification (NCBI taxonomy): domain Eukaryota; kingdom Metazoa; phylum Mollusca; class Bivalvia; order Mytilida; family Mytilidae; genus Mytilus; species Mytilus galloprovincialis. The sequence continues at coordinate 2,269,032 of CM075340.1, read as the reverse complement.
CTGATAAACAGTATCTCATATTGTTTGTTCTGATTAAATTGTTGTGTAAATTTATATGTAATATTGTGTAAACTGATTTATAGAAATGACAGTGCAGTTACACTATCATGACTGATTGTCGTATTCTCAACAAAATTGCAATAGAATATATAAAGTGAGTATATTTTTAAATTGTTTATTTTGGGTTAAAACTGTAAGTTAATATGATCACTGTCCTAAAGACCTAGATACTGACTTTTTTATAAAGACTTGGCACAGTTAATAGATTTTAGACCCATCACATGACGTCACTATCTTTTAGGCATCCGAAATAAAGACTAAATATTTTAATGCATTTAAACAAGCTGTTTGAGCGATTTCGTAAATTGCCACATAAAATCAATGTAATTCAATTTATTAATGTTTGTCTTTCAATGCGATATATATATAAGAGATGTGTCATCATCTGATGGTATGAACGAATAAATTAATTAATATAATTTCATTTTTTTAATCAACACCACGTTTTACAGGTTGTTATAAGATCATATGGGTCTGCTATTTATTATGATTATAGGCCTGGTATCTTTGATACGTTTTTTTTAATGGAAAAGGTCGCGAAAGTGTCAGAGAAACCAATCAAATAAGCAGATATCAAATCACTTTCATTGAATCAATCGTCTTACATACAATTGCAGTTCGAACACAGTTTTTTGTCATTCACAAAACTGTATTCGACCTCAAACCAAGCAGCCATATTGTAATTCGATACGTACTCCTTGTTATTGGCGATCATATTATATCTCCTTGTGTTCATCTGCTCTTTAGTCGTGTTGTTGCCTTTTTGACACATTCCCCATTTTCATTCTCAATATTAGTACTCAGATTAATATAAAATCCTGCCCAGTATAATACATAGAAATTTCTGATATCCATTTTAAATATAATTCTTTCCGAGATATATAATTCAGGTTTCTGATCATCAATTAAATTTGTTGAATTTATAAAACTTTTGCATCAATATGAGAAACGTTTATAAGATGCGGACAGGGTAAATTACATATTTTACAAGAATTTACTTCTTTCTTTTTGTTTAATAGAAAATAAGAGATGGAAGAATGGACATTGATACAAGAGGTAAAAGAAAACTTTAAGTCATTTTAAACTGTCTGAGATAACCCGGAAAATTACAAACAAAACAAAACAGAAAATTATAATGTATAAATAAACTGTTTTTATATTGATCAATATTCATGTACACAGTTATTTCAGCAAATAGGGAAATGAATACAACAAATATTTCCGACACTTCAGATTTTGTATAACTCAACTTTTAAAATAAAAGTTTTTTCAATGATAGGTGGTGTATATTCATTGAATAATTTGCCAATTGTGTTTATCAGATAAGTGTATACGGAATCATATACACCACCAATCGCGTTGTTTCATATGATAACATGTATACTGACCAACACGTTAGAATGGAATCTATAATTTTGCAGAATAATAACAATGGCCTGACTGTATGGACGACGTCTGTTTTTATAGTAGGCAACATAGCTGGTGGTGGTGTGTTGGCCCTACCAAAAGCTGTTGAAGATACAGGTAATGCATTATTGTATATCAGTGTAGGGATTTTTTTGGAAGTTTTAGATAGCATTTCATTTTTATGTAGTAATTTCATGAATAGTCAACAAGAACACTTAGTTAGAGTATACTGTTAACCATGTTAACTCTACACAATTTTAATCAGCAAAGACTAGTTTGTTTTCAACTGTAATCAATGGAATTTATTTTCAAAAGTCTCAACCAATTATATTTTAATAGGGAAGTAATAAAAACGAACTATAATTCCTTAATTCCTTCTCAGTTGGTTTCTAGTGAATAGTTATCCTATTGTTAACTGTACCAATCTCGTTATTTTTATATATAAAGATTTGTTAATTATAAGCTTACGAAGTCTTTGGACCATTTTTTTAACCATCATCTAATTAAATTTGGATGAGTTTTTTTTTTCTTCAATTTTTCTTGTTTTACAATCATTTGTGTCGTGCATATGATTTGTCTGTTTACAAAATGAAATCCAATGTAATGATTTACAGGTTGGATTGGGTTCATTTTGATTATTGTCTTTGGAATATTTTCTACCTACACTGCCACATTAATTGGTGAATCGTGGGTAATCATTCAAGAAAGGTATCCAAAATATCGGTCACATGTGCCGGATCCTTATCCAGTAATTGGGGAGATAGCATATGGAAGAAAAGGAAGGTAATATATTATTATTTAGGTAAATTTTAAATAAATTATATATTACAGATAGCTACATGTAATTAACGGGTAGTGTAACATTCACAGATTCTTCATTAAGATGTACTCATCTTAAACCGAGATATGCATACATCTGAAAGATATACCATGTTTATTAGCAACATTCAAGCAGCATCTGCATATTGATGACTATCTTTCGGGAGTATGAAGAATATCATTTCCAATTTTTGTTTGCCAGTATTTGCAACAAACTAGAGGCTATTGGACCAAATAGTCTTATTACTGAGTATGGGGTCATAATTTTTAATTTGTCCATCATGGAATAGTACTCCATGGAAATGGTTTATTTATTAATTTTTACAAAGAAATTATTTTAAAATATTCAGGTCGAGGACATATCAATAAAGGCAACAGTAGTATACCGTTATTCAAAAGTCATAAATCGATTGAGAGAAAACAAATCTGGGTTACAAAATAAAACAGAGGTAAACACATCAACTATAAGAAGATAACAACGGATCAACAGACACACTGAAGTGTAATAAAAGCCAACGCAAATGCAGCATACATAGAAACAAACTGATAACAACTGCCATATTGCTGACATGGTACGGGACATTTTAAGAACATTGTTGGGTTGAACATGGTTTTATGGCTAGCCAAACCTCGTGCATGATGGAAATATTAAAAATACCGCTAAAATGACAACTTTCAATGTACATGACAGGAACTCATTACAAATAAATGCAAAAACACTGAGGACAGACTTCCTATACAGTGTACAGAAGAGGGTTCCCTACGCAGGAACTGCTCCAACAAAGTTGTGAGGAGAAAGATTAAATAAGACACTTCGTAAATTTATGTTCACCGTCACGAATTGGTTGATCAATACGATGTGTCTGTGTCTAAACTAACTAAGGACATTTTAACCACGTGTTAGATTGTGGTTTGCCATCTACGTAGTCTTATCTTTTAAGTAACGAATATGACAATTTCGATGTGTGTGAATTCGCATTGGTATACGGCGTTTCTCGGTATATGTACATCCAACAATCATGTATTTATTTATTTCTGATGTTTTATTTGTAGTTCTGATTGGATATTGTTTTATGACTTCTATATTTTATTTTCTATTCGTATATGAAAGTAAAGATAGTAAATCACCTAGTTTGTACCAATAATTTCTTATACCTATACCAAACCTATTGCAACTAAAATTTTCAATTACAAACGCGTTTTGCAGAATCTCGATATTGACGACTTCAAGTCTAAACCTCCTGATTGCACTTGTGCTAGTTCCCAATTCATATATAATCCTGATGGCCACGTTATTACCGGTGACCTTAACATTGTTAATAACACTTCTTTACGAAATGTGTTATCGAAAGGTCCGAAATATCGTGAGCCTAAATCCATCAATTGGAAATACAACTTTAAAATTTTGATGGACTCAGTCGAGGATTATGCCAGGCAATGGGCTAAACGTGAAAAGGAAGACGTAGACACTCTATCCGAATGGATTAAGGCAGTGAGGTCGTTAATACAAATCAGAATCAAGAAACTGAATGGGTCCATCAATGCCCATGCTACGTCAATCTTTAAAGACGCAAATGTTGCTAAACACTTATCCGACCTCCATGATAAATATGTTGTTGTCCCCGCAGACAAAGCCCCAAATAACATCGTTTTTGTCTGTAAAAGTCACTACATTATTTGCTTGATAAACGAATTAGGTATAGACAATTCACTTGGAAACTCAACATATACCCTCACGACACTTACCAAAGAGGAAATCCTGGATAATCATAGGTCTGTTCTTTGTTCCTTTGGTATTTCAACCAAAGATGAAGAGCTGGATCTTCCATCACTGTATTGGATACCTAAACTACATAAGTGTCCTTACAAACGACGGTATATTGCTGGGTCTTCCAAGTGCTCCACGAAACCTCTTTCTAAATCCAAAGATCTTTTAGAGTACATACAATCTAACTTTCTTTCATCTTGTAACAGTATTAAAACATTTGACTTTTCTACTCTTTACACAAGTATTCCACATTCCAAACTAAAAGACAAATTGAAAGAGTTGGTATTACTTTGCTTCATAAAAAAGAATGGCCAACGTAGATACAAGTATCTTGTCTTAGGGAGGGATAAATCATACTTTGTAAAGAATCACTCTGATTCAAACAAAAAATTCTCTGAAACCGATATTATCAAGATGCTTGATTTCTTGATTGACAACATATTTGTAACGTTCGGAGGACGTGTTTTTCAACAGATTGTCGGCATCCCAATGGGAACAAACTGTGCCCCTCTACTTGCCGACTTGTTTCTTTATTATTATGAGGCTGACTTCATGCAGGAACTTCTTAGGAAGAAAGATAAGAAGTTAGCAATATCCTTTAACTCTACTTTCCGCTATATAGATGTCGTTCTTTCACTAAACAATTCAAAATTTGGTGACTATGTGGAACGCATCTATCCCATCGAATTGGAGATAAAGGATAAAACAGATACAGTTAAGTCGGCTTCATATCTTGACTTACATCTAGAAATTGACAATGAGGGTCGGTTGAAAACAAAACTTTACGACCAAAGAGATGATTTCAGCTTTCCAATTGTGAACTTTCCATTTCTAAGTAGCAACATTCCAGAAGCACCTGCATACGGGGTATATATCTCCCAATTGATACGATATTCCCGTGCTTGCATTTCCTATCATGATTTTCTTGATAGAGGGTTACTGCTCACAAGGAAGCTATTAAACCAAGAGTTCCAAATGGTGAAGTTGAAATCATCCCTTCGTAAATTTTACGGACGCCATCACGAGTTGGTTGACCGTTATGGAATAACCGTTTCACAAATGATATCGGATATGTTTCTTACGTCGTAACTACAATCCCCTTCCCTTTCATGAATGTGACCTACCGAATTAGACTATTTACCGGATTTGTAATCACATAAGCAACACGACGGGTGCCACATGTGGAGCAGGATCTGCTTACCCTTCCGGAGCACCTGAGATCACCCCTAGTTTTTGGTGGGGTTCGTGTTGTTTATTCTTTAGTTTTCTATGTTGTGTCATGTGTACTATTGTTTTTCTGTTTGTCTTTTTCATTTTTAGCCTTGGCGTTGTCAGTTTGTTTTAGATTTATGAGTTTGACTGTCCCTTTGGTATCTTTCGTCCCTCTTTCATATATGTATATAATAAATGTGCATGTACTCGTACTGATCACAGCTTAACACTATTCACTTTTTGGAGAAATCATCATGGAAATCCTCGATGAATTGAACGCTTTGTTAGCAGCCACGAAGTGGTTTGGTAAAGAACCTTCCTGGAAGTTCTCGGCAAGTACTGACCAGGTGACAGTACATTTGACGTGGACCAAGGCTAAGGAACAAGAGTCATCCTCCAGTAAATCCAAGCCGGCCCTGAAAAAGAGTAAACCACCATCCACCAAACCAACATCACGCAAACTGAGACAAGAGACAGTGTAGTTGGACATGTACTTACATTAACTAAGTATAAAGGGGAACCAGTTGGGGTTGTAGTCAATAGGGATATTGTCACTAATCCTTACAACCCCCAAAAAAGCCTGCCATCGCCTGGTATTCTACAACTCCAGAAATGACAGAGGCTATCGCATTAGGATCGACTTCGATGAAGGGTTTGACATCGACGACCCAGACCTACTGCGCACACCACCACACATATCGCCCGTCATCAACGCAGATTCCAAAGAGGCAATACAAACAGCCATGCTAGCAGCACGACCTGATACTCCGTACCAGCAACACCAAAGCAGTCGGAGTCAAATGAAGGCCAAAAGACAAACAGACACCGGTCTGTAAAATAGGTTTTTCCAGTCGGCAATATCCAGACAGGATAGTTGGATGTGAAACATCCACATATCATCATCATCGCCTAGTTCATTCATATGACTTTAGTTTAAAGCAAGTATATGCGCAGGATATTTTTGTTTTTTCACAGTTTGAACATGTTGAAGCAGAAGAAATCCCGACATTGTTATATGATACAATTAGTTACACAATTACCAACATTTCTATATTATTTATTCTTGTAATTTTTATAAAATACATCAAATAACTTCATTACAAACTTAATCCCGATATATGTTCAATTTTTAGAAAACGGCATACTAGAATTACGAACTGTGCGTCACACTAAAATGTCAACGCCACAAAAAGTGACGTCACATGCAAATTTCTTAAAATTAAAGCTCTTTAACTTCGCAATTCCTGACTTTTTTTGGTGGTCATTTAACAATTAAGATTCATATGTTTAAGAGAATAATTTTGCGTTATCTGTTTTATTATCCAATTAGGAACCTTGTGAACGTTGTGATGAACATCTACAATTATGGTAGTGCTGTGGTCTATATGGTGTTAGCTGCTGGAAACATCGAGACACTGTTAGAAAAAGTGACAGAAGATATATCGCTATGCTATTGGCTAATTATATTAGCCGGAGTACTAGCACCACTTATATGTCTTGGAACACCAAAGGATTTCTGGTAAAATACTATGTGTGTGTTCGTATTATTAAATGATATTTGGTGCAAAAGGTAGATTGTTTTATCAAGAAAGGGGCAGCCATGACACACAAACAAGAGGTGTCTATTAAGTTTATTCGCAAATATCATATACGACTCCTTTTTGCAAGATATACGCTCAAAACGAAATGTATGATCCCTCAACCAAACGTAGTAGACTGTGACGATAAATATACTATCTTCCTATATATATATATATGAGGATACAAACACAAAATGTCAGTTTTATGTAAATCTAAACATGCTGTGAAAGTAAAATACAAAACTGTCTCCGTAATGTATATCTACACGATATGTTACTTGTTATTGATTTCCTTTTTAAGTAATTTCGCTTAACACCATTTTTTTTTATCGTTTTGTTACAGGCCGATAGGGGTAGGAGCTACGTTTACCACTGGTATAGCGTGTATTTTGATAATTATCCAGTCACTAAACGACAAGGACCATCACATGCCTGTTTCCCATTCAACTACAGACCCACTTAAATTTTCTACATCATTTGGAACAATGGTGTTTGCGGTCAGCGGTCATTCGGTCCTACCTACCATAATAAATGACATGAAGAAAAAGGAAGATTTCAAAAAAGCAGCTTTCCTTGGATATGCAAGTAAATTTGTAAGCTTTGATATCTCCGTTCTAAATAATTTTAACACATCAATGAAAGAGGGACGAAAGATACCAAAGGGACAGTCAAACTCATAAATCCAAAACAAACTGACAACGCCATGGCTAAAAATGAAAAAGATAAACAGAAAAACAATAGTACACACGACACAACATAGAAAACTAAAGAATAAACAACACGAACCCCACCAAAAACTAGGGGTGATCTGAGGTGCTCCGGAAGGGTAAGCAGATCCTGCTCCACATGTGGCAAATGAAGATCATTCGGACAAGTCTGTTTGATGAATCGTTATGTCTTATATCTAGAAAAGCACAGTCATCTTTTTAATCTGCTAGTATTTGTTTCTTTGTTACCATGTATAACCTATTTGATATTTAACAGGATTAACAAGGCGTAACTATTCAATCAATGAATGTGTTTGTAGATAAAATTGAGAAAGGAAATGGGAAATGTGTCAAAGCGACATAGATGTTTTTGTGTTCTGTTAAATTGTTCCTTTTAAAATTGTTACACGATGATGACTGCTGTACCCGTATTTTGACTATTTTATTTGTTATGTCTGTTTAGTTCACGCATCATTGTAAATATAACGGAATTTATTGAGACTGTCATCAAAGGGAGAGGTTGAGCGCTATAAAACAAGGTTTAATCCACCATTTTCTACATTTGGAAATGCCTGTACCAAGTCAGGAATATGACAGTTCTTGTTCATTCGTTTTTGATGTGGTTTTTTTGTGTGACATTGTAATGTATTTAGTAACTTGTCTTCTTTTAACAGTTGTCCTTATGATGTATATGCCAACAGCAATTGTAGGATACATGGTGTATGGAGAGAATCTCAATGAAAACATAATAAAGAGTGTTTCAGCCGGTCCGTGTGCCTATACTGTAGAGGTGTTGGTCACGTTACACCTATTGTTGGGTTTTATTATCTTGATGAACCCTGTCTGTCAACAGTTAGAAGCCAAACTTGGCGTTTCTACAGGTATGTTTATAGTCGATTAAATTTACAATTGTGCATATTTTTAACGGAACAGGACGAACATGGTGTAAAAATAAACGAAACAAAGTTAAAAACACCTGCAACATTTAACAAAGAATAACATAGAAAACTTAACACTGGTCAATACGATATCAGGTGCTCACGTAAAGGTAAGCAGATCCTGCTCCACATATGGCACCCGTCATGATGCTCATGGCTGTACAAACCCGGTGATAAATTGAATTCAGAAAGTCATATTCAGAAGAAAAGGTACGAGATTATAAATACGACAATTGGAACATATCTCTCGTCATCTGTTAAACAGATATAGCGGTCAACCACCACTTATTGCGGACCTCTTTTTGTATTGTTACGAGTTACAATTTATGACAAAAATAAGCAAAGACCCATCAAAACAACATCTGATAAACAAATTTAATAATACTTTTAGATATTTGGATGATATTTTGGCTCTCAATAATGACGACTTCAGTATGTATATTAATGAAATTTATCCTGGTGAACTTACTTTAAATAAAGCTAATACTAACAATGACCACTGCCCTTTCCTCGATCTTGATATCTATATCACTAACGGAAAGCTGAATACTAAAATTTATGATAAAAGGGATGATTTTTCATTTCCTATCGTTAATTATCCGTTTTTAGATGGTGACGTTCCATTGTCACCATCTTACGGTGTTTATATATCTCAACTTGTACGATTCGCTCGTGTATGTAACAATGTTTTAGATTTTAACGAGAGAAATTTATGTATTACTGAAAAATTATTACACCAGGGTTTTCGATATCACAAACTAGTCAAAACATTTACTAAATTTTAACATCGGTATAAAGACATCATTCGTAAATATAGCTCAACATGCAGACTTTTTATACGTTCAGGTATTTCACATCCAATTTTTTATGGAAATATTCTTTATAAAGCACAAAGGTGTCAGTATTCACCTCATAAACTTACAAAACCTTTGAATAGACTTATTAAGAAGGGATATAATTACGATACTGTTGTCAAGTCATTAAAGATTGCATATTTTGGCGTTAATATTGAGTCACTGATAAGGTCTTTGCGTCGGAACTAAACACATTTATTCTAAAAACAGTTGTTGGCATGACACGGGTTATGTTCTTCTCATATATGTTATGATGGTATGATACTAAACCCCTTACGGGAAGGATTGTGCCTGATGTTCATATGATGAAATCATAATCTTTCAGTCAGTTTAATTGAAGTCTGGAGCTGGCATGTCAGTTAACTGCTAGTAGTCTGTTGTTATTTATGTATTATTGTCATTTTGTTTATTTTCTTTGGTTACATCTTCTTACATCAGACTCGGACTTCTCTTGAACTGAATTTTAATGTGCGTATTGTTATGCTTTTACTTTCCTACACTGGTTAGAGGTATAGGGGGAGGGTTGAGATCTCACAAACATGTTTAACCCCGCCGCATTTTTTGCGCCTGTCCCAAGTCAGGAGCCTCTGGCCTTTGTTAGTCTTGTATTATTTAAATTTTAGTTTCTTGTGTACAATTTGGAAATTAGTATGGCGTTCATTATCACTAAACTAGTATATATTTGTTTAGGGGCCAGCTGCAGGACGCCTCCGGGTGCGGGAATTTCTCGCTACATTGAAGACCTGTTGGTGACCTTCTGCTGTTGTGTTTTTTTTTATTTTGGTCGGGTTGTTGTCTCTTTGACACATTCCCCATTTCCATTCTCAATTTTATATCGTGATGGCGTCCGGAAACTTTTCGAAGGGATGAACACGTGGTGACTGTTAGAAATACTAAAACTGACATACGAAACCATCAATATTAATTGTGTTTTTGATCATCGCGAATTGGTTGTGTCTTATCTTCTTAGCGACATGTTTTCGTGGTCCTATATCTTTTAATGCTAGAATAGTCGTCTGATCTACCAATTTACTAATTGTGTCCTATTTTCGATTCGGACATTTTGTTTTTCGATTCATATGGTGGATCATCCATGCATAGCAGGACACGCTTACTCTGTCGACGCACCTTGTCTCGCTTCTTTTGACGTTCATGTGATTCCCTGATTTGTATTTTTTTCCCTCGATTAGATTTTTAGGCTTTGAACATCAGATTTCTGTTCCGCAAATTTAAAACATTGTAACGCTTCAAATGAAATTTATGCTTAGTATATATGCATGGATTCAAAATCTTTTTTTTTATTCTAATCTACTCTAATATTTAAACTTTTTTGTGAAATACATTGTTGGAAGAAAAAAAGAATGAAGAATTATTAAAGCGATAGATTATAGAAAATTAAATTGTGAAAAGAAATATATACTGCATAAAAAACATTGCAATATATACCCATGCCATGATGGTTCAGCACGCAATCAAATCTGAAGTATACAATTTTGTGTGAAGAACAAAACAATAGAAGTAAGTAAAACGGAAATCGCTTAAGGTGCAGTATTGTCAAATATAACGAATATTTTTTTTCTTTATTTCATTCTAGCATTCACATGGAAAAGGTGCGTAGTTCGACCTTTGATTGTCATATCAGTGCTGTTCATTGCCGAGTCTATACCACATTTTGGTTCTATTCTATCACTTGTTGGAGGTTTGACAACAACACTTTTATCGTATGTCTTTCCGTGTATATTTTATACGAAACTATGCAAAAATGATCACGTGACCGGGATAAATACAACAACGAGTAAACCTGACATACAAAAACAATCAGAATCACATTCGCTCTTGGAAAGTATAGATAGCACAGGTTCATGGCAAATAAGAGAACATTCCAACTCTCCAATAGAAGACGCAGCATTAGTTGGTAGACGAGAACATTCCATTACCCCAGTTGATGTTAGAAGAGCTCTTTTGTATAATACAAGGAATTCTCCTGAAATGTAAGCACAAAGCAAGGCATTTTAAAATATATATGTAAAAGAACATTTTGTAATGTGGGTCATTGTCTAAAGATATTGAAATAAATAAACAGCAACCCATCGACACTAGTAACCAAAAAAACATATAGAGGTCTTCTTTTTATAATTTTTATTTTTTATGCCCTATTTATGTGCGTTATGTTTTCGGGTCTGTGCGTCCGTTCGTCCGTCCGTTCGTCGGCTTTAGGTTAAAGTTTTTGGTCAAGGTAGTTTTTGATGAAGTTGGAATCCAATCAACTTGAAACTTAGTTCACATGTTCCCTATGATATGATCTTTCTTATTTTTGTGTGTTCATTTATACGTATTACTTAGCAATAGACGACAAAAAAAACCTCAATAGATTAAGTATAATCGAAGTTAACCAAAGTAACACTTAGACGCCGACTGCGAACACGATTAAACAATACTTGACTCGAAGAATTGCAGCAGCAAGGAATAAGCACATGAATACCATGCTAAAATTTTATTCAATAATAAATGTGCATATCTTCTCTTTCAGATTTATCCCATTATGGCAGAGAGTTTTCAGCTTAGAGATTATATTAATAGGAATCATAGGTGGCGTTGCGGCGACTGTATCTGCAATAATTGCAATAGCTAGTCCAAATAGTTTATCAGTACCTTGTTATGTACATCTACAAGGAACGTAACGGATGGAGAGATGATAATGTGCCTATATTTAATTTACTTTTTTTTCAAAATCAAATCGTCTTGAGTAATAAGAACAAGATTCTGTCTCTTTTTTTATTTGAAGTACTTTAAAATATGTTGTTACTGTATACTGGGACAATGTTTTAATTCTAACACTAGATTAAATTTTAAAAAAAAAACATCAAATTTTAAAGGTGTTTACATAAAGCTTGTAAGTGATGAGTGTCATATTTTAATTACAAACTATGTTTTATTACATTAAAGTTCGATTTTTTTCCAAATGCATGTTTGGAGTGTATGATTTTGATTACTAATGGCGAAGAATAACTTTAAAGTTGTTTTATATAGATTATAACAGCGATTAACTCTTTTTAATATAATACCTCACTATACAGTGATACAAACTAAAGAGGATATCATAGAGGAAAAACGATTTCTAAGTTTTCAGAATTCACATATATACTTATGTATATATACATAATGGACTTAATATTCATATGAGGAAGACATAATCTTTTCATCAGTTTAATTGAGGTTTGGAGCTGGTATGTTAGTAACTGCTAGTAGTCCTTTGTTAATTTATGTATTACTCTCATTTTGTTTGCTTTCCTTTGTTACCTATTCTGTCATCGGACTCGGACTTCTCTTGAACTGAGTTTTACTATGCGTATTGCTATGTGTTTGTGTTTTCTACATTGGCTAGAGGTAGGGGGAGGGTTGAGATCTCAAAAAACATGTTAACCCCGCTGAATTGTTGCGACCAAGTCAGAAGTCTCTGGCCTTTGTTAGTTTTGTATGATTTTAATTTCAGTTCTTTGTATATTTTTCGGAGTTTGGTATGACGTCCATTAACAATGTAACAGTGCATATTTTTGGTAAGGGGTTTGGTCGAGTTGTTGTCTCTATGACACATACCCATTTCCATTCTTAATTTTGTATTTAGCTATTCGGAAGAGGGGAATTGGAATAGATATTAAATATTCTAATCACCTTTAAATAAGTGGAAGAACATTACAAATGATCGATGGGCAGTTTGTTCACCAGGAAATCGTTTGCGTACATTGTTCGTGATCTATAATTCTCTGAGGATTCAATTTTGTAATTAAACAAAAACTCCGTCAATATGGAAATAAGTAATTGTGATATATGATTGGCAATGAGACAACTATCCACAAGAGTTCGAATGAAGTGGATGTTAGCAATTATAGGCCACTGCATTGTCTTCGACAATGAGGAAAAAATACTGTAGAGTCGGCTATAAAAGGATCCGACATGAAGTCTGTTTAAGCCGTGAGATGGAAATATCCTTCATTTGTTCTGGTTATTTCTGACTATTCGCCTATTTAGACGTATTCATTTTTTAAACATGACTTAGAATTTTTAACGGCCAGGCACATGTTTCAGTTAGAAAAAAGGCAAGAGACCAATAATGTAAGAAAAGTATTGTTGGTCGATAAATGGAGGGACACTTTGACAGCAACCAGAAATTTTTGGTAGTGGCTGAAATTTTATACTATAATTGAGCATCAACTATTATGAACCTCTCGGCGATTTGTGAAAATCAGTACCAATTAATGGCAACAACATTGATTTTTGATGGCTTAATGTACTTTGCAAATATTTCATATATGTTTAAGATGACCAATTAATGGGTGTTTACTTGGTAGTAATTATTCAGTTTACGTATTTTAGAAAAAATCAAAAAGATTCAGACTGTGGGGTTTTAAAAAGTTCACTAAAAATAGTATAGACTGATTCCGATGTTTGAAGAAATCAATATTTTGATACGGGATGTAGCTTAATATACCGATTGATAGTTTTTATCGTTAGATGCTTGCAAGGTGTATAAAAAATCGTTTAGATAAAATCACTCAATCCCCTCAAAGTTAAATAGTCGTTCCAATACAAAGGAATATTTTGTCATTTTCTATTAATTAGTACGACCGTCCTCGAAGAAGTTTAAAAACTGAAATGTGTCACAAATTAAAGGACGCTTTTATACATTTGTATATATTTCGTTGATTATATATTTTGATAAAAATTTATCAGGCAAAAAAGGTGTTCGTAATAATATATAGATATTGTGTAATATTATATACAAGTATAGTCAAGGGTGACTGACTTTTATACAAAGAGAAGTAAAGGATAAATTATATAATTTGGTATGTACAATGTATAATGTTTGCATACTGTAGTTAGTGTAATAAAATAATGGTGACGTTGGATAGATTAATACAATTTGAACAGACACAAATCTAAAGAACTTGAACATTTACAACCAACATATTCGAATAGTTTGTACTTCGTCAAAAGGAATGACAACTAAAATGGAATAATAACGAAACTATAACACATAGGTAAACTGTCATTCAGATATATGCAATATATTAATAGAATATATTGATAGAAACAAATATATACTTTTTAAATTGTTTTTTGATAAATATTTGTTTTGTTTTTAATTTTTGATTTAAAGACATGTTCACAAGCAGCTTTTTACATACCATAACTTATTCTAAAAATACTTAAAATAGCAGATACAATTTAGCTAAACAAGGAAGTGTAACTTGAAAAATATTAATTCCAAGAATGTAAAGCTATAAGGGTCAGTTATCAGTTTCAGTTTGTACTAGATCTTGTATTGCTGGTCAATTTTGCTATTTAGGTAGCAATCATTTAACTTCAAGGGATTACAATTTATGCAAAAAACGCAAATGTCCATCCACTCCTCTCATGGAGGTTGGCTAATTGGTTGATTATATAGAGTATATTTTAAATTTTGATTTATTTACTGACATTAATAATATACTTTCCATTGTATTTCCAATACCATTGATTTACCTTACGGCAAAAACATATACTTTAACATGTAACTTTATACAATAAATTCGAAACGCCGATTGTTAATTGCTTATTCGACGAAAGCAATATTTTCGACTCATTTGGTACAGTATTGACTCGGTCTAGCAGTACTTAGACTTATTTTGTACAGTTAAGACTAAGACTCAGACAGAACACCGAAGACTCGATGTGGTTGAGTTTAGACTCAGTATACATGGTATTGTTGATTAAGACTAAGTCCATTATTGTTTCGACTCGGTCTTTCACAGTCTAGTCTCCTGAACTCCTGCTATCATCCCTAGTTTTTGTTGGTATCTGGTTGCTAACTTGCTAAGTCTTTCGTTCTCTGTGATGTGTTTTATGTACTGTTGTTTGTCTGTTGGTACTTCTCGCCATAATGTTGTCAGTTCGATTTTGAATGCCCCTTTGATATCTTTCGTCTCCTTTTTAAAATCAACTTTAATTTTGTTTTAAGTCAGGGCAAACGGACAGCATTTATATATAACGAATCTGGTCAAGAAAATGCAATCCAAGCAACGGCCAAAAACACAAATAACTCAAAAATATTTTTGACAAAAATAAGAAAATTAGAAAATGAACAAAAAACCTGGCCTTAGTCCATTGGCGCAAATCAACACTAAACATTAAGCAGGGCTGTTTTTATCGAATTAAGATATATGTTAATAATAGACATCTTTTACGGAATTTCATAAGTCACTGTTCAAAGGGAGATAACCCAAGTTTTTATCAATTCTTTCACTCTCATATTGAATTGTATACTGCATAAATAATCACTTTTGATGTAATACAACTTAATCACATGTAGTGTTCGTGACAATCAATCAAAAAATCCGACAACATTTTTGAAAACCACTCATCGTCTTACCATTAAAAAAAAGTCGGTGACAGATATACATGTACCATGCATAATTTATATACTACAACATAATTCTTAAGTCATTCCCCGCATGTGCAAGATATAGATAACATAAAGAGGTTATAAAAAATACTATTTTTAACATGACCAGTTTTGTTCTGTTCATCCTACATTGTTGTCAATATAATGGATATTGATACGACTGGCATTACGAGTGAGAGGTTTAGCTAGCTAAAAAACCATATTAAATCCACCATTTTCTTCATCATGTTCATGAGGCTTGTACCAAGTCTGCAATATGACAGTTGTTATCCACTCGTTTGATGTGTTTGATTTTTTTATTTTGCCATTTGATATAGGACTTTCCGATTTAAATTTTCCTTGGAGTTCGGTATTTTTGTTATTTTACTTTTTGTTGGGTTTTTCATATTATGTCAATTTATTTTCGACTCAAGTACAAATATGAGGGAGGCAATTTACTTTATCCCATGACTCAGCGGAAGACGGTTGATAATGTTTTTCTCGGGGTGACAATCTTCTCTTATCACCCTCTCCTCAATGTGTTATTTATATAATGGTATGAGTGCCAATGAGTCAACTCTTCATCCAATTCACAACGTATATAGAATTATATATTTTCCGACAATGTACAAATTTTGTATCATGTAGATGACTTGGTTTATTTGCCCCTATTTCTTCCTAAAATATTCCTGGTTTGCTCTTTAACAAATGGCTTATCCCATAACATTGAGAATTGAAATGGGGAATGTGTCAAAGAGACAACAACCCGTCCATAGAGCAGACAACTACCATGTATCTTTAATACCTTATGTATATAAATAAAGGTAGGATATAATTAAATCTAGTTACTTTATTTATGATATAGATATCCGGGTGCAAAGAGTTTCAATCTATCAGATAAAATCCAAATTATCTACTAAATTATGATCAATTATGTTTATCATCTATAATATTTAGTGTATTGTAGACGTGTGAAATATGTACGATAAGTCATGTGGTTTGGATTCAGAGGTCATGTGATATAAAAACTGAAGGTAAGAATAATAAAGTAGGAAAGTAATTTACATTTACATTTACATATCTTTAATTACAAAATGTGATTTTAATATCGTTCTCCTTGAGATAGGATTGCTTATATTTTTTTTATAAATAATTGTATAATTTAGTGACTCATTTATAGATAAAATAGTCTATATTTCCCAGGGGCAAAACTTTTGCACAACTACGTTCACAATGGTAGAATAACATTAACAATACAAAACTAATTGGATTGTATTTTTTCAACTGATTTCGTTATGTAATAAAGCAATTGTGGAATATATTAGAATAGACAGCAACCAAGGATAAAAATTCAAGAACAAATTGACTTACTCCTATACATTATTTTCGGTTTCGATTTGCCCTGAATAAAGACAAATAGTAAAAACTGAATTCAAAAGAGTGGCGAAAACTATCATATCAAAGAGACATTAAAACTCAAATCGAAAAGATGCACAAAAAAATTCAAAAATAAATAGAAACAAATATAATTTTTCACAAAATAAAAATAACATATTCTCAAAATAAAAAAGAGTTTATGGTATAAGAGGGTACCCAACAAATTAAAAAAAAATAGATTATGTCTTGCTGTTCCGTGTGAGTAAAGGCTCGTTGTTGAAGGCTGTAGCTTGACCTTTGGGGTTTACTTTTACAAATTGTGACTTGGAATGAGAGTTGTCTCATTGGCACTCATATTTTCTTATTTTAATAATTTCGTTTAATAATCATAACATTTTGAAAATTTATTTCCTTTGACCTATTGACAAAAAATATATAAAGAAATAATTGATTGTATTTTATACAAATACCGCCAGGGTACATACGCAGTTACAGGAACCTTTAGGAATGTGAACAAAGTGTTACATGTACCTCTGGGGTACTTGAACAAAATGTTTCGTGAACCTCTAGGGTACGTGAACAATGTGTTTCGTGAACCTCTAGGGAACGTGTGCAAAGTGTTACGTGTACCTCTAGGGTACGTGAACAAAGTGTTACGTGTACCTCTAGGGTACGTGAACAAAGTGTTACGTAAACCTCTAGGGTCGTGAACAATGTGTTTCGTGAACCTCTAGGATACGTGAACAATGTGTTTCGTGAACCTCTAGGATACGTGAACAATGTGTTTCGTGAACCTCTAGGATACATGAACAATGTGTTTCATGAACCTCTAGGATACATGAACAATGTGTTTCGTGAACCTCTAGGGAACGTGAACAAAGTGTTACGTGTACCTCTAGGGTACGTGAACAAAGTGTTACGTAAACCTCTAGGGTCGTGAACAATGTGTTTCGTGAACCTCTAGGATACGTGAACAATGTGTTTCGTGAACCTCTAGGATACGTGAACAATGTGTTTCGTGAACCTCTAGGATACGTGAACAATGTGTTTCGTGAACCTCTAGGATACGTGAACAATGTGTTTCGCGAACCTCTAAGATACTTGAACAATGTGTTTCGTGAACCTCTAGGGTACGTGAATTACTTGTAACACGTACATCTAGGATATATTGTACGTGAACGACTTGTAACGCGTACCTCTAGCAAACGTGTAACAAAATGATTTATGGACCGAACGGCTCCTCAAAGTAAATATCCAAAAACAAGAGTTTTTTAGTATATTTATATAGTACAGTAAAACACGAAAATAAATTTATAGAAAACCAAAAAAAAATGGATTTTCAAAATTCGCCGGAAGGAAAGCTAATCAAGAATGTCCTGTTCCGAAGTACTTATGGTTTTGAGAGTGCATACAATATTGTTTCTATTTACAGATACTCCATATAAAGATGAAACCTACTTAAGAAACTTAACATGTCATCTGAGACCAACCAGGTAACTAGTTCTTTGTAATGTGCACTTTTTACAATCTTATAGATAAAGCGGATTTATATATATATATATATATATATAAAAAGAAGATTGCCAATGAGACATCTCTTCACAAGAGATCAAATGAAACAGCCATTAACAACTATAGTTCACTGTACGGCCTTTAACAACGAGCAAATCCCATTCTGCATAGTCAGCTATAAAAAGCCTTGAAATGACAAATGTAAAACAATTCAAACGAGAAAACTAATTAGTCTATTAAACGTCTCCATAAAACATAGACCAAACACATCGGATAGACCTTTCTTTACAAGTTGAAAGCTGTAAAAAAAATTAATCAAACGAAAACCATGCTATATTGTGATGTATACCATTGAGTTACATCTTTTAAACACCTACATGTAGGTTTCTATATCAATAAAACAAACGAGACCGTTTTGACGATAGTAAAAAGGGTATATGGCAGTTTAACGTCCAGTGGCAAATCAAATGCATATTTAGGAGGAGAACATGCTAGTGTGCTACGAATTCTAATCCAGTTTTGTTCTAGACCGATACGCTAAGCCGGGTTTTTAAAGTTCAAGTTCATAATGTAACATACAAGAAGAAAGGTCGCCCTAACTGAACACCGACTTGTCTTTCCTCTTTCCTCCTTAATGCCGCGAGCTAAGAGGAGAACCTGATTCAATCCCACGACATCCATGTATGTACCTTGATGTGAACACGCTTCCATCAGAACACTGATACGATTATGTATTGACGATAAAAAAAAATCATGGTTAAGTTTTTGAGAATACAGCACAATTTAATTTAAAACAAATAATTAAAAATAAATAATTTATGTAGTATCTATTTCAAATCTACACATTAATTTAACATGATTAGTTATACAGATCTTACAACCATGTGTTATATGAGAAGTATATTATAGTATGATTTTTATATGTTGAAGCCGACTCATGGGTTGACAATATGGAGTACCTCTGTATTTATCGTTGGTGAGATTGCAGGATCTGGTGTTCTAGCATTACCGAAGGCAATCGACAATTCAGGTTAGTCATCAATATGAAGGAAAACGATGTCCAAGCTAAAAAAAAAAATAGTTAACTATTTTAGTCACTATTTGAAATTCAACCCAAATTAAAAATGTATTAAATAAGAAAAAGGAAGGTGTGCTTAACTGTGGTATGAGTGCCAATGAAAGCATTATATAGAGGGAAATATCGCTTCAGTGTATCATCATATACTTTCAATAGTTTTTGTTTTTTAATTTGAGTTTTCTGTTAACTTAGTTGAAAAAGAAGAATAAAAAGGTCCATATAGTCGATAAAAAGGATTATTTCAGCAATCTTTTTTAATCACTGAAAACACCCTATTACCAAGTTTACTTCCGTAATTTCCGCATGACTGTAATGTTTGTAATCCAACATTTTACATAATCTATAATGCTTTTCATTAAACTAAGTATTTACTTTTAATGTATCCAGGATGGATTGGTCTGGTATTAATAGTTGTGTGTGCCTTTGCCTCAGCGTATACTGGTGCCATATTAGGAAGAGCTTGGCTGATAGTTCAGAGTAGAAATCCACAGTACCAGTCACATGTTGTTGATCCTTATCCAATCATAGGCGAGCAAGCATTCGGAAAGTTTGGAAGGTATTTCAGTTTTATTAGACAACATTTAATAATCGCTAATAAAAGTTATGTAGCTTTCAATTTTATCTGGATTTACTGGCGACTGCAAACTCGTATATGGAATATTTTATCAAGTTCATGATTGGATTTTGATATATAGATGATCATAGATATTTTATTTTTTTACTTTTCCATATAGTTATATTTTCATTGTATGTTTTTTTGCAGTTTGGAACAGTAATTGCAGAATTCTCTATTCTCCTTGGAATTCTTGTTTACAATCACTTACATTTAACATAAAAAGAGGAAAATTAATATGTCTCTCACTTTTAAACAGATAGTTTATCAATGTTGCTGCTCACATAGGACGAAACCTCAAATTCTTTTTGATATAAAATTTATAATAAATGTGGGTAAAATATAAAAATGAGAATGGAATTTTAGAATATGTCAAAAAGTAGAAAACAGCCCAAGGACACCAATTATAGGTCTTCAACATAGCAAGAAAATTTCACATGCTTGCTTCATCTGTTCCCTAAACAAAATTGTGTGGTAGTTGAGCGAAAATGGACGTTACACGAAACTCCGACACATTATAAATGAACCAAAATTATAAAAACATACAAGGTTAACACATATAAATGATCCAAAATTATAAAAACATACAAGGTTAACAAAGGCCATGTAGGTTCCTGACTAATCGGGGCCAAACATGTTTGGGAAAAAATAAAATACATGTAAAAAAAATCTATGCACTGCATCGTATAAAAAAAATAATCTAAATTTATTTATATTTGACAAAAAAAAAATCACATACAATCGGAAAACTACTGCATTAAAAAAATGAAAATTATACTTGATGATTTCTATGTATACAACTTATAAGCCGGATGGATTCGGATGGTCTGGATACATGATCAGTTCACAAGTATATTTTTATTTACATGAATCTGTTATAAATATTACAATTTGTGTGGATCTATACATTTTTCCAAGAACTGGTGGAGGTGTTTTGTGTCTATAGTATTTTAAATTTTATTGTAGATATTTAGTTTCATTTTCTATAAATTTCACCCTGTTTGGAGTGTCTGTTGTATTTCTGATTCTGGCAGCAGAAAATCTACAGGATTTGATCAGTCATGCTACAAAGGACGTGTCGTTCTGTTACTTTATAATCATACTAGCTGTTGCATTGATGCCTGTTGTATGTCTGGGAACACCAAAAGATTTCTGGTATGTAATGCGACGCTAAGATTTGTCGTATCAGAAACTATAGGTTTATGGGTAATTTCATTGTTCTAACACCAGAACGAAATTACTGGTTCGCCATTGGATGTATGCTAAATTGTACTAGTTTTTATCTCTGAGTGTGAGTTGCAGCAACCCAACAATAACTTACAGCTAAGCTCATGAGAATTTGTAATACAAGACATTAAACGATCCAGGAGCAGGATACATGTATATGCGTTTTTTTATTTTTCGAAAAATACTTATTTGCATTCATTACACATTAATTCTTGAAAGTCCACTATCCTATGTGGCAGGGAATCGAGATGAAGTAAAAAATGGAAGCCAGTAAATGATCTTTTATTACTAAAAGTGTCTACAATTTAAATCAAAATTTCAGATCGAGGCTCTAGAGAAATTGCTTTTTTACTACACGTTCATAGGAAGCTTTAAATGTCACAAGATACTTTGCAAAGTCATAGAAAACTTTTCAAGTATAGTACTAAAAGTGCAAACGAATAGAACAAGCAAAAAAAACCAACAATACCCGTAATTATCGTCACACTTTCGAACTTCGATCTAAAGTGATACTAAACACGTCGCTCCCTCAGGACTGAAACTCGACGATTTCTCAATAGATCATACTAAAGGCATTTGAAGATTTTGCTTTCAGCTGGTCAGTAATAACAATAGATCATGTTTTGCAGGCCAATAGCAGTTGGAGCAACATTAGCCACGGGACTGGCATGCATCTTATTGCTAGCGAGAATTATACAAGACAAAGACAAACACGGAGACACTGTAGTACACTCAGAACAAGAATTCACTTCATTTTTCACAGCTTTTGGCACAATAGTGTTTGCATTTGGTGGACATCCAGCTTTTCCTACGTTTCAAGCTGATATGAAAAATAAGGCAGACTTTAAATGGGCTGTGTTGCTAGGATACATGAGTAAGTTATAAGGGTATAACATTTGAATATATTAAATAAAAAAAAACAATCATTATGAAATTTGTATTGCTCAAGAAACTTAAAAATTAGAACCTGAATAAAGATGTTTATTTCAAAACTTGGCCAATACTAAACATTTATCGCTTCAGGTTATTGGTATATATATATAGTAGATATTTCGATTCTTGGATAAATAGATACATGTATAATATGTATATGCATTATTAAAATTATTGAATTGTATTTAATTTTGATAAATTATTTCAAACAGAAAAAAGAATATAAACGAGGAATGTGTCAAAGAGACAACAACCCAGCAATGAGCAAAGTACAGCACAAGGCCACCAACATGTCATGAATGCAGAGAGAAAATCGCACACCCTTCTCAACAGGCGCGGATCCAGAGGGGGGGTTCCGGGGGTTGGAACCCCTTTTTTTTTGGACGATCAATGTATTTGAATGGGGAGGTGTAGTTGGAACCCCCCCCCCCTTTTGTCCTGGGTTAGGAACCCCCCTTTTTTTAAAATGGCTGGATCCGCCCCTGCTCAATGACAGGTTTCGTTCGATTACACTAGGGATTTTCACTGATAATACATTCAAGTACTAGTAAAAGAACACACATTTTTTTACAACGAGAGTAATAACTATGTATTTCAATGTTATAACCTCGTTTTTCTTCCATGTTTACAGTTGTGTTGGCAATGTATCTTCCAACATCGACGTCGGCGTATTTCATCTACGGCGACACAGTAAAGGATAACATTTTACTGACAACGACGGACAGTCCTATCACCTACATAGTTCAGACTCTTATAACAATTCATCTGTTGTTTGGATTTGTTATAGTCATCAACCCATTTTGTCAGGAAGTTGAGTCAAAATTTGGAGTTCCAAAAGGTATGAAAACTATCAATACAATGAGAACTGATATTTGTGTAACGTTCAGTGGCAAGTATTTTATAAACATTCAGGACGCATGATTCTTTTTAATTTGAATATATTGACGAATATTACATTTATCAGACGTTACTATGTGTGGGTCATGTTTTCTGATCTCTCTGTCAAAATATTTGTATATTTTTCGTTCAATTGCTGTCTCAGCTTTCGGTGTAAAATATAAGAGCTATAATCTTTATTTGGCGACATATGATGTCTTCTATCATTTAGTTTTTACTTAAAAACTAAGGGGAAATCATTACCATTTTTGTATGGGGTAACATGAAAATATATATTGCTAAATGTAATAAAAACCATGCAATGGTGAGTCTTCGTTACATATCATGTTTTGTCAAGTTGAGTTTATTGATTTTTGGGCTCATTTTGTTTGAATATTTTAATTGATTTTACACATTTAAAAATCGTGTCAAGCATTTAATTGAATGTAAAGTATAGATAAACCAAAACATGGTTGGTACATAATAAACTATCTTGTAAAGTAATTAGAAAATATGTGTAAATGCTCGTGTAAAGTTTTAAAGTTTTATCATTATTTCCCTATTGTCTCATTTTATTTTTTCTAGAATTCACATGGAAACGATGTGTTGCTAGGCCACTGATGGTCTTATGTGCATTGTTTGTAGCCGAGACAATACCACGTTTTGGTGCCATTTTAGCATTAGTTGGTGGATCAACAACAACTCTGTTAGCTTACATTTGTCCTTCAGTATTTTACCTTAAACTTTGTCGGAAACCTCGTGATGACACTGCGCCATTTGTCAGAGATGAATTCATTGATAACGAAGCCAGTCTTCAAAAGCTTGACACGGACTTTATGTAAATATATTTCGCTAATATAAACAGTTTTGAATATTCATGAAATATTTCAAATCAAATCAGAATATTATTATTTTAAAATCCGAAAGGTGCGATTTTTGCAAAGACATACACAACAATACTTACCAATAAATACAATTGAACTCTAACAAAGTTGGAAAAGGACAATTTAAAGTAGCATCACACTCATTCCTCAACACAAATTTGCACATGCCGACTTTCGTTGGTTTCTCTGGTAAATCTAGCTGAATCCACTTACAACAAATGTGACGGCCATGAATATCCAATGTTGATAACAAAAATGGCGACTAAAAGTGGCATACGACATCAACGAACAAACAAGTTACATATTTGTTTTTCGTTCATTTTTTTACATAAATAAGGCCGTTAGTTTTCTCGTTTTAATTGTTTTACATTGTCTTATCGGGGCCTTTTATAGCTGACTATGCGGTATGGGCTTTGCTCATTGTTGAAGGCCGTACGGTGACCTATAGCATGTATAGTTGTTAATGTCTGTGTCATTTTGTTCTCTTGTGGACAGTTGTCTCATTGGCAATCATACCACATCTTCTTTTTTATATTGTAAACTTTTAGAATGTTTTGTTTTAAGGATTGATATTAATTATAAGTTAACCCAGATCATATCTAAATTTACAGGTCTGTTTAATAAACTGTTTAATGGATTACACTATCTTGTTTGGATACGACATCAACGAACAAACAAGTTACATATTTGTTTTTCGTTCATTTTTTTACATAAATAAGGCCGTTAGTTTTCTCGTTTTAATTGTTTTACATTGTCTTATCGGGGCCTTTATAGCTGACTATATGCGGTATTGACTTTGCTCATTGTTGAAGGCCGTACGGTTACCTATAGTTGTTAATGTTTGTGTCATTTTGGTCTTTTGTGGATAGTTGTCTCATTGGCAATACTACCACATCTTCTTTTTTATAAGTACTTGATCTACAATGTGAACAATCGAGGTGAACACAGGAAAGCTTGAAAAATGGGTTTAACCTCACAAAGATAGTAACAGTGTCTTGCAAAAGTTCGAAAAAAAATAATATGGACTATTTTGTTCTACTTCAATAATATGACAATTCGAAATCGAAATCTTGATGATAATGAATTAAAAACGTTTTAAAAAGTTTTGGATCAGTGAAAAGAACAATTTGTTATATTTCAACGTAGATTAAAGTTTATTCCTTAAGCACTAGCCCCATAAAAATCAAATCGTTGCTTCCTAGATACTAATGAATTTTCATGTTTATATTTTTCAGTGAGGTACCATTATGGGAGAAAATTTTAAACTATGAGATTATATTTATCGGACTAATCGCAGGAATAGCTTCGACGGCATCTGCCATAAAAGACATAGCAAGTCCGTCCAGTTTTAGAGTGCCATGCTACGTTGACCCGAGCAAACCAGCATAATTACTTGATCGGCAAACATCGACAGATTCCGTAACTCTACATAGAATCCTGCCGCGATGTGCTGAACGCATGATTTCCTTGGACATATTCATATATCTGTGGTGCTTATTTGTGCATATTTATGTAATAAAAAAAGAATTTTGAATAATCGTAATATTACAAATGATTAATTTATATTTGGATAAGCATACCCAAAAGTAATTATATACTATACAAATAATTCAACGTAAACTATTAAAATTACATAAAAAAAGAAGATGTGGTATGATTGTCAATGAGACAACTCTCCACAAGAGACCAAAATAACACAGAAATTAACAACTATAGGTCCCCATACGGCCTTCAACAATGAGCAGAGCCCATACTGCATAGTCAGCTATAAAATTGAGTAATTGAAATAAGAAAATCTCCGAATGATTTTATTTCATAATCGACTGAATATTAAGCTCAATGTACTAGGAGAATATCGATATATATGGTAATCAGAATTTCCACAAAAAAGTTATGTCGTATTAATACAAAACATAACTAAGTTTACACTAAGTATGTTTATGTATGATGTAAGCTCGGGGATGTAATCTGCTACTTTGTTAACATGTGCTACACAACAATTACAGTAAAACCTGATAAGAAATAGAAATTAAACTAATATTTCTATCGTGCGTCCGAATCGCTTTTGTTGATTTACCTCCATCGGGAATGCTCATACCGAACTCCGTGAAAGCAAGGTTGTATATATATTCCTGACAATAATAGCTTTTCGAAAAAAAGCTAGCCTTCTTTTAGCTGATGAAAATGGAAAGTGTTCTTGCTTGGTAGAATAGTTCATTCGATCGATCAGAATAGCCTTGCATATCAATCAACAAACGTAATGAAGTCGTAGTATATTGTTTAATGTTGTGTGTCAAATAAGGTCCTTATCGTACTAATCCTTCAAATCAGGGTTGTAAATGCTTTAAATTCGAGCGTCACTGATGAGACTTTTGTAGACGAAACGCGGGCTGGCGTATTTATAAAATTTCAATCCTGGTATCTATGATGTTTTTATTTACAACTACTTAGGTCGATGCCACTGTTGGTGGAGATTTATTTATCACCAGCCCAGTAGTCAACTTTTCTCTTCTGTGTTGACTTGAGTTATATCATTGATATGTTCATAATTATGAATTATCTGTTAACAAAACTTTGATTTTTTAAATACTAAGGCTTTTCTATCCCAGTATAAATAGATTACCATAGCTGCGTTTGGAAAAACGTTTAGGAGTGGTTGGTCCTCAATGCTCTTCTGAGATCAACTTCGTACTTTAATTGGCCTTTTTAACATTTTTGGAATCGAGCGTCACTGATGGGTTTTCTGTAGACAAAACGCACGTTTGGCGTAAATATAAAATTTTTAATCCTGGTATCTATGATGAGTTTATTTAAATGTTTGTCATACAATTCATTCTCTCCTCGTGAAATATCATAACCATGCTGTATCTGTATACTATACAGATTTCGCTTGAAAGCTCCGCACACTGACGGACTTCGTTTGTGTTTTGCTGTTGACGAGTGCTGTTTGAACCTGCGTGACCTCAAAATATGTATTGCTGTCGCGCATTCCTATGACATATTGACTGACCTAATGCGAACTAAATATAAATTCTATTTGTTTTCGATCATTTCTCTAGAGAAATAAGAATTAAACACATTTTTTTTTATAACAGACAAACATGAACAGCATGATTTTCTACAAAGCCAATCATCAATTTCAAAACTTGAATGAGTAGATGTGTAACACAAAATCACCCATGACAAATTCAGCATGTAATATGTCAATGTCAAGTTCAATACAAAATTTGAAGCGTAGGACAACTCGTACACTTTTGTTTCAAATCGGACGATATTTTGTATTTTTTTGAACTGTTGAAATTAGTTGTTATGTGAGAATAGATAATCATTCATTTTGAGCGATGTATTATTGTTGACCATTCGAGATTCTTTTTTTGCGAACCCGTCTTCAGCTGAATGTGTGATTTAGATATTACTGCGCGGGCCTTAAGGGATTTTAAATAAAAAATAAATGCAAAAAATGTGTGTCTTCCAAAGCACAAACAATATACAGAATTAATTGCAGGATAAAGACAATAACTATTTAGTGTCTTTAAATATCAGCTGTATTTGAACTCGGCTCGAAACAGGAGTAATAGCTATCTGTTTCTTAGCCTCATACAAATGCAGCTGATATAATTTAAAGACGCTAAACAGTTATGTCCCTGTTGTTTCAGTTCTCATAGTACCAGCTGTCTTCTGACGAACAACCCATGCAGTCTTTACCAGGCCATAGCACCATACATGTATATATAGTTTGTTGGAAGCAACGACAGAGATTAAAGATGGCATTTTATATGACAAACAAATTGTTATGACACTTGATCAAAGCTTGATAAAGTTATTTTAGTTCAGCCAAATACCAATTCTGACTGTGAGAGAGTATTTTCAATTATAAAGAAATTTACACTGAATTCAGATCAGCAATTGACAGTTGTGCCTTCTTATTAAGTACATCACTAATTCTAATGCAACAACGTTTGTAACGTTCATTTTGATTGGATAACGTCACTGTTTAACATGGCATCAATAATGACAATTGATGCTATGGGACGTACGCGCATGCGCAGACGGCATATGATAGATTTTAATTACATGTTTTAACGTTGTTTTCTGTCAATTTCATTAGAATGGAGATATCAATATTGTATTTTAAGCTCCGACGGCATCAATTGGAGATTTGATGGTCGCAAATACCCGTTTACTGTCTCCGCTAACGCGTCGCCAGTAAACTTAATTTGCGACCATCAAATCCCCCAATTGATGCCGTCGGAGCTTAAAATACAATACAGTTATCTTCTAAATGTAACTAAACTAGTAGTTGTTTTGAATATATATATATATATATATGTTATAAAAAAGAAGATGTGGTATGATTGCCAATGAGACAACTATCCACAAAAGACCAAAATGACACAAACATTAACAATGTAAAACAATTCAAACGAGAAAACTAACGGCCTTATTTATGTAAAAAAATGAACGAAAAACAAATATGTAACACATAAACAAACGACAACCACTGAATTAAAGGCTCATGACTTGGGACAGGCACATACATAAATAATGTGGCGGGGTTAAACATGTTAGCGGGATCCCAACCCTCCCCCTAACCTGGGACAGTGGTATAACAGTACAACATAAGAACGAACTATAAAAATCAGTTGAAAAAGGCTTAACTCATCAGATAGACAAAAAATACAAGTGGACGTGGCCGGGTACTATACATCCCGACACAAAAAGACACAATGAACAGATCTGAGAGTACCCGCAGTTATCTGACAGCTAGTTCAAAGCCACTATAGCTAACAACTAAGAAAAAAATCATGCCTCTAAGACTAAACGTTTTAGTGCCTAGTGATGTTGCTTCAAAAGCAACAGTTGAATTCAATAAAAGATTACAGCAGACTATTGTTTATTAAATTCATATGAAAAAGTCTGCATCTATATCACGCGTTGTCACACGCTTTTTGACATGTCATGTCATGTCATGACATAATTTCTTATTGTCAGAGGTTGGCATGTATGGTTGTTGTCTATCTATTGACTTAAAAAAAAGTTATTTTCACAGAGTCTATTCCGAAAGAGTACAGAGAGAAATGTATGTAATGCCAATGATATAGCAAAGTTAATTGTACATTAAACGATTTTAATATAATTATACACGTAGAAGTATGCGATGTTTTGCGCAGTAAATATATCTTTCCGCAGGTGAATATTCTTATTTATTCAAAATATCATTCACATAGAAAAACCTACTGAAGTTATACCAATATGGAATAATACCAAAAATAGACTCAACAGTAAAAGTGATAAATAAAGGGGTGGGCAATGACTGTCATAAGAGACGAGAGGAACCCTCTCCAGTCCTGCAGTGATTCCCTGTATAGTGAAACTTTTTCTGAGCCTCTCCCACTAGATCCATCTACATGTATGTGTTATTTGTGATTGATACATACACCTCTGTGGATGGGTATTTATCCTCATGAGATATATGACAGCAGACTTACACCTGGTCTCTCAGTGGCATTTCCACTATTTTCACCTACGTTGTCTTTAGTTTTCTAGTTTGAAACGGTTCCCTGATTATTAATAACATTTTGGAAGGAGTTAGGACTTTCTTATGTTTCTTTCTGGTTAATCTCTGTACTTGCAAAACCACTGATCTTATTTTAACTTACCAACCCATATTTAGTTTCTGTTAATAAAAGGCAAGAGAAACATTATCATGCATCGGTAAGGTTACACGATTCGTCTCAACAACAGTTATGACTGTATAGGAATGTCTTCTTCTTCTTTTCGTTCGCCTTTACACTTGACTCTGGTGGTCTTCTGTAGGACATCGACTGGTCCTTATAGCTTCTCAGTTAGTGGTGTTTCTGAGTGCCATATTTAATCTCTCAATGCCTTGTGGATCGTGCATGACTGTAAGAGTTGTGCCGTATTCTGCTCTGCTTCTCAAGAAGGACGCGTTAGAGATGGAACAACTTTCATGACTGTGTAGATGTTGGTTGAGTCTGTTGTGTCCAGTCCTCATTCTATTTTATTACTTCATAGAAAAGCTCCTTTGTCAGTAATTCTGTTATAATAACAACAACGATATGTTCTTGTTTAGGTTACATAGTATTTGTGAAAGAAAATACAATCGGCTATGAATTAAGGAAATGGCCTCAACACTTTATTATTGTGTAAGGTGGTTCACGATGTTTGGTTCTCTAATGAAATTCCGAAATGACAAATAGTTCCTTGGTCAGGATAAAACGTCTTAAACCAGGATACTATTCTCATCGGAAAAACGCTTTCATGAAGGTGATATGTTACAACTTTATGTAATTTAATATCATTTTCTCTCTCTGGAAGGAGTATTCATTTTGCTTCACCGTATTCAACTGTATTGCTTCTTACGTTTTGCTATAATTTGCTGTAATTTGTATACGGTTTTTAAAACTGCAAGCGTACAGTTGCCACTCACTCAACTACCATAATATATCTATATTTCATTCATTTTTACTATCTCATTTGCAATCGTATCACATCTTTCTTATCTTTGTGTCAATACTACATATTGTGTACAACTGGAGATGATTATTCCAGAAACATTAATTGCAGCATTCATCTTATTCGTTATACAAAATTTCAATCCTGGTATCTATAATGAGTTTATTTTCATTGTTTGTAAATGTACACTTATATCTTGTTATCACACGAAATATTTGCCACAACACATAATGGACATTGGTTTCTCAGATGGTCTTTTTTCTGTTATTGCCTCATTACAATTTTATAGAACTTTATTTCCAAAAATAGATCAGGTGTTTTTAAAAAGTTTTGAAATAATGATCACGTGTTTCAAATGAATGATTCTATAATATGTGGATGAGTGTGATTGCATTTCTTGTAAGTTTGACATTTACCTTTTAGATATATATATTATATTTATAATTATTGTTGTGTTAAATATGGTTATACATGTACACAGTTATCAAAGGTACCAGGATTATTACCTTTCTTTGGTCACATAGATTAAGATAAATTTAGATTATCTGCATTCTGGTACAAATTATGATTGTTTCTTCTATAGAAAAAACATTTCGTATATTTATACCGTTGTGTCCGGTCTGAATCTCGTTTAATTCTTATACATTATTTTATAAACAATATTTTACCAGATTTGTAAGCTTTGTGATTTTATATTTATGATAAATTGAATCTAATTATTATGATACCATAATATTGCACAGTGACGTAATCACCAAGACGATTTAAAAACATCGTCTTGTGAGTTAAAGTTCTTTTGTCAAAGCATTTATTTATACATATTAGTAAATGAAGCGTTTCTTATGTCACTATTTCAGTATTGAATATTGAATTAATACATGACGAAGTTTATTTGTATGACTAACCACTGTGGCCGTTCACTAAAAAGATATATGATTTCATGAATATGTACATATACATAGGACATTTATATTTAATTCTATGCACTAGTTTTATATCACTGCAAGTGAAAATATTGCCTTCATTACATTAGAATTATTACTGGTCGAATGAATGAACCTCTGGTATTTCTCGCTTCTCTTATGCAGACCTAGCAATATAAGTTGTTTGTAAAAGCAAATAGTAATATGTAATTTAGGTCTCAAGTACAGTTAAAAAGTATAACACAGTATGCGTGAAGGCAGATCCATTTCTCCATCTTTGATCGAAATTCCGAACAGACCTTTGATTATTCAAGACTTCCGCGAGCTCTTTGGTAAGTGTTGTGGCGGTATATGATGAGATTCCGATTTTATTTATAATACGTGATTCTGATATCAGAATTGTACACGCAATAATGATGATGAGGGCGATGATGTTTATATCTTCATCTGTATGTTAACCTCTTGAACTCTGTTATGTTGGAATTTGTTTTTGTGTTTGCAGCCTTATTATAGACAAGTAACTGACGTCTTTAAATTTGTTTAAACGGACTACTGTTGTTAAAGGTAAATGTATTGGAAAATGCTTATTGCAGAAGTTAAGTTGTTAGAAAAGTTATTTGATCATTTTGGTTGTGCAGATAAATTAATATAATTTCATGTAATATAGAAGAGTTCCAGCTACATTCCTGGTTGCAAAATTAGCTTACTGTTTTGTTTACATGTAGATACCGAAAGTCTAAACTTTTTAAACTTTAAAAGGTAACGTTCATATTTTAAAAGATAAATAATTAAAAGACTCACTGATGTATAAAAAGTAGGACAGAAAAGCCATATTTGTTTTTTAGATCGCAAATGCTATATAAAACTGTATATATTATTTTCTACAGAAAACTAATTGGCAAGTCTCCTGAACACTAGTAATGAGGTACATTAACGACAAAAAGTTTGAAAAACCAAAGTTTATGTGACGTAAAGGAGCAAAATGAAAAAAGACATATACGGAATAGACAAAAAAGAGTTAAAGAAAAGTCTTCCAGAAGGAATTCTTATCTAAGTTTTACAGTAATCGCATTATTTTGTAAAATGGAAGTTAGCAGACAAAATATGTATCTTTATTAAATCATTGCAATAAAAAAGCAATCGTATTTTGATATGTTGTACAAGCGAACACGAGGATTCTTCTAGCAACAATTCAGACCAATCGGTACTGAAAGCATACATTATTCTTTTGTGCACAAGTATGTATTTTTAACACAGCAGACACTCCTTTTGATTTGATCAAATATCGTAGAGGATTTTCCAAAAGTCAATTTGACCACCAACAATGTCTGAAAATAAAATGGCAGTCAATAATTCAATTGACAGAAACAGTAGAGTTCATGCTGCACAAATTAACCTTTTCAAATATTTTATTTTCGCGACGTTGTGCAGCGTTGTGCCACTTTCAGTTTTTTGCGATTTCAATGCAATACTGGACATTAATTTTACAATAATATATTGTGTAATAATATTAGTTTTTATCTCAATGTTGGTACCTGTAAAAATCAGATTCGTATTTCGTTACATATCGCCATTTTTAATTCTTGTATTTGTAAGTAAATTCTTCAAAAATGGCACATACTCAAAGACGTCGTATTTTTGCAACATCTGTGAACTCTACAAGAACATCACACTCTTACTTGTGCCTGCTTTTTCTATACTGACTGTTCATAATGTGCGATCTGTATTCAGTATGTTGGTGATTTTATTTCGAAGATGGTCATTTCAGTTCAGTAAAGTAAGAATTATTGGGTATATCGCAATGTGTATTGTGAATGCGGTGATCCTTTCATACTTACTCTATTTAGTAATGTTTTTGGTTATTTATGGATGGTTTCATATTCTTGTGCGTACCGACCTCGATAGTTCAACTATATCTGTTGAAGTAAATGATATTTTGAGAAATGAAGATTGTGTTTTGCCACCTCTGCGATCATTCGAAAGGACCGTCTCATGGCAAATATACAGAAACAATAATAGTACATCAAGACAGTCTGCTGGTGTTGATGCAACATTCAATGGGAAGAAACTTCCAGTATGCAGGAAAATTTATTATAGAGTTGTGGGTGAAGATGTTGACATCAACTGTCATATTGATAACACTGATGGTTCTGTTATATTGAAAGAAGTTAATATTAATAGAATCATTAATTTCCGTAACTTCGAAAATTTAGAATGGGATTTAGGTAGAAGGTTATCAATCAATTCATATAAATTACCAAATGTCGAACTGATGCC
Organism: Mytilus galloprovincialis; assembly: GCA_037788925.1. Taxonomy (NCBI): domain Eukaryota; kingdom Metazoa; phylum Mollusca; class Bivalvia; order Mytilida; family Mytilidae; genus Mytilus; species Mytilus galloprovincialis. Next base: position 2,235,089 of record CM075340.1, on the reverse strand, counting down.
TAGCAGCAAATCAAACATTACACTCCGAATCACTGACTTAACAGCTGAAAATTTTAAAGAAGAAATAACATTATGGGGAATTAGTAAATTCAAAGATATAACATTAAAAGTGAAAATTGGATCATTCTTTATAAATAAGCAGAAAGAAATGTTAAAGTCTATTCATGTACCAGAAGGGCATATTTTATCTTTAAATTCATTAGCATTTTACAGTTTTTCAACAACTGATGACCATTTAGTGGTTCATAACATAACAAGTATAGTGGAAGACAATATATCCGGTAATACAAATGCTGTATGTTCTGACATTTTTCAAGGTTGCGGTCCGATGATAAACGTGCTCTTCAATATGAGTAAGGTAGGAAATATATTCAATAAAGAACCTTGGACTAAGGACATGATGTTGAATTCTTATCAAGTTGCTGCAAGTCTTATTGAAACAGGAATACAAATAGCAAAATCGTTTACATGCGTTTGCGAAACAAGTTATGGCCAACATACTTATAGTATTTTGAGACCTCTCTTTAACCATTCAAGTAACCAAACTTATATTTCGGAAATTATATTACCATATAGGTTCCTTATTTTACCAAGAGGACTCACACATTTTGCCTAGGATAAGTATAAAGAATTACAAAAGGACGTACGAAAAGCGATAGATAAAAAGAAAAAAAACTGGAGATATGTTTGGCGATATTATGTTGATGACCAACGCTTTTACTATTTTATAATTTTCAAAACAGAATACATCATTGCGATCATAATTATAGCTGATATCATAATGATCCTCGGTATTTTAATTAAAGTTTACTGCAAAGTTTTTGTTAATAATCTAGCTAGGATAATCTTAAAACCCAAATTTTCACTGCAATTGTGCGCTGAATTGCATATTTCAAATTCAATTGCAAATATTGGAGACTATGTTGTTGATGGTAACGTTACACACGACATTATGATAGTTGCAAGTGATGATGATTATGATTTTGCCGTACAAAATCTAATTCCTTTCTTTAGTGGTATTGGATTATCTTGTATATTACCACAGACTGATATTAAAGGCGGACAATCAAGAATTAATGGTTTTTCGCAAGCAGTTGTCTCTTCAAAGATCTATGTGGTTGTCGGGACAACGGATTTTGAAAATGATCAATGGAACAATACCTATGTGTTGTCCAATTTGATTTTACCCCATATGTATGAGCAACACAATAAACAACACAGAATCCTGATAATAAAATTCAACGATGTGAACATTCCACGCCCACTTAGATGGTATGAACATGTGACAATAGCTGATTGGTCAAAGAGACGAACTGATGAAGATAACTTTAAAACATTAAAAAACAAATTCAAGTCAGTGATCGAAGAGTTGTTAATGACTGAAAAAACTCTGTGTTCGTATAAGTAGATAGTTATGTATTTGTATGGAACATCATTATAACAAACTAGTGAGTATTCGAATTAAAAATAATACGAACCCTGCTAAAAAAACAGTAAGAAAATACTAAAGGGCTAAAAATTTATTAGTTGATAGCCCGCCAAATCCTCTTCAAATTACGATAATCGACGAACTACTAAGTGAAAAAACACTAAATGGAATGATAAAGACCGATCATCCAACCAAACATCGGGGGAAATCTCAAAAACTCCTGAGGGTAGGGAGGAATTGCACAACATAAGTCCCGTCTTTTTCATGATAGAAGTACAAAATTTGGGGATAAGTGTTATTCGGTATAAATGTTAAATAGAAGAAAGGAATACGAAATTTCAGTTACGGCAATTGGAAAAAGTAAAATATCTGACCACCAATTAATTTTCAAACAGAAAGTCCATAGGCTTTTGAATTTGCCATTTGATAAAGGACTTTCCGTTAGATTGACAACAAAGTGTGAACAAAACAAAATCATACATAATGAGTATAAATGTAAAATATTGGGATACAGCAGCCTGTCAACATTGTGTTATTATCTTAATCACTACAAAAACTGTAAAAACAAATTATATCTATAGCTCCGTCTTAGTTTTTTTTTTTTGTGGTACGCAGCAATGTTATAAAATCCCCTATACTTTGTCCTCTAATAGTTGTCTCGTGGTTCCATATGGATCGAATGTGTCCACTTTTATCTTTTGTTACTTAAACGATAGGTCCTTAGTGTGCAATGTATAAGTCTCGTCGGAATGAAGCGACATCTACATCACTACACAATCATACTGCGTCAAAATTGTCAGTTTATGCTTTGATAAGCACTTTTGATCGTTCAAGATAGAGTTAGCTGCCTAAAGTGGCATTTTGATTGACGTCTCATATCTTTTTTTTCTAAGTAGGTAGATCATGAATGAACATAGTTGAAGATGTAAATTAATAAACATTCGCACTCGATGAATGACATTTTGCCGAACATTGATAAAATCTTTCAAATTCTAGATAATATGGTATTGTTTAATCGTTCAAAACACAACATACTGGATTATAATACACATTTAAAACAAAACAGTTCCTAACCATAAAGGTAAATCTTCAATGATACTTCATATATTTTAGTAATTAGGGTATCAGATAAAAGGGGAATTACGTGTGAGCCAACTGTTGAGTTCAAAATATTTTTTCCGAAAGGAAAGCAGAAATTTGTCTTATGGGCAATTCAAGAATATTTTCAATAGTTGTTGCAATTTGTATCTTAATGAGTTGATTGAACCCTTGAGAATGTCGGTTTCATAGAAAGCATGCTATTGGTACTTTAACATCACATTGAGATCGTCCCGAAAATACATTGAAGATGTTATATTTACCGCTGGACAATAAATCAAATCGTTATTGGTTGTAAGTAAATGTATGATGATGAGTATTTATACAAACTTTACCCTTCTGAACTTCGTAAACTACGTTGTGCAGTATAGACGGCCTACTTATTATTGTCCGACTATTTCTGTAATGCAAAGCCGATTCTTTGGCTTTGATACTCATGTGCTGCTGTTATTTTCTGATATGATAAGTATATGCTTACAACAGTTAGTGTTGATAAAATCAATAGTACTTGTATTGGCGAGTATACACCTACACTGTTGAGTTAGATTTAAATCTTCTAATATAAAAAAGAACATTACTGCAACCAGATTTCGGTGAGCGTAAGTACAATAGTTTTGGTCTTTTTTTTTTTGTCTTTTAACCTTTTTGTTCGGGTCGTTGGTATTCTCGTTTGCATTGTATTACATGTTGTCATGTCGGAGCCTAATATTGTTTACTGTACTGACGCGTTATGCTCACGTCGTATACGATAACCAATAAGTGCTAAAATGACCTTCATTTAAAATGGATCATATCTCCCTAGGTCTATTTCTATTTGAAAGAGGGACGAAAGATACCAGAGGAATAGTCAAACTCATAAATCGAAGAAAAAAAACTGACAACGCCATGGCTAAAAATGAAAATGACAAACAGACAAATAAGAGTACACAAGAAACAACATAGAAAACTAAAGACTGAGCAACATGAACTCCACTGGAGGGGATCTCAGGTGATCCGGTAGGATAAGCAGATCCTGCTCCACATGTGGCACCCGTCGTGTTGCTCATGTTATTAAACATCACGTAAATATTCTAGCTTAGTGGGTCACATTCTATGAAACTGAAGGAACAAACATATCACAAGGTATATGAAAAAGTAAACATTTAAATAATTAGTAACTCATCATTTATATCATGCTTGTTTACTGACAGTTCATATTGACATGAATGTATCATTATCAAAGTAAAAACATGTCTGTACGAAAAGTGGAACTTCGATCAACAGACATTTTAAATGCATAAGAAACAACACCGTTTGCGTTTTTCAAAAAACAAATTCTCATCAATGTAACAATGCTACACAAATAACTCTAATCATCAAATGAACATCGCAAACAAATGGATGGAGATTAGTTATTAACAGCCACAAACACAATGTCATCTTCGACCTCCTAGAGGGAACTGGATCGTAAACATTGGCTGGCGAATATGCCACAAACACGGCTCTTCACTCTCGAACTTTTCTCACTATACTGCCCTTTTAGAATAAAAAAAATCTTGTAAGCCATATCTTTTTTACATTCATTGATTTCAACGCTAACGCTCGTAGTAAAAATCAAATTTCAGCAAGGAAATAAGATATAAAAACACCTTGAATTATTTCTTGAATAACATTTAAGAAACTTTGTTATAGCTTTAGGTGATCACAGCAAACGTAACGCTGTCTCTCCGGTATTCATATAGATATATTTCTAATCCAAAACATACTTAGGTGTTGGTGAACAAAAGGAATTTCTCAATCAAGAAAAATGTGCCGACATGTCCTGAAATTCTTCACAATTAGTGTACAAATTTTCAAAAACATTTTTAATTTTACCTAAATTACCAGTATATTAGAGCCACATTTTTTTTCTTTGAGGTCAATTCCTTTGTAATTTTGAACAGTTCTAAACAAATGACCGCAGATTACGAAAGAATCAATTTTCATAACAGACTTTGCGATTTTTTTTTGTACCTATTAAAAGAACACTTTTGAGAAGTTTTCAATGATTACTTGTCTCAATTTATATTCTTTTGAAAGACTACTACTAACATATATCGATTTTGCCAGCAATATTTGTATGATTCTTTAAGTATTTCATAATGTATGTGTACGTAGTATCATATAATTAATAACATTCACTTCTTTTGAAATTTGATGGATAGTTGCTTCATTGGCAATCATAGTGATACCACATCTCCTTATTTAAAATAATTAAATAAATATGGTTGAATTACGTCGTAAAATATTTATATATTTCATTCAAATTTGAAAAGAAATAGCTGCATCGGCATTCAATTGACAGCTAGGCGACTTTTTATGAATTTCTTGTTTATTTTATTTAGCAAGTAGATACAGGACCATACCTTTTTGGTTATTTTATATATCGCATCAATTAGCATAAAGTACACATTTACACTGAGTGACGTAATCTAAAAACACACGAACTTATCTAACATAATCAATGTATATAAATGCATACATTTACTTATTTAAACAATAAGTGCTTTATTTGTATTTCCAGTAGCAGAGTAACTTTGTCAAGAATCTTGTAATGGCAATACACCCATTTTCTGACTTTGTTGTTTGTAATAATGGTGGCAATGCCCTATCGCAATATTTCTAAAAATAGATCAGGTGTTATCCAAAAGTTTGGAAGTAATGATTACGTGTCTCAATTTAAATTCTTTAAATAGACTACTATTACCTATACCCAGGCTGCCAACAATATCTGTAAGTGTTTCATAATATTTTTGTATGTTAATAATTTATGGTTATTTTGTTTAAGGAAAAGAAAACTGTAATGCATGTAATTCAAAATGAATATTTTATTCAAAGGCGAAAAATATCTGCATCTGCATTCTGAATCTGAACTAAATTTTGCAGAAGGCTCTTCATGAATTTCCGGTTGATTCTAATAACCAAGTAGATACGAGACATACTTGGTTATTAACTAAATCCCATTAGTTATCGTAAATCAAACAATAAATTACTGAGTGACGTAATCGAAACCCAGAATTACCTAATACTATATATGTTTAGACTGTTAAATGTATATCAATGTATTCTTTTTACTAATTTAAATAATAAGAGGTTTAATTTGTATTTCGAGTAGCAGATTCACTTCAAAGGTCAAGCGTTTAAACATTTGTACAGTAAATCAATTCTGATTTCGGCGGAAAATGCACTTTCGTCATATTTCAAAAAATAGATCAGGTGTTTTCCAAAGTCTAAAAATGTCTCAATTAACATTCTACTATGACAGGTAGAGTAATGCATTGAAATCTTTAAATTTACGGTATGATTTCTTTAATTACTACTAATAACTTATAACCATTCCGCTAGCAATATCTGTAAATGCTTTATAATATATTTGTACATTAATAATTCTTGTTTGCAGTTGTTTTTTGTTTTTTTATGTTTAAGGGAAACAGAGTATAACCGATCATTGTTTGATTACCTCGTAGTGCAAAAAAAAACAACAACAAAAAACAAATATTTGTTTGCCAATCACGGCGCCCAAAATGAGCAAAATAATTACAATATAATTTTCAATTAAATATAATGTAAAGTAATTTAAAAATAGGTTAAACAAAGTACATATTAATATCATTGATTTTGATTTAATTGATTAATATAAAATATCAAAGCAAATGAAGTAAGCAATTTTTAATTATAAAAATTTAATATGACCCAGTGTCTGTTACTCTGGTCCCTTTAATGGACAGAACACCTCATAGTATACTAATAATTTATTAAATGTAAAATGTAAAAGAAATAACTATGTAAATGCATATATGATCATACATATCATTCTATATCTATATATAATTTAATTTTGGATGTAACGCGTCCTCTGATTGGCTGACGTCGTTTTGTTCATAATACCATAGACACAATTTTGTCATGTGACCATGACGTCATCAACGTTTTTTATGATTTACGCCGGTTTAACCACACTATTATTTTATTTATTATTATTGCTTTAACTGCTAAGTCAGTGTTTGTTATATCTATTTTGCGTGACTGTATTTATGCATCCCGTCATACTTTGAACGACAAAATTATTTCATGTCTACCTGTGCGAATTTCAAACGCGCAATTTTACACCAGTACCCATACCCTCCTTCCTTGATGGGTGCATTTTACATAGACAAATATAATCGTATAATATAATCAAAATGAGGATGTTAATTTGATGTATTCCTTTTTGTGCTTCTTCGTTACATTTGTTGTTTTTATAGTGATTAAGATGATAACACAATGTTGACTGCTGTACCCCTATTTTTGACATTTTTACCTATTATGTCTGTTTGTTTTGTTCACGCATCGGTGACTATATAATGGAATTTGATGCGACTGTCATACAAGTGAGAGGTTTAGCTAGCTATAAAACCAGGTTCAATCCACCATTTTCTACATTTGAAAATGCCTGTACCAAGTCAGGAATATGACAGTTCTTGTCCATTCGTTTTTGATGCGTTTTGTTATTTGATTTTGCCATGTGATTATGGACTTTCCGAATTGATTTTCCTCTGAGTTCAGTATTTTTGTGATTTTACTTTTTAAAATAGAATTTAAATTGAATTATGAGAAATAACTGTAATATTTTGTCAGTCTATTCGAAATAACATAAAAATAAGTTGCACACTGTTAAATAACCCGCTACGCGCGTTATTCAGTGTACACCACTTTTTTATGTTATTTCTTCATAGACAGAAAAAATATTACAGTCATTCCTTAAACAGAGAAATCTAGTTTAAAATTGTATTCCTGTTTAAAATTAAAACCTCTGATTATTGACAATTTATTATCAAAATGGTGCATGAATATTTTGTTCAAATGTGAAAAATAGCTGCATCTGCAGAGCCTGAGTCTGAATTAAATTTAGCTGGAGACATTTCGTGAATTTCTGTAGGATTCTGTAAAAATTAACTATATTGCATTAATTATCTATAAAGTAAACAAACTTATTGAGTGACTTATTGACACAACACAGAATTATCAAATACAAATGTACTATTTAATTTTAATCAATGTAAATAAATGTATAAATCTTAAAATAATTAACAGCTAGCATAGACACTCATGTATTTTATGTCCCGGCCGCTATGGAAGAGGCATTAAGGTTTACGTTAACGTCCTTACGTTCGTTCTTCCATACGTCTGTCCGTCTGTTTATCTGTCCATCCCAACATTAGCTTCCGTTCCCAGATTTGTTTTCCTTAACCAAATGTTATGAATATTATACAAAATGCTTATAATTACCCATCTTCGGTAACAAACGGTTACGATCCACTCCCTTCTCTACACCTTTTGCGAATTGAGACAGAGTTTCGGAGACACAAAGTAATGATTTATATTGGCTGCAGTCGTACCTGTCTGCATCCGATCCAAAAGCGCATATAACATGATCACGTACAAATAATGAATATGAAGGTTAACAATTACAACGTGCTGATTGTTTTTTTCTTAAAAAAACTTACGACGATATTAAGTGACAATTTAAATGTTATTATACAACTAATAGAAGTTCCTGTGTATGTTTCTTGCACAAAAGCTGGAATGTCAACGTATATTTTCGTTTCTTGCTTCGTCAAATTTGTAGACTCTAGACGCTACCGTGTTTTCATCTCAACACTGCAGAGAGTTCGAGTGTTATCAATAGTTAAGAATATTGTATTCGGAATGGGCGTGACTTTAATCAACCGATAAATGGTGCAACAGTGTTATCACAAATATTGGCTTAATCTGTCAAGGGTGGAGAGTGAAGAGGGAGGGGCTAGCTAAGATAATAACTACCCTTTCACAGATCAAGTTTGAATTTGAGAAAAGACACTCGGTTCATGTCCCTTTATATATATATCTATGCAAACGTTGCCGAATTTGCCGTTTCCGCACTAAAGTGTACCTAAATCAAATGTTATAAAACGAAAACACAATGCTTATTACCAAAGAACACAGATCGAATTTGGGTGACGTCACTTGCACCGTTCTAGTCAGTTTTTTTTTTAGTTTTGTCCTTTTGTGTGCATATTAAAAAAAAATATATGTAGAATTTGCAGTATATTTAAAAGCGGGGGCATCTGTGTTGTGTACATTTTTTTTTAAATATGTAGAATTTGCAGTATATTTATAAGCGGTGGCATCTTTGTCCCATAGACATTTCCTCGTTTAACTAATTTTTTTTATTTGGAGGTGTGAAATATCTTTATGTATTATTTTACAGCTAAAGCATGTACTTTTTAACTTTTTTCCGACTTCAGTCATTAGTCATTAGAATCATAGTGATGGGGAACAATGCGTGATCAGCTTTATCATTTAACATTAATTGTTTAGGTGTCGAAATGACCTACTCAAAGCAATACTATGTAATGAATTGTCTTTTTAAGAAAAGATTGTCAATTTAAAGACAATTGTGAAAGTCAGTAATAATGTAAAACTTTTAACTAATATTTCAGTTACTTAAAAAAAAGCACGTTATGCAGAGAGAACGTAGAAGTGAAAAAGGTTGATCAAAGAGATATTCCAATCAATTCCAATCGATGAAACATCCAAATTGGCACAGAGAATAGTTCAAACCCTACAGGACAAGTGACAATGGCCGAATATCGAATAAACGACCGAAAAGATTCACCAACAGTCATTATTACAGTGGATAACAACAGCAGAGTTCATGCTGCACAAGTTAATGCATTTAAATACTTAACTTTAACGGCTTTTTGCAGTATAGTTCCACTTTTCGTTTTTCTTGATTTTCAGCAAATACAAGACCCTGATTTTTTACTGGTTTTTGGTGGAATCATATCATTTTTCATATCAATGTTGTTACCAACAAGTGTAAGATTTGTTTTTCGCTATATTATACCAGTTTTTATTATCCCATTTGCAGGTAAATGTGAAAACAGTGGAATAGACATCAACACGTCTTATATCTGCAAACAATATGAACAATACAAAGACTTCACACTTTTTCTTTTGCCTATGTTTTACTCGATAAGCGTATTGAAGGTACGATCTGTATTTAGATTATTGGTGACTTTATTCCAACGATGGTTTGTTCAATTCAGAACAATTCGAATAATTGGATTTATTATCTTGTGTTTTGTAAATGCAGTGATCTTTTCATACTTAATTTATCTAGTGATGATTTACATTTTGTATGGATGGTCTTATTTTCTTGTGCGAACCGACCTTCATAATTCCACAATATCTGTAGAAGTAATGGATATTTTGCGGAATAAAGATTATGTTCTGGGACCACTACAACCATTCGAAAGAACGATGTCCTGGGAAATATATGAATCCAATGGTAGTCATTCATGGAATTCCTCAAGATTTGATGCAAAATTTGACGGGGTAAAACTTCCGGTATGTAGAGGGATTTATTATAGAGTTGAGGGTGAGGATGTTGACATCAACTGTAACATTAATAATACTAATAGCGTTATAAAATTGGTAAACGGTTACGAAACCAACTTATATCATTTTCACATCTTTCATTATTTTGAATGGCATCTAGGTCCAACTACAAACATTGCTTCATGTAACTTGAAAGCCTCAACAAAACATGAAGCTAACATCGACTTAGAAATGACACTTCGTATAACTGATTTATCAGCTGAATGTCTAAATCGAGAAATAAAGTTATGGGCATTTATGATAACGAGGAGTGAAGGTAAACAAAGCACAATAAAAGTAAAGTTTGGATCTTTCTTTATTTACGCGCAGAAAGAAATAGTTAAATTTGTACATGTACCTCAAGGACATATATTATCTTTAAATGCAATGTCATTTCACAGTTTTTCTAACACAGAGGACCAATTTGTTTTTCATAATATCTCAAGTATGGCAAAAGCGAATGTATCCGGTGATACAAATGCGGTTTGTTCTGATGTTTTCCAGGGCTGCGGTCCAATGATACATTTCCTCTATAATATGAGTAAGCTTGGAAATTTTTTCAATGAAAACCCATTCACTACAGACAGGATTTTAAATTCTAACCTATTTTCTACTAGTCTTACAGAAACTGGTGTTCAGACTGTGGAATCATACACATGCGTTTGCGAAAATAGTTATGGTCAACATACTTATAGTATTCTGAGAAACCTCTTCAACACATCAAGTCAAACGGAATATCTGTCTGAGATAAAATTACCATTCAAGTTCGTCATCTTACCCAGAGGACTAACTTACTTTGCGTCAAATAAGTACACACAATTGCAAAACGACGTAAGAAAAGCTCTAGCTGAAAGGGAAAAAGATTGGAGGTATGTTTGGCGATATTATGTCGATGATGAACGGTTTTACTATTTCATTATTACCAAATTAGAACACATCATTATAATGATAATATTTGCTGATATTTTTATGATGATAGGGATTTCTTTCAAAGTTTACTGCAAATTTTTTGTTCATCATTTAGCAAGGATAATCTTGAAACCAATACATCCTCTATCGATTTGCGAGGAACTGCTTCCTGTTGCTAACTCAAATATTGGGGACTATAATGTTGAGGAAAACGTAACTCATGATATTATGATTGTCGCCAGCGACAATGATTATGATTTTGCCTTACAGAAACTTGTTCCTTGCTTTACAGATCTAGGACTGTCTGTTCTGTTACCACAGACTGATATTAATGGTGGACAATCAAATATAAATGGTTATTCTCAGGCAGTTGTAACGTCAGTAATGTATGTGGTTGTCGGAACGAGGGATTTTGAAAATGATTCATGGAACAATAACTTCATTTTGTCCAATTTAATTCTACCCCGGATTTGTGAGCAACAAATAAACCAGCATAGAATCTTGATAATAAAATTCAACGACGTGAACATACCCCGCCCACTAAGATGGAACGAATACGTTGCGATAGCTGATTGGTCTACACGACAAAGCGATGACGATAATTTTCGAAGATTAAAAAACAAACTGAAATCAATGACTGAAGCAGTGTTTATGAATGAAAAAAATGTATGTACTTGTCCATTACAATAATTAGTTTGTAAATTTTACTAAAACAGTACTAGAAAATGTTGAGTGAAATCGTAATCATAAATTCTACTTACCAAATCCATAAATCTGACCTTACAGTGATAAATATTTCAAATACTATTATCGTGCTCTCACTAGGAAATCAACCAATCAAAATATAGAATTTACTGTTCTATTAAAAAATTTGAACTCCGGAGTTTTATTACTGAAAGGACAGGGGTTGTAGTCCTCAAACATTTTAATTGGTTGATTTTAGTGTATGAGTACAACAAACTGACTAGAACGTTTTTTTTATTTCTAGGTCTGGTTTCATTAATTGATTTTTCTTAACTCTCCTTTGTTTATTTTAAGTTTAAATGTTAATTTTAGTTTTGACTGTCATTTTTTTTTTAAAGTTTCTGTTGATATCGTATTGTTGAGCAATGAATACATGACTGAAATCAATCATTATGTATTATTATTGTTACCGTCACTATGTTTATGTTGTTTGTGTGAAAGCTTTTTGACCTCTTGTATTGATTGTCATACATATTGAACATGCAATTTAAATTTAAATTAAAATTAGATAATCATGAGAAATTAAACATTCAGATATGAGTATATTCAAAATGTGTTGTTGATATTTGCATAAACGCTTTAAACCTTTTGCATTTTGAACGGAAAACTGCAAATTCACCTCATTTAGATAATTTTAAAAAAAAAATGTAAATACATAATCGAATATTGAAAGATCAGAAACGGACATCACCACACAGATTCCATCATTCTGTTTTATACAAAAAATGCTGCGAGTTACAAATGTACATCTGTTTTTGGTGAAGCTGTTCTGTTCACTTTCTCTATCAAAATCTTTATTACTGGTGGATGATAAGTAAATGAGTCAGCTGATCATTGATTTTAGATATTTTTGTAGGAACTAGTACACAGGAGAAGTGTATATGTCAATGAAACAGTAACCTCGACAGTGGCCGATCCAAACATTTCCAAATAGGGGGCACTGACTGCCTAAGTAGGGGGCCGCCACTGCTGTCATGCTTCAGGGATTCTCTAAATAATCAATCATTTTTTTTCCACAAAAGAGAGAGGTGGGCAACCTGGCTCTCTCTCAATCTGCTTCTGCTCGAAACAACAAATAGTTAGCTAGAACCTTTTACAGTAGAAATATTTATGTCGTCATACTGTTATAGGTTCTTAATCTTCCAAAGTTTTAATTACATTTTGTAAATCAAGTATTTGATATGAACACAGAATTAGTCAAATAACACAGTTTTATGATATGACTAGCATTCTGAGATCATAACTCTTGCTCCTTTTTTAAACGACCGCAATACTGACCATATATCGAGGGAAAGAATTTTTTTGGAATAAGGGAAAGGGGGGAAAATGGAGGGGGAACATTTTTTTTTCATTTCAGATTTCAGAAATTTAAAAAAGAATATATCTTCAAATATTATTTTTTAAGGGGGGTAATATTCAACAGCATAGTGTATTGCACAAAAGCAACAATTTAAATAAATTCAAATCATATAACCACTTTGAAGTTCTTTGACTACAGTTATTCTGTGTCAGAAACATATTATGTGTCAAAAATTTCGTTAAAATCCAAATTCAGACCTGTATCAAGCGTGAATATTATGTCCATATTGGCTCAACTTTTCAACGTTGGACATCTGTGGTCGTATCCAGCTGCGCTCAGCGAAGCAATTTATTTAGCATTGATGAGAGTTCGAGTCGTAATAATTACCCTGGTCAGAGTGCAGCAGAAATTTACGTTGTGGTATATAATCTTTCAAATTTTACCGTGTCGGTCTAAATTACAAAGCATGGTATATTCACATCATATTTTGTGCTCCAGAATATGCATGTTATGTTGTTGTTGGGTGTTAATTTGACCTCAATGGATAAATCAATCTTTTACACGTCACGTGCTTCTCATATAATCTTCATTTTGATCAAACGTTACGAAATTTTAAAATTTTAGAAATTAAAAAAAAAAAACTTTAAAAGAATTCAAGATAAAGGCCTATTTTCACCTATAAAATTAATGTTAACTTTTTACACACTGTGACTTGGAGGGAGTGTGTCTTATTTTCACTAGTACCACATCTTCCTATTTCTATCCATGTGAACTCTCATGCATAAAGGATGCCATTTCAATAGCACTATCTGAGAATATTGTTTTCATCGGTATTTATTTTTGATAAACTAAAACTACCCCTACATATCTTGCTGTTCGGTGTGAGTCAGAGCCCCATGTTAAAGATCGTTCTTTGGCCTGTTATAGTATATATTTTTAACTAACTTTCAGTAACTATCGACTTATTTGTACTCGTTGTGATTTTACACCACTATCCCGGATTAAGAGAGGGTTATTTCTCCTTAACAAGTTTAACCTCGCCATCTTATATATGTTTCTTCCTTTTTATCATTTTAGTTGTTTGGCGTGCAGATATTATTCTTCAAGTAGAGTTATGTCAATATACATGACATATATTGGGACACTATAAAAAATTATGCAGTCTACATGGAGATAGTTTAAAAAATCAAAGTCGAAATAACAAACGATAGTACTAAAAGTTCAGCACAATTTGTGCTTTTGACAAAATAAGTAGTCATATCAATTCAATACTTCAAAAAGATCTGCAAAACCAAAAAAGAAATAAATTATACATATATCACGCGCAAAAGGACGAGATTGTATGTGTTAATCGAAATCGTCCAGGTAGCGAAAAGCAATGGATTCGAAATTAGAAAAAAAACAACTTTTTTTGGCAAAAATTTCTTTAAATTCGATCTAACAAAAATGCTGCTACACAAAGAAAATCACTTTTCCATTCCGAGGTAGCTGCTACACACAATGGCCAAATAAGCATCATTTTCCATTAGTTGATTGACATACTATATCTTTATTTACCAGAACACATTTGGAATCACTCAGGGGTTCACAAATACCTAAAATTAATAAATAAAATGAGGTTTTATTTCAAAGTAAATATTGTATTTTTATGCAACAGCGATGTTATTCTTCAATTTATCTTGTATTATACCTAGCCTTCAATGTTTTATGAAAATATCAATCAAACTGTAACTTTGTTTTCCTAACAATAATATCACCAGGTCGATAGTCAATGCATTGGTACTGACATGATTTATTAAATGCTTGGCTTAGAATCTCCGTTGATACATTTAGAAATTATTAAGAAAACAAGAATGTGTCCATAGTACATGGCTGCCCCATCCGCACTATCATTTTCTATGTTCAGTGAACACTGCAATTGGGGTAAAATCTCTAATTTGGCATTAAAATTAGAAAGATCATATCATAGGAAACATGTGTACTAAGTTTCAAGTTGATTGGACCTCAACTTCATCAAAACGTACCTCGACCAAAAACTTTAACCCGAAGCGGGATAGACGGACGAACGGACGAACAAACAGACGTACAGACCAGAAAACATAAATGGGACATAATAAAAGTGCAAATACTCTAGACAACTTTGATAATAAGAAAACAAATGAATAACCTTTTTTTTTCTCAAACGCGAAATCGGAAAATCAAGAAAGCGAAATCGAGAAATTGAGAAATCGGGAAATTGGAAAGTCGAGAAATAAGGAAATCGAGAAAAAGGAAATCGAGAAATCGGGAAATCGAGAAATAGGGAAATCGAGAAATTGAGAAAGAAAAACGCGAAAGCACGAAAGAGAAAACGCGAAAAAGCGAAATGAATTTTTCGACTTCGCGTTCTTGCTTTGTCGATTTCTCGATTTCCCGATTTCTCGATTTACTTATTTGTCGATTTCCCGATTTCTCGATTTACTTATTTGTCGATTTCCCGATTTCTCGATTTACTTATTTGTCGATTTCCCGATTTCTCGATTAACCGATTTCCCGACTTCGCGTTGTAAAGGTGAGAGGAGAAAACGATAAAACACGAAAAGGGGAAATGGCCGCATCCGGTCACCATAATTACCATCAAGTCTTTTGAGATCTTGGGTACTTCAACATATTTGAATTCTTAATTACAATTGGGTCTGAGGATTCCTAAGGCATGTAATAAAATAATTGAATTATAAAGTGCTATTTACCTTAAATGTATTATGTATAGCAGACAAAAATGCATCAACGATTCTAGTGAGTATAGTGCAACAAGGTCAATAAACGTGAACATTTTCTCACTTACCTGGGTGACCAGATGCAGCAGCGCTAGGAGTTTCGCCTTTTGTCCACGTGCAGTCTGGGTCTCCAAGTTCTTGTCCATTCGTACGACCATCTTGGTCTGAATCTGTTTGACACAGTTCCTGTGTCCATTTGAATTCAGCAGCCTTAAAGTCCTATCAATTGCCATACATCAAGTTAAAGATAATTCTGACAAACAAAGCAGGGTTGTTAAAATCATTTCCAATTCAAAAGTTTATTCAAAGTGAATGTTTGAAATTATTAATCATGGGATACCTATGCTTGTTGATTTCATAGGTAGACTTGAAATTTTAAGATTGAACAAAATAGAAATTTTAGATAGATTGTATATATGTAAGCCTTAAATCTATGTCCGGCCTCAAATCTATGTCCTTTCCGCAAATCTATGTCCTTTTTAATATTGCGTCATAGACGTTCCAAATCTATGTCCTTTATTGTCTCAAATCTATGTCCTGTATTGTCTCACATCTATGTCCTTTATTTACTCAAATCTATGGCCATTTTTGGCTCAAATCTATGTCCTTTCATCGGCGTAAAACTTAACAAAACGTCATCGAGTAAACAATGAAAAGTTAACAATTACAGGTGTAAGTACGGCCTTCAACACGGAGCATTAACTCACACCGAACAAACATTGTACAAGTGGTTTATATGACAAAGGCAAGGTTAACATTTTAACTATTAATACACATGGTTTAAAATTACTTTATGTTTTTTTCTTTAAAACTGGAGGGAAATCTGTTATGAATAGTGGACTGATGGAATATTTTCAAAAACGTCAACTAGAGATTTATCCTCTTGAAATGTTTTCAGACAATTATCGGGATATCTTTACTCCTACTATTGTGGAATATTTACAATTCAAAAGAAATCCAGCCATGAACAAAGGGACTGCAGTGTTGACATCTAGTTGCTTGAGAGAAGGGATATGCCAAAACATAGAATGATTCTTCTCGGGGAAATATTTTCGTTATTAAAGACATTATTACAAGTTTTACATTTGAACTAAATAGATATCAGCTAAGACCAAATAATTGAAATATGTTCTTTTGTGATTCACAAATATTTCAATTAAAATATAAAAAAACGTTTTATTTTTAGCAATTTAGAATGATTTTTTGATACTAGTATTCAAGGAAAAACATAGATAAAATGGTATAAATGTCAATGAAACATCGCTATGAACAAATTCAAAGACAAAACGAAGTAAGTTGAAGTTGCAAACAAATATTCATTCTTTACTGTCTTTTTTAGTAAAATAAATATGGTTTGTGGTTTCATTCTTAAAGACGGTATACAATAATAACACACGCATGTAAAGATTTTAACCACACACTTGAAAAAAGAGTTAATAAAACAAAAAGCATATAAGACCGTACTTGAAACAATATCATAAATACCAGCTAAATAATGTAGACGGATTTTCTTAAACGTATACTATACTTCGGCTCTTGCGCATACATGGAGAACACATACCAACTTAATATTGAATTATGGGAAATAACTTAATAAAATAAACAACCTATTAGACGGGCATAAATTTGCGCATGGCGAAACAAATTGGAAAAAAATTAAAACATAACACAGATTTGAGACCTTATCTTTTTTTATAACGGACATAGATTTAAGGCCGAATCATTTTTTACGGACATAGATTAGCGATTGACGTCACGATCGGGCATAGATTTGAAAAACGGACACAGATTTGAGGTCGTACACAGATCTGAGGTTTACATATATAAAAAAGAAGATGTGGTAAGATTGCCAATGAGACAACTGTCCATTCTTCTTATATGCAGAAGTTATAGAGAGATTGTCAGCTCGGTGGTTAAAATAGTAATGGAAACCATGCACTAGTTGTACTGAATATTAAAGCATTGTATTGTATGTTAAAGAGACATATCACATTAATTTACATTGATTAAATCTTATACCTCTGGAATTAAAACAAAACCTGTGAAAATCGAACGAAAATCATGTGAGTCAGAACATTTGGCCCTCTGGGGTTTCTGGCGGATCCGCCAAAATGAAAAGCAAATAAAACACGTGTATGGCACCTGGTAGGTGTACATGGGTTGACATGTTTGCTGCTTAGTCAGATACAAAAGCAAAATAATATTCTGCAGAACTCTCACTCATGTGTTCTCATTTATTAGACTCAGAATTGTGAACTTTCCTGTAATAAATAAATCTGTTTTATTTATATATATTCGTTTTAAATACTAATATAAAAGAAATGTGGTATTGTTGAATGCCTCACTAAAATAAGATGCCTAGCTACGGCCTTGACAATGAGACAAATGTCCATTATCTTTAAAAAAAACTAGGATGTATAGATTTAGAATCTAATTTCGTTTACATTAGTATCCATAATTAATTAAAAAAGAAAATTATAAGAAGAAAAGATTTACCAGTCCAAATTGACATCTTGTGCCTCCTCCTGATGCCTTGTCGTGTCCTACTCCCCACCATGTCTGATTAGTATGTCCATAACAAGGATCTGGTACCTTATTTCCGTTGGGTATATTATTTTTAAATCCTGGAAATCCAAAAACAACAGTAAACAGGACCAGATATATAATTCCTCTGAACATGACCACTCTTTTGTAGTGTTTAAAAAATATTGATATGCATTTTGCAAAAACTCACATGGAATTAATTGATCCTTTACCTGGGATTATGTAAAGTAACTACAGTAAAACCTGTAGTTAATTGAACCTTTTTGTTATTGAATTTGTTTAGTTTTATATACAAAAGATTTATTTTAAGGTATACTTTTTTCATATACTGTCACGTCTGCTCTTTCGAGATTGTGACATCACCGAATGCGACTTACTATATAGTTCTAACTAAAATAAGCAACACGACGGGTACCACTAGTGGAGCAGGATATGTGTAACCTTTGGAAGATTATTATTGGTTTTGATTGAGATTCGTGTTGCTTGTGTTTGTCTTTTCGTCTTTTTTTATTTTTCAAGTTTTTGTAATTTTTTCTCCAACTTATTAAAAGGAATTTTACCTTTCTTCTTTTTCTTATTGAGTACAACTGGTTCGTTTACTTATGGCATAAGCTAAACCCAATGTCTATTGATTTAAAACGAGCACATATGTAGAAGTTGTAATACCACC
This sequence comes from Mytilus galloprovincialis, assembly GCA_037788925.1. Lineage (NCBI taxonomy): Eukaryota > Metazoa > Mollusca > Bivalvia > Mytilida > Mytilidae > Mytilus > Mytilus galloprovincialis. The sequence continues at coordinate 2,216,220 of CM075340.1, read as the reverse complement.
AAATCATAGTACGTCACATCCGTTTTCATACGAAAAATGGTCGAAAAAAATGTCCCCTTGGATTTAACAGTAGTAGAAAGTTGACCCTGTGTTTCATATATCCTTTTTTTTTTTGATTGGTGATGAATATTGCTATATATGCAATAAAAAGTATGTGAACTGTGTCTGTAGTAATTGATAGGGTAAAATTTCTCTAATGCTAAGTACAAATTTCCGTATTTGAAACGAAGATCAAAGAAGCACATTTTTTTTAAAGTGTCACTTTTACAATGACTTATTCAGGGAAATCAATGGCGGAAAAGGGAAGCTGCACATGCACCAATGATCGTGTATGTACTCATGCTTTTCCACCGAAATATCGCAAACATAAGTGGATAAAGTAACAAAGACATATTATATGTTAACTGTATTAACATAGAACTAACTTGAATATTAGTAGGTGGACCAAGCCAGAGTTAGTGATTTGGGGGAGCTTTTGTGACGTTTTGACCCTATTTACTCTATTAGGCCAAAAAATAACTCTTTCTTCAGTAATTGTTTAAGAAATGTATAGTTATATTAAGTAAATGTTAAGTTTTTAAAGCAATAACAACAAATAAATAATAAAAAGGAACCTATCTAAGATTATGTAAAAACTACTTAAAAATACCATGGACACTTTTATATAGATAGTAGAAAAAAATTCTTAGTCATAAACACATATCCTTGGTGTTTCAAAAAACCATCCCTGTTTTATTTGATTTTTCTACAAAATATACTGACAACTTCAGCTGACATGGTTACTAAAGGTTGTAAACAAGAAAAAATGGACAAACATTTGAGTGGTAAACTTCAGTGAGGGTTATTTATTTATTTGCAGAGATGTAATTGAAACTTTTTCTGTAGTATTGGACAGGATAAAACTTATGCTTAGTGATTTGAACAAAGATAAAGTCTGCCTTTTTTAGGTAACCATCACCATTCTGATGACTTCTCTCTGTCAAATGCCTGTGTGAGGTTGCCTTTAAAGTCAATTACAATTTTTCATTTATTTATCAATTTTTACAAATTTTACTTACTTTAAAATTGTACATTTTTTATACGTGAATTCCATGTGAAATTTCCAACAACAAAAAATTCTATTTTTCATGATTTTAATTAGATTTGAAAAGTAAGATATTATTTGAATAACTCTATTTAAAAAATTCATGTGAATTTCACATAAAAAAAAATTTTGTGTGAATTTAAATTCAAATGACTTTCACCTGAGCATGCTGAGATTCAAATGAAACTCACAAACACTGATTTCACGTGAGTTTCACAAATAAGCTCGTTTGAGGTGAAATTCATCTGAATTTCATGTGAGATTCACGTGAAATTGATGTGAGTGAAATTTGCCTGTGTAGCTCTATCATAAATCACAAAATTTAATTATGTAGGTTTGACAATCAAATCGGTTAAGCCGGGTCCCTGGCTTTGGTTAATGATTTTGAAGTACTCGTGTACGCTCATATAGCTCCCCACAACAGGATATAGATCTGTAGGCATTAAAAGACGTGAAAAACATGTATATATAAAGAAATAACAAAAATTCAATTAACCTCATCACAACGTGCCTGTGCCTGTTTGTCAAGAAACATGTCACTTGTTGTCTTACTGTTGTATGTTTCTTGGAGAATTATGTACTGATTGTAGATGTTAAATAGATATAGGAAGATGTGGTACGAGCGCCAATGAGAAAACAACTTTCCATCCAAGTCACAATTTATCAAAGTAAACCATTAGGCCCAGGTACGGTCTTCAACACGGAGCCTTTGCTCACACCAAACATAATGCTATAAAGGGCTCTAAATAAATACTAGTGTATACCCATTTAAACGGGAAACGGTCTATTGTATATAAAAATAGACGAGAGACGAGAAACACTCATAAGGTACCAGTCTTGTATTACAACTCCAGTTTCCGGTGCATGTCAAAACATGGAGGGAAACAAAATAGTGCATTTTTTTCTGAATTTTTTTCTGAACTCAACTTTTTCTGTTTGATTATAGGTTTATGCTGAATTGAAACATATATATAGACTTTAAAAAAATCTTGCATCTTTTGGAGGATATCAATCCAGGAAATGGAAGGATATCATGTTTACTGGAAGTGGTGCGGCCTAGTAAAAACAGCAAACGGAAAGTAGAAAAAAATGTTTTGACTTCAGGATTACGTAACTTTTTATTCGTCGTGGCATGACACGGCTAAACCAGTAATAAAATTGAGAATGAAAACTGGGAATGTGTCGAAGATATATCAACCCTAAAAAAGAGCAGACAATAGCCCAAGACCACCATTGGGTCTTCAACACAGTTAGATAAGTTTACAAAATACATAGTTTCCAATACGTCCATAAAGTTATGCATCAGTTTGAGAAAGAAAAATGAGGCCACGTATCTCTACAACAACTAAGTTGCACTCTACCAAATTTATCACTGACGCACACAGCATCCAGTGATTTAACACATTTTGACCAATTCAAAACACCCGGAGTGCATTTTAAAGTCCAGTGCGATGTAAGACCTACTGAAAAGTTCTCCTCTAAATTGTGTGCGTAGTATTTTTGGAATGAATCTATGCTACAGGTTTATTTATTATTATCAATCATTCTTTAATGCACAATTAAATATTCTATTAATCACACTTACAAGAGGGTGATAAATTCCAACCCCCACAAAAAATAAAATTTAAATGTAGAATCATGTAAACGCTCCTGTACCAAATTAGGAAATCTCTTATTTGAAGTATAGGTAATACAAATAAAGTCATCATAGATATCAGGACAAAATTTTGTACATACGCCACACGCGCGTTTCGTCTACGTAAGACTCATTATTGACGCTCGAATCCTAAAAAAGTTAAAAGGCCAAATAAAGTCCGAAGTTGAAGAGCATTGACGATCAAAATTCCTATAAGTTTTGCCAAATACAGCTAAGGTAATCTATGCATGAGGTAGAAAAGCCTTAGAATTTCAAAAATTCAAAATTTTGTAAACAGTTAATTTATAAATATCACCATATCAATGATAATTCATGTCAGTACAAAATGTAGTTGCCCGATTTTTAAATACAGACTGTTACATGCATTAACAACTTTTCTAGAGGCGGGCAATGTACAGCTCGACAAATTTCTATTAATGACGCTAAAATATAGCAATCAAAGATATACTGTTATATTATGTTAAGGGTAATGAAGGTATTTGCTGACAACCCAATCGTATCATACCACGTATATTCTTTTAAGGGAGTTCGCTTCTAAGTTTCAAAATAATTAACTCTTCAAAACACATGTCTATATTGAAAGGGGATTAATAAAGGAATCCAAAGAGCAAATATATATATATAGGTCACCGTGCTTGTTTTGAGATATTCATCATTGAAATTTTGGCGGAAAAATATTCTCTCTTGACTTTAAATAGCTTTATCATTGACAAAATTAAGTTCTCAAAAACTATAAAAAAAAATAATTAAAATGTTACAAGACTTTTACAGATGGATTATCATTATAAATGTAAAAGATTTACAAAAAGAAAAATGGGGTCACCGGGCAAATTTTTTCAAAGCATTCAAATAGATAAAACCAGAGAATTCCGAAAATCTGTTAAAAAAACCAAAACATGACAAGCCAGCTGCCTTAAGCATTGTTAAGTTCCGACGTGAATGTACTTTTTTGGAAAATTTCTCATCAATTAATTTGTCCATGTAGTTATAACTTTCAACGAGACTAAACTGTTACCAGAATAAAATTTGTCCGTTTCAACGTTTCGCAAAAACTATTTTTTTCTAATAAAAAAAAATCATTTTTTTTACATATACATGTACTAATATCGACAATAGATCGGACGGTTACCTATTCGGTGGATAGTTGTCTCACTGGCAATCATACCTCATGTCCTTATTTCTATACTTTTTTTACTTTTTTAATTGTCGATATGTGTTCGAATTTTTCAGGATGGCATATAGCATATAAACAATATCATTCTAAATAATAAAATTATATGCACTGCAATGTAGACATTAGATATGTAGTATGTAAGCATAACGAGACATACACAACAAAATAATAACAACACATTATGATTAAATTAATATTATGTTTAAATTGACTCAAGTGCATAAGGTAAGTGTATTTTGACTATTAAATAAAAAGAAGGCTAAAGTAGTTTGAGCCCTATGTCGAAATCTCAATAAAAAAAACACACATTTAACTTTAAGATATACTGCAAATAACATACGATTTTTTAAACTAGGCATAATAACTTTTTGACACATCAATCAAAATTCTGGCTACTCAAATATATAATTTAAATGTAAAAATTACATGTCTTTGTGACGTTTGTTTTCATTGGATTTAAAAAATATTTCACTTTAATTAAAAACCCGGTTTTCAACGTATAATGAAAAGATCTGATACCATTATGGAATGTATAAATATGTTTTAAAATTAAATGTAAAACATTAACGTCGTCTAAAAGGGAATAGAGTGTATCTTCAAGTGATATACAAGACGGAGAACCTTTTCAATTTTGAGTAAATTTCCAGTATATTATAAGGTAAATAATAATAAGAGTTGTATTTTCTTTAAGACTTAATTTCCTGGTTTTAACAAATTCCGCATAAAAGCCTATAAAAGATTGTTTTTCGTCCATAGGTTAAATGCATGCATCACCTATATCTTAAAATATCCCCGGTTTATGTTGGTGTTAATGTTGCTCAGTCGTTAAACTTCTATGTAGCTTCTTGTGCCTTTTTTAATCGTTTTTCGATTGCATTGTCCGTGTGTTTCCAACCTATGAGTTTGAATATTTTTCTGTTATGACCCCGTTATCAAATAGGTAATTGTCAAAGCAGTATGAACAAAGATATAGAAATCTCGAAGGTATATTTAATAAGGGGGAAGTCTATAAAAACTGACAAAATAAAAAGTAACACTGTGCCAACAAACGGATCGAATTGAAAGCTAAATATCATATTTCTGTCTTGGTACAGACATTTCACGAATAAAATGATTGTTTAAACCTGGTATTATATTTAGTCTAACATCGTTCTTCAAAGGCTTTTATAGTTCCGTTAGATTGACAAAATTATGTGCTTAAATAAACTATTGAAATTTGATAAGATAAGTTCAACAAAACAACGTATTTCAATAACATTTAAATTTGCATGAATTCCAATTGAAAAGACACAAGATACAGCTATTCTTAGAATAGAGGGTGAGAGAAGTGAAAATTGTCCACCCCTCAATAAATATGTGATTGGAATCAATCGATTTTTGGTGTGTATGACAAAATTAAAATGTCTTAACATGTTCCTTCATATGTATCTCTTAAATTCATGGTGATATCTACACGTTTAGATATGTTTTATGGAACCAAGGTCAAGAGAACGTGTAAAAAACAATTTCATATTTTTTTTCATGGAACAAACGTCGGTGGACAGTATTCTGGAGCACGTTATATCTTACATGTCTGTTTTTGTCTAATATTGTAAATTACCCAAGTGCTAGTCGAAAGTAAAATAACGATAATAAGGAACTCCGAGGAAAATTCTAACGAACATATAATTTGATACACCAGACGCCAGATGCTCGTTTGTCTACATAAGACTCAGTAGTGACGCCTATATCAAAATAGTTAGAAAAACGAAACAAGTATAAAGTTTAAGAGCATCGAGGACCCAAAATTCCCAAAGTTACATGAAAAGCAACTTGAATATTCTCAGAAGAAAAGCAACACTCGAAATACTTGTCCTATTGGGATCATACAACTATCACTGTAAGTGTAATGTTGCTTCATATTTTGTTTTCCTCGAGACGTAAAGCTTTAATTAGAAAAAGACATATTTTAGTTCTTTCGGATACACATAAATGCTATCTATATTTTTAATGTGTCTATCTAGTAAGACCAAAGCTTTTGGTGATTGTTTTAATTAGTTAACGGGTCTTCATATACAAGAACATTTTCAACAACAGTAATAAAAGTGTTTTTTTAAAGTTTTTTTTAGATGAAGTCGAATGAAGTTATGTAAAGAATCAAGTTAGGAGTCATTTCATTTCATTGGACTATAAAGACATATCATATCATTATAGAGGATATTAAATAAAACAGCAACTTAACGTGTTACAATGTCATCAGTCACTAATACAGTAGACAGAAATAGCAGGATTCATGCTGCACAAATCAATAATTTTAAATATTTCATTTCCGGTACTCTTTGTAGCATTGTACCATTTTTGGTAATTCACAGTCTTAATACAATACTAGATCCTTATTTTGCAATAATTGTTTGTCAAATCACATCAGTTTTTGTTTCAATGTTGGTACCAGTGCAAATGAGATTCATATGTCGTTATGTGATACCAATTCTAATTGTTCCATTTCAATATGAATACTTACAAAGTGGATTACATCTAAAAACGTCGTTTGTCGGCAAAAGCTGTGAGCGCCACGGAGATCTTACACTTTTGTTGTTGCCGGCGTATTGCATAGTGTGTAGATTATATGTACGACTTGCTTTCGGAAATTTTGTGATTCTATTTAAAAAGTGGTCTTTTCAATATAGGCACATAAGTATTATTGGATATATCGCTCTGTGTCTTGTAAACGCAGTTACTCTGACTTATTTTATCTATATTGTTATCATTTACATTTTCAATGGGTGGTTATATTTTCTTGTGAGTTCCGACATTGACAATTCTTCAATATCTGTAGAGGTTTCGGATATCTTTCGGGAAAAAGATTATGTTTTGAAACCTCTGCAACCTTTTGAAAAAACAATTTCTTGGGAAATATACCGTCACAACAGCGACCATTACTGGTCATATACAGGAATTGATGCAAAATTTGATGATGATAAACTGCCAGTATGTAGAGGGATTTATTATAGAGTTGAGGGTGAAGATGTTGTCATAACCTGCAAAATTAATAATACGTATGGAATTGTTGAAGTAAATGAAGGTAACACAATCAACTGCATGAGTTTCCCTGTCTTTGACCATTTCCAATGGTATCTTGGTAGTGGCTTGACTAACGGTTCATTGAAAGTGTCACCCAAAATTAAACCAAACAATATATCAGAATTTACATTGCGAATAACTGACTTAAAAGCTGAAAACTTTAAACATGAAATATCTTTGTGGGAATTGTTTCAACAAGAAGAAACATTGAGAGTCAAATTCGGATCATTCTTTATAAACAAGCAGAAAGAAATATCTAAGTTTGTTCATGTACCTCAAGGGCATATTGTATCATATAATGCAATGCCATTTTACAGTTTTTCCACGATTGATCCACATTGGTATGCCTTTGACAGTCTTAGATTTTCATCTGATAGAAATTCTACCTTGAATACAAATGCAGTATATTTTGACATTGATAAAGGCTGCGGACCGATGATTCGCGTGCTGTTTGATATGAGTAAGATAGGAGATATATTCTATGAAACCCCATTCTTTACGGATAGGGAGTTAAATTCTATCGTTGGTCACTCTGCTTTAACTAAAACTGGGATACAAACAGTAAGTTCATACCAATGCGTTTGCGAACATAGTTATGGCAAACATACCTTCAGTATTATGACGTTCCACTATAACGATTCAAGTAATAAACCATATATATCTGAGATTAAATTACCATATACGTTTTTCGTCCTTCCAAGAGGACTCACGCATTTCGCGGCGAATAAGTATAAAGAATTGCAAAATGATGTCAGAAAAGCAATAGATGGAGGAAAAACTGATTGGAGGGATCCTTGGAGATATTTTGTCGATGATTTACGTTTTGAATATTTCATTTCTTACCAAGTGCAAAAAGTCATTTTAATGATCTTTTTATCTTTTTGATTGAAAGTACTATCATTATAGGGATATTTATCAAAGTATACTGCAAAGTTTGTGTTCACCAATTAGCTAAGATGATATTAAAACCAAAATCTCTATTTGCGATACGCGATGAAATGCGTATTACTCGGGCAAATATTGGGAACTTTGTCATCAGGGGCGTAGCTACCCGGAGGCACGACAGCACGTGCATCCACGTCGTTTTCACAAAAAAAAAAAAAAAAAATCAGAAGAAAGAGAGATGATTTGGTCAATCGGATCGGAGACTGTTGGTGTCTTTTCCGTCTATCCCGGATATTAGTTTGACAACCTAGTTACAAGTGTTGATGAAGCTGTTCATTCAGAAAAAGATCGTAGCTCCGAAGTTGCGTGCACATTGATTCGGCATGCAAAAAAAGAAATGGCAAAATAAAAATTTACAGATTGTCAATTTTAATGTTAAAGGAAACACCTATGTTGTCACTTTTTTAATTGATGAAATATCATTAAATAACGACATATGGTTTCAAAATAATTTTTTTTTGTGGAGATTATGACAAAATCGGAAGGTTACTTGTATCTTTTACAAGATTTTTACTTTTGAATTTGTAATACTCAGTCTAAGATATGTAGTTTTGGAGCACATTTTACAGTGTACAGTTCATCAGTTTGGAATGAGATGTACCAATCGGTATTAGAATTATCAGATCCCTTCGATATCGTTGAAAATATGCCGAGGCGATGTGGTTGACAGACTACCGGAGCCAATCACCCTGCAACCACGCCAAAACAGTATTGGAAAGTCTCATTATTTTTTGCGTTCATAGACCATATGATAAGGCAACTGGAGAGTGGAGTCGCGTCAAGTTATCAGAAAATCGCTTCTTTGTTCTGTATCTGCTTCATCGTGTTGTAGGAAATATCACAAACGAACAAATCTCAATATTGAAACATACGAAACTGACCTAGCATGTAATTTTGAAGAATTCAATTGGGAGGTCGCTCGATGCCGAACACGTACGCTGGTTTATAACATCTCGCGAGTGCTACCATGCCATGATGGCCCTGAGATCTATCAGTCACGGTACTACGTATGTAATTGAAAACAAATGTACGATCAACAATGAACAACGAAAGTTACATAGCATTACTGCAGATTCATCGGGATTTCAGTGTGAATGTTGACAAAGTAATAGAGAAGTTTGTTTCTGCCCAGACCCGAAGAGCAGATTTTGGACAATTTTGAGTAAATTATGTATCACAAATATGTGTTGTTTATGTATTACTATATTCAGAAGATTTATTAATAGTTTTACATTCATAAATTTTTATCTACATATAGCTCCTCTTTTAACCGTTCTATGACCGAAAACCGAAAAAAAAAATTCTGCATAATAGGGTCCCAAAATTTTTTTTCCACATCGTTTCGTTCTAGCTACGCCCCTGGTTCATTGATGAAAACATAACACATGACATTATGATTATCGCCGCTAGAGATAGTGAAAATGATTATGCATTTGCAGTACACAATCTTATTCCTTTCTTCGAGGATCTTGGACTGTCCGTTCTATTTCCACAAACGGATCTTCACGGCGGACAATCAAATATTAATGGTTATTCTCAAGCAGTGTGTTCGTCATCTATGTATGTGGTTGTTGGAACTTTAGATTTCGAAAATGACCCATGGAGCAATGGTTTTATTTTTTCCGATTTAATTCTATCCCAAATGTATGAGCAACAACAAAACCAGCATAGAATCTTGTTGATAAAGTTTAGCGATGTGAACATCCCATACGCACTCACATGGAATGAACACGTTACAATAGCTAATTGGTCTATCAGACAAAGTGATGATGACAATTACAGAACATTGAGAAACAAATTTAAATCCATGATTGAAGCACATCATTATGGCATCCTTGATGAAGTTGGGTGACATATTGCTATTCGTTTCTTTTACGTTTCATTATTATTTTTCTTCCACTAGACGTGTAACGGTACTTTTCTATCCCAAATTCATGTATTTAGTTTTAATGTTATATTTGTAATTCTCATCAGATTTTGTCAAATGTCTTGACGTCTTTTCGGTTATATTCATGTGTCAGGGTAGAGAATATTAATCATATCCTTCATTTATCATATTTGATTTGGTTCAACGTAATTTATACGATATATTACGTTCGCAGTTTGATTCAGAATTAACCGGACATAGAATATAGTTAATTGTCTAATTGCTACCTCACTTTGATATAAATAAGTATTGCAAGTTTTATTGTTATTAAATGTAATATCAGTATTTAGTACAAATATAATCTTAAATCAATCCTAATTATATCTTATTTTTGATAGATAGTTTTATGCATTCAAATGTGACGTCATTTTGCGTTGATGCTTTGACTGATTCGGGGGGACATGTCTATTTTTTTGTGTTGGATTGTGTTGGACTTTGTCGGTTTATGTAATGTATCCGGTTGTTTTCTGTAATTATTTTATACTTCAGTTTTATCATGTATATCTTTTATATAGTCATTTTATCAAATTTACTGTTTGCAAAAGTATAATTTATTCTAAATAATATGAATATTCTGGTCCAGAACAGAAAACCCTGGTCGTTTTTGGCACAACTTTTTTGAACTTTTGGTCCTCGATGCTGTTCAACTTTTATACTTGTTTTGGCTTTAAAACTTTTGTATCTGGGCGTCACTAGTAAGTCTAGTGTGGACAAAACGCACTTCTGGCGTATTGAATTTTAAACCTGGTGCCTTTTGTTAGCTATTATTCGTGTGTTTCTTTGTCAAATGTGTTCTCCTATTTATTTGAACTGTAGTCCTGTAATGTTGTGTTGTCATTTTAATGTTATAATTGACAGTGCCTTAAAAGCGGCCGGGAGGTTTGGCATGCCACAAAACCAGGTTCAACCGACCATTATTTTCTTTTAAAAAAATGTCCTGTACCAAGTCAGGAATATGGTTATTGTAATATTATAGTTCGTTTCTGTGTGTGTTACATTTTAACGTTGTGTTTCTTTTGTGTCGTTTGTGTCCTCTTATATTTGAGTGTGAATTCACATTATTATAAGATTGTCACGGTACTTTTCTATCCCTAATTCATGTATTTAGTTTTGATGTTATATTTGTTATTCTCATCAGATTTTGTCTAACGCTTAGTTCGTTTCTCTGTGTGCGTTACATTTTAATGTTGTGTCGTCATTCTCCTCTTATATTTAATGTGTTTCCCTCAGTTTTGGTGTGTGACCAGGATTTGTTTTTTTCTATCGATTTATGAGTTTTGAACATTGGCATGCCTTTATTTTTGTCCAACTTATATCAGCCAATTTTAATGTAGGTATAGCATAAAGTTAACCACCATGTGCAAATTTTTATACGGGTAAGATATTTTCAAGATGACTACCGTTACCATAGAAACTGCTAAGATACGAAAAAAATCTACATTCTAAATTTTTCATAATAAGATTTAACTGGATCAATCTTTATGGAATTATTCACTTGCATACCTACAAATGTATATTAATATTTTTTTCGCAGAATATATCGTATATTTATTGACTGCATCGGTATGAGTGGAATAGTAAGTTGATTTATCCCGAGAAGCAACTAATGCCCTGAGGCGTAACCGTGGGCAAAAGTTGTATTTTCAAAATATATGCTGTATACTAGCAATTGCAAGGCGAGTTCGTCATCCGCTATTACTAGCAATTGCATATCAGCTTATGTTTATGTTTCTTATGTCCAGACGTTCGTTTATTATCTTCTCGACAGCTTTGTTATGATTCGGAACAATTAGATTAGAAAAAGAAACCTTGACCATTTTGACCCTTTACATCAAATATCATACCATATCATATATCTATAAAATATTTACTATGTCCTTACACTGTCAGAATTCGGTATTTTCGAATCGTGTCATAAATATATATTTGCATGAAAGTTATTCTATGTTATTGCTTTGTGCTAATTTAAACTGTCTGTATATCGACTGCAAGTTCCCTGTTGTATACTGACATTTATTTAATTGAATGATGATATATAGAGATAAGACGAATTGATATGAGTTTCAATGAAACAACTCTTCATCGAAGTAACAAGTGTAAAGAATTTAAATGCAAAAAAACTATAGATTAACACGACGCCTTGTCTCAAATATAGCAAACAGCAACCAAACACAACTACTGATTTACAGCCTCCTGACTATGGAGGAATAAAATATCATAAAACCGTGACAACGGTGTAATATCAGAACTTTAGACAAACTGTATGGGCTTTGTTTATTATTGAAGGTCGTACGGTGATCTGTAGTTGTTAATTTGTGTGTCATTTTGGTAGAGAGTTGTCTCATAGGCAATCATACCATATCTTCATTCTTTTTTTGTATTAACAAGTTGGTTTTCAGATCGATATGAAACACGAAAAGAAAAACTAACAAAGGAGAAAGACACAAAGTACTTAACTAAATGAAATCCCTGTTACTGAAAGCTAGTTCACTGTTTAATTAAACTTTAACACAAATCAGGCTAAATTATCAATCACTTTAGATGCAAAGATTATGATAGTTTAATAAAATAGAACTCAGCAAAATGTCCGCTTTAAAACAAAAAGTAGTTCTCATCGGTGAAACAATTCTACAACAAAAACTGTAATATAACCAATAAGATTCTTATCCACAGGCATTTGTTTCTATCCATTGGAAGACCCACTATCAACGTATATTTACGAGAAGGTACCCAACTACTTTTTTCACCTCTCCGCTTAAAACCCTTATTTCTCTGTCAATTCAGTCCCAAATTTGTTGTTCCATACACCATTCGATTTATGAAAAGTTTATCTTTCAGATGATATGCATTGTATTTACCCTTAGAGTACCCCTTACCCCCAGTACACAAGATTTGTCAATAAATTTTCCAATGGATAGAAACAAGTGCCTGTGTTCTTATCTGTATATCACACTCAAATGGAAGGAATTTTGTGTCATGTTCAAACCATCCATGGGAAAGAAAAGGAATTTTGTGTCATGTTCAAACCATCCATGGCAAAGAAAAGGAATGCATTACAATTTGAAAAATATATATAAATTGTATCTAACAAAAAGCTGCTACGTGTATTCAAAGAAGTATTGGCTCTTCCACTCCGAGGAAACTTCTACACACAATGACCAAATAGACACCATTTTCCTGTTTCCGATGCACATTTTATATCTTTATTTACTGTGGCACATTTTGGATCACTCAGTGGTTCACAAATACCTAAAATTAAAAAAAAATGTAATAGTTATTGTTATAATTTATATTGCATTATTATGTAACGCCGATGTTATTTTTTTACCTTTTATTACAAACAGCCTTTCATTCTAATTAAAACACATGTAACTATTTCTATATGTAATCACTACTAAAAAAAATAAGTTTCTGGACTGTTAGTCCAACCGGTTTTTATCAAGTCAATAGTCAGTAAATGAGTTATAACATACCAGTCTTTGAATCTCCGTTGATCAAGTTAGAAATTATTTATAAACCAAGACTTAATCTCCCTTTAATTTATAAACCAAGACTTCATCTCCCTTTAATTTATAAACCAAGACTTCATCTCCCTTAAATTTATAAACCAAGACTTCATCTCCCTTTAATTTATAAAAAAATACCATTTAGTTATGAACTACGCAAACGTTTTTCTCCTCTTATATTTGATGTGTTTCCCTCAATTTTAGTTTGTTACCCGGATTTGTGTTTTTCTCAATCGATTTATGAATTTCGAACAGCGGTATACTACTGTTGCCTTTATTTATTTTTTGTTGCTAATTAAATTCTTCTTATGTTCGGGTTAATAAAGGCAACAGAAGTATACCGCTTTTCAAAAGTCATAAATCGTTTGAGAGAAACAAATCCAAGTTACAAACTAAAACCAAGGGAAACACATCAACTGACATACATATTACATATTACTTCAATAAACGTGAATTGTTCCATTGCGAAAATATATTTGTTCCGCATAATACTTGTTTCTCCAAGAACAAAACTATTGATAATAAATTAAAAGTTCCTTGGAAGAAACATTACATAATATTATTTCCACCTTAATAAAGATATTTTCCTGGAACTAAAACGTCAGATGGTTTCATAAAATTTGTTCCTTTAAAAGAAGAGTGTTGTTTGATTTTTTACATCTGCTTACATCTTAATTAATGTTCACATGTGATCATATTGTAACCGGAGAACATGATTCTACTTGCAAAATCGCATGTCTCCACCGGGATTCGAACCCGGGACATCTGTGTTACCAGGCAGCGAGCTAACCGCTGAGCTAAAGTAGTACTTCTTTAGCTCTCTTTAGCTCAACCGCTTACGGCTGACTAAGTATCTACCACATGTTCTAAGGAAAGCGATCCCGTCACAATATAGTAAATATTTCTGAACTCTAATCATCTAATCACCGTGTTAACTATTCCTGGAACATTTATAATATAGCCAATATTCAAATATGCATGGAACTTTTATAATATAACAAATATTCCTTATGCAATATTTTATCAATTGTGAAGGAAATTTTCTATAGCATTGGATAAAATAGTATATAAGGAAAGTTCCAAATAGAACTTTTGTTATATGATAAAAGTTCTTTGGAACAAAATTTATTTTTGGAACTTATATTCTGTCACACCCTGTCCTCCTTACCTGGGTGACCAGATGCAGCGGCACTAGGAGTTCCACCTTTTTTCCATGTACAATCAGGGTCTCCAAGTTCTTCACCATTTGTACGACCATCTTGATCTGAATCTTTTTGACACAAATCTTTTGTCCATTCAAATATAGCGCCCTTAAAGTCCTGCATAGTTAAGAACAACAGTTTAAAGATTATTCAGATCAGACGACCAAGAACTAAAGCAGGGTTTTCGTATCGTTTCCAATACTAGAAAATTTTCATATTACTAACTTATCAAGCTGATATACATGTATTTCAATGTTATATTAACACTGGCTAATGCATTGCCACAAAGAAGGTAGTTTGTCGACAAATTAGTCAAAATTCGGTAATATGAAAATTGAATATTCAAAAGCTAATATAAGAAATAAATGTTCTAAACAATTTAACGAATATGCAATACACAATTACAGGAAGATTTATATGTCGCTTATCAAAATGGTAGGGGGGAATGCGTAATGTATACTGATATTAGAACAGTGTATTACATGCCTCATATTTAGGCAAGAAAAAGTTACTATAGAAGTCAATTTCGGACAATTTATATTGATTAAGTCTAATACGTCTTAAATTACAAACTTTTTGTCATTTATGGAAATTTGAGGCAGATCCGACAAAAACGCTAATGAACCATATTTATAGCGGTAAGGCGGATGTGCAGCGGTATTCCATAACATATTTACTGTTTAGCAGTAAACTATAGTAAAATGTCTACAGAACTGCAGGACACACTTTTTTTTTTTTATTAATTAGACGATAATTATAAGCTTTCCAATTATTTCACAGATATCCTAAAATAAATTACTTATTTTTACATTTCAATATTTCATTGATATATAAATGAGAATTTGTGGCACCATTGCCAATATCCATGATATCTAAAATGAGGATGTATTGTATGACCTATTTTTGTTTGCATAAAGTTGGTATGGGAGTATAAATAAAAAAAAAATAGACTTTGTTTATAATTTGGCAAAACATAGTATATATTGTGATATTTTCCAAAAAATAAAATGATAGGTCACTGTGAATTTACTCAAGCTACATGATGTGACAAAATGACACATTTTGTATGGATTATACAGGAAAAAAACATCATTATGTGATAAGAAGCTATACTAAATGATAGAATTGTAAAACAAAAGATAGCTTATAGAAATGCTTTGGGGGGAGGTTGGGATCCCGCTAACATGTTTAAACCCGCCACATTATTTATATGTGCCTGTCCCAAGTCAGGAGCCTGTAATTCAGTGGTTGTCGTTTGTGTTACATATTTGTTTTTCGTTCATTTTTTTTACATAAATAAGGCCGTTAGTTTTCTCGTTTGAATTGTCTGTGTCATTTTGGTCTTTTGTGGATAGTTGTCTCATTGGCATTCATACCACATCTTCTTTTTTTATATTTGGGAATGCCAAAAGAAAAGATAGGGTCACCGTAGGTTTTATCCGGCTAAGATATTAAATGGTCAAATTTCAATTTTCCTTCAGAAAATGCACTATTTCAAAGTTACCTACCCTGAAATGCCAATTTAAAAACATTGAAAATCAAGCAAAAATAATCCATGCTTGTACAAATATTGATATTGATAAGTGTTAATCTTGTTCTTTTTAAAAATGAAAATTCACATTAGTTATCTGCATTCTTGCATTAAATTTTGCTTACTTGAGGGCAAATCTGGATCTTATGTTCTCTGTTATTTACAATCTGAAATGGCGAAAGACGCCCATACTATCTTAATATGAAAAAGTGATAATGATGACAATTTATAGGTAATAAGAAGATAATTTTACCAGTCCAAATTGATTTCTAGGCCCTCCACCTGGTGCCTGGTCGTGTCCTACTCCTTTCCATATCTCACCAGTCTGTCCGCTGCAAGGATCTGGTACATTATTACCATTTGGAATATCATTTCTAAACCATGGGAATCCAAAAACAACAGCTGTCAAGGCTAAATATACAATTTCTCTGAACATGACCGCTCTATTGAAGTACTTCAAAAATATGAAAGTGTGTTTGTCTCCCTTTGCAAGAAATCACATGGAATGGTTCAGCCTTTATCTGGACTTATGTAAAGCAACTACAGTGAAACCTGTGTCAATCGTAACCGTACCTTTTTGTGCCTCAATGTTGTTAAGTTATATAAAAGTTTGGTTTGAAGAGATACAAAAGAGGGACTAAAGATACCAGAGGGATAGTCAAACTCATAGATTGGAAATAAACTGACAACGACATGGCTAAAAATAAAGATACAAACAAACAAATAACAGTACAGAAGACAAAACATAGAAAACTAAAGACTAAGCAACACGAACACCACCAAAAAACTGCGGGAGATATCAGGTGCTCCGGAAGTGTAAGCAGATCCCGCTCTAGCGTCACTAGTGGAGCAGGATCTGTATTCCCTTTGGAAGATCATCCTCGAGGTTTTTTTTTCGGTTCATGTTTCTAAGTATACTAGTATTAAATTTGAAGACTGTTGTATATGTTTTCGTTGTTTTTGTTTTTTAGCAAGGTATTGTTGGTTTTAGTGCGACTTTCTTTGCCCTTAGTCCTTGGTATATTTCTCCTTATTTATACTGTGTACAACTGGTGCCCCTTCTTCTGTTGTCTAAATATATATATATATATATATAGAGAGAGAGAGAGAGAGAGAGAGAGAGAGAGAGAGAGAGAGAGAGAGAAGTTAAATTTAAAAAATTAAGAAATAAAAATTAATATTATAAGTTGAAGGAGCATCAGTTAAGGAACAAAATAAACTAAAACATATTGATAGGTTATGGAGTTCTTTTTTGAGACCTTAGATTTGCACCTTACATTTGCATTGGTAACATTTGGGTCTCATTTGCTGGTTAAATTTGAAAATTGACCTTTTATGAGCTATTGAAGTCCTTTATGAAAATGAAAATGGATGTAATGGGGCAAAATATTTTACCCAGTATGGTCGGAAAAAAAACCAAGGAGTCCGAACATCTGACACTTATTTCCAAAACCTCGCATAAGAACATCCTTAAGTCAACGAGACAACAACCCGTACACATGTAAATTAACGCTATGAACAAGTGAAATATGAAAGATCCTATTCTTTTAATCGGTTTGGAAACACCCTGATAGGCTGTCTACAGGTTTAACTGTATATTATCTGCTCCGATTCCTATGACCTTTTATTTGTTCTTATTTCATGGACATTCGGTGTTATCTTAAATTCTACATTTCCGTAGATGTCACTATCTGGTTCTTATTTAAGTACATCTAGACGAAGTTATGTAAGAAATTTAGAATTATAGAGTCTATATAATATATTGTTACGATAAAGGATGGTCAGCAGAAAAATAACTATGCATTGGTTTCCAAAGACTATAGAAAGATCATTTTAACAAATATATACCATTTTAGGTGGATGCATGGGGTGCAATTTAACCCTTTTTCTCAAACCCGAACGACAAACATGATATGTCCCTCATACTAGTACATGGAGGAAAGTTAATCTGGTGGATGAATGGGTGAATTGAGATCCTTTTCTAACAGAATAAAAAGTAACTGGTCTAAGCTTCAGAAACATTATTAAGACAAAACAAATGTAGATTTTCATCCAAGTAAAATGATAGTGGATAACGTATGTACCACATTCTTGAAGACGATATACATTTACAATAAACTGGACACTTGTTGTTTTCTTTCGTCACTACACTAACCTTCGGAGCAGAGATTTGGATTGAATGGCGGACAGGTTTTACATTTACCCTTCACCGAAATACAGTCAAACTGTCATTTATAAATTATTTCATACAAAAATATGTATGACATTTAAAATACCGTGTTAATCGACGGTGAGATTGACATGAAACAGCTCTAAATTATTCCTCCATAGACATTTTTGTAAATTATTGATAACATATTGGATACTTCAATTTGTTCTTACTTTACTTCGTGAACCAATAGATTATGCAAAATTGTTAATGAAACATGCACCAAGTATATACGTAATGTTCAGCAGTACTAACAAAATGCTCGTACATGCATGGTATACGTAACATAGCACGCATATTATGCCATACCCGTTTTGTATATCATTTCTATGCTTAAAGCAAAATAACTGCCCCTTAAATGTAAATCTCTTGAATAGGTTATGAAAAATGGTTATAAACCAACGAGATATTAACTTAACACCAATATAAGCACGTTATGAATTGTCAACCCCTCGGAAGTCAGTGCTATAATATTCGCAGAGTTTGTATTTGCTATGCTTTTGTTTTGATGATTTTTTTTCAGGACGGGCTTTAAAGAAGCAACGTGTAATTTTCAAGACAGTCCTAATTTCAACGTTTCTACCTTTTACGGATACGTTGGGCCAGTTTAATGACAAGATTTTAATGAGGTGCTCTTTTTACACTGAGGGGGTCTCGGATATTATGAATTAACTCCCCTGAGATGGCTAAACTTGACACATTCCATAAGCTTCTGTCTAACCAACCAATGTGATACTGAAGGATTTGTTGAATACACTGGATAAGCTTGTTTCATAAATACGGATTAGTAAATGTATCTATAAAACCTATTTATAGCAGTATATACTAAACTACCATGATATTTCGTGTTTGTACTCTTAAAATAGATGCGTTCTTAAGACTTCACATGATTATGAAAACTATACATGATTATGAAAACTATAGTTATGAAGGTTAGATACATTTGCTCCTAATCAAAAAGACGATTTTACAGTTTGTTACATTGTAAAATAGTTGCATCACTGTCTAGGGACAAAGTCAAAGTGAAGGTTTCACAAACATGCCAAATTGTGTTAGTTATTTTAGTATGATTTTTTAAATAAAACAACCTTTGATGTGACCATACAGTATATATTTCTCTCATTGTTAAAGGTCGTACGGTGACTTATGATAGCTTTTATCTTCCGTCATTTAAACTGTGGTGGGTAGTTGTCTCAATGGCAATTATACCTCATCTCCTTATTTTGATAGAATGTGCCATTGAAATATGTTCGCATATAAACTCATTACTAGTTCCAGACTACATGTAATTATTTAGTACGATAGACAGACTGTTAGCCGACAGTTGGGAGATCAATTACAAAATTACAACGCATTGATTAACACAACTCCAAAAAATTTAAAATATGCAAAATCTGAAAAAGCTTTAATATTTTATGAATAAGTTTACATAAAATGACAGTATCAATGTTTCATTCCAACACAGGAGCACTGACTATCGTGCTTTGTGATTGCTACGCGGACGAAACTTCTAGCAACAGGGAGACCTTGTAGTGCAAACCATTAGAAGTTTTCATAGTTATTAGTACATGAACCATGTCACTCAAGTAAAAACAGTTAGACCGCAAAATTGTATTACATTGGAAAACCAAAAATTCAACAACTTTGTGCTTTCAGCTATAAACCTAGTACTACAATAAGGTAATTAGAATTAATTGTCGAAATTATCACTTTATAAGTTCTGCATTCCTGAATGGATTAATCTTAACGGGTTTATTATGCAAGTTTTATATTTTTACCGGTGAAGTAACAATTTGTTCCAGACTTATTTAAACCTATCACGGTTTACCCTTTACAAATTGTGAGTTGGATTGCGAGTTATCTCATTGGCACTCATACCGCATCTTCTTATATCTATTTGATTAATTTGGCTCTTTTAATGCCCAGTGTATGGTTATATAGATGCCCACGACTTTGGATATTTATACACCATTGGCTGTAACTTATATAGGTTTAAGCATTCCTGATGAAGGTTTTTTTCTTCAGAAAAGCACTTCAGACGCACGAAATCTCTTAAATCTTATTTACATTTTTCTTACTTACTTTTCGGTTACATTAGCTTTTTCGACGTTGCCACATTTTGAGCAGGATCTACTAAACCTTCAGGAAAATGTTTTCGGTTTTCGGTGTGGTCAGTATTGTGAAGTCTTTAATGTTCTAATGTTCTGTTTTGTTTACTGGTTTTTTTAGTTTTTATTTTATTACTATTCAATTTGTTCTTACTTTACTTCGTGAACCAATAGATTATGCAAAATTGTTAATGAAAGACGCACCAAGTATATACGTAATGTTCAGCAGTACTAACAAAATGCTCGTACATGCATGGTATACGTAACATAGCACGCATATTATGCCATACCCGTTTTGTATATCATTTCTATCCTTAAAGCAAAATGACTGCCCCTTAAATGTAAATCTCTTGAATAGGTTATGAAAAATGGTTATAAACCAACGAGATATTAACTTAACACCAATATAAGCACGTTATGCATTGTCAACCCCTCGGAAGTCAGTGCTATAATATTCGCAGAGTTTGTATTTGCTATGCTTTTGTTTTGATGATTTTTTTTCAGGACGGGCTTTAAAGAAGCAACGTGTAATTTTCAAGACAGTCCTAATTTCAACGTTTCTACCTTTTACGGATACGTTGGGCCAGTTTAATGACAAGATTTTAATGAGGTGCTCTTTTTACACTGAGGGGGTCTCGGATATTATGAATTAACTCCCCTGAGATGGCTAAACTTGACACATTCCATAAGCTTCTGTCTAACCAACCAATGTGATACTGAAGGATTTGTTGAATACACTGGATAAGCTTGTTTCATAAATACGGATTAGTAAATGTATCTATAAAACCTATTAATAGCAGTATATACTAAACTACCATGATATTTCGTGTTTGTACTCTTAAAATAGATGCGTTCTTAAGACTTCACATGATTATGAAAACTATACATGATTATGAAAACTATAGTTATGAAGGTTAGATACATTTGCTCCTAATCAAAAAGACGATTTTACAGTTTGTTACATTGTAAAATAGTTGCATCACTGTCTAGGGACAAAGTCAAAGTGAAGGTTTCACAAACATGCCAAATTGTGTTAGTTATTTTAGTATGATTTTTTAAATAAAACAACCTTTGATGTGACCATACAGTATATATTTCTCTCATTGTTAAAGGCCGTACGGTGACTTATGATAGCTTTTATCTTCCGTCATTTAAACTGTGGTGGGTAGTTGTCTCAATGGCAATTATACCTCATCTCCTTATTTTGATAGAATGTGCCATTGAAATATGTTCGCATATAAACTCATTACTAGTTCCAGACTACATGTAATTATTTAGTACGATAGACAGACTGTTAGCCGACAGTTGGGAGATCAATTACAAAATTACAACGCATTGATTAACACAACTCCAAAAAATTTAAAATATGCAAAATCTGAAAAAGCTTTAATATTTTATGAATAAGTTCACATAAAATGACAGTATCAATGTTTCATTCCAACACAGGAGCACTGACTATCGTGCTTGTGATTGCTACGCGGACGAAACTTCTAGCAACAGGGAGACCTTGTAGTGCAAACCATTAGAAGTTTTCATAGTTATTAGTACATGAACCATGTCACTCAAGTAAAAACAGTTAGACCGCAAAATTGTATTACATTGGAAAACCAAAAATTCAACAACTTTGTGCTTTCAGCTATAAACCTAGTACTACAATAAGGTAATTAGAATTAATTGTCGAAATTATCACTTTATAAGTTCTGCATTCCTGAATGGATTAATCTTAACGGGTTTATTATGCAAGTTTTATATTTTTACCGGTGAAGTAACAATTTGTTCCAGACTTATTTAAACCTATCACGGTTTACCCTTTACAAATTGTGAGTTGGATTGCGAGTTATCTCATTGGCACTCATACCGCATCTTCTTATATCTATTTGATTAATTTGGCTCTTTTAATGCCCAGTGTATGGTTATATAGATGCCCACGACTTTGGATATTTATACACCATTGGCTGTAACTTATATAGGTTTAAGCATTCCTGATGAAGGTTTTTTTCTTCAGAAAAGCACTTCAGACGCACGAAATCTCTTAAATCTTATTTACATTTTTCTTACTTACTTTTCGGTTACATTAGCTTTTTCGACGTTGCCACATTTTGAGCAGGATCTACTAAACCTTCAGGAAAATGTTTTCGGTTTTCGGTGTGGTCAGTATTGTGAAGTCTTTAATGTTCTAATGTTCTGTTTTGTTTACTGGTGTTTTAGTTTTTATTTTATTACTAATTATGACACAAAAACCAAAGCTGTTGATACTTTATTTTTAACAATTATCAAATTATAGGATTTAAACTGTAATTGAACTATAAAAACTAAGGTGAGCACCACAGGCAAAGTTTTCAATTTTGGTTGTCTTAGATATAGGAAGATGTGGTGTGAGTGCTAATGAGATAAACTCTCCATCCAAATAACAATTTATTAAAGTAAACCATTAAAGGTCAAATTATTATGTACGGCCTTCAACACGGAGCTTTGACTCACACCGAACAACTAGCTATACAGGGCTCCAAAATTACTATTGTAAAACCAATCAAACGGGAAAACCAACGGTCTAGTCTATATAAAAAACGAGAAACGAGAAACACGTATAAATTACATAAACAAACGACAACTACTGTACATCAGATTCCTAACATAGGACAGGTGCAAACATTTGCAGCGGGATTGAACGTTTTAATGGTACCAAACCTTCTCCCTTTTTCTGAAACAATAGTATAACATCACAACATAGAAAAACACACGATAAAATATAATTGGAAGGCTTAACTTAATTAAAAAACGTAAATTAATGCATTGTTTCTTTTGGATTTGGTGCTTGTCAATATCTTATACATTGGACTTCCAAAACATTTGGTTGTGAGTGTACCTGGTGCATGATATTCCAGATTCCAAACGTACCAGTTGAGTGCGTACTGTCATTGGTATAACCACACTGTAATATACTGCATATACAAAATCAGCATCCTATGTTGTTTTTTTTTTGTTTTTTTTTTTATTTATTAGTTTATTTTTGCTGCCGGCGGTCATAATTTGTTTGTCTATTACTGTGTATAGATCAGGCTGTTGGGTTTTTTATTTCATCTGTTTTCTCTTTTGTCATGTTTGTACATTTACAACTGACAACACTATGGGTTTATCCATATTGAAGGCCGTACATTAACCCATACTTGCTAACATCCATGTTATTTTGATTCTGGTTGATAGCTATCTCAATGGCAATCATAGTTTTTTACCATATATTCTTATTTTCAAATCGTAGTTCATTATTTTGGTCATATCAATAAAGACGTTATATGAGTTGTGCTTTCATTTGTAAATACATTTCAGGTATCACATTGCAGCAATGCCAATTAAAATACGAAATGTATCCTGGCAACTGACAAAATAGTATCATAACGTGTCCTGTTCTGAAACTGGATTATGGGCTTTGTTCAATGTTGAAGACCATACGGAGAACTTACTATAGTCGTTAACTTCTATGTCATTTGGTCTCTGG
Source organism: Mytilus galloprovincialis (assembly GCA_037788925.1). Classification (NCBI taxonomy): domain Eukaryota; kingdom Metazoa; phylum Mollusca; class Bivalvia; order Mytilida; family Mytilidae; genus Mytilus; species Mytilus galloprovincialis. The sequence continues at coordinate 2,192,321 of CM075340.1, read as the reverse complement.
TGGAGAGCTGTCTCATTGGAAATTACATCACTTCTTCTCAAATTTTCGATACTGCGTGAGCATCGATGTTTACCTTCCGAAAAACCGATAACGCTTTGGTTATAATTGGAGCATTGTGTTGGTCTCGTACATTGCTGTTACTGTTTCCTTGACCTTCATTTTATTATATATACTATCAGTGAAAGTCATTAAAAATTGAAATTCCTTTTATTTATTTTTTTTATTTTTTTCTAAATTATATACAATTTGTCAACGAGTGAATGTAATAAACGATAATATGACAAGTGAAGAAAAAAACATGAATAAATGATAAAAGTTATAATGACATATGTGACATTTTGAAAATAAATAGCAATGACATTAAATAAATGACATCTTGTAGAATAGTCATATTGCACATGGTTTGTGTAGCCGAAACACAGAATGTGGTGTGTCCGTTGTTGGGAATCCCTTTCCAGTTCGTCTAAGTTGGAAACCAGGTTATCGGCCGAACTTTGGGTTCGGATGGTTACAATATATGCCCAAATTCTTTATTAAACATTTTGCACTACTCATTGGCTCACATATTCCTACAATTAGAAAACAAGAAATTAAACATAAATAGAAATAAGGAGATGTGGAATTGATGTCCTTTATAGGAGTCCTCTCTCGTAAAAAGTCAGTACTGCACCATCCAAAACACAGACAAATATTGAATTGTAACGTTTGTCACATCTCATTTCGGCCACAGAACCATTTTTTTTTTCATCGTCATAAATTTATCGATATATCTAAAACCTACGTTTTACGTGTTTTTTTTTTTTTTTTTGGCTTTAAAAACTTTCGATCCGATCATACCGGATGTCAGAACGTTGTTTTTATAGACATGTTAATAGTAAGGCGGAAATATATAATACAAATACACGCAGTATATATATATATATATACCATCAATGGTTCACTATCCAAATAAAGAACAACAGCAATGCATTGCAGTCTATGAAACTGCTCAATGACGAGATTGGACGTTGTTTTGTTGTCCGAAATTGTTGTCTACTCGGAATCAAACTCAAAGGAACGTATATGTCAGGCAATTATAGAAATGTACGACATAAAATATAACAAAAACGAAGTTACTAGACCACGTTATTTTATAGACTGTAAGTGCTTGTTGTTGGATGGCTACTGCATTGACGTATTAATTTATCACACATAGGCTACTGCATTGGCGAATATTACAAATAGGCTACTGCATTGGCGGATATTACACATTTACCTCTTATTTAAAAAAAAACCAAAAGGTATATTTCAACGTTGTGTACAATTCTTATGGCAAACTAACCTGGGTGTCCAGTGGCGTTAAATATAACTGGGTTTGTTGCTTCCATATACCATTCACATTTTGGATCTCCTAATTCTTCACCATTGGTTTTGCCGTCACCATCAGAATCCATTTCACAAAGATTAACAGTCCATCTTAAACCAGCTTGAAAAAAGTCCTAAATACAAAAAAAAAAACAGTCTTGTTAAATGTATGTTTTTCAAAAACTTTTTCTCCGTGTTTAAAATAGAGAGAGCAAATAGAAGTATATCCGACTTGTTATCAGAAAATTGTCTATCTAATATTCTCGTCAGCAGTTGTCTCAGTTATAGTTTAGTCTGCTTTTTTGTCCCTTTTTAACACAATAGGGCAGTTGGTTTGCTTTTAGTTGCTTTAAACCCTTGGCAAATATTTAATGAATAATCAGGACAGAAAGATATATCGCACTTGGTATATACAAAACTCCTCCACGATAAAAGAACGGCCACTATAAGAGTTAAAGATGAAGAACAATTGCCAGTAGACAATGAAATCGTATTCAAATAAAAGGAATTAACAAATTACTATTATACCGGTATATGAGTTAAACCTGAAGATGTTCTGAGAAGCCTTTTAGGGCCATGCTTATTTACCTTTTCTGATTCGATAAAACACATTATTAATTTGATATAACAAATTTTACAAAAATTTTAACATGTTGAAATAATTCTTCAAATGAACCTCATTTCAAAAAGGATTGATATCATTTTTTAAGAATTTGTTTTAAAAATTGTCATCTTGAATTTTTTTATTGAATATGCATAAAATATTTGCTCATGGAATTAAAAAAAAATGCACATCAATTAAATAAAGAACTTACCTGGCCGAATATATTACGGTTCCCTCCTCCAACTTCCCTTAAATGTCCGACACCTAGCCATGTTCCTCTGTTACACGGGTTCGGAACACGGTTACCATTCGGAATCCTTCCTTGGAACCAGGGAAATCCATATACTAAAGAAAATAATGAAACAGAAATCAATATTTGTTGCATTTTGCAGACTTTGAACATTCGATGATTAAAAACAGTTTATTCTATTCACTATGAAAGAGTTGTCTACCAAATTTCAGAATGGGTTCTTATTTATATACCAAGCATTGTGGGCGGGATTTTTAATCCAATAAACACGACTTTTGGAGGGACACCCAAGAATTTTTAATTCAACCTTTTAAAACCTCAGTTGATAACATTTGAATACATTAGGTTTGTTTATTTGTTTAAGAAATACAGGCCGAAATACCCCATGTGCAGTTTGCCTTTTCTTGAGTACGTGTAAATAGCCACTGCGAAGGGTTTGTAATCGATAGGACATTGATGTATACACCTTATTTGCATGATCTTGGTTTGACTCCGTAAGTCAAAATGACTTTATTATAATGTAATATGGTAGCTAGGCCGTGTCCTTAAACAAAGTATATTTTAAAATAATATCTTATAGTCTGTATTTTTTTTTTAATAATTACTATTTTTTCTTATATTTATTTATTTTTCATGATTCAAATATATAATTTTTTTTTTATATACATTTTATCATAGTCATTATTATTATTATCAAAATTGCAAACAAATCACACATTGTATCTACAAAAAAAGCAAGGGCAAAGAAGTCGGAAACTTTTAACTTATGAACGAATTTTAACAAATACTGTCAATTCTTTATACTTTTATTATAAAATTTAAAAAAACATTAATAATACTATAGTTACTACCAAAAAAGTACTGTACTATTTTAACACTTTTGACCTAATCAATCTGCGATTCTTGAAAATCTTAGCTCGATTACAAAATACACAAATTGAAGTATTATATCATAGCATTCTTTGAAACTATTTCAATATTGTAATGGTATTTTTTTTAAACCCGTTGTTCAACGTATGCATACAACAGCGAATTCGTTTAAATTGAAATTAAGAATTACGATTCGAATTAGACTGGACCCTGTCCTTGCAACATACAGGTATATATCAGAGCCAAACAAACAGAAAACAGAGAACCAGTCAACAATTAGAAAATCTTAGTTACTTTTGATCGGTTCCCTTTTGTGGCGTAAGTAATGTATGGAAATTGTTTTAGTTTTTGGAAACAAGAACAATACGAAAATACAGCATCTTCAAGTTCAAGAAATTATGCTGCCCAATAGTCTGATATCGGCCGCTGTATTCCTCGGAGGTGATTTCATACAGAAAAGTCATAGACAGTTGAGAAAGAAAAGATCTTGTGCAAAAACGATTATGTACTGATTTGCGATAGATTTAAAAGTATAAAAATTAATTTTACTTATGTTTCCTTATATTGATAAGTGAATTGGTATTATCCCATAAATAATACCAGATGCAATGATTTAAGAGTAAAAAAAATAATTAAAGCCATAAAGGAAAAGTCGAACAAGCAATAAAAAAATATCGAATGGTCATTTTCTTAACTTATTAACTTTTTAAATACTATTACATTATCATTAAAAGCAGCTGCGTGTATAATGCAATTATATTTTTAAGTGAGTTGCAGTTGAAATCTTACTTTTATGATATTTTTTTGTATGAATTTGTCAAACAGTTTAATTAATAGTTTCACTTAGGTTTTTTTCCAAATGATCTTCATTTAAGAAAATGTTCAACCTTTCCTTGACCTATAATGGTTAACTTTTATATATTGTGACTTGGATGGAGAGTTGTCTCATTGGCACTCATACCACATCTTCCTTTATCTAATTTCTTTGCATCATTTTTTAAGTTTGCCAAATAACAAATGTGGGTTGTGTCAGGTTATGAGAACTGGGATAGGTATTGAAGGAATCAAAAACATTTTGAAACTGAATTGTCTGTTTTGATAAAGCATATATCTTACTTGTTTAAATGTTACCTTCAGATTTATAAATAACAAATATAACTAGAATTGCCATTGCAAGCAATAGCGGATGTCACCCTTCCCCTATTGCCACTAACCCGCAGCCATTTCAAAATGGTTTAACGGTGAATGCACATATATTCATGGAATACATCTTTCTGTAAATTTTCAGTACATTCAGAGCATTTTAAAAAAAATCACATTTCTGCTGTTTCCATGGCAACGGCAGCCATTTTGAAAATTTCAAAGTCAAAAGTCTCATCTGTACTTGCCAGTTAACAATAATATCAAGTTTCATTAAGTTCAAAGCATTTTGAGAAATTTTGACTTTTTTGCAGTTTCCATGGCAACGGTGGCCATTTTGGAAATTCCAAAGTCAAAAGTCTCATCCAGACTTGCCAGTCAACTATCATATTAAGTTTCATCAATTTTGGAGCATTTTGAAATTTTTGAGATATTTGATTCTGTATCCATGGTAACAGAGTAGTTCCAATGATTGTCAAAATCAATCAAAACCTGTATATAGTGGACAACTATATTGTGTAAAAATTTGTTGATTTCAAGTTCAAGCATATCAAAATAATTCACCAAACCCTGAAGTTTTTAGAGCATTTTGACACTTATGCTCTGTTTCCATGGTAACGGCAGACATTTTGGAAATTCCAACGCCAAATTCCAAATCTACCAATGTTGCTCATCGTTACCATGAAGTTTCAAAAAATTTGGAGCATTTTGATATTTTGAAATTTTTGGTGCAGTTTCCATGGCAACATAGTAGTTCCAATGATTGCCAAAATCATCCAAAACCAGTATATGGCTGGCACCTACATTGTATCAAAATATGATGATTCTGAGATTAAGAATCTCCAAATTATTCACCAAAACCAAAAACTGGAATTTTTCACAATTATTCTGTTTCCATGGAAACGGCAGCCATTTTTTATGGTCTTAGACCCACCTGCACCCCGAAATTTTTTGTTCCACCTGATAGTGAACTATCATTAAGATTGGTTCCATTTCACTCCAAAAAACATGCCGGACAAAATAGGTGGAAGTATAATAATAATAATAACTAGATTTGTAATTGCTAGCAATAACGGATGGCACCCTTCCCCCATTGCCAGGTGAGCGGCAGCCATTTTGAAAATTCCAAAGTCAAAGACCGCAACTACAGATGTTTATAAACATTGTTGTAAAGTTTCTTTAATTTTGGAGCATTTTGAAATTTTTGAAATTTTTGGTATTTCCATGGTAACGGGTACCATTTCCAAAATTCCAAAGACAGGTGCCACATTGGTACATGCCATGTTACATATCTATAAAGTTTCATTGGGATTGATGCTATATTCTTCAAGAAATTGCAGCTTTAATGTGTTTTCCCATAGGGTCAATGTTAAACTTTCGCACTGTTTCCATGACAATGGCGGCCATTTTGGAACTTCTTGATATTGCATGCACATCTAGGCATAGCAGGTAACACTTCCATAAAGTTTCATTCACTTGGGTCTTATAATGAAGAATTTAGAATTTTGAAAATTTTTCACATTTTTGCAGTTTCCATGGAAACGGTAGCCATCTTGAACCATTCCATGGTGCCTGCAACTCTTCACCTAAGGGTCTTCAATATAGTAGAGTTCCATCAACTTTGATCCATTGGATTTCCAGAAATCTCCTGGACAAAATGTGTGGAAGAAAAATAATAAAAACTAGATTTGCGATTGCAAGCAATAGCGGATGGCACCCTTTCCCCATTGCCAGGCCAGCGGCAGCCATTCAGAAAATTATTGCTGTTTCCATGGCAACGGCGGCCATTTTGAAAATTCGAAACTCAAAAGTTAAGTCTACATAAGCTAGGCAAAATTTGTTTTAAGTTTTATTAACTTTAAAGCATTTTGAAGTTTTTCATAATTTTGCTGTTCCCATGGTAACAGTGGTCATTTTGAATATTCCAAAGTCAAACCCCCGCTGCAATTTTTTCCCTCCATAATCATATATACCATCATATACCATTTAATGTCTCTAGAATAAATTTAACATTGATGTTCTGGAATGTTCTGTGAAAATTTAAAGTTTTGACCTTTTTGCATTGTTTCCATGGTAACTACAGATATTTTGGAAATTCCAACGCCAAATTCCACATCTTCCAATGTTGCTCATCGTTACTGTGAAGTTTCATGAAGTTTGGAGCATTTTGATATTTTTGAAATTTTTGGTGTAGTTTCCATGGCAACATAGTAGGTCCAATGAGTGCCAAAATCATCCAACACCTGTATATAGTGGGCACCTACATCGTATTAAAATATGATGATTCTGAGTGTAAGTATATTCAAACAGTTCACCAAAACAAAAAACAGAAATTTTTCACATTTGTTTCGTTTCCATGGTAACGGCAGCCATTTTTTACCATTCCAATGTCTCTTGCACAACTTCACATGGCGGTTCATATTGTGGTATAGTTCCATCAACATGGGTCTGACCAATCCCGAGAAATAGCATGGACAAAATGTGTGGAAGAATAAAAATAAAAATAAGAAAAAAAAGAACGGAACAATAACAATATGTCACCCCAACTCCGTTGAGGGTGCCATAATAATAAGAAAAAAAAAGAAACGTAGAATAACAATACGTCACCCCAACTCCGTTGAGGGTGCCATAATTAATATTCACACAATGACATGCATAAACTTGATAAAATGTTGTTCTTATGTCTTAACAGTTACCAACAGTAAACAGTATTGAAATTTGTCCGCCCCTTTCAAACTTACGAAAACTGCATATTTTTATCATAAAACTTTGATATATTAATTTTATTTATATCATTAGATTTTCTTTTTTTGTTGTTGTAGAGAATACAAAAAAAACATTTTTTTTTTTTTTATCAAAACATATTTGTATTCTAAACTGAGTGTCTTTTGATTACATTCGTGAGACGTATTTGTACTTTGTTAGTGTTCGCTTTGTTCGAAACCGAAAAAATACATGATACGCAGTTATAAAAGGTAAGGGGGCAAAATTCAATAAGACATCAAGGGACGACATAAAATCATAAAAAGGGAGCTACATGTATGTAGAAATAACTTTTTTTCATTTGTTTACTCCTAGATTTCTCAAATGTATAAATGTGTTGCCGAATTGGTGCATCGTCAAAGTATACCAGAGGGCCATTATTTGCATCATTGTTATAGTAGTATACTATAAAACCATTGGGAGTTCCAGGGTGTGTTCAGAGGGTTTTAATACCCTACTTTTCGATTTTTTTTCAATTAACCATGATTATTTTATTTCTATTTGTGTGAAAGTTTCGTGGTGTTACGGAGGATAATTTTCTAAGATTAAAGGATAAAGTTATATTTTCAATTTCATAACATTTCTTTTCCATATTTAATTCGTTAACAAATCAATTTCTAGTTCAAATTTTAGGACGAAATACTGTATCGTTCAATTCGGGGGGTCTGGGTTACTAAAACTGAAAATACATATCCATGATATATTAAAATAAATCGCCCGACCTTGTCACGTTTTTATAATTGATAAGTTTCTCTAACGCAGATTAGGAGTTATATTTTTAGGCTGAAACATTTATTTATGTTTAACTTAACCTTCAAATTCATATTATAAATACATGAAATATATGTAGACCATGTCACGCTTAAACATGATAAAGATGTATTTTTTCGATTCAACAGCCAATCAACATTAAATAGATACGGAATTTTTCTGCTATTGTGATTTGCAATTTATTTTGATATTTTCTTCGCGATCTGTGTCTAAGAAATGTAGGTTTCATTTAAACACTCTACGACCATTTCTCGGGAAACTAATTGAAAACATAAGCCACATGAGTTGCACAACCATTGATTTTTGTTGATTGATTAATTGTTGTATAACGCCACTTTCAACACTATAGTGCTTCTTCATGGCGGTCAGTTGTATTGACGGAGGACACCGGAGAAATACCACCGACCTTCTGTAGAAAACAAAATTCGAGAGTGAGCTCGTGTGCCCTGTACACACAAAGGTTAGCAGTCTTCTCCCTTAGTGATACAGACGGAGTCGCATTCGGTGACTAATCAGAACGAGACAACGTGGACGAGATTATTACTACCGTAACGTATATACGAACTATTTAATCGATCGTATCCATTTTCACATAATCTGAGGTGCAGGTACGGCTTCGATACTGAACACGAAACTTAGACATATGAAACTTCAAATAAAAAAAATGATGCATATATTTTTTATAACTAAATAGCTAGTTTTTGTTATAAAACTTATGTACACATACTTTTTTCTAGAGCTAATTCTTTAATTTTTGCAAATTAAGAAGAAATTTACTTTGTCTAATAATTGGCTTCCCAGACAATAATTCGCCGACATGTTTCCCGTATGTATTAACCTCAGCATGACTTTTCGTTAATATACGATGATCGCAATACCCAAGTGCGAAGGGGAAAACCAACATGACATAGAGAGTCAACAAACGTAAACATCGCTCCGTCATCGAAATCAATTACAAGAGTATATCTTTTTGTGTATGTTACACACGTATTTACCTCAATATCCATGCGTCCTTGTTGTTTGTTTACAAAGGTAAATGTCGGTAAACTTCTGCTTCAAGACAAGACAATTAATTAGCTGCCATAATTTCACATCAACACTGACCGAGTGTTTTTTTGATGATATGGATGCGTAAACAATAATAAAATCATGCATAGAAGACAAATTTTATTACTTATGTATGCATTGGTTAAATAATTGGATGTACATTATTTTTCCTCAGTCACTCGTTTCATATCACAACTACAACTTAGATGTTTTACTAGAATGAAATTCAAAACAGTGTGGCTGTGGCCATTGATTGACACATTAAATTCATCCATTGACTGGGACAATTTAGGTGAACGTTTGTATGTAACGACCACTGTCCACGACGTACCTACGATAGACATTTAAACTGTGGGGTCACCAAAGGTTTCTTAACGCCTTTAATTATAAAATAATTCGACAAATTAATCAGGAATAATCTTTATGTGTTGATTTATATAATTGATATAAATCAAAACATCGTGTTATTTCTGAATATTTTTCGAATTACTTTATTAAGGTGTTGAGAACCTTTGGTGACCCCATAGTTTAAGTGTCTTTAAAAAGTACATAGTGAGCAGTGGTCGTTACATACAAACGTTCACCTAAATTGTCCCAGTCAATGGATGAATTTAATGTGTCAATCAATGGCCACAGCCACACTGTTTTGAATTTCATTCTATTAAAAACTACAAGACCATTCATATACCTTTTGAATCTAAAAAAAAGTATATATAATTTACTTTGTATTCTTAAGTTTAAACTATATTTTTAACAATTAATCCTAAATACTTTAACTGACTCCGATGTCCAAACTCAATCATACAACTGCAACCTTTCTGAAACCGAGACTGAAACGTATAAACTACAATCCAAGTTCCAAATACCGAATTGAGAAATTCCTCAGACACCTAGTCTCCGAGACACAGACATCCACCACGGTCGGTGAAGTTCTGATGATGACGTAATACTTTTTAAGCGATTGGAATGTGTCGTTGGGTTACTGTCTCCTTGAATTTTAATTCACAGCTCCTTTTCATATTTTGAATTTAAATAGAGACGTAGGGAATACGTAAATAAGACAACAACCTGTTTAAATTATCCCAAGCTCTGCATCACCATGAATTGTCTTTATAAACCAAACAAAAACGTGCGACATAACATTTTGTATTTGAATGAAAACATATTAGAAATTGGAGGACACATGAGTTTACTTGGCAAAATCTTTAAAGATATGTAGGGCCACAAGAAAAAAAGGCTTGTTGTTTTTACTTTACATACATTGTATATAGAAAAAAAAATCTGTTCTTTTTTTGTTTTTGTGTTGATCCTTGACAAGTGACTTGTGTAGTAGACTACGGTTAAAATTCTTTTTTTTTTCCGGCTCGAAAACTTATACAAGTTTCAAATATTTTTTGGTTATTTGAGGTAGCTCAGAGTAAAATTGTATTTAAAGTAGTTCCGCATGTTTTTGTTAACGCCCTTGTGTATGCATTCCTAAGTGACAACTCTCCAGATGTGTACTAGTCAACAGCAACACAAGGGAGGGTTGGTTTGTCTCTCATGCAAAATACAGATATCTAGGTCACCCCTTTTTGTCACTTTATTAGTCAGACTTAAACAGACAACGGAAATTATATAAGTCAACTTGACGGAAATGATGGTTCGTAACTTTGCAACATACATATATCTGAGTCACCCTTGTTCTCACGTATGCCAGTCAGACCTAAGCACATATAGAATGGGGATTTCGAACCAGTCACCACAACGGGTGTCAAAAGTTTGACTGCAACTGCTTACTCTGGTTTTAAACGAGGTATCATCTGTCAATCTTATGTTGTATGGAATGTACAATGTCCATTTATTGAAATATTCTGCATTGTCCCATATCATTTTTAATCAAAGACCATACATCATAGTCAACTTAAAAGGCCCTGATATGACAAATGTAAAAACAACTAAAACGAGTAAACTATACTAGCGGCCTGATTTATGTACAAAACAACATAGTACGGAAAACAATTATAACAAACAGTAACAAACGACATCCAATGAACTGCAGGCCACATACTGTTGACATAAAAGCATAATAATCGATGAGTACAAACTTCAAATTACTCCTGTCCTCAGTGCTAGTGACTGTTGTAAAATAAGGATTGAAGTAATTTCATTAGTTTATTATTTAGTTCGGTATAGGGATTCTGCTCTTTCGTTTTCTGTGGAAAAATACCTGGTTTGTTTAAGAAATCGTAGATTTATATTTCTCTGTTTTTCGAGTTGAATAAGTTTATTTACTTTATTATCAAAGTTGAAATTAGATGTGTATCCTCTGCTACAATATCATAATCATATGAACTAAAATTTGTAAAACTTGAATTATGTAAAGACTTCTCTAATTCTCTTTTACAATGTTGACTGTTGTACCCCAATTTTTTATATTTTTACCCATTATGTCTGTGTGTCTTGGTCACACATCGTTGTCAATATAATGAAATTTTGTGCGACTGCCATAAAGTGTGAAGTTTAGGTAGCTATACAACCAGGTTTAATCCCCAATTGTCTACATAAGAAGTAGGAAGTACCAAGTCAGGAATATGACAGTTGTTCTCCATTCATTTGATGTGTTTTATCTTTTGATTTTGCCATTTGATTAGTGTCATTTCCCTTTGAATTTTCCTCAGATTTTTTTTGTGATTTACTGAATCAAAACATTAATGGCTATGGCTGTTAGCATATAGGACAGATTTTGTATTTTGGACGTTGGTTTCTAAAAATTGAATAAAAAAAGCTAAAGATTTATTCGATTGACACAAAAACAACACAGAAAATTTCAAAAAACATGCAGCTTTTATTGTCGTTCCCTTGTAACTACTTTTCTAATAATACACATGTGTGATTACAGGTTCATAAACATGAAAATATAGTTTTACAGATAAATAAAATGCGATTACAAAAATACGTTTTGTAACGATTTGTTAATGGATGGCATTTTATAAAACAACGTCATATTGCACTTGTTCGTGTAATCGAACAATCATGGTTGTGTGTTTGTTATGCAGAATCCCTTTCCAGTTCGTCTTGTATGGCATGAAAACTGCTTATCGGCCAATAATTTTTCCACTTACACTGTCACAGTACATTCCAACATTTTTACCTCTGCATTTAGGACTACCCATAGGTTCACATATTCCTAAAATCATTCACAAACAATTATTTATTATATCGAATGACTATTTATAATAGCTTTGTATATTAATTACACCTTATGTAAGAATCCGGGGTTTTGATTGGTTAAAAGCCAGTGTATTTTTCACCAATTTACTGTTATCAAATAAATATCGTTCATTTTTAACGCCGCCGGGGTATTTGCTAAAAGGATATTCCTTTTTTACCCTCTCTGCCGTGGTATTTGCCAAAAAATACTCTATCCGACTGGACGCTTGTAACGTCACGATCATCAATGCGTTTTAGTACATTAACATTCGGTGTAATTACGGCTCGTGAAATTTAACATTCTCTCGACTGGTATTTTTCGCAAATACCCCTCCTTAACATGATATATCTGTTCAATAATCCTTGTATATTGCAAAAAGTAAATTCACAAAAATACTCAACTCCGAGGAAAATTCATTACGGAAAGTCCCTAATCAAATGACAAAATCAAATGATAAAACACATCAAACGAATGGAAAACAACTGTATGTTGTTTCGTCTTATTCTTTTTATATGTATTTTCTGTTTTCTTTAATTTGTTTTTTATTTATTTTCCTTATCTTTTTTTTTTATTTATTTTTTATGGAATTCTATATCGTTGAAAGAAAATGTGGTTTTAAATTACGACCAACAACTCATATGATCTCCAATCTTCAGCAGGGATTTTAACACAAGACCGGAATAATTTCATATTGTGTTGCTGCCTCATTGATGTTTAACCCATAACAAACTTTTTATTTCACATATTTAACAACCACATGTTGTTATATTGTGATCTATATAATAAGATACATGTATGATTAAAAAGGAACTGTATGAAGATACAAATACAGGCAGAAATATGTTAAATAAAAGCTACAGTAGTATACTGCTGTTTGATACTCAATAATCGATTAATACTGATGTATTTATTTATTGTTTAACGCTAAATTCAGTGATTTTGGCTATATATGACAGCCATTTTTATTAGTGGAATACGAGGAATACGTCAGAGTTCTCGGATAGGAAAAATAACAGACCTTTGGCCTGAAAATTTAAATTCTAGTCTTTGATTGTTTCAATTAGCTGTCTTAACAGTATGTACAGTATAAACTCCACAGCTGACTAACCTGGATGTCCAGTTGCGTTAGATATCACTGGGTTTGTTGCTTCCATGTACCATTCACATTTTGGATCTCCTAATTCTTCCCCATTGGTTTTCCCGTCACCATCAGAATCCATTTCACAAAGATTAACAGTCCATCGGAAATTAGCATAGAAAAAGTCCTACAAAAAATTCCCGATTAAAGTGTTTGTCGATTTACATATTGCTTGAAAGGTAATGTTTCTTCTTGATACATTTATTGCATACAATGAATTGTCTATATCAAATCAAAATCAATGATATTAACGAATTTAAATTTTTCAATATATATTTAGTTTTTACAACCGATTATTTATTGAAAGGTAGTATTAATTTGGCTCTCTGGTACCACATCAAATTTATATTGACAGCTTAGCCTAGTGCACGTAGAACAACCATCATAAATATGTTTTATTGTATATCAAATGTCATGTAAAAATTAAATACTCACTTGACCAAAACTGTTCCTTGGGCCACTTCCTGCTTCACTTTGATGCCCAACAGCAAGCCATATGTACGAGCCTCCTTTACAGGGATCGGGCACTTTGTTACCATTTGGAATTTTCCCTTGGAACCATGGATATCCATATGTTAAAGAAATTAAGAAAACAAACATTAGAATTTGACACATCTTTGTTTGATATTAGCTATATTCTGCAAACGTCAAAAAGCGTTTCTGTTAATCCTGAAATTATATTGTATATCAAATTTTCAGAATTGCGTTTTATTTATACATAAGGTAAACTATATTTTGACCTAAAAAATCTGTCGATAACATTTATAAGAATTGAAATCAATTAATCAAAAGACGTCACATGCCAAAATACATTTTAGATGGTGCGTGAGTGTATGTAAATAGCCATTGCAAAGCTACAAAATTAATAGGAAACATTTTATTTTCATTTCAAGGTGAAACTACGGGGAGTATGTGTCGTATGTTTTAATAATAGATTTTTAAAAATCTTAAGATACGTTTTTCTTATGCACGACATGTACCTGATAAAGTTAACGTCAAGTTTCTTTTTCAAAGCCATGACCATACAACTATCAAAGTCAGTGCATAATTTAACACTAATCATAAAACGAACGTTAGAATATAAAAATAATGATAATAGAAAGTCGAAAAAGTTCTGGCCTCGCGGTCATAAAACTTTCGAGCATGATTTTTGTACTCAGACTTAAGAATCAACCAATCAAAATGCGGGATTTCATGTTTCGAGCATGATTGTTGTGCTCCGAGCACCGAGCAAAGTTTCAAGGTGTTAGTTTTAGTTTGTAACCCGGATTTGTTTTTTCTCTATCGATTTATGAATTTCGAACAGCTGAATACTACTGTTGCCTTTAGTTAGCTACGGCTTATTTTGGTTTGTCCATCCGTTTTCACTTTATTGTCACTTCCTGGATGGTGCCTTTCTTTTATATCCCTTCTTGGCGAGTTCCAATATCAGAAACATTAAAAAAAATGTCATTTTTTTTAAATTACTGATTTAATGTTTTAATTATTATTTTTCTGTTAAAACTTGATTACATATCCCATAATGTATATTTGTTGAATTTTTCAAAGGTATAATTATATCATATCATGACTACTATTATTGTTCACATATTTTGAAGAATTATTTTATTTTTTAAAGGGAGTTTCAATTCCTAGCCCCCCCCCCCTTTCGATTTTTTTTTATTTGTGTATTGTTGGGTAAAGTGTACCAATTGGGCAAATTAAGACTTAAAAAGTAGAATCACTAAAATACTGAACTCCGGGGAGAATTCAAAACGGAAAGTCCTTAATCAAATGGCAAAAGCAAAAGCTCAAACACATTAAACGAATGGATAACAACTGTCATATTCCTTACTTGGTACAGGCATTTTTTTTAGTCGAAAATGGTGGGCTAAACCTGATTTTGAATCTAGCTTTACCTCTCACTTGTATGACAGTTGTAAAACAACTTTATAGTCAGTTTGAAAGAAACTATATTCATGTTAACAGATTTAAGGGGGCTCGCGTGTCTAAATCAATTTTTTTTATTTAATATAGGATTTCGCTATATTTTTCTAAAAATGAACTTTATCTTATACTTAATAGAAAAATGAAATAAAAACATGGGGTCACCGTTCATTTACGCTCACAATCTGCCATCGAAAAAAGCATACATTTTTGTTAATGTCCTTTTTTCTGTTGAACTAATAGGAGAAATAGAGGTAATATCGAAATAAAAAAAGAAGTAAATTACAGAAATCGCTTAAATTTTACAATTATTTAGTTTATGTACAGCTCATTCGAAAACAACAATAAAAAATATAGGTCACCGATGAGTTAAAAATGATATTTCAATTTTAATGTAAAAAAAAAACAGCATTTTTGCACCAAAGGGAGATAATTTGGAGCTTTTTCAATGATATCTACATTTTAAAAGTCACCTGGGGCCAACACGAGTTGATTTTGTGGAAAGATTTTTGTAACATATGATAAAGTAACAACTACTTAAGGTAATAAATAAAATTTGTAATGAAAAATAAATGTTTAATTTTTTTATGAAAATTTTGTACCCGCGAGCCTCCTTAAAACATTTTGCTGAATGCTAAAAACAAAACTTATATTAAAAAATTGAAAGTGTCTGAATGTTCTGGTGTATACATATATTTGTTTATGACTTCTGAGAAATACATGTACCACGTCAGGAATATGGCAGTTGTTATCCATTCGTTTGATGTGTGTGAGCTTTTGATTTTGAAATTTGATAAGGAACTTTTCGTTTTGAATTTTCCTTGGAGTTTGGTATAGTTTGCTATTTTACTTTTTGTAATATTGTCTTTAAGAACTCGTAAAATATAAAGGCTCCGTCCGTGTACATTTACGCCAAACATTTGTCATTTTAAAATGAAAAATGGATTGCAACTTTGAAAGTTAATTGGTTTAAAAAATGTAACAAAGATCTTTTGAAGTCACTTAATAAAAATCATTTTCCTAGTGAGATTTGAAATTTGTAATTTTCATGCGGATATTAAAAAAAATAAGTTGGAGTAAAAAAATTATTTGATTTGTAAACAGTTCCCCCCCCCCCAAAAAAAATATATCGTGTTGTATAAACAAATGACCAAAGCTTCTAACACAATAAAAGAAGAACCAGCTAGAACCACAAGCAATAATACATTTTTCGAGCTTTTTTTTTTATTGTAGGCCTCAATATTTTAAAAATATAAGTTAAACAATATCCAATGCAACATTTTTACACAAAGTTCATTTAATTTAAAGTGCTCTTATTCTTCCAGCATTGCACGTAAACAAACTCAGAAAAGTCCTCTAAGGGAATTACAGCATACTAAGAAAAACCCTTTTAGAGACCAACCAATTATTAAATATCACATTATTTAAAGTGACTTTCGATGTTCTGCTAGTAAATATACATCTCAATGGTAAACTGCAATAAAGATGTATCATGGAAGATAAGACGAAAGAACACTTAAGATACTCAAGATTTAGTTCAAAATATTGTTGTTATTGGTTTGTAAATATTGACACTTTACTTCCGTAATGTCAGTGTGGGAATTTATCTTGACGTTTTGGTCAGGATATTTAATTGTTTGTTAAATTGTAAATAATGCGATATCAGTGGGTTTGTATGACGTCACATTGATCCCCACGTAGCAAGTATAAACACCTATATCTACATATTGGTGTGCCAAGATACCACAATCAATGTGTATATTAAAATGTTCATCAAGGAAACCGACATCAATCTGAAAAAGGTAAATTGAAAAATCAGTGTTTATTTGACATTTTCTGATCAAAATAAAAAAATTGATATAAAAATAAAAAGATGTGGTATGATTGACTATGAGACAACTTTCTACCAGAGAAAAAATGATATAGAAGTTGGTGACTATATTTCGCTGTATAGCTGTCAACAATGAGCAAAACCCAAGATGTTGAAGGCCCTTAAACAATGTAAACAAAAATTGAAACGAGATAACTAATGTCCTGGTTTGTGTACAAAACAATAAACGAAAAACAAATATAGTATACAGAAACACACGGCAATCACCTAATTACGTTCTCAATGCTTGGGACTGTATCATACAGAATATGACATTGGTTAAAAATGTTAGTCGGCACACAACCATCCCTTACTTGGGACAGCAGTGTAACGTCACAACAAGAACAAACTATAAAAATCAATTGAAAAGGCTTAACTCCTATATTCGCCCTTTAACTTGAATACAAAGAATCACACAAGGACGAGGTTTCAAAGCTGTCGAAACTTTGCTTAAACTTGAACTTGAATACTTGAATATAAGTATTTATATTTATAATCATTCATGTCGTTTATAAATAATAATTTTTTCCTATATCAATAATTAACATTAGAAAAATACGATATTTCAAATTTCAATTGTTTTTCTAAAAAAGATGACTCAGAGAGAGTTTTTATTTTTCAATTTTTGAAGAATAATAATCTAACTCCTACACTGGGTGTAAATAATTGGAAAATATGACATTCATAAATAATCTCGTACTATATATTATGTTTATTTAACCACTGAAAACAGATGTCAAAGGGCGTTCACATTTGTGCCATAAATATATTCTAATTTAATGATAAAATTTAATAACCAAAACATTGCGGATCTTCACACATGTTGGTTTGTTAATAACAATGTTCAGGGTGGTACATGTTGTAGGTGATTAACGACATTATTATTTTTATAACAAGAATAGCGCACTGTTTACCAAAGACAAACCTAATTTATTTTTATAAATATTTTTTATACATATTGTTTGCTTAACTAGTAAATAGCAAAACCACAAAAAAAACTAAACTCCGAGGAAAAATAAAAACGAAAAGTCCCTAAACAAATGGCATATCAAAATCTCAAGAACATCAAACGAATGGACAACAACTGTCATATTTCTGACTTGGTACCGGGATTTTTTTAAGTAGAAAATGTTAGATTAAACCTTGTTTTATAGCTCGCTAAACCTCTCACTTGAATGACAATTACATATAATTTCAAACCAATTGTTATCTGGAACAGCTCTTAACAATTTTTTCAGTCTTTCAGTCATTTGTCAGATTTATTAATTGCTGTAAATTCAGTGCTGTTAATTCAATTCGCATGCTGTCAATTAAGATACATCCTGTCAATTTACAAACTGTCTATTAGTTGTTATTTGCCTGTCCACATTAACATCATTCTGAATTCTGCACAAAATGAAAAAAAAACAAAAATCGAATTGTCTGAACAGAGATATTTTTTTAAACAGTGACGAAGTCTGGAGTGAAAGAACATTTCTGTTTTCCGTTCATTTTTTTTTTTTTTGGTACCTTGATTCGGCCGTTCTTTTTTCTCGTTTGGTGGAGTTTTTATTCCCCGAGGGTATCATCAGCCTAGTAGTCAGCACTTATGTCTTGACATGAATTATCCTTGATATGGTCATACTTATAAATTAACTGTTTACCAAACTTTGAATTTTTGAAATACTAAGGCTTTTCTACCTCAAGAATAGATTTCCGTAGCTGTATTTGGGAAAACCTTTAGAAATTTTGGTCCTTTATGCTCTTCAACTCCTTACTTTATTGGCCTTTTTCTCTTTTTTGGATTCGAGCGTCACTGATGAGTCTTTTGTAGACGGAACGCGCATCTGTCGTAAATACAAAATTTAATCCTGGTATCTATGATGAGTTTATTTGGATAGTGTTACATTTCTGATTTCGGTGTCTTTTATAACTGACTATGCGACATGGGCTTTGCTCTTAGTTGAAGACAATACGGTGACCTATAGCTGTTAATTTCTATGTCATTTGCTCTCCTGTGGTCTTTTTATTTATAGTGATGACTAAGTATTAAGTTGTTCTGATTTTTCAGATGAATTTGATATCAAAATGGTTGCTTCAGACTAACATTGATTTAAAAGTGAGATGTTAAGCTTGCTATAAAACCAGTTTAATCCAACATTTTCTATATATCAAAAACACCTGTACTTGAGCTTTTGATTTCGCCATTTGATTACGGACATTCCGTTTTGATTTTTCCTCGGAGTTCGGTATTTTTGTGATTTTACTTTTAACTAGTGCTTATCACCAAAAAAACTTAGTTTATATTTAATTAGTTGTTTCACTATACCTACCTTTATTCGTTTCTTTCTCTTTTTTTGTCATATTCATGATCGTGACCGTAAACTGGTGATTTGTCTATTTCTGTCATTCTGTATCTTAAAATTGATGACGCAGACTTCTGTGCATGAAGTCCATATATAACGTGAAATTTTAATATATATGGTATGTTACTACTACTTAAAATGGGATGATTTTTTTATGATAGTATTTGCCGAATTTTGAGTACATTTATGAGACGGTTATCATTATCATTGTTAGAAGTTGCATATTTCAGAAATATTTGTTGATAATCATCAACTGGCCATCGACCATCATTCCTGTTTTGCAAATGGAATTATATGATAATATTGGTCATACAATTGAACACATACATAATCATATTAATCTTCGTGCAAACGGATTTTAATATTTTTGATATTTATTCATACCTATCGAGACCTTTTATCTTTTGTTCATGAGGTTTTGATTTGTTGTTTAAAATAGAAAACATTGGACCGTAAGACGGAAATCTACTCTGTAATACTTGTTAGCTTTTAGCTTTACGTCACAACATAGTGGTATTGTTGTTTGTACACACATTTAAACATGTAAACAATTTGAAATATCGACTGCTTTTTTCTGTTAAGTCTGCTTGTTACATCACTTTTGACACATTACCCATTTTCATTCTCAAACATATTATTCCATTCTCAATAAATAAATATACTTTAAGTTGGAGAAACTCAGATTTATTCAATACTTTTTCATTTACAACTTTCAGATGAAAAAGTTTAATTCAATAGCTCATTTAAATAAAAAGTTTAATTCAATAACTCATTTAAATAAAAAGTTTAATTCAATAACTCATTTAAATAAAAAGTTTAATTCAATAACTCATTTAAATAAAACCTATTAGAAAAATAGACGAAACCAATCAATACAAATGTTTGCATCTGTCCTAAGTAAGGAACACAAAAATCATGCTCGAAACATGAAATCCCACATTTTGATTGGTTGATTCTTAAGTCTGAGAACAAAAATCATGCTCGAAACATGAAATCCCGCATTTTGATTGGTTGATTCTTAAGTCTGAGAACAAAAATCATGCTCGAAACATGAAATCCCGCATTTTGATTGGTTGATTCTTAAGTCTGAGAACAAAAATCATGCTCGAAACATGAAATACCGCATTTTGATTGGTTGATTCTTAAGTCTGAGAACAAAAATCATGCTCGAAACATGAAATCCCGCATTTTGATTGGTTGATTCTTAAGTCTGAGAACAAAAATCATGCTCGAAACATGAAATCCCGATTTTGATTGGTTGATTCTTAAGTCTGAGAACAAAAATCATGCTCGAAACATGAAATCCCGCATTTTGATTGGTTGATTCTTAAGTCTGAGAACAAAAATCATGCTCGAAACATGAAATCCCGCATTTTGATTGGTTGATTCTTAAGTCTGAGAACAAAAATCATGCTCGAAACATGAAATCCCGATTTTGATTGGTTGATTCTTAAGTCTAAGAACAAAAATCATGCTCGAAACATGAAATCCCGCATTTTGATTGGTTGATTCTTAAGTCTGAGAACAAAAATCATGCTCGAAAGTTTTATGACCGCGAGGCCAAAACTTTTTCGACTTTCTATTATCATTATATTTATATTATAACGTTCGTTTTATTATTAGTGTTAAATTATGCACTGACTTTGATAGGTGTATGGTCATGGCTTTGAAAAAGAAACTTGACGTTAACTTTATCTAAGTAAGGAATCTGATGTACAGTAGTTGTCGTTTGTTTAGTAATTTATACGTTTCTCGTTTTTTTTTATATAGATTAGACCGATGGTTTTCCCGTTTGAATGGTTTTACACTAGTAATTTTGATGCCCTTTATAGGTTGCTGTTCGGTGTGAGCCAAGGCTCCGTGTTAAAGGCCGTACATTGACCTATAATAGTTTACTTTTATAAATTGTTATTTGGATGGAGAGTTGTCGCATTGGCACTCATACCACATCTTCACATATCTAAGTAAAAACGATGATATTAAGTCAAACAACAGTCCACAGAACACATTTACAGAAAAAAAGATAGTGCAACACGAACCCAACCATAATCCGTGGGTAAAATATCTAATAAAAACTGACATTTTTAAGAACGAGATACTAGTAAATAAACTCATCATAAATACTAGGATTGAATTTTGTATTTGCACCAGACGTGCCTTTCGTCTTCAAAAGACTCATCAGTGACGCTCGAATCAAAAAAAGTTAAAAAGGCCAAATAAAGTACGGAGTTGAAGAGCATCAAAGACCAAATATTCTTAAAAGTTTGCCAAATGCAGCTAAGGTAATCTATTTCTGAGGTTTATTGAATAACGTATCTCATGGCATCATGGACTTAATTTAAATTACAATGTTTGTGTCATTTGTGAAACTGGATTGCGTACCCTTCCAAAGTACCCGAGATTATCCCCAGTTTTTTTTTTTTCTGGGGTTCGTGTTACTCAGTCTTCAGTTTTCTATGATGGAATGTGTGTCCTGTTATTTGTCGTTTTGTCGTATTTTGTTAGTTAGGGTGTTTTGCCATTGCAATGTCGTTTAGTTTTGCACTCAATATCCATTAAATTATTGTTTGATTGTATTACTTGACCCTCATGGGTGTAATTTTGCAATAAAGATTTATTAAAAAGTTAAAATATCATTGTGTTACTTGTGTCTCGCCTCATTTTGTGTATCTGAAGTAATTAGATAAAGGAAGATGTAGTATGATTGCCAATGAGACAACTCTCCATCAAAGTCAAAATTTATAAAAGTAAACCATTATGGGTCAAGGTACGGTGTTCAACAGTTACACGGAGCCTAGGCTGACACCGAACAGCAAGCTATAAAAGGGCACCAAAAATTGCATATATTTTGTTTAGAAAGTTATTTGGACCGGGTGTTCGTAGACGTACCCATTTAACTCTTTAATTATTCAACAGAATTAGAAAATATTTTGGTTTATATGTCAAGGAAGGTCATATGTTGTTCTACAGATTAGCCATACATTGGTCTGATTACTATTAAGTATAGAGTTCAAGATTATATTGTGTTTATGTCTTTATAACGGTATTATGAAATGAATTAAACATTTTTAGATAACAATTTCATTCATTTGTTGGTTATTTATCATAATAATTTATTTATTTGTCAGTTACTTATAAATGTCAATTATTCTGGACCTTGGTCGATTTATGTTGATCAAAGAATTTTTATCAATCAAATGTTAAATTAAAATATTTAAGATTAAAAGTTTGATTTGAAAGTATTAAATTATTTACATAATTAATTGAAAACTTGGCCTCGGCCTATGTTTTACATAACGATAAATTACATGCAAATCGTAGTAAGTCCAACATAATTTATCTAAGGAGTTCCATAACCTAACCTACTCAACTTAGACGGTTCCTTGCAGAGAATTCACTAGATAATTTGCACGTTCAAATATTCAAAGAGTCCCGCCAAAGTCTAACAAGGTCGTCTGGTATGACCGGCTGCCTTTCATTCAATATTGATCATATCTACGAAAAATATCCAAAAAAAAATAATTTCTACGCAATAAAAGTTTAATCTTGTGTCATTTTATTTCAAATTAAAACATACTCTGACTTATCGATCGATTTGATGAGTCGGGTTTATTGCCAAATTCTTTTTTTTTATATACAATTCAATGACTCCAAAAGCTAAGCTATACCCGAAATGGTTTATTTGCACACAATTACGTGTGATTTTGAAATATTCTTTTAGTGTTGTTTGACTAACGTCCAGTGGCAAATATCTCATGCGCACCTTGACATATAATATAGAAATAGCTCTATTGATATAAATGAGAACTGTTGATGTGTTTTTGGATATTTCTATGTCATTATTGTTATTTATCCCGCACTCTAATTTCTTCATATTGGTAACTGTCAAGAATCTAAAAATACACAATCATAACAAATATTTCCGTTCTCGAGAATTTCTTTTAAAAGTCATATTTTGATGTTTAAGAAAGTATCGGTTTAAAACAAATAACGACATGTAAAATTCGAAATTCGATTTCGGTTAACTAAATCTTGCATCATGCTGTACAAATTAAGAAAAGTTACAGCGGATTCCATTGAGTGTGTAGCCAAATGTAATATCTTTGGTTAGCTTGCCTGTTAGATGAACCGTGAAGTCATTGTTAGGTTAGGTATAACTACCCTACTTTGATAGACTAGTCCGACAGAAAACCAATCGATCTGTCTGTTGGACTATGCTACTTCGAAAGGACGGTAGTATACCTGACCTAACAATGACTTCACGGTTCATCTAACAGGCAAGCTAACCAAAGATATAACCTTTCGCTACACACTCAATGGTATCCGCTGTAAAACAATATAAATCAAACAATCAATGTACTGCCAAGCTATAGAATTGTTTCCGTACAAATCAAATAATTTATTTCGGAATTTAATATTAGATTTAATGGCAATAACTTGCCCTCAGAGCATATTTGTCCTCTTTTCCCATTTGATAAAAGTTAATCAAGTGTACATCAACGGAGATATGGCCTAACCATGTTGTTTCTCGTTTCTCGTTTTTTTATTTTATATGAATGGTTTTACACTAGTAATTTTGGGGCCCTTTATAGCTTGTT
Organism: Mytilus galloprovincialis; assembly: GCA_037788925.1. Classification (NCBI taxonomy): domain Eukaryota; kingdom Metazoa; phylum Mollusca; class Bivalvia; order Mytilida; family Mytilidae; genus Mytilus; species Mytilus galloprovincialis. Next base: position 2,168,462 of record CM075340.1, on the reverse strand, counting down.
GTTCGGTGTGAACCAAGGCTCTGTGTTGAAGGCCGTACATTGACCTATAATGGTTTACTTTTTTTTAAATTTTTATTTGGATGGAGAGTTGTCTCATTGGCACTCACACCACATCTTCCTATATCTATTAAAATAAACAGTTATTTTAATCCTAATATATAGAGTTTCTTTATTTTAAATGAAGACAGACTAAATAAATTAAAGCTAAAAGGATCGTAATTTAGGTGAACCATTTTCTAGATTCTTTTTCTTACTTTGCATTCACAAGGTCAGAGCTATTTAAGGTTAGATTTGTGTCACATTTAGAAGGAAAAGTCATTGATAAATCCTTCTGCAAATAGTATGCAACAGGAAAATCGTAATCTGCATATGATTAATTATTGTGTAACCAAAAAGTATACAACTATATTTATCTTAAAGTAATTTATCTGCTCCAGCAATGGACACCGATACAACAGTTCCTGACATAAAATCCAGCTTATCGGAATACCCTTGAACTATTTTCAAATATTTCCATTTGTTAAAACATATTCATGACCTTTTGAAACAAAACAGACTCTGACATTATCAGAAGTCATTTTGCGTACTAAGGTATTATCAAATATTGTAATTGGGAACGAATCATGGTTAACATTTTTTTGATAGATTCGGAACGAATAAAAAGTCGAACGTTTGTATAGAGAATTGTTGCAAACGTGAATTGACGACTGCTCGGTGTATTTTGCATGGTTGTTGGTCGATTGACGTAAACACCATATGACCTTTTATGTATACTTTCCAGTGCCAGTCAAAATACCTAAGGTTGACTTATGCCAAAATATGGCCTTGAATTATAACGTTATCATATACTTTATCAAAAAGGTCACAATATCATTCTTGAATTGGTCTATCTCTAAAGCTGTATAGTTTATAAAATATCTGCATAAAAGTTTGTTATAAGCTTCAAAGTCGGCGAATTTGGAAGGTCATAAATCAATGATATTTGAATATTTCGTACATGAAAGTTTCGGTAAAATCTACGATCCATCATGTATTTGACCAAAAGATGCTTACTCTTATATTAAATTCCTAGAAACAGGAATTTTCTTAATCCGGGGTTGGCAGATAACCAAGGTTATTTTTTTTCTCTCAAAAACTATAATTATAATTCATTGATGAAATAGACCAAACCTAATGTTAGAATCAAATTTGTGCATAGATCTGGAAATTTACCTTCGTAAGGTATAAATTGATGTGCAAAAGATGTTGGTTTGTATTTATAGTTTCACTACAGTCATATCTGTGTAAAATTTATAGCATTCAGGTAAGAGTTGTAAAAATGTAAGTATTAGGGCCAATGCTAAACCTTGGTGAAACTCAACAAAGATTTATTGTTAACCGTTGTTGATCAATCTATGTAGTCAGTGTTTGTGATGCTAGGTTGCTGTCTTGTTGACATTTACCTCATATCTCATTCTTCCAATTGTCTTTACGTCATGCCCCAGAGCGTCTTTGGGTCGGGTTGTTAGAGAATGCAGCCAAAACTCCATTGGTAAACTCTAAAGCTATACACCTCAGGGAAAACTTTCCATTGAATGTCAATAAAATCGTTCGAACCATTCTGAGGCCTTGCTTTTTTATGAAAGATCTGATAATGTCTCATCCAATGGACTACTGCAGAAAATATTTTTTTCATAGATCCCATTGACGATGAAACTGCACTTAATACAATCAACTGAAAGTACTGGTATGACTACATCACGCAAAATTTAGTATCGATTTGTATCTTGAATTTACTAGGCATTGTATTTGTCTCGTGTCTTGTTGTATCGGTATCGTTTCTCTCATTGTTGACAGCCGTACGTCGACCATACTCGTTAACTTGTTCTTCATTTGGTCATTGGTGGAGAGTTGAATCAGACGACATTTCCCATTCTAATATTGCTAACATCATCTTACGAGAACTTATTATCAAGCAAATCAAACCTTGTTCGTATTTTCTAACACGTGTTTTGTAATCTTGTCTTTTGCTAGAGATAATTTATAGACCTCTAGATGTATTTTCTTATTTCAGTGTATTGCTGGGTTGCTGTTTCACCAGCGTATCTCTTAATTTTTTGCTATGTTTTTAATCTTATCATATAAACCATTATATAATTTCTTTAACAGTGTGTTAATATGTTGTAGTCAGATGATTATTTCTTCCGACTACAGTTTTTAATAGTTATGAATGGCATCTTTAAATTCAAAGCTCTATAATAAACATGATGGAGTAAGAATAAAAAAGTAGATGTTGTTTGATAAGCAATGAGACAACTCGCCACAAGAGATCAAATGACACAGAAATTACCACCCATAGGTCACAGTACAACCTTCAACAATGAGCAAAGCCCATGCCGCATAGTCAGCTTATCAAATACGGTCAATATATTCAAACATGTGTCGTTGCAATCATCCTTTCAAAGCATATGACTAGTTAAGTATAGCACGTATAAACAACATAATAAATTATCAACAAATTACGTCAGAATAAAACATTTTTATTAATGAAAAAAAACAAAATCAAAATAATTTAATTACATGATGATTCATCTGGTTGTTTTGCAAGAGCAGCATAACAAATTTCTCAACAATTTGCTACCATGTTTATTTGTTTGTCTTTTTTGTGTGTCTGAAAGAGACTGAGAGTCTATTTTTGCAATTTTGCAAAACTTGTTTTCCTCTGCTGGTGTTTCACTTGAAGTATCTCTGTCTGCTACTTCCCACAATCCTCCATTCTCTGAGACTGTTTCCGTCAACCTTTCTACACCAGCTATATCCCAGAATTCCTCACTGGGATAGAACTCGAAATCGTTACCCAAATCCAGCCATTCGTTATCAATAGTCATGGTTGTCGTCGTAAATTCTGAAAAGAAAACAATTTAAATTGAATACACAAAGTATTGACCTGAATACCCGTATGGTATATGTATAATTTCTATTTTGAATAATCTAAACATGAAAAAAAAAGCCGTAGTCGTTTCCATTAAAAATGGATGTTTTTTTTTCGCCATTTGATGCATACATCATAAAAGTTTGACCTTATTGGTTATTTTTTATAATTCTTTCAGAAAAAATGTCTATAGACGATTCCAGAAATATTATATTTACTTAACACATGAAATACATGTAGGTAAAATCTATTTGTTGTTACGTTCCTATGAGCTGTGGATTGTGGAATATTATCCGCATATTTCTAAATAGTTCACGTAAATTGATCATTGTCATGTGTTTAACAGCTTTTTGCCAATAAAATCGGTATATATCATTTGATCTGGACGGTATTGGTGACCCTAAGTCGCCCGGGTAAATTACGTCACCCAAGCCGTGATGATGTATACCGACTTGCTTCAAGTGGTCATCAACGATAACATATTGCTTTAAAAAAAATGTAATTACTACCATAAAGTTCACCTTATTCATCTGACTGTGTGAGATTTGTGATAAAAAGTTCAAATTCCTCGCCCCCACCCTCCCCCTCAAAACAACAACACAAAAACCATAAATCTTCCTAAACGTTATACGTGTAGTTACCTTGCTGATAATATTCCTCTTCGTCTTCAAAACAAAACTCTGTATCACGTGTCTGTCTATGTTTTACTCGTCTGGTCATTGATCCTTTAATCTAGGAGAGAAAAAAATACATTTTAACTCTCCTCGTATACTACATAACACATATTTCTGACGCGTACATACAAGCACAAATAAAGTGCATACAGTATAACCATGTTGTCTGCCTTTAAACAATGGGACAAAAAAGACAAAAAGACAAATAAAGTACACAAAACACAACCTAAATACATAAAGTTTTTTTTTTTAGCAACATAAACCCCAACAAAATCCAGCGGATGATCTCAGTTGTTCCGGAATCCAGCCTAACATGAGGCACTAGCCGTATCAAGTATTCATATACAGGCTCTAGATATGTCATTGCGTGGTACTAGAACCTATAGGGTTTTTTGTTGTTGTATTGACTAGTATTGATGTATTTATGTTAAAAATCCTATAATTATTGTTAGTTATACTAGTATACGAGTATTTGGATAGTGGTCCTTCAGTTCTGTATTTTTTGTATTCTTTTTCTTTTAGCCTTATTCTTAACTTTATACATATTGTCCATTTTTGTCATGAATAAATAAATATAACTGATCACCTCATTATTTTCTTTTTATTTTGTTTATATAAAAAAAAAAAGATGTGGTATGATTGCCAATGAGACAACCGTCCACAAGAGACCAAAATGACACAGAAATTAACAACTATAGGTCACCATACGGCCTTCAACAATGAGCACAGCCCATACCACATAGCCAGCTATAAAGGGCCCCGAAATGCACCTTTTTCTGTCGTGTTCACTAACTGTTTATTTTAAGTACAAATTAGATTTATGGCATGTAACACCATCCGTCCTTTCTTAATTACCTTCATAATTTTGTTGAGTGCTCGCCTTGTCCAAGACGAATTCTTTTTGTTTGATGGTCTATCTGAAATTAGAAAATGTTTTTAAATACATAAAAAGTATAAATATCACATTAAAAGAAAAACGATAAACACTCTCAATTGAAGTGGCTGATTTATGTCTCAAACTTCTTCTTTTTTTTTTTTATTCTACACGATCCATGAGAAAGTTATCATATTCCTTCGAAATTTACTGTCTCGTTTAAATGCATTGTAAAAGCTCCTCTGTTCTATTCTTTTAACGTTACTGGTTCCAAAAACTTACTGTTTAATGCAGTAATTAATATTTCTTGACCAGGGTTCTTCTTTTGTGTACATCTGAAACTATCCTTTTGCTGGAAAAGAATGAAAGAAGATACATTATGTAATAATCTGCGGGACACAAGCATTTGTTTATCGGATATAATTTGTAGCTTCACATGTTAGAATTTGTTTATCGGATATAATTTGTAGCTTCACATATTAGAATTTGTTTATCGGATATAATTTGCAGCTTCACATATTAGAACCTGTTTCGTTATTTGTGAACATTACAATGCCAACAGAATCGTATTCGAAAGGTTTGCTCCACCAGAACGCATGTGCTCGTCGCAGCTCTTATGTGTACAACAAAATCTCGTCGCAGCTCATATGTGCACAAGAAAATCTCGTCGCAGCTCACATGTGAATAACAAAATATCGTCGCAGCACATATGTGCATAACAAAATCTCGTCGCAGCTCATATGTGCACAACAAAATCTCGTCGCAGCTCATATGTGCACAACAAAATCTCGTCGCAGCACATATGTGCATAACAAAATCCCGTCGCAGCACATATGTGCACAACAAAATCTCGTCGCAGCACATATGTGCATAACAAAATCTCGTCGCAGCTCACATGTGCATAGCAAAATCTCGTCGCAGCACATATGTGCATAACAAAATCCCGTCGCAGCACATATGTGCACAACAAAATCTCGTCGCAGCACATATGTGCATAACAAAATCTCGTCGCAGCTCACATGTGCATAGCAAAATCTCGTCGCAGCACATATGTGCATAAAAAAATCTCGTCGTAGCTCATATGTGCATAACACTATCACAGATTTGTTTTTACGAGTTGCTCAGTCTTTAGCTTTCTATGTTGTGTTTTTTGCACTGTTGTTTGTCTATTGTTTTTTTGTTTTAACCATGGTGTTGTCATTCTATTTTCGACATATGAGTTTGAATGTCTTCTGTGGTATCTTTCGACTCTCTAATATACCGGGATGTCATCTTTAATTTTAAATCGATATAAAATATTTCTTTCACCACTCTTTTAATTTTGAAGACCACAAATCGCAATTTTAGCGACAATGGTACAGATTTAATGTGCATTCGGAGTTTGTATTTGATTATATACTATAAGAAATGTAATGGACTTTTATGGGCTAGTTTCAACTGAAGACTGCCTCTGGGTCCGAGATTTTTTCGCTGAATTGCATGCAGACCCATTAATGGTCGTAGGCGGGTTTCTTCTCTGGTCGGGTTGTTGTCTCTTAAATTAGTGAGAAATTATCCGTTTCAATTTTTATTTCTATTTTGCATTACTTTGTCGGTTTTCTTTCGATACATTTGAATTTATTTGTGCAAGTCTTATTCAAAATATCCGTATTTTGCAGATTGCAATCAACTTACCTCAATGTTAATTCCATGTTGGGTTTTGTCGCTGCAAGCAGCAGACAGAATGATAGAAACATCTATAGAGCCAGATCTATCCATATCTTTCCTGAAAAAAATCCAGTTGTAAAATTATTTGTTGTGTATATAAAAAATAATAATGAAGAAATAGAAATATTCTTACACAGCAAGTAAATTAAAAAAAATAATTATGGTGGGTTTTTTTTCAGATATATTTTTTATAAAATTCACTGAAATGCTATAAGACATCGAAATTTTCTGATTAAACGTTCAAACCTTAGTATGCTTTGCTCTTTAATAAATCTTTTTTCATCAATTCTTTTTTTATTTTGTAAATTATTGTTTAATTAAACAAACGTACTTACAAAATCTGTATTCGAGATGTCTGTATGATTGTATATGATTTTATATGCAAAATGTTCAAGCTCAGATCTAGTGACTGTCTTGAAGATGGATAACGTCGGGAAGATATCTCCTTGTCAACAGCGGTATATTGTGACGTAGTGGACGTCGGAAGTCACATGTTTGAAAACGGTAGTCCGTAAACACTGATTATTTGTGACATTATAACAGCAGTTATAAGCCAAAAGTATAGACGACACGTTTATAAATCTTTCTTAAAGATCTTATCGTAAATTATTGTAATAAAATATATGAAAATAGTGATTTTTTTTTTTAAAGTGTTAAACATTCTTTGGATGTTTTAGATAAATAACGCGCTTTTGATGGTCCTTTTGGTTCTGTTGACATTTTGACTTTTCTACTCTTTACACTAAAATCTTATCAAGCAAAAGTTTTCCTATTTAATTAAATGGTCCTTTTGGTTAATCTGAATGTAAAGACATTTGCTGCAATTCATTTAAAGCCTTCTTCTCTAATGAGAAAGGTATATATGCTAGATATACTTACTGGAGGTGTGATGAGATGAATGAAGCCGTTAACTTTCTCCTTAATAATATATAGATATAGGAAGATGTGGTGTGATTGCCAATGTACAACTCTCCATCCAAATAACAATCTTAAAAAAGTAAACCATTATAGGTCAATGTACAGCCTTCAACACGGAGCCTTGGCTCACACCGAACAACAAGCTATAAAGGGCCCCAAAATTACTAGTGTAAAACCATTCAAACGGGAAAACCAACGGTCTAATCTATATAAAAAAAACGAGAAACGAGAAATATGTACGTTTCGGAAACAAAGTTTATGCACAGGTTGTAGGTATTCCAATGGGTACTAATTGCGCCCCGTTAATAACAGACTTGTTTGTGTACTGTTATGAATCACAGATTATGACCAAACTCAGTAAAGACCCGTCTAAATGGCATTTAAGTGATAAATTCAACAGCACTTATCGTTATCTTGATGATATTCTTTCGTTAAATAATCAAGATATTTTTTAATATACTGCCGAAATTTACCCAAAAGGAAATTTCATTAAATAAATCAAATTTAAACGGTAATAACTATCCTTTCTTAGCTTTATATATTTCTGTTTTACACGGGAAACGCAACACTACAATTACGACAAAAGGGACGACTGTTCATTCCCTATTATTAATTTTTCCTTTTTGGATGGTGATGTTTCTTTGGCACCATCTTACGTTGTTTATATTTCACAACTAGTTCACTATGCCCGTGTATGTATTGACGTTTTTGATTTTAACGAACGCAATCTATGTATAACTGCTAAATTATAAGACCAGGGATTTCGTTACCACAAATTACTTAAAATCTTTACTTAATTCTTCCATAGAATAGATATAAAGTTTTGGTTTTACCTGTAGAAATCTTATTTCAAACGGGATAGCACATCCTCATTCTTACGGAATACACTATAATTAGATCATTGAATATTGTTTTATTGGTATTAATATTGATTTTTTTATCAGTAAATTAAAGGCAAACTAAATATTAATATAATTTCAATCGGTTGAATTTAAGAATTAGAATGAAATTATTTTCTTCTGAATTGTCTGCCCATAGGTGGCGATTTTAGGTTATGTATTTTATCTGATTTGGCGGCCAAATCATTCGGCACGACAGGGTTCACTCGATCGGTCACGTTTACTGTTTTCTAAGATTTTGTTTCATGCATTAAGAGATTGGTTTGCTTTACATGTGTGTTCATTGAACTATTTATATATTTATACGAGGACATTATAAAGATGTTTAATATTATGTAGACTACATGATAAATTATTAAATGGTAATTCAACCAGCCATCGGCTCTGTCGTGGGGTATTGCACTCTACTATTTCTTGTTATTATTATTATGAAAATAATATGAGGTTCTAATATGTGTATTAATGGAAGAAGAATTGTTATATACATATACACATTCATGGATCTACAATCTGTCGATATTGTATCTTGGCATTACTCAAGGTCATCAGTGGCGTAGCTAGGTCATTTTTACGTGTACGCCCGAACCTTGGCGAAGGGTCCGAGGACCCCAAACTGGGGTCCATGTCAAACAATTGCTGGTAGTGGGTTAGAGCTAGGGAGCAAAGCCCACGGAAACTAACGAGTTATCATGGTTATAGAGAATAGATACCATTCCTGTCATTAAAAACTCATCAGTGATCATCAGTAGCAACATACTTTAGAATCTAAATGGTTAATTTGTTATGTAAAATTATTCATTTTGTTAATTAGTCATTAGAACAGTTGGGTTAGCACTCAACCAACAAAACACCTTTTTATCTCAAAATTTCGTAAATGAAAATGTAATAATTTATCTTCAGAGATTTTCCCCTCAAAAAGTGAATTAATCCATTTTCATTCCATTACAGGATTTAAAAAAATCAAAAAAAATCAAACATTTTCTTCAGATATTTTTTCTTTATCTGGAATATTAGTTTTGGCTCAAGTTTCATGACAATCTATAAAGGTTTATGCATTTATATATTCATTTACTTTTGCAATATTTTATGAAAGATCTTTGTGCTCAAAATCGTCGTTGTTAGTGTATTTGTGATGTAAGAATTATCAATTGATTGATTTTTTGCTTGACATCCTGCCCAACGATGATGCTTAGATTTTTTATCTCTACAATGATAGAAATTAGAAGAAAAAAAAATATTTCAAACAACTCAGTGTCTTTTTTTCCATTTTGGTGTTGTTTGTACCTTTCTGTAATATAATTTTGTTTGTTCACTGAATTAACTCTTACTTTTTATATGTTCTGAAAAATATTGTTCTAATGATTGGTCCTGTTTGATGCATTTTAACTTGCAATATAATATGACTGAAAAAATCAGTTTACTGGACGTCTAAAAAGCAGATTTTAACATGCAAATTGAGTCATATGATAGAATTTTCACGATATCACGAAAATACATAAACCATATATTTTTGTGTTTTTATTGTAATTAAGCACTCGACAAAACACTACATACCAAAAACAACTTTAGTCTTTAACCCCAAACTGAACATGATAACCAACACATATAGTCTAGAAAAAAGTAAAATCACAAAAAACCTGAACTCCGATTAAAATTCAAAATGGAAAGTCCGTGATGAAATGGCAAATTGAAAAGGTCAAAACATCAAACGAATGGATAACAACTGTCATAGTCCTGACTTGGTACAGGTATTTTTTGTATGGATTAAAGCTGGCTTTGAAGCTAGCTAAACCTCTCACTGGTAAGACAGTTGCATCAAATTTAATTTTATTGACAACAATGTGTGAACGAAACAAACAGACACAATAATTAAAAATGGCACAAATAGGTGTACAACAGCAACACGTACCCATCAAAAACTAAGGTTGATCGCATGTGCTCCGGAAGGGTAAGAATATCCTGCTCCACATGTGACACCCTAGACAGGAAATGGAAATCCCAAAATTAAAACACCAATTACAAAAACAAAAAACCAAACTGGACATGATAACCAAAAAACACACAATTATAGTCTAAAACACTAGACAGGACAAGAATAACAAAACAAACACATATGATCTTCAACCCGAGACAGGGCACCAATAAGAAAAAAACATAAATATATTTCAACACTACTCAGGATTCGAATAACTAAAAAAATTAACGGAGTCTTCACCTACAGATAGGACGCAAGACAAAATAGTCTTCCAATAAGACAAGATACAAATAATAAAAAAACACATATGGTCTTCAACACGAGACAGTACAACAAATAACACATATGGTCTTCAACACGAGACAGTACAACAAATAAACACATATGGTCTTCAACACGAGACAGTACAACAAATAAACACATATGGTCTTCAACACGAGACAGTACAACAAATAAACACATATGGTCTTCAACACGAGACAGTACAACAAATGAACACATATGGTCTTTAACACGAGACAGTACAACAAATAAACACATATGGTCTTCAACACGAGACATG